>CM057459.1:882205000-883405000 GCA_016271365.2 Neoceratodus forsteri
TAGAAGGTCTCAAATTTAAATGCCTGGTATTTCTCTCTCTCTCTTTCTCTCTAACTGAAAACAATATGACCACCTCACAAAAGCAAAAGGGCCATTTGTGACAGTAAAATGTAGTGGTGGCAGCTTTTGAGATGCAGTACACATATATTTTTTCCCATTGACAATAATGGGAAATTGTTTTTTGAATATCTTTTGAACGGTTCAATATTTTTTCATCAAATCTTCAAAAGACACATCAGTGACCCAGACTACATCTTCCTTGAAGATTTCAGACCAAACAGACAAATTGTGTATATTGTAGCCACAAGCAAAGAAATGTACAAAAAACATGTTTTTTCTTCGTTTTTGGCCACTCCACTGTTTCACAACCACTTATCTGACCATAACACAATATGCCAGATCCAGAGACATATGGCACCAGATCATGCATGCATAATTTTAGACAAATCTGTTATACAGTGGTCAGGTTATTAAAGTGCAAAATGTGGGGTTTAATATAGAACTGGATGTGCAACTCTAACTATTCTGGCACTACCGTGCCAGTATAATATATATATGTGTGTGTATTTATATATATATATATATATATATATATTTTTCAAAAACTTTGTTAATGCATCAGTTAGCGTTAAAGTGACAAAAGTGGAGAAATGAGATGCTAGGGTTGAGCCCCCTAAGCCCTCCTCCACCACCCCACTCCCCATCCTACATGTACCAACAGATGCTGGCGTGTGCCATGGGATCATCAGGCACAAATCAGGTTGACATGCTACAGTAAAGCAGAATGGGGTGAGAGGATGAGGGGTTGGGTGGTTGTGGAGGGCTTAAGGGGTTAAGGCCTAACATCTCATTTCCCCACTTTTGTTGCTTTAACCCTAACTGATATATTAGCAAAGTTTTTGCAATGAATTTCCTTACTTTTTGTAAAAGTGTAATGTAACTAGTAATTAGTATGTATTGGTGGGAGCGCGGGGGCCCAATGCCCATTTGTGCATAATGACATGCATCTGTGTGAGTGCTGGTCCTCTGTGCCTTGTGCTCCCACTTGCACATAACAGAGCCATACACTAGCCCTATAGGCCTGAAAAGGAAACTTTGTAACACTAATTTGCCAATATCTCAATAACCATACAACCTATGAAAAACTTTTGAAAAATATTTCACTGCAGGTGTAATCTATAACTTCAAAACCTTCATGCATGTGTGTCCACCTAAAGGTGGACAAAGCTCTGTGTAGCAAAAAATCAGTATCTCACATAATTTCCAAAATATGGGCAGCTAAAGTCACTGAAGGTGCCATAATGTTATCCTATACTAAAAATGTCAATTTTGTGATGGCATATATTTGTAGCCGATTAACTTTTCAATGATTAAATAGCACAATTCACATCTCTGCGCTATCCCCATTATACCCTGCAAATTTCAAGCCAAAAGACCAAACTGTTTCTTTACAGCGCTTTGGAATGGATTAATATTTTTCACCAAACCAATGATAGATTGTTCTATGACCAAACCTCTTTCTGCCCTGAAAATTTCAGACCAAAATACCAGACAGTGTGGCCGTAGCATGATGGGCAAAAATCAGCAACAAGAAAGTCAGAAAACATGTTTTTCAGCACTTCGCTGCACGTAAATCACAAGTCCAACCAAAACACAATTTGACAGATCAAGAGATCTGCCATACAAGACTGGGCATTCCAAATTTCATGCAAATCCATTGAACGGTTGCAAAGGTATTAAGGTACAAAATTTAGGGGTTATAATAAACTGCTTTCTCAGCCCTAACTATACTGGTGCATAACGCAGTATTATATATATATATATATATATATATATATATATATATATATAATAGTGGCACAGTAGTGCCACTATAGTTAAGGTTGAGTAAGCACTTTAATGTTAAACCTCAAAATTTGCAGCTTAATAACTTTGCCACTGTATGACGGATTTGCCTGAAATTTTGCATGCGCAGTCTGTTATAATAGATATTTGGATCTGTCTAACTGCATTATGGTCGGATGTATGGTTGCAGAATTACAGAACAACAAAATACACAAATAAAAAAGGACTTTCTGTGCATTTCTTTGCTTTCGCCCACAGCCTGCATGGTTTGTCCATTCAGTATGAAATCTTCAAGGAAGATGCAGTCTGGGCCACCGATGTGCCTTTTAAAGATTTGGTGCAAAAATATTAAACCTTTCAAAAGTTATTCAAAAAATAAATTTCCCTTTATAATCAATGGGGTAAAATATATGTGCATCATGAAAGTTTCACAAATGCAATTTTTACTTTTCAAATTGCCCTTTTACTTTCATGATTCAGCCATCTTGTTTTCAGTTAGTGAGAGAGAAAAAATGCCTGTCTTTTTTTGGGGTGGTTAAACCCCCCACAAATGCCTTTTTCAACTTCGGGGAAAAAATGCTTTCACAAAATACTTTCATAAATGCAAACATTTTGTGCTTTTTTTGTGAAACTTTAGTGATTTGTGAAAATATTTTTAAAAACAAATGCAAATCTTTGCCATCCTCCTGCGACAAAAAGGTTGGTGTTTCTTTGGGCTGAAATTTGCAGGGTGGCAAGCCCTGGTCCCACAGATGTACCTTTTGGTGGTTTGGTGCCAAAACATTCAAGGGACCCAAAGTTACAGCATTCCCAAGTTGAGAAATTTCCTATAGGATAATATTACAGCATCCATCATGCCTTTCAGTGCCCTTATCTCGAAAACAAAGCAAGATAGATTTTTCGCTACTGGCAGCTTAGATCATGTTTAGGTGAACTAATCTGCTGAAACAAGTTTGGAAAAAGCAGATGACACCTACAGTGGAATTGTTGTCCTACTTGCTAAGGTTGCAGAGATATTGGCAAAAACATATTCCAAGGGTTTTAAGGGTGACTTTTCAGTGCTTTTCAGTGTGCGTATCTCAGAAATGATGTGAGATACAGATTTGGCTGACTATATATATCACATGAAGTACTCACTGTCATGTTTACACCAGCATTGGAATTTTTTTCCTGTTACAGTTGCTGAGATATTAGCAAATTACTGTTACAAGGTTTCCTTGCCCTATAGGGCTGCTGTATGGCTCTGTACATATGTAGAAGTTGGAGTGCAGAGCCCAGAGGGCCCATGATCCCACATACGCATACCATTATGCAAAAAAATAGACAATGTAAATGGAGCGCAGGGCCCAGAGGGCCAGCGCTCCCACTAACACATACCATTTACATTATACTTTCTCAAACAGAAGGGAAATTCATTGCAAAAAACTCTCTTAATGCATCGGTTAGGATTGTTTCCACAGCAGCAAAAGTGTGTAAATTCAACGTTAGGGTTAGCACCTCACCACCACGTTCCCATCCTCAAAACTCTAACTCCACATTCCCCCCACATGCACATGCAAGATACAGCCAAGATTATAAGACACTATACAAGTCAGTCACATCTGTAAGCACAATAATCACCACACTTTACTCATTTCACATAATAATATGTAATGAAAAAATAAATACTGTATGATCAACTCTATACTACCAACACAGTATGATGACACAATATAGCTGGCATATTTTTTCATACAGTGAAACTTAGTCTGTACAAATTTTCTAAAGATTGATTTTTATGTGTCATACTTCAACAATTGGCTTGCTACAGGTATCACTGCTACCACATAAGCATGTGGTAGCAGGAAAGATAGAGATGACGCATACATAGTACTTTTCAGATACTGCTCAGGTATGAAACTAGCACCATCACATGTTGTTGTACTGCTGTGTTTCCTGGAAATACTCGTTAACAGCATGTTATGGTTAGCTTTGAATGTTGCAACTGTTGCTGTCACATGTTGCTTGTAAACTATACTACAAAAATTACTATTATTATTACTATCATTTGTTATTAGGACTGACTCACTCTATCAGAAAAAAATACGCAAACATCTAATGACTGTTGCTAGGGTTACCCAAACTCTTAGTTCCAATATAGCTATCTATAGATAAAATACTGTGTGTTTCATCATTACTTAACAATTGAAATATAGGCATCTGCTTAAATCTTGTTATTGATGTTTGTAACAGAAAAATGTTTACTGTGAGCCATCTCCCATGTTTGCCCAGCATGCGTGTGTACCCCTAAGGCATTCTGATGGCAGCAGAACTCATACAGTTGCTGGACCAAGATGATGGATGTGTCTTGTATTATGTTTAGAGAGTTCTATGTTACTTCTGTTTTCTGATGCTGGTTTTCCCTGATTGGTGGTGTTGCCTTGACCCTTCCCCTGCTTGCATATGTGCGTGTGTGTGTGTGTGTGTGTGTGTGTGTTTGTTGGGGGGTGGCACTGGGGAATGTGGAGTTAGTGTTTTGAGGATGGGGGCGTGGGGGTGGGGTGGTGGGGTGGTAACCCTAATGTTGAATTTCCACACTTTTGTCACTGTGAAACAACCCAAACTGATGCATTAATGAAGTTTTTGCAATGAATATATATATATATATATATATATATATATATATATATATATTATAGTGATGTGGACGCCACTGTATTTAGGGTTGAGATGTCACTTCTATGTTTAAGTCACAATTTGCACGTTAATAACTTTGGACCCATTCAACGAAATTGCCTTACATTTGGTATGCACGGTGGGGCATGGTAGATCTCTTGATCTGCCAAATGTTGTTTTAGTCAGACTTACGGTCTTTGCACACCAAAATGCTGAAAAATGCAAAATTATCCATTTTTGGATGCAGTTTTTGAGATATTGTCCATGGCCCTGCGCGGCCGTCGTATGGCTTGCCACTCTGTGACATGGCTCGTTTGAAAGAGCTTAGCTGGCCGAACATGGCACTTTTCATTTGGTGAAAAAAATATTAATTTGTTCAAAAGGTATTACAATTTGAAATCCCCATTATATCCTATGGGAAAATGTATATGTATTTTTTGAATGTTAATGGGAAAGACCAGATGGCCCTAGGAAAGACCAGATAGCCCAAATTGGGATGACCATATCTCAATCACAGTTTGGTCTTTTTACTTGAAATTTGCAGGGTGTTGAGGGTATGTCATAGACATGTAAACTATGCTATTTAGGTGTTGGGGAAATAATTTGTTGCAGAGATATTCAATGACATAATTGACATTGTTCCTATAGGATTACTTTGCAGTCTGTGTCATGACTTTCAGCGCCATTATCTCAGAAACAAAGCGAGATACTGACTTTTTGCTACTGGTGGTTTAGCTCACCTTCAGGTGATCTAGCCATTGACAAAGATTTGATATCGTAGAGTAAGCTTGCAGTGGAATTTTGTGTGTATGTTGCATGGTTCATGAGATATTGTGAAATTACTGTCACAAGGGTTGAAAGAGTGCCTGTCCAGTGCTTTTCGGTGCCCATATCTCGGAAATGGTATAAGATATGGGTACAGTCAGTGACTGTGCTAT
The DNA here is from genome assembly GCA_016271365.2 of Neoceratodus forsteri. Lineage (NCBI taxonomy): Eukaryota > Metazoa > Chordata > Ceratodontiformes > Ceratodontidae > Neoceratodus > Neoceratodus forsteri. The sequence goes on from CM057459.1 coordinate 882,210,439, forward strand.
GATCGACTCAGTGTCATGGTTACAATGACACTTGAATTGTTTTTCTAGCTGTTACAGTTCCAAGATATGGACAAACTACTGTTACAAGCATTCACTGGCCAAATAGGAATACTTCATGGATCTGTAGCTATGCGTAAGTGGTAGTGCAGGCCAAGAGGGTCCAACTTCCCTCAGATGCCTATTGTTATGCAGAAATGGGCAAATTGGTAGGCGTACGAGGCCCTCTTCCACCAGAGTGGCTAGTATTATTGTGGCATGGTCGCACCACTATATTTAGGGTTGAGATGTCACTTCTATGTTAAAGTCACAATTTTGTGCATTAATAACTTTGGACCCATGCAACGAATTTACCTGAAATTTGGTATGCATGGTGGGGCATGGTAGGTCTTTTGATCTGCCAAATGTTGTTGTAGTTGGCCTTATGGTCTTTGTGCACTAAAATGCTGAAAAATGAAAAATTATCCATTTTTGGAGGCAGTTTTGGGGATATTATCTGAGGACCTGCACAGCCATCGTATTGTGTGTCGCTCTATGACATGGCTTGTTTGAAAGAGCTTCACTGGCCGAACTTGGTACTTCTCATTTGGTGAAAAAATATTTATCTGTTCGAAAGGTATTACAATTTTAAATTTCCATTATATCCTATGGGAAAATTTATATGTATTTTTTGAATGTTACTGAGTAAGCCTGCAGTGGTATTTTGTTTGTACGTTGCATGGTTCATGAGATATTGTGAAATTATTGTCACAAGGGTTGAAAGAGTGCCTGTCCAGTGCTTTTCGGTGCACATATCTCGGAAATGGTGTGAGATTCGGGTACAATCTTTCCAATGACATGTGAAGTACTCATTGTCATGATTACAATGAAACTAGAATTTTTTTCTAGCTCTTACGGTTCCCAAGATATGTGCAAATTACTGTTACAAGGGTTTGGTGCCCTATAGTGCTGCTGCATGGCTCAGTAGCTTTGTGTAAGTGGGAGCATGGGCCCAGATGCATATTGTTGTGCAAAAATTGGTAACTTGGTGGGAGATGGGCTCCTCACACCCACCAATACATGTTTTTTTCTACTCATATTACACTTTTTCAAAAAGTAGGGAAATTATATGCAAAAAACTGTGTTAATGCTTCATTTAGGGTTAAAGCAAAAAAAAGTCAGGAAATGAGACATTAGGGTTGAACCCCATCCCCCCCACACATGCCACCACAATCCTCCACAGTCTGACAGATGCCAGGGTGTGTCATTGGGGTCATGGTGCCTAAATCTCACCCCATTCTTCTTTACTGTATCATGTCAACATGCTCAGACATGGAATATTTTATGGAGGCACGGTCATGCCACTATATTTAGGGTTATAAAGCCACTTTTATATTTAAAGTCAAAATTTTGTGTGTTAATAACTTTGGACTTGTTCAACGGATTTGCAAAAATTTGGTATGCACAGTGAGGCATGGTAGATCTCTTAATCTGCCAAATTTCATTTTGGTTGGACTTACAGTTGTTGTGCACTAAAATGCTGGAAAATGCACTTTTCCCCAGTTATGTGGGCAGTTTTTTTATTTTATCCATGGCGCTGCATGGCCATGTGTCATGCTGCTCAGTGACTTGACTCATCTGAAAGGGTTTTTTTTCAAGGAACATGCCACTTTTCGTTTGTGAAAAAAATACTAATCAATTCAAAAGTTATTAACTTTTAAGTTTCCATTATAAGTCAAGGGGAACATTTATATGGTTATTTTGTGAAATGAGAGTGTGGTTTTTGGCTATCTAGTCCTGCCTTATGATCAAAGAATTTGCAGGCTTGCAATCATAGAATCTTTGATCGCAAGAAATTCTTTGATCGTGATAGCCGCCATCTTGTTTTCAATTTGCAGTCAGAAAAATTCAAATATCTTTGACCCAGGGGGGATTTCTTAGATGAAACTATGGTGGGTTTTGCTCCGGGGTCTTCCCTCTATCAAGCTATGCCTGTGGTTTCTTTCAAAATGGTCAAAAAAGAGAGTTATTCATTTTTTATTCTTTGATTGTGGCTTGTTAAAGGTCTTTGACTGCGAGCCTGCAAATTCTTTGATTGCTAGATTCTTTGACTGCGATCTTTGATCGCTAGAGTGTGACTAGATGGCCACCTGAAAAAATACAATTTTCTCAGCTCAGGGGTGCCTTATTAAGCTAAATGAGGGTGTGTTTTGCACAGGGACTTCGTTCATTCAAGGTATGGCTGTGGTTTCATGTATTTCTGCCTAAAAGTAGACTTTTAACATTTTTTATTGTTTGATCACAACCCTGCAAATTCTTTGATCATGAGATTATTTGACCATGATCTTTGATCGCGAGGGCACAACTAGATGGCCACATGAAAAAATCAATTTTCTCAGCAAAGGGGTCACTTCTAAAGGCAAACGAGGGTGGGATCTGTTCAGGGACCTTCATTCTGTCGAGTCATGGCTGTGGTTTCATGCATTTTTCTCTAAAAATTTAGTTTTAACATTTTTTATTCTTTGATCTTGAGACTGCAAATTCTTTGATCGTGAGCCTGCAAATTCTTTGATCTTGAGATTCTTTGATTGCAATCTCTGATTGCAAAGGAGGGACTAGATGGTCAGATTTGAAGGGACCAGATAGCACAATTTTAACAATTTTTCAAATTAAATATCTTGGAAATGGTTTTGTCTTTTAACTTAAAATTTGTAGGGTGTTGATGGCATGTCCTGTAGATGTGAATTATGGTGTTTAGGTGTCAGACAATACATTTTTTGTAGCAACAATGCGTGGTGAATTGTACGTTTTGCAGACAGTGTTTTCTATAGTGGTAGTGGCTTGAAATTACATGGGTAGCTTGCCTTACTGCCATGGATGTACTTTTCAGTCGTTAGGTGTGTAGAATGTTAATAGGTGTGGAATTCTGCCAGTATGATGAATGAATATCTGAAACTTTCACATATTATATCTAGGAAACAGTTTGGTCTTTTACATTGAAATTTGGAGCGTGTTGAGGGGATGTGCTGTCCATGTGATTTATGGTGTTTAGGTGTTGAAAAATTAATTTGCTGCAACCATATTGCGTGACACACTTTATGTTTTACATATGGCATTTTTCATTGTGGTACTGGCTTCATATTTATAGGGTGCCTAGCGTTACTGTCATGGAGGAAATTTGTAGTTGTTAGGTATCTGACATGTAAACAGGTGTTGAATTATGCCACTCTGATGACCGACACTTTGCTTTCTTTCAAGGTTGTGGGCCCCACAATACCACCCATATGCTCTGCCAGCATTACATATGATATCCAGTACTTGTACTCTTATCACAGACAGGAATTGTCAAGTTGGTGGGAGCATAGGGCCCAAAGGTCCAGCACTCTCACCAACTTTTGCAACGTTCTACTTTTCTATTGTTTCTTAAAGTAAGGAAATTCTATGCAAAAATCTTTGTTAATGCATCATTTAGGGTTAAAGAACAAAAAGCCTGGAAATAAGATCTTTAGAGTTGCCCCATCCCCCCTCGTGGACCCGCCCATCATCCTGAGATTGACAGCTGACGGGGTATGTCATTGGGGTTGTGAGGCCTAAATGTCACCCCATTCTTCTTCTTTAATGTGGCTTATGAATATGATTGTAGATGGAATGGGGCGACATTTAGGCCTCACAACCCCAATGACACACTCCATCGGCTATCAATCTCGGGATGATGGGCGGTACATGAGAGGGACGTGGGGCAACCTCAAAGGTCTTATTTCTGACTTTTTGTTCGTTAACCCTAATTGATGCATTAACAAAGTTTTTTGCATAGAATATGTGTGTATATATATATATATATATATATATATATATATATATATGTGTGTGTGTGTGTGTTTGTATATATATATATATATATATATATATATATATATATAGATATAGGGATACACGATGGGCATGACTGAGACATGGCAAATATTGTCACTCCTGCAGAGTGAGATATCCAGTGCTCACGATGTAGGAGTGACAATATTTGCCATATCACAAGATGTGCACATCATGTGTGCGGTATATACAATGGGGGTGAGTGTTAAATGACTGACAGAGTTGTATGTATGTAGATCGTGAATGAGTTTTTGGGCTGTGGAGTTTTGTGAATGGGCTACGATGTAGTAGTGTTGTCATTGGTTGATGTGTGTGCTGGTCCTGTGTGATTGGTTGCTTCGTTTATGAGGGGGACCTTCAGTCAGTATTCGAGATATGGTGATATGAGATGTTTCCTTTATTGTGTTGGATTTTTTTGTTTCTGCACATCTTGTTCACTTAAATTTATTATACACAGAGGTAATGTAGTGCTTGTGTGACTTTTGAAAATGTAACTTTATGTGTTCGTTTCAGTTCACATCACTGAATATTTTCATTACATCATTTAATTGCAGCAGTTTTACTTTACCACTTTTACATGTTTGGAACACAAAGTCTTTATTTATAGTTCTGCCAGTGTACTGTGATAAATTCAGTTGAATATTAGGGTATTCTGCTTCAGTTTCCTGCTTCATGTAAGTCTGTATCAGAGTCCGATTCGATTATGATAGCTCACTTTCTGTGCATTTGCTCACAGTGAGAATCAACATGGAGAAAAAGGAGAAAGTTATGCTATGTTTTAATATTTTGTAGATGTATGTTTTAAGGAGCTGGTGTTTTATTATACTTACCTTGCACGATGTTGAATGTGATTAGCGTTAATTGTTGGTTGATTGAAACAGGCTGGGATGCATTCTAAGTACGTGGCTGGTTTTATATCATGTTGTTCATGGCTTGCAGTTCGTTTACCTGTGATTGGTTTTATGTCTCACATGGCAGGAGCTGAAGATGTACTTGGCTTTGGATTTGGATTACTGCTGAGGAGGTTCGATATGTACTTTTGTTTTTCTTCATTTAATGTTGCATAGCTGTTGATGGATTGTAATTTCTTATGTCCCGAGACTTGTATAATATTAGTCAGGGCAATGTTTGAATCAGTGAGCTTCTGAATTAGATGTTTACGTTTTGAGTGATTGGTAAGTCATTTGGGGGTGTTAATTCCAGCTTTTTCTATCATATTTTTCACTATACAACTTATGGTGTTAATTCCCAGCGCTTGATTTTTATACCAATACTTTCGGAGTTCAGATTTTGTAGTGTAGTTCAAAGCAAGAAAGAAAGGAACTTCTGAATGCTGACTTTTCTCTGGTCTTTCAAATCAGTATAAATTGTAATTTTTAACTGGGCATTTTGCTATATTATTTATTTCATAAGCTCTTGGTTTCAGTATACATGTATTCTTTGGGTCGGCTCCAGATCTAGTTTTTGTTTGCCTTTCACAGCTGAATTCTAGGTACTGCGTGTTGTGGTCATCTAATTTTAAGGTTACATCACCCCATTTGATATTTCGGGTTTCAGTGTTTGCCCTAATGCCAAAAAACATTGTAACCGTATGCCACATGGAGTTCAAAAGTGATTCTGGGTTGTGAGGTCCTAAGTAGTTTAGGTTGTAAAGTTTTTCAATGATGCCATCCGTCAGTTCGTCTGCAGCTTGCGGCTTGTTGCCTTTTCCTAGCTGTTTCAGTTGTTTTGTTTAGACAAAATAACTTGTCTGTTTTTTAGAAAGTTTACCGAGGTGGAAGGAGATTCTAGATAGTGTCTCTCTTTTAAATAACATTCAAAGCTATGTAATTTTGAACGAATGCTGAGTGGCTCATATTCCGAGCCGTCCTTTTTTTGACCAGAAATAAAATATTGGCACAGAAGTGGGTCAAGTTCTTTAGGTGGTATACCTTCCATTGGTTGAAACATGTTCATTTTTGATTGGAAGTAGCTGTGCAGGTCTTTAATATCAGCAATTGTTTTCCTTTTTGTATTTTCATTTTTCGTGTTGTCTATGTATTGCTCTATGAATTCAGCATCGACATGATGTTTCTGGATAACTTTTATATCTTCAGTTGCTGTCGTCTTCTGTTCCATGATGTTTGGATCTTCTAGTGGTTCATTGTCTTGTTCAAATTGACTGCATAAATCGATAACTTCTTCTTCGATATTACTTGTTTTAAGGTGGTTTTTAAGCTTTAGCTTGTTGATTTTTGGTGCCATTTCAGCTGATGTAGAAGCTAGTAAAACGTTTTGCCGTTTTATGTTTCTAGCTAATAAGTGGTGTTTCAAGCTGTTTTTTTACAGATATTATTACCATTCAGTTTTAGTTTGGAGTAATGAGCTGCAGTAATGAATGTGGAACACTGTGTCTTTTTAGGAGCAGCAGCTGTGTTTCAGGTGAGTTAATTGTAATTGTCTATTTGTTTCTATTGTAACAGTATAGATTGTTCGGCTATAATTGGGGAGAGCTGCCTACTGTGATTATATGACTTACCTTGGGTGACCTGTATGTGTAAATGGCTCATATCATCACTGTGGACCAGAGGGTGAATTTATTACACTGCAGTGAGTGATACACTGTTTTATCTCACTCATTTACCACTCACCCCCATTGTGTATATATATATATATATATATAGATATATATAGATATATATATATATAACATAGAAGTTGATGGCAGATAAAGACCTCAAAACCCATCCAGTCAGCCCATTTTTTTCTACCTTAAGAATGTGCCATAGGCCTTTACTCTGTCAATGGCCCATTTATTCATACTCATCTGTATTGCTGCCTTACAAATACCTCATGCCTGTTTGAAGCCATGCACTGTATTCATATCCACCACTTCCTGAGGTAGGCCATTCCATGAATCCACCACCCTTTCTGTGAAAAAGAACTTCCTCACATTACCACTTAATTGGCCTCCCTCCAATATCATGCTGTGTCCTCTTGTCCTGCTATTTTTCTTATATTGAAATGTGTTAGACTCTTTCACCTTATTAATGCCCTTAAGCTGTTTGGATGTTTTCGATCGTATCACCTCTCTCCCTCCTTTGCTCTAGGGTATACATATTGAGCTCCATTAATCTCTCCTCATATGTTTTCTGATGCAGTCCTTGCACCATTTTGGTTGGCCTTCTATGGACTACCTCCATTTTGTTAATATCCTTGTGCAGGTGTGGCCTCCAGTACTGCACACAGTAATCCAGATGGGGCCTAACCAGTGTCTTGTAAAGATGGATTATTACCTCCCTCTTATGACTTGTGATACCCCTACTAATACACCCCAACATCCCTCTAGCCTTACTTTCTGTTTTAGTGGTCTGCTTGGATGATTTCAGGTCATCTGTGATTATGATGCCTAAGTCTCTTTCTTCCCTTGTGATTGCCAGCAACTCTCTTCACAATCTATAGGCAGTGTCAGGGTTTCTCTTCCCTATGTGTATGATCTTGCACTTCTTTACATTAAACCCCAGTTGCCTCTCTTCAGACCATTTTGTCAGTTTTTCCAGATCTCTTCTCGTTCTGCCACCCCATCTGGATCATCTACTCTATTGCAGATCTTGGTGTCATCTGCAAACAGGCAAACCTTACTCTCCAGTCCATCTGCAATGTCACAGATGAAGATATTGAAGAGGACTGGACACATGACTGATTCCTGAGGTACCCCACTTGTGACTTGCATCTCTTCTGACTGTATACCATTTATCACCACTCTCTGTTTTCAGCCCACCAACCAGTTTTCCACCCAGTTGACCAACCTCTGACCCACCCTGAGCCTGCCAGCTTATTAATCAATTTTCTATGTGGAACAGTATTGAAAGTTTTGCTGACGTCAAGGTAGGTGACATCAACTGCATCCCCTCAGTCCACCACTCTGGTTACCCAGCCAAAGAAATCTATGAGATTAGTTTGACAGGACCTTCCTGTTGTAAACCCATGCTGTCTTAGATCATGTGCTCCTATGGATTCCAGCTATAGCACTATCCTTTCCTTAAGAAGTGCCTCCATAATCCTGCCCATTAATGAGGTAAGACTGACTGGTCTGTATGTCCCTGCCTCTTCCCTGCTGCCTCTTTTGTGGAGCAGGATCATGTGAGCCCTTCTCCAGTCTTCTGGGACATCTCTTGTGCTCAGATACTCACTGAACAGTTCTGCTACTGGCTCAGCTAGTTCCACCCGTATCCTGTATAACTGCTCTTTTTAAAAGTGCTCTGCAGTACCTGCTGTTAATAATATCCATTCCAGTTGAGTTGCTGAGTTTATAACCTGGTCATAGTAATTAGAAGGAAAATGAAAGCAAAAGTTTGATGATTTTTTTATATTTTTTTGTTTCTTTTTTTTTGTTTGTTTTTGTATAACCTTTTATAACAAGTTAAATTAATTGTGCCTCTGCAAGTGAGGTCACTGTGTGGATACACCTCGATCCTCCCCTTCCTGCTTTGCTACAGGAAATGTCATGACTAAAGAGGACCCCTTTAGGTGTATTCTGAATTTTTGTTGGGTTTTAAGCTGGACCCAAACAATTTTTTTTGTCGGGTGCCAGCTTATACAGATTATGGCACATAAGTCATTCTCTGTATGAGAAGAGCACTATTTTCTTGTCTTCTGCAGCAGCAGCTGGAACTTGTGCTGCCAGCTGCAGAGTCAAGGAAGACCCTCAGTTGTTTCCACCAATGCCTTGTGCCCAATCCCCATTTTGGTATGTATCCACTGCACACACACATATTTGGCACACTGAGAGCTCACCCTAGTCTGCCTGACATTATTCAAAAGCCTGTCAGAAAAGAAAATTGTCCCCTAATGTATTTTTTTGATGCAGAATCCTGCATAGAAATTTGCAATCATTTCGATGCAGAATCCGGCATCAAAGTACTGTGCCCCCTCCACTGATATCAAGGTGCCCAATCCCAGTGTTGTTGTGTATCCCCTGTCCCCAGCCAGTATTGTGTCACACTGGGAGCCCACCCCAGTATACCAATATAGAAAAAAATAATTTTAACCCTTTCCGACAATGGGATGCCCACTCCCAATGTCGGATACCCTCCCTCTACCCACTTTCAGTGCCAATGGGGTACCCAGTCCCCCAGTTAGCTCATGTATGCCCCAGACTCATCAGGCACACTGGATCCCACCCAGTGTGCGCATATTTATTTTTAAAAAGTTATCCTGTTAATGTAGAAAACCATCTCCTGTATTTTTTTCCTTTAAAACCCTGAAAAAAGAAAAGAGTCCATCATCATCTCCCCGTTCCCCTTCCCCCATCCCTGCCATCCCTCTGCACACCCACCTGCCTGTACCCCACTCACCCATGCTTACCCTCTGGAGGTTGGGATTGGCAGTCTTCTCTGGATGGGGACATGCCTGCACTCTTCAAAGCCAAGCTGAGATCTGAGGAATCAAGGTAAGCCATATAATGGGAGTCAATGGAGGGGTTAGCGTATGTTGATATCTTGGTCAATTTTAGAAATTTTTGCACCAGAATTTCAACATGGGGTTCTTGGAACCCCACCTCATGAACACTGGCACTGTCATTTCATTTCTCTGTATTGAAAGGTGATTTTGCAGCTACTGCATGGAATCACCTTTCAGGACTGATTCATGAAATGACAATTCCTCTGTTCATGAGGTGGGGTCCCAAAAAGCCTATGTTGCAAATTTGGTGAAGCAATTCCCAAAAATGACTGTGTTATGTGTGTGCATTGTACAGTTTCTATGCACACTCGTACCTTCACCAATTTTTAATATTTGCACTTCAAATTTTCCACATTGCCATTTTTTCACACCTCCTTATGAACAGTACAGCTGTCATTTTGCTCAGCCTTCCCAGAACATGTTTTCACACCTGTGGTGCAGAATCAGTCAATCAATTAAAATCTTTATTTAACCAGGCCAGAGATTTTTGCAATGAATTTCCCTTCTTTTTTGAGAAAGTGTAATGTAACTGATAACCGTTACATGTTAGTGGGAGTGCAGGCCCTCAGGGCCCTGCTCTCCCTTCACATTACCAATTTTTAGAGTAATGGAATGAGTATGTGGGAGTGCTGTCATCCTCAGGACCCAACTAGGTAAACACAACAGTCTGTGTTTACCTAGGTGGTCCCAAATTTAAATGGCAGGCATTTTTTTCTCTCACTAACTGAAAACAAGATGGCCACCTCACAAAAATAAAAGGGCCATTTGTGACAGTAAAATGTAATGGCAGCAGTTTTTGAGAGACACATATATTTTTTTCCAACTGACTATAATAGGAAAACTGTTTTTTGAATAACTTTTGAACAGTTTAATATTTTTTCACCAAATATTCAAAAGGCACATCAGTGACCCAGACCATGTCTTCCCTGAAGATTTCAGACCAAGTGAACAAATTGTGCTAGCTATAGCCATGAGCAAAGAAACGTGCAAAAAAAGCATTTCTTTGCATTTTTGACTGCTCCGCAGTTCCAAAATCGCATATCCGACTGTAACACAACTGGGCACATACATAGACCTATGGTACCAGACAGCACATACAAATTGCAAGCAAATTTGTTGTACTGTGGCAAAGTTATTAAAGTGCAAAATTTGGGGTTTAACATAGAAATGGCTGTGCAATCCTAACTATACTGACACTAGCGTACAAGTATTTTATATATATATATATATATATATATATATATATATATATATTATATTGCAAAAATTTTGTTAATGCATCAGTTAGGGTTAAAGTGACAAAAGTAGGGAAATGGTATGTTAGGATTGAGCCCCTAAAACCTCCTCCCACCACCCCCATCCTCCACACACCAACAGATGCTGGGGTGTGCCATGGGGTCACCAGGCTCAACTCCCACCCCATTCCATGTGTAAACAGGTTGACATGCTACAGTAAAGCAGAATGGGGTGAGAGGATGGGGTTGGGGCAGGAAGGGGTTAAGGGCTCAACCCTATCATCTCATTTCCCCACTTTTGTTGCTTTAATCCTAACTGATGTATTAACACAGTTTTGGCAGTGAATTTCGTTTCTTTTTGAAAAAGTGTAATGTAACTAGTAGACAGTATGTATTGGTGGGAGTGTGGGGCCTGAAGGCCCATTTGTGCATGATGATGATATGCATCTTTGGGAGTGCAGACCTTCCAGGCCCTGTGCTCCCACTTGCACATAACAACAGAGCCATACAGTAGCCCTATAGGTCTGAAAAGGAACCTTTGTAACACTAATTTGCCAATATTTCAGTAACCGTACAACCTATGAAAAATCCTATGAAAAATATTCCACTGCAGTTGTAATCTATGACTTCAAAATCTCCATGCATGCTTAGTCCATCTAAAGGTGGACAGAGCTGCGGGTAGCAAAAAATCCGTATCTTGCATCATTTCCAAAATATGGCACCAAAACTCACTGAGGGTGCTGCAGTGTTATCCTCTGGGAAAAATATCAACTTCATGATGGCATATCTTAGTAGCCAATTCACTTTTTTAACACCTAAATAGCATAATTCACATCTCTGAAACATCTACTATATACCCTGTAACTTTCAAGCCAAATGACCAAACTGTTTATTTACAGTGCAGTGTCAACATTTTTTAAATCCTAGTTTACGAGGTGACACAATCCCTGTTCGCAAGTCAATCCCCTTTCACTAATTGTCAAAATCCCAGTTCCCAAGCCAACCTTCATTCATGAGAATGACCATCTGGTTGCCAAATGACAATCAAGGATTTTGTCACGAAAGGGGATTGGCCCATGAAAGGGGATTTTGACAGCTCTTGAAAGGGGTTTTGTCAGCTCATGAAAGAGGATTCAAAAACTCAATCATCTTTTCAAAACTGACAAAATCCCCATTCACGAATAATCCTTGATCATCAGATTTTGGCCATCTCATCTCCAGGTAGCAAATGGGGATTTTGTCTGCTCATGAAAGGTGATTGGCTCACAAACATGGATTTTGACAGCTTGCGAATGGTGATTTTTGACAGCACTTGAACGAGAAACTGAAAAACTATTTCCCTTTCATGAGCTGACAAAATCGCCATTCATAAGCCAATACACTTTTGCGAGGTGTCAAAATCCTTGTTCACGAGTCAATCCTCATTTATGAGGATGACCATCTGGTCGCAAAATGATGATTAAAGATTTTGTCATTTCGCAAAAGGGGATTGGCTCATGAATGGGGATTTTGCCACCTCTCGAAAGGGAATTGTGTCAGCCCATGAAAGGGGATTAAAAAACACAATCCCTTTTTGCAAGATAAAAAAAAATCCCCATTCACGAGCCAGTCCCCTTTTACAAGCTGACCAAATCCCCATACATGGACTGATCCTTGTTCATGAGATAGAGCCATCTGGTCCCTAAGTTGCGAGTAAGGATTTTGCACCACACAAAAGTGGATCAGCTTGCGAATGGGGATTTTGTCACCTCGCAAATGAGGATCGGTAGTGAGTCACGAATGAAGAATTTTAACATTTAAAATGGCCCATTTTTGGCCAAAATGAAGGAAACCAAAGATATGGGTTTGTACAGGGTGTCACCCTGAATAAAGCCCATGCCTTATTTCACCAACAAGTCACCCATGAAGCAAGCTATGGCATTTTGTTTGGTGATAGAAATGAAAACATAATGGCTGCACGGGGACAAATAATTTTTTCTCATGAACAGGGATTTAATAAATACCCATTTGTGAGCAGACAAAATCTTTGATCGCAAGCCCAATCCCCTTTCACAAAACATACATATAAATACTGGAGTGAACTGAGCAAGCTCAGAGCCCGAAACTTCAAAATTAAATAACTTTGGAAAGGATTAATATTTTTTCACCAAACCAATGCTGGATTGCTCATTGACCAAACCTCTTTCTACCCTGAAATTTCAGGTCAAAATAACAAATGATGTGGTCACCACACAATGGGCAAAATTAGCAAAAAAAAAAAGGCTAAAAACATATTTTTCAGCACATCATTGCATGTAAAGCGCATGTCCAAAAAAAACACAACTTGGTAAATCAAGAGATCTGCCATATGAGACCACACATTCCAAGTTTTGTGCAAATCTGTTGAACAGTTGCAAAGTTACTAAGGTGCAAAATTTGGGGTTAACATAAACTGCTTATTCAACCCTAACTGTACCAGGGCGACCACACCAGTATAATATATAGAGGCAAGAAACTCCATTTAATGCATTACTTAGGGTTGTTCCACAGTGACAAAAGTGAGGAAATTCAGTTTTAGGGTTAAAAGCCCCCCTTGGACCCCCCACCCACCCCCAACAGGCATTGGGGTGCACATTGGGGTTGTGGGCCCTAACTCTCACCCCATCACATGTGTAAAGAAGCAGAGGTATAGGAGAATGGGGTGAGAGTTAGGACCGACGACCCCAACACACACCACAATGCCAATTGAGGGTGGGCTGGGGGGTCTAAGGGGGGCTTTCAACCCTAACACTGAATTTTCTTGCTTTTGTCACTGTGGAACAACCCTAACTGATGCATTAAACAGAGTTTGTTGCCTCTAATTTTCCTTCTTTTTGAGAATGAGGCTGATAAATAGTGAATAGAATATGGTGGTGGAAGCACGGGGCCCAAATGTCTTGTCACATAGTAACAAGAACAGCAATGCAAATGCAAGCAACAAGAGTCACTCACATGGTAATGTAAACTTAAATGATAAAGCAAAAGTAAATAGAAACGCAAGTGCTAAGTGACGTCGAAGCAAACAGTGAGAGAAATGAAGATACACGCACATATCAAAACACAACTGGTAATGCGCACAGTGATGGCAGTGGTATTTGAAATGCAAATGCTAAGTGTGACAGCAAAAAGAACACCAAAGGGAACAGAAATGGAAATGCAAATGCAAGCACACATCTAAACGGAAACCGTAATGCCCATGGGCATGGTACTGCAATAGTACATGCAAGTGGTAAAGTTAACATGAAGAATAATGCCAAAGGAAACAGATATGGAAACGGGAACAGATGCGCATATGGAAATGGTAACCGTAGCGGGCATGGGCATGGTACCGCAATTGTAAATGCAAATGGTAAAGTTAATATGAAGAATAACACGAAAAGAAACAGAAACAGGAATGGAAGCGCATACAGAAATGCAAATTGTAACGCAAACGGTCACGTTACCACAATTGTAAATAGAAATGTTAACGCCAACAGCAACAATAACGCCAAAGGAAACAGAAACGGAAAGGTGAATGCAAGCGTGCATGGAAAAGCAAACCGTAACACACACAGGCATGGTACCGCAATTGTAAATGCAACTACTAAAGTTAACATGAAGAATAATACCAAAGGAAACAGAAATGGAAACTGGAACGCAAGCACGTACGGAAACACAAGCCGTGACATGCACGGTGACATCACCGCAATTGTAAATGTAAATGGTAATGGTAACAGCAACTATAATACCAAAGGAAACAGAAACGCAAAAGGAAATGCAAGCACATATGGAAACGCAAACCGTGACATGCACGGTCACAGTACGGCAAGTGGAAGTGCAAACGGTAACGTTAACAGCAGAAATAATGGCAAAGGAAACAGAAATGGAAACACAAACACAAATGTGTACGCAATGAGAATGCAAAGCATAATGCACATGGTGGCTTACACGGGAACAGTATCGCAAATGGGTATGGAAACACAAGTGGTAATGCTAAGTGTAACAGTAACGTAAGCGCACACCCTGTTGTTGCCCAACAGCTGCAAAAAGAAACACAGTGTGCACAAAGAATGTATGCATAATAATGGGCCTCGCAGCAGAAAATGAGCTGTCGGAAGACTACATTGCTTATATCTCAGGAACCGTACAACATAGAAAAAAAAATTCCCATGATTCATGATTTTCCTGCCTCCGTTTTGCTGAATGCAATTCAACGCATTGTTGTGACACAAATTCCGTATCTTGCACTGTTTCCGAGATACGAGCCCCAAAAGGCGTGGTGTACGCCACCATGTTAGTCTATGGGAAAAAATGCCAACTTCAAAGCACCATAACTTGGCATCCGTGCAAAGGTTTTTCACCAAACCACCAAAAGGCACATATGTGAGATGTTGTCTGCCTTCCCTCCAAATTTCAACTCAAAAGACCAAACCATTCTTTCACAGCAGGGTGGCAAAGAATTCCTCTCATTTTCACCAAGTCTGAAGGTAGTGTCACAATTTGCTGCAATGTTCACAAAAATTTGTGAAAGTGTCACAGGTGCAACACTACTTTGCGACACTGCTGTTTCCAGAAATTTGAAAAACATATTTCTGGGGTGTTTTACCCCAAAATAAAAACATGGCTAGCATCCTCAGGGTCCTACTAGGTGAACACAGAAAGAATTGTGTCCCTAGAGGGTCCCAATTTTAAATGGCAAGCATTTTCTGAACACTAACTGAAAACAAAATGGTGAATTTGAGACATTACTAGGGCCATTTGTGACACTAAAAAGTGCATTTGCTAAAGTGTTGCACTTTTTGTTAACTTTTCCCTTTGACTTATAATGGGAACTTGTTTTTTGAATAACTTTTGAACCGTTTAATATTTTTTCACGAAATCTTCAAAAGGCACATCGGGGATCCCAGATGCACATTCCCTGAAGTTTTTTGACTGGTCACCAAACCGTGCAACCTGTAGGCAAGAGCAAAGAATTTGCAAAAAAGCATAATTGCTTTTCGTTGTCGCTTAATAACTCTGCAGCCGTATATGTGACCAGTACAGAAGCTGGCAGATCCCAAGAGATACCATGCCCAATTATGTGTACCAAATGCCAGACAAATCCATTAAATGATGGCAAAGTTATTAAGGTGCAAAATTTCACCCTTTAACCTTAAAAGTGCTACTCAACCCTAACTATGACATAATGTATATCTATGTATATCTATATATATATATATCTATATATATAGATATATATAGATATACATAGATATATATATTCAGGGCAAAAAAACTCTGTTTAATGCATCAGTTAGCATTCTTTACAGCAACAAAAGTGAGGAAATTAAGTGTTAGGGTTGCCACCCCTTGCACCCCAAGCCCACCCCATCCCCACCAACAGGCATTGGGGTGTGTATTGGGATCATTGGTCCTAACTCTCACCCCATCCCATGTGTAAACAAGCTGAGGTGGTGCTGTGTAGGACAATGGTGTGAGAGTTAAGACCGACGACCCCAATGTACACCCCGATGCCTGTTGGTGGGACGGGTGGAGCTTGGGAGTGGATAACGCAACACCAGGCCTCGCTTTGTCACTGTGGAGCAACTCTAACTGATGCATTAAACAGAGTTTTTGCCATGAATTTCCATCCTTTTTGAGAATAAGCACTATAAATAGTGAATGGGATGTGATGGTGGGCCGCTCGCCCACCATGTGATTTTTTTGGCTAATACGAACAACGGCGACACAAATTCTCACTCAAGGAACTATACCTATGCTCCATGAAGCTCCTGCTCCTCCTCCTCCTGCTGATGTCGAGTAATGTCCATCCAAACCCTGGTCCAATCTGCTAAAGTTATGTGAAACCTTATGGGTCTCTCATCCTCACAACCCTCAACATTTGCAGTTTACTACCTAAGCTTGATGTTCTCCAGACCTTTGCAAGCCAGCATAACCCTGACATCCTTGCTGTTGTCAAAACCTGGCTGACGCCCAAAGTCCCAGATCTGGCAATCACCCTACAAGGTTACAATGTATTCAGGCTGGATCAAATCTCTAAAAGAGGAGGGGGTTGTGCCATCTATATTAAAGACACTCTCATGGGTCACCCCATTGCAACTCTCCCACCCAACTTTATGGCTCAGATTCTATCAAAATTCTCTTAGGGGCCAATAGGAAAGCCCCACAATTATCTCAGTTTATGTCCCTCCAAAAGACCAAGGAAATGGCCTCAGTGATTTTCTCAACTTTATCAGTACCCAACCTCCTGGCTCAGAACTTATCCTGCTAGGTAATTTTAACATAAACTGACTTACCTCAGATGCAGGTGTACACAAGGATACCATCACAGCAGCCAATATTATGCAGATGGTTGCCTTCCCCACAAGGACAAACTACAAAACAGGCACTAGTACTGTCCTGGACTGGGTCCTTGCCAGCCACCCTGCCCTTCTCGCCCATACCACCGTCCTCCTGGATTCACTCAGTGACCACTCCCCTGTCATCTGTGAATGGTCTAACACATTTTTCATGCCCCCCCTAAAACTATCACCAGCAGAGTTCTCCCCCATGAGCAACTTATCCATCTTAAATACTACCTGAGTCTTCAAGACTGGCTACCCATTTACAAGGTGACGGATGTTAACGTGGCTCTTGACTACTTCATCACCACCTTCAATATGGCCTGTGACTACTATGCTCCATTCAGAAAATGCAAGGTGAAGGCTCTCTTTAATCCATGGCTCACTGCGGAGCTCCTTGCTCAGCTGAAATCAAGGGACCACCTTTGAACACTGGCAAAAGCTACTGGCAGGCAATCCGATATACAAAAATACAAGCATGCCCAAAACAGCTGCACAAAATTTATCTGGCTAATGAAAAGTACATATTACAGGGATGCTGTCACTAATACCTGGGGAAATGGAGAGCTTTCCGGGACAATTTTAAAGAAGTAAAAGGGAAGCAACAAAAAAACTCCCCGTCTATGCTAAACGTTGATGGGACCACTTCTTTAGACCCTATGGTCATTGCCAATACCTTCAATGCCACCTTCACCGACCTCAGTTCCATTTTTCCTCCTGACTTTTTTGCAGTAAATGACTTTCCCTCAATCGTAAACCCCACCATCCTGTCTAAACACCCTCCTTTCTACTTCAAAGAGGTCAAATTGAATGAAGCCCGCATTATATTACCAAAGCAATCTCCAAGTCCAGAACTAGTGGTGACTCCTAGGACCTTAAGCTGCTGTCTCTCACCCTTGAAGAGGTACTACATCCATTAACCAGTATTCTTAACCTCTCCCTTAGCTGCAGTCAGTTCCCTGACAAATGAAAATTTGTCACTTTTACCCCGGTCCATAAAAGTGGTGACAAAACCAATCATACGATCTATTGGCCAATCTCCATATTGCCCCCACTATCTAAGGCCCTCAAGTGTATAGTTGAGGACCAGGTCACTGACTACCTGGACAAATATAATATTCTGTGTGCACAGCAACATGGTTTCAGAAAAGGTCACAGCACCACCTCTGCCCTCCTGGAGTTCACTGGAGCACTGCACAGTACTTTGGACAGTGGCCACCTAACTGAGGCAGTCTTTATCGGCTTGACCAAGGCGATTGATACTGTCCACCATCGGCTGCAAATAGACCAGCTGCTGAATGCTGGGCTCTCTCATGACTCTACAGTGTGGTTTAAAAGCTACCTTGAAAATCATTCACAAAGAATAAAAATTGCTGACTTACTCTCTGATACTCGACCAGTTCGCTCTGGTGTCTCCCAGGGATCCATACTGGGTCCACTTCTTTTTAGCCTTTTTCTAAATTCCCTTCCACAGTCCTGCTCAGAAGAAATCCTCCTGTATGCTGACGATGCAGCTGTTCTCTCTTCACACAAAGACCCTTACACCGCTACAACTCAATCTGCAACATGGTTTCACCTCTGTTGAGAACTGGTTTACTAATCATAAACTTGTCCTTAATCACAAAAAAACAAAGTCTATGCTTTTTAGCAGCTCTCACAACCAGCATAGGCTACACTCCCTGACTATCTCCACCAGCCAGGGGAATACCCTTGAACAGGTCCAATCTTTCAAATACCTAGGGATCCTGCTTGACTTCAATCTATCCTACGGGGCCCACATTGACAGCATAGCAAAAGCTGCTAATACACAACTAGGCTTATTGTTCAAGCACAGGCAACATCTCACAACAGAAGGCTTGAAGATCACTGTCCAGAGTTCCGTGATCTCCATCATTGATTACGGCCTAATCATTTATGGCTCAGCCACGACAACTACCCTCAGACGCATATCAACATCCCTCAACAAGGCCTGTTGGCTTATCACTGGAGCCCACTGTCTCACTCATACCTGTGATCTTTACGCTCAGTCTGGATGGCTCCAACTCTTCAGCCGTATTAAGTATCTGACCTGCCCCATGGCGAAAAAAATTATCCTGGGCCTCGCCCCTCCTGGTGTCCAAGCTCTACTGCACCCTAGCACTAATCCGCGAAGCTCCAGGAGATCTGAATCGCAGTTTTTGCAAGTTCCCTGCTGTCGCACTACCCAGGGTCAATGATCATTTGCCCATAGGGCTTCCTTGTGGCTGAATGGACTCAGCACCACCATCTCTGCTGCTCCCAAACTTGGCATGTTTAAAACCAGGCTCCTACTCCATCTTACTGCCTCCAGCTCCTGTGAGTGCCTCACCTAATCAGAAATACTTGCCAACACCAACAGCCTTGCCTTGCCACCCCCCTCATAGCACTTATCTCCTATTTTACCTCTGCTCCCATGACCCTTCCCCCTAATCAACCCCTTCCCCTACCCGCCCCCTCTCTCCAGCACTTCTCCTGGTGATGTCTGACAGTACCTCCAGCTGCTACTACTCCCGTCTTGCCATCCTTTTCCTCCTCCATTGTTCTTTACCATTCCTCTAGTTGATGCTGCTCCAGGCCATTCTATGTACTGAGCTCTCTAATGTGTTGCCTCCTCTCTTAATTAATAACTGTATAATGTACTGTTTACCTGCAATGTTGTTATTTCTGTTGTATCCCCTGTATTGTACATCAACTGACATGGAATCCTTATTTGTAATCCTAGAACCAAATAAATAAAATAATACATAAATAAACATGGATGCCCCGGAACTGTCTTGGCTAGTGTGCATCACAAGATATTCTGAGATGGCTTTGTATTGTTCATACCTCTTTGCCATATATAAAGTGGAGTTCCACTGGGTGACAACTTTCAGCTTCAAGTAGCTGGAGGGAGGCTGTTTCGCATCTGCAGCTGCCGAAGTTGGTCACGGGCCTTTGCAGATCATGAAAGGTGGGAGCAGATACAGCGTGCAACTGTCAGCATTTACTTTACATCAGGGTGCTGCAGAAACTCCTGCACCACAAGATTTAAACAATGGGCCATGCATGGAACATGAAAAAATCCACCATCTGTGATGCATTTCACCACATTTGACCCATTGTCACTTGCTATGAACCCAGCTCTTAGGGACAGGGGATTCGGCCACTTGTGAATTTCAGTCACTACCATGTCCAACATGTTTTCACCAGTGTGTGACCAGGTCATACTGCACATAGCAATCACTGCATGCTGTTGAATTCCTGGAAGACTGCTCCCGTGACACTCCACCTTACTGCACTGATTATTCACACTACCAACATCACAAACAACCCCCACCCCCAGCACCAGCGCCCAGTGTGCAGTTATACACAAATACGAACTTCTCACTGTTTTGATACTTGTCCACATATGCATACTTAAATGGATGAATGGAGAGAAGGAATGTTGAAGGGCATGTCTTACTGAGTCGGACACAATACAGAACAACTTGAGGACAGCATGGGTCAAAAAGTATGTCCTGAATGGGACTTTCCATTTTGGACAGGCACATGCAGTAAACCACCAGAACCCAGAATTCTCCACAAAAGAGAAGGGCAAAAGATCAATTGCCAACATTTCAGCTACAGCAGCTTTAAGTTCACATGACACTGTAGGAATGATCGGGTACTTCAGCTTATACGCAAAAACACTTTGTAACATGGGCTGATTAAAACATTTTACATGGGATGTGATGACAAATGGTTCTGCTCTGCTAATGGCAGGGGGTGGAGTGTGGACATTTGATGAAGACTGTTGCACAAGTGATGATGACAAACCCAGAAATACAGCTATTTTGCCAGATTTGCAAATTGGGGTTGATGTACCACATGCAGTAGGCATACTGCACTGACCACCACCACCACCAAAACTGCTACTCTCACTAGCACTGGACAACATTTCAAAATCATTCTGCTCCTCCACCTCATCATACCTGTAGTAATCCTCTGCTCTTATTTCTTCACTACTGCACATATTTAATTTCCTACTGGACTTAACACTCATAGAAAGGGGATAACATGCTCATTATGGTTAATGATGAGGGTGAACGCCCGACTGTGGTATTAGCTGCCAGCTTGTGCTGGGTCCACAGTGCCATGTGCCTATTATTAAGATGCATATGCTGTCCTCCTGTGCCCAGATGGCTCCCCATTTGATCTCGACTCACACGCACATGGCAAACCTGGCAGATTGCAACTGACACATCATTTGCATCTTGCACAAATAAATCCCAAACAAGGGATTGAGATGCTCTACTTTTAACATGTCCATGATGCTGCTTATTGAACTCCGTTCTTTTAAGCACTGAACTGGGAGGTATGCAATGTGATTTTTTGGGCATTGCACACTTGGACAGCAACTGACCACCACGACTACCTATCATTATTACTGGGTCGTCATCATCATCATCATCACCATCAACTGAAACTGGTAAATTACAAGTTTTTTTGGGGAGGGATTAATGCAAACAGACCCAGACACAGCAACCTTGAATTTCTTTTTCTCCAGTTCCCAACTGGGGTCAATTACATCATCATAATATTCATTAACATCACCCACATCCACATCTTCTGCTTTGATGCTGGCATGTGGACTGCATGTTGAAACCACAGCAACATCATCCTCCTCACATTCATCATCATCATCAACACCACCATCACCTGATATTTTTACACCACACTGTGAATCACTGCATGGAAAATGCGTGACCTGAACTGCGGTGGAAGAAATGTCACATTGTATGCTATCATTGACATGATTATCAGAATCCTCAGGTTCAGTTACTGGCATGTTACTGGGAAGTATGACATCATATACACTGCCACTCACTTGCACTGCTTCACACTCCTCTATATTTTTGGGCACGGTACATTGGTCAGAAGTGGAACTTGAGGCAGCAATACTCCTACTACCACCAGCAGCAACTGCACTAACACCACCGGCTGGGACAACATCATCTACTCCAACTATGAGTGAAGCTACTGATTGAGTGGTAAAAAACATTGCAGGAGAAATACCTTTCCTCACATCAACAATGCACTTCTGCATCTTCGTACTACCACGCCCACAACAGACACTTACCACTGGCAGCAGTGCCATGGCGAGAACCAGCTTTGCTTGCATGTCTCTTTCCTGGAATTTTGGGGAATCAACAACAATATTCTAAACAAATTTAGATTTCATAATGTTCACTCTGAGCGGCATGGGGGTCTCTGCATGTGAAGCCAAAAAAACAACTGTGGCTTCAGCAACAGATAAAGACATAAATTCACAAGTGAAAACAACACCTTAACTAACCAGTGGTGCTGAGGTCACAAACAATCCAATCTGGAAAACAATTCCTTTTGTCTGGGGTGGGGCACTGACTGATTTTTATGGCAGTGCAGTGCAAGCAGCAAAACAAAGAAAAGATACCACAATGGAAGTACAAAATCATGCAGCTGCAGTGGATAGCAGGTTCACACTGCTGCACCTGAAATTACACTGTGGCACAATACAAGGTGTATTATTTGATGTCACGCAGCACCTCACATGCACTCGCACACACACACACACACAATTTGTCTACAAGGAGTAATGCATAGCAAATTGAAAATTTCACTAATAATACGCCATGTATTGTAAACAACCTGAAATTATGAACTGCTGCACCAGATCCACACAACAACACGTAATCAGCAAGAAAATTTGAACAATTACTAACAATATTACTGTGTGTACATTAACACAGTCAGCCAGAACCCAGAAGAGGAATGATCCAGATTACTTTCAGTGCTTTGCAGTAACTGCTCACTGCTGTTTTTGTTTTAAACTTAGATTGTGGGCTTTTAGTGACACTGTTATTTCTTTGCTGTCTTTACTTAGAATTGTTTTTAGGCTGTTGAAAATGTAAAACCTCATTTGGTGTGCTTGTAGTGGTGGTGTATTCCTTTGCTGTCTTTAATTGTGGCATATTTAGTCTTGTCTTGTCTGGCTTGCCCTGTAATTTGGGTGAGGGGTGCTAATTGTCTGACATCTGACCTCAGCTACGTGATAACTGGAGGTGGGGCTTAGTCAGAGTTGAGGTAGTAAGTGATTTTTGTTTTCTCAGAAGAAGCCAGAACCCAGAAGGGGGAGGATCCAGATTAATTTCATTGCTTTGCAGTAACTGGTCATTGCTATTTTTTGTTTTAAACTTAGATTGTGGGCTTTTAGTGACACTGTTATTTCTTTGCTGTTTTTACTTAGAATTGTTTTTGGGCTGTTGAAAATTTAAAACCTAGTTTGGTGTGCTTGTAGTGGTGGTGTATTCCTTTGCTGTCTTTAATTGCTGCAAATTTAGTCTTGGCTTGTCTGGCTTGCCCTGTAGTTTGGGCGAGGGGTGCTAGTTGTCTGACCTCAGATCTCAGCTATATGATAACTGGAGGTGGGGCTTAGTCAGAGTTGTGGTAGTAAGTGATTTCTGAGAAGAAGCCAGAACCCAGAAGGGGAAGGATCCAGATTAATTTCAGTGTTTTGCAGTAACTGCTCACCGCTATTTTTTGTTTTAAACATAGATTGTGGGCTTTTAGTGACACTGTTATTTCTTTGCTCTCTTTACTTAGAATTGTTTTCGGGCTGTTGAAAATGTAAAACCTAGTTTGCTGTGCTTGTAGTGGTAGTGTATTCCTTTGCTGTCTTTAATTGCTGCAAATTTTCGCCCCCTCCTTCCCCTGCCCCCAATCTTAATTATATGCCCTGTTAAATCTGATTGACAGGAACTAAGCACAGGGAATAGTAGGGGTTGTGGAATAAGAGAGGCAAAGGGGGAAGAAGCTCACCCTCGGAACAAGTGTTTTGACTCTTTTTTTTCCCTTCTTTAAAGAAAAGTATCTAAGGATCAGTGACAGGATTTTTAGGACAGTAAATTGATAAAAAGTGAACTAGGAGAACTTCAGTAACAGACAAGTACTGGAATGGCAGTATAAGTGCAGTATAATGTGGGGAGTGGTGCAATGCAGTGGCTGTGGGGCAGCCATATTCAGGCAGATCTTCTGGACACTGGGGTGCTGCCCTATCTGCATGCATCTCTCAGGACTGTGGGATGAGGTAGACAGACTCAGAGTGGAAATAAACTGGGTCAGGAGTGCCATCACCCTTTATCCAGAGATCACCCAGTCCAATGCTGCAGCCTCAAAGGATGCCGAGAACGAGGAGCACTTGGATGACAGTGGGCTGGAGGAGGATTTGGTCGATCAGGCAGAGGCACATCCCAGATCCTATTTCACTCCAGAACTCATATACCACACTGGCAAATGGGGACAATCAAATAGAGGTGCCCAGAGAAGTGGAAGGGAAGGATGTGGAGGTTAGCCAAGGAGATGACCTCAGTAGAGAGAGCAGTGGACCCCAGAGGAGGAGGAAGCAAATCCTGGTGGGGGACTCCATCATAAGATGGAACACAGGAGGGGAAAACAGGGAGGTGATGTACCTACCAGGTGCCACGGCATGGAGGGATGGGAGGAAGATCCTGGGGATCACCGGGAAGGTAAGACGGGAGGGGGAGCTGGATATCACTATCCACCTAGGTACTAATGACCTGTCAAATGGAGAGCCAAAGGAAGTTAAGGAAGAGTTTAGGAAATTGGGAAGGGGTCTCAAGCAAGTAGCTACATCTGTTACCTTCTCAGAAGTACTACCTGTGAGAGGCATGGGAGAGCATAGGAGCACAACATACACCAGGAACTTTAACTTATGGTTGAAGAACTGGTGCTGTGAGGAAGGGTTTGGATTCATTGGTGACTGGGGACCCACCAGGCGGGATGGAGGCTTGTTCAAGCCTGACAGCCTGTATCCATCCTGGAGAGGAATCCAAGCTCTCAATGATAAGTTTAAATGCTATATGGACAAGCATCTAAATGAGCTAAGGGGGGGTGGCAGGCCAGCAAGGAGGGTACCTAATTGCCCACCTCCCACAGCTAGCAGTGGAACCAGTGAACAGGAAGAGTGGATATCTCATCAAAGAAGAGTGCAAAAGATGGAGATAAGCACCCAAGAGGTGGATAGGCAGAAAAGGGGCATGATTCCACAGAAGAGCAGACAGCAGTGAGAACCAGTGATAAAGGACAACCAGGGAAGGGGCTAGAGTAGAACAGTTAAACAGTCTAGGGAGTTCAAATCATGGAAAGCCTTGTATGCCAATGCCAGGAGCCTTAGCAACAAGATGTAGGATCTGGAGGCTGTCATGGTGCAGTCGGACCTGGACATTGTGGCCATCACAGAAACCTGGTGTAATGATAACCAATACTGGGAGATTGTCATACCTGGCTACAACATATTCAGAAGAGACATGGCAGGTCGGAAGGGAGAAGGAGTGGCACTTCTTGTGAAAGAAGACATAAAGACTACAGAGATCCAGGAGGACCAATATGGGGGAGAGATACTGTGGGTTAAGCTGAAAAGGAAAAAGGTCCAGCCATCTTCACAGGTGTGGTTTATAGACCACCAGCCCAGAAGGAAGGAACAGATAGGGAGCTGATGCTTGCCATCCAAAGGATGTGGACTGGAGCATCCCAGCAGCAGTATCAACCAAGAGCAGATATATTCTGGAATCTCTTCAAGGTGCCTTCCTCAAGCAACTGGTCATGGAATCAACTCAGCAGAAGGCAATACTGAACCTTGTGCTCACAAACAGGGACAGTGTGATGGGGGTAACAGTGGGGCAGCACCTGAGAAACAGTGACCACTAGCCATTGTGGTTTGAAATCACAGAAGGAGGAGAATCAAACCACACAAAAACACGTATCCTGGATTTTAAGGGGGCAGACTTTGGGAAAATGGGGAGATGCTTGAAAGAGGCATTAAGGGGAATGGGGTGGGAATCAGGGGTAGAGGAACAGTGGGCAGTATTTAAAATGGGGATTACAAGAGCAACAGAATTATGCATTAAGCAGGTTAGCAAGGGGAAAAGGAAGAGGAGACCATTATGGTTTTCCAAGGAAGTAGCGGAGAAAGTGAAAGCCAAAAATATTACATTCAGGCATTACAAAAAAGACACAGGCAGAAGGGGATAGGGAGTAGAGGTGGGCGAAGTGGGCTAAATTAGCTCCGTGAAGTGATTCGAGGAGTATTACGGAATCCGCGAAGTGCTCCGCAATGCAAAGCGGAGTACTTCATGTTATAATGGAGAACTCGAAGTCCATTGGAAACAATGACTTTGCATTATTCCGCCTTCCCCAAACCACTTCTCCACCAATTTTAATGCAAATAACACTGAAATCAATGTACTTTGCATTACTTAGCCTTGTTATTGAGTTCCAAAGTGAATTTGAAGTGCTTCATGGGATTGCAGGTCACATGGGCTCTAGATTGTTCTGCACAGCCTCAGTTCTGTGTAGTGTGTGTGCAGTGGAAGATGGAGACAGTTTCTTCTCAGAGCTCTGCCATTCAAATCCTCTAAAAGCTGTTAAAAAAGCCTTTTTGAGCCATTTTTTTTGCTCAAAATTTAGTACATTGATTGTAGGAATCCCTCCTGTGCTCATATCATTGAGTGTTTATTGTTTGTGTGTGGATTTTGAATGTTAATTTAGAACAGTCAGTCTGTGTACTGTGAAGTGTGCTTTGGGGGAGTGGTGTATCTGTGGTGTAGATACAGTAGATTAACTGGGAGATAAAGGCAGTCTTTCCGTTTTGGTTATATTTTTCTTCTATAACTGTGTTAATTTACACACAGTAACATTTTTAGTAATTCATGGCATTTTTTTGCTGATTGTTGTGGTGCAGCAGTGTATAAATTCAGTTTGTTTAAAACATTTGGTTATATTACTAAAGGTTTTCAATTTGCTACGCATTACTTGTAGTGTGTGTACGATGCATGCGTGCCATTAAATCTGATACCATTTATTGTACCACAGAGTAATTGTAGCAGTGTGAATGCTATCCACTGCACCTGCATGAATTTCTTGTACTGCTTGTGGTATCTTTTCTGGTAGTAGTAGACTATTACTGCCATGCACTACCCCCCCCCCCAACTGGCAAAAGGTGTTCTTTTCCAAATTTGGATTTCTGATGGTGAGCACAGGTTAGGTGGTGTTGTTGTGCCTTTCTGTCTCCATCTCTTTAGTGAGCAGCGTGATCTTAATCTGCCTGTGCATTTGCATCTCTTTAGGGCCCAATCTCCATCTGTTACTTAAGTCATAGTTTTTCTTTGGCATCCCTTCAGAGTACTGGTGTGGTGCACACGATTCACGATCACGTCATGAATCACAAAATTAATGTTTTGTAGTATCTCTCCAGGCTTCACCACCGTACCCACTTATATGAATTTTCATGCTGGTGAGTTTTGTGAACAGCCAGGCCATCAGGGAAGTACAACCAAGGGCATTCATGTTCCCAATAAGCTCGTCAGCTCCAAGTCCAAAAAAAATAAATTAATGTTTTACGATCACGAATGCAGTCACAATTCACGATCACATCACGAATCACAAATTACATTGTTTTACTAGTTGCTTGTATCATGTAAGCCTGTTTTGTGGTATCTATTCAGACTTCACCACTGTACACATTGATATGAGTTTTCAAATTGGGGAGTTTTGTGATACAGGTCATCATCGGAGAACTACAGCCGTAAACATTTATGTTCCTGTACAGCATGTGAGTTACAGTACTGTAAGCCATGTGTTGTGTGGGGACCCGGGGGCTGCCAACATTTTTGTTACTCTGCCTTACTTCAAGTTATGGCGGAATGACAATGAAAAGTCACAATCACAATAACAAGGCGAAGTATGCATTTCATGCTGGCCACTCTGCGTAATGGAGTGACAACACAAAGTGCCCACTTTGCGGGCACTTCACCGGAGGAATTTAAATTCTCTGCATCTCTAAGATGGGAGACTTTGCATGTCTTGTTACACTCTCATTTCACTTTGTCAGCACTGGGGAATTTTATGGACACAAGATAGTAGCATTTTGGGGATGAACATTAATTCTGGTGACTTTGTCTCACCACTGCCCAGATGACTGAGGGTGCCATTAATTCTGGGAAACTTTGCATTTCTTGTTACGCTCTCATTTCACTTCTTCAGCACTGGTAAATTTTCTGGAGACAAGACGACAGTAGCATTTTGGGGATGCACATTAATTCTAGTGACTCTGAGTGTGGAGGCTGCCAATATTGTTGTCACTACGCCTTACTTCGTGTTAAGGTGGAATGACAATGTGAAGTAATAATAACAAGGCAAAGTGGGCATTTCATACTGGCCACTCCACGAAGTGGAGTGACAATGCAAAGTGCCCTCTTCGCATTCACTTCACCAGCAAAATTTAAATTTGCTTCATCTCTAATAGGGAGAAGTACCAGGAGAAGCAAAGGGTGGCAGGGAGGTCAGTAAAGAAGCCAAATGTCAGACAGAAGAGTACATTGCAAAATCAGTGAGTAGAGGAAACAAAACTTTTTACAGGTACATAGGTGAAAAAAGAAAGGCAAAGGGAGGGATAGTGAGACTGAAGGGGGAGGATGGGGCCTACGTGGAGGATGACAACAGCAAAGCTGACATACTGAACAAGTATTTCTGCTCAGTCTTTACTGAGAAAGAGGAGGCTGATGGGGCCAGAAGTATAAGGGGTGTGAATGATGCAGAAATGGACACAAGTCCCTTCACATAAGAAAGGGTCCTGAAGGAACTGGAAGGAATAAGAGTTGATAAAGCAATGGGGCTAGATGGGGTACACCCCAGGGTCCTTAAAGAACTAAAAGAGGTGGTGGCTGAACCTCTGGAAATCCTGTTTAGCTGATCACTGGAACCAGGGGAGGTACCAAAAGACTGGAGGACAGCAGATGTAGTCCCCTTATACAAAAGTGTGAACAAAGAGGAAGCAGGGAACTACAGACCAGTCAGTCTAACCTCGGTAGTGGAGAAGATCATGGAATCACTACTGAAGGAGAGATAGGTAGACCATCTGGTTGTCTCCAGACTACAGGACCCAAGGCAGCATGGTTTCACCTGGGGGAGATCATGTCAGACCAACCTTGTTTAATTTTTTAAGTGGGTTATTAGGGAGATGGATCAGGGGAGGGCAGCGGACAAGGCCTATCTGGACTTCAGCAAGGCCTTTGACACTGTGCCACAGAGAAGGCTATTACACAAACTGGGGAATATGGGTGTGGGCAGGACAGTAGTGTGCTGGGTAGGTAACTGGCTGGGTGGCAGGACACAGAGGGTGATAGTAAATGGCTGTCACTCAACAGAGGGAAGAGTGACCAGTGGGGAACCACAGGGATCAGTGCTGGGACCAGTCCTATTCAACATCTTCATCAGTGACATTGCACAGGATCTAGAAGGCACAATTTCCCTTTTCGTTGATGACACAAAGCTCTGTAACAGAGTGGACATGGCAGAGGGTGTAGACAGAATGAGAAGGAAACTGCAGAAAATTGAAGAATGATCAGGGGTTTGGCAGTTGAAATTCAATGCAAAGAAGTGCAAGATAATGCATATGGGACACAAAAACCCTGGCACAATATATCAGTTGGGGGGAGAAGCTATAGCATGCACCAACCAGGAAAGGGATCTTGGGGTTATCATCTCTGATGACCTCAAGTAGGGAAACAGTGTGACAAGGCAACAGGTAAAGCAAATATGATGCTGGGATGCATAGGCAAAGGCATCACCAGCAGGAAAAGGGAGGTCATAATTTCACTATAGAATACACTAGTGAGGCCCAGGTGGAAGGACTTGAATATGTACTCCCTGGAGGACAGGAGGGAGAGAGGGGATATGATAAAGACATTCAAGTATCTTACAGGGAGGAACAGGGTGCAGGAATACACTATTATTAAGTGAAAAAGATATTCCAGGACTAGAGGGCATTGGATGAAGTTGGAGGGAGGATGATTCAGAGGAAACGTGAGGAAGAATTTCTTCACAGAACGAGTGATGGACAAGTGGAACACCTTGCCAGAGGAAGTGGTGGGGGCTGAAACAATCACAGGATTTAAGAATGTATGGGATAGACATAAAGGAATTCTGGAGGTCAGGGGTGAGGGTCAACAGAATTCTAGGAAAACATAAAGCGAACGGACAAGCTCAAATGAGCAGACTGGGTGGGCCGTAGGCCCTTATCTGCTGACACTGTCTATGTATCTATGTCTAGTTATATAACAAAAATATAGCCAAAAAACAAAGAACTTCATATTTCCCCAACTTCAATCTACCTACACCACAGATACACCCCTCCTCCAAGGCACACTTTCACTGTCTTTTACTATACAGACTCAATGTTGTACATTAACATTCAAAATCCACATGCAAAAAAACACGCTCGATAATATGAGCACATTTGGGTTTCCTACAATCGATGAACTAAAGTTTGAGCAAAAAAAAAATTACTCAAAAAGGCTTTTTAATAGCTTTTAGAAGGTTTGAATCACAGACAGCTCTCAGAGCACACTGTCTCCTACAGCTTTCTACACACACTACCCAGAACTGAGGCTGTGAAGATCAATACAGAGCCCATGTGACCTGAAATTCCATAAATCACTGCAAAATTCACCTTCGGAGCTTAAAAACAAGGTGAAGTGAGGCTAAGTGCATTGTTCCTAATGCACTTTGCCTTAATATTTGGAGGAGTAGTGGTCTGGGAAGGTGGAGTGATGCAAAGTCATTCTTTGCAATAGGCTTTGCGTTACCCATTATAACGCAAAGTGCTTTGCATTGCAGAGCGCTCCGCAAATTCGCCTTGGCTCCGTGAATCACTCCGCAGAGCAAATTGAGGCCACTTCACCCACTGTACTCACCTGTACAGTTGCAGTAAAAAAATGTAAATAGTGTTATGTTCCCTATAACATCATGGAAGGTTTACAGTAGTTGATATTACTTTATTTTTTTGATTATTCTATTTTTCCGCCCCCGTGCTCACTGGTCCTCCACTCCTTCAGGCTCCACAAGTTCCCCCCAGCCCCACTGTCTTTACCCAGCCTTCCTCTGGTCCTCGTATTGCAGCTGATCCCCGGGATATCCTGGCATATCCCTTCGCCGGGGGGGTCCCCCTCCTCCGAGGTGAAAGGCACCGAGGGGAGAGGGATGGCCCAGCACATACTTCTAGGGCCCGGGGATGCTGCCGAGGAGCAGGAGGCCCCGGGAAGGTGCTGGAGGCACTCAGGGAACAGACAACCATCATCCGGCAGCCAGCAAGTGATTTTTCTGGTTTTTCCTTGAGGTATGTGACGTCTGGACGTCAAGGCAACAGCCAACATCTGCCACGTACCACCCCTCAATGCCCCCGATGTGTTGCCCTACCCCTGGCCTCCACCAGCGGTCTCTCAACACTGGGTCACACACCTCCATCCCTCCCTGAAGACAACGAGCAGTCGTGGAACACTTAAGCTGTCTCTCCCCGGCCAGCCCTCCAGCGACCAGAGCTCATTCCCAAACCTGGGTCGCTAGCGTCACAACCAGAAATCCAACCGCTGCGCTGGCGGGCTGGCTGATATTACTTTAGATGATTGTCTGTTCCATGAATAAACTAATCTCTCTATCAAGTAATTCCAAATATTCAGTTTATATCATTCTCCTTTAATTACCAATGTAGGACCTGTTGTTATTTCATATATTATTATGTTTATATGGGATTTGTCATGGGCTGACTGAAAATATCACATTTATTTTTATGTGCAGGGTTTGACCTCTGTGGCCTCAAGAGTGGCAAAGCCACAAGCAAGGTCTGTAGAGGTCAAAGCCTGCAGATAAAATTAAATGTGATACTTTTATTCAGCCCATGGCATATGTAATTTATACAATGACACTGCCTCCCTGGCAAGAGTATATCTTTTAATGAAGATTTTACTCTTTCTGTTTGATTTCACTGCTTTGTTTTTAACTGCAGCTGATGCCATTGTGATATCATCAGGCATTGTTCAAGTTTTTCTCACATTGGTTAAGAGGTCCTTTGTGACTAGCATTGAGTGGAAATAAATTCTGATGACCTACCTAAGATTAATATATATGATTTATTTCCACTGCAGGCTTGTCACACATGAAAATAAATACATTTATTTGCAAAATGTTAATGTCACAGTCATTGAAAAAATTGAATTTATTTAATAAGATAAAGTTATTATTTTCACTATTTTGAGGATTTTATCTTACAATCTACTGATCTTTTCTTCATTGAGAAAAACTGCTGGTGATTACAGGGGCACAGGAGCACCCCTATAGTTAGGGTGGCTGGTGAGTTCTAAATTAAACTCAAATGTTTGTTTGTTGCTTGCAGAATGATGGTTTTAAAGATTTACATGAAACTGTTAGGGTTTATTGTCCGTTGACAAAATCTATAATCACTAAACATCTCATGTAAATCAGTTCAGAATTTTTAGAGATATTATATTGTGAACAAAACTGTAATTTTCAAATGCTTTCAATTTATTTATTTTTTTCTGAATTTTTGCTCCTGTCTATATAAAACAACTATAAATCTTTCAGGCAGAATGGCGCAGTGGTTTAAGGCTCTGAGCTGCAAATCTGGAGACCTGGTTTAAATCCCACAGCTCCCCCCTGCATACTATGTGACCCTGAGCAAGTCACTTAACTTCCCTGTGCTTCCCAGGTCGCACCTGTAAACAAGCTTTCAGCTTAGTGTGCTGTTCCTGGTTAAATAATTGGAAACTGTGAAATTTTGTATAATTGTGTAATTTGGGTTGGAAGGCTTTCCTAGTGAGATTTGTTGCCTGGGAGTTTTATAATTTTTAAGATATTTACTTTTGAGAAACCAGTTTTTGTGTGTTTATGAGACTGCTTTGTCAGTCAGTCTGGCGTTAATGTACTGCATGCACAGAACAGTTTCAATGCTGTTGAATGGGGATAGGGAAAGTGAAAGGAGTTTTGTTGTAATTTAAAGAGACTGTCAACCTTATTTATGTCGTTTTTTTCATTGTTATATGTCCATATGTTCCATAATACAATTTGATCCTGGACTTAGTGGTGGTCCCGTTTTCCCCCAATGAAATTACATTAAAAGAGTATTAAATAATCAAGTAGTTTGTTTACCTTTCCCATGTTCTCCACCACATCACCGGTCTCCATGACAAAATTGTCAGTAGTAGAAAGCAGCATGTAATGTTCAGTCTGACCTGACACGCTTGTGCACTGATGCTGCTCTTATGCATGAGCATCTTTAGATCACACACTCATGTACTGTCAAATTGCTGCCTGTGCATTAATATGCCATGGATCTCTCCAAAAGTATATCGTATCTTCATCTTATGTAGTGTATGAAAATATGTGCAATAAATAATGTTTCTGTCATAACAGTGGAAGGTCTCCGTGAATTATCCTTCCTGTTCATTTGTTACTACTGTCAAAATCTGCCGCATCATTGCTTGCAGTGTAAGCCCCACTGAAACACTCTATGTGGATTTGAACTTATTAGTATTATGTGGCAGATTGTCTAGACTTGTATTCTTTTTAGTATCAGTAGTATGTAATACATAATAAAGGTCCTAAAAATAATGTATGGTTTGTTCAATTTACAAAGAATGATATTTAGCAAAACTTATCATTCCGATCTCCTTATGGGCTTGGTCAAATCTACCAGGGATCCTTGTAAGTTAAGATTTTGTCCACAGTATTTTGATGGCTAAAATATTAGGCTTTACAGAGTTCGCAACATAAAATGAAGCTTTTTTATTAACATACATTTTTCCTCCTAATGTTTATTTATTTATGTAACAGTTTTACCAGGAAAGTATACTGAGCAGGGTGCCACTCGATTCCAAATGTGCCCTGGGGGTGTGGGGGAGAGGGAGAAATACATATTTCAATACATATTTTGGTACATACATATGACCAGCACTGAGAACAGTATTCTTATATACAGAGTAGTCAACAGCAGAAGTAAAAAAAAAAAATACAGGCAAATAGCCATCAATACATACATTTTTGCAGATTAACAACAACATTCCTTTATACAGAGTAGTCAACAGTAGGAGTAAAATATACAGATGAGATGGACAGCAGTCGACATGACTGCTTGGGCCTTAGCAGTGCAAATTGCATGGGCAAATAGTGGCGAAGTGTGTCTTGAGTAGTGTGTTGAGGTGAGGTGTGCTGGTGGAGTGCCTAATATCAACTGGCAAGGAATTCCATAAGTTTGGCATCCGGTAGCTGAAAGCAGCCTGGCCAGATGCGGTGGACATGTGGGAGATGTGAAGAAGCCGGGAATCAATGTTCCTGAGTGAGTAAGCTGGTAGGGGAAGTACTGTTATAGCATCTGCAAGGTAGGAGGGGAGTGACTGGGACCAGAATTTTGCAGTAGTTCTAACACAGTGTATCAATCTACGATTGTGGAGAGATGGGAGGTCTAAGGAGCGGTAGAGGTCACAGTGATGGGTAATGGGAGGGCAGTCCAGGGAGAAACAGCAGAATGAGTGGAAGAGAGGATCTAGTCTGGCCAGGGAAGACTTTGGGGCTACACAGTAGACTACCTCCCTGTAGTCCAGCATTGGGAGGATCATCTTTTGAATGATTGCCAGGTGCATAGGCAAGTGGATGCAACTTTTATTATGGTATAATGCACCGAACATGGGGTGCAGCTTCTTATGTATAGCATCAGTTTGTGGAGTGACATCAAAATGCTGGTCTAGCCAGACCCCAAGGTATATGAAGGAAGTACAACCCTCCAGGGGGGAGCCATCTAGTGTGTGGAAAGTAGGGGTGGTGGGGAGGTGGGAAAGTTTTGCCCTAGTGCTGAATGTTAGGGAGAATGTTTTCTTGGGGTTTAAGAATAGCTGATGAGGATGAAACCGGAGTTGGACATTGTCGAAATCCTGCTGCAGACTGGCAGTTACTGCAGAGGGTGATGGCCCAGAGGCATACAGAACTGCGTCATCTGAATACATATGAATGAATGTATAAGGGCAGGCCACAGAGAAATCATTGAGGAAGATGGAAAACAATAAAGGGCCTAGGACAGCCTCGGGGGACACCTTGGTGGTAACCGGGAGTGAGGTGCCAATGTCAGAGCCAGTACGAACTGACTGGGCCCTGCCTACCAAGTATGAATGGAACCAGCTGGTGGCAGGCCCAGTCAGTCCAGCTTGGGTAAGCTTGGACAGTAACAGAGTGTGAGAGACCGTGACAAAGGCCTTAGCCAGGTCGATGAAGATAGTCGCAGTGATTTCCCCTTCATCCATTCCAAAGAGGATGGTGTCAGTGAGTCGGAGGAGATAGGTGATGGTGGAGCCAGTTTTCCTAAAACCAGCCTGATATGGAGTGAAGAAGGAGGTGGAGTTGAGAAAATAGGAGAACTGGGAGAGTACAAGGTGCTCCTAAATTTTGGCTAGGATGGGGATCAGCGAGATAGGTCAGTAGTTGCCTGGAGAGGAAGGGTTGCTACCTTAGTGGAGGGGGATGACTGTGGCATGCTTCCAGTTAGATGGGATAGAACCAAGTCTGAATGACAGGTTAAATAGAGCAGCTAGAGGACTGGCTATGGCTGGGGCAGATAGAAGGAGCATTTTGGAGTCTAAAGTAGCAGCCACAGACACTGCCAGCTATTTCCTGAAATGTCTGTGATAATTCCATAAATATCTCCTGCTTTCTGCATTTCCACAGTAGGGGCAGCAGAGAGAAACTCTTCAGAAATTTCGCGAAATATCTGGAAATAGCTGGCAATGTCTGGGGCTACCACTGTAGTCTCAAGGGACATTTATCTTTGGAGGGATTGCGTGACCAAAGTGTTTTTAATACATCTGTTGGTGTAACAAGGTGAAAGGAGAAGTTGGCGGGTGGGGAGAAGGCAGGGGTGTCTGGGGGAGGGTGTCTGGGGCAAGAGGATAAGAGAGAGGATGTACAACTTATGAAAAATAAGTTTAGCTCTGCGGCTACAGCTCTTGGTGCAGTAATAGTGATACCTGCTATATTGAGGGTTGGTGTAGGGGGTTGGGCCGGAGGGGAAAAGAAGGATTTAATTGACTTCCAGAATTGGGCTGATTGTATAAAGTTATTGTCAAAGGCAGAATTGAAATAATTAGATTTAGGTTACCGGATAAGTCTCGTGCAGGCATTCCATAGTGAGTGGTAGTGTTGCAGAGCCATTTGAGAATCTGTTACCTTATAGGTTTTCCAGGCTTGATCCCTGACTAGAAGTTGCTCTAGCAGCTTGGCGGTCACCCAGGGTAGGTGAGCTCCCCTTACTCTTGATCTTCTGAGTGGCGCTTGGGAGTCTCAGATAGCGAGGAATCTGGACATGAAGAAATAGAAGGCCTCATCCATGGAGGGAGCCCAAGGGTTGTAGGACCAATCAATGTTAGACAGGTCATTTAGGAACGTGGTCTGGTCCAGGGATTTGTAAGATCTAGTATTCAGGTAGGGCTTTTGGTCTGAATATTTTCTGCACCACGTAAATCATGTAGTGATCACTGAGAGAGTCCGGCAGTAGGCCCACATCAATAATACGATGGGGGTGGGAGGTGAGGGCCCAGTCCAAGAGAGTATGTTTCTTGGATTTGTGGTTTAGGCGAGTGGGTTCAGTTATTTGTTGGGACAGGTTTAGCGCATTTACTTGGCTACATAATTTAGAGCTTGCATTGGCTAGCAAGTTCAGGTTGAAATCCCCAGGGATATGTAGCATGCCCCCAGTCGTGAGGGACTTCAGGGTGCCCAAGTGGTCTAGGAAGGCAAGTAGCAGTGTGTCCGGAGAGCAGTAAGACCCCGCTAAGTACATGGAAATTGAGTGAGGGAGAGAGATTTTGATTAGTAGGGAGTTTATTGACAATGTGGGTGTGGAAGACCTGATAGTGGTCAACTGGAGCTTGGAGGAAATGAACATGGCAGTACCATCACCCTTCTTTTTACCCTGACAGTCCTGCCTAATGAGGGAGTAGTCAGGTATTGAGAACTCAGCGTTGAGCTTGTGGGGCTTCAGCCAGGTTTCTGAAATGATTAAGATATCAGGGCATAGGGATAGGATGCATGTTTGTAGGGCCGCAAGTTTGTTCAGAATGCTGCATATATTTAGGTGTGCTATTTTGAAACCTCTTGGTAGGTGGATTGCCGGGGGAGGTGTCCATTAATGGTGGGGGTTGGGACAGGGTTTCATTCCACATCTCCGGCTATGAGGAGCAGGAGAGACAAGAGTTGTCTTACTAGGCGCATGGCCCTTTGTGGCTTGCGGCCAATACGGTGATGGTGAGGAGTACTCGAGGTTGTCATTGGGTCTAGTGTGGAGGAGACATTTAAGGCTGCCAACCCAGCATGAAAGGAGGGAGGGAGGATGACAGCTCCCAGTACCCAGTTCTGCCAGCAATATAGAGGGTGGTGCTCAAGGGCAGAGGAAGAGTGGGGAGGTTGCTTGGCAATCTCAGTATTGAGAGCTAGTGTGTTTTGCTGATTAGGGCAGGAGGAGGGTGGGAGGGATGATATGGTTATAAGCAGAGAGACTATAGCTAGTTAAGTGGCAGCATTTTAAAGTGAGTTGGGCGGCAGCTGCTCAACTAGTGTTGGAAATGTATAAGGAGCAAAGGGGAACGTGGGCTGATTGGTTCAGGCAGTCATGAGGGTCAGCCTATAAAGGTAAGAGCTCACCAAGGGTAGTGGTGGGGTGGTGGGGCAGCTGGGGCAGAGCGCCAGCAGGGACTGCTCACACAGATCAAACAAGCAAGCTGAAGTTATGCCTTGGTGGTGGGTCACTACCTGAGCAGTTTTTCAGTGATCGGTGGGCTCCGGGGAGGGCAGGAGATCCTGACTGCCCTCAAGACCTCCAGAAGCTGGGAAGAGAAGAAAACAGGGCTAATTATATCAGGTAGGGAGAGGAGGAGCTGAATAATTATGTGCAGTAATAGGAGGCTCCCAATCATATGCTGCCTTTAGTTTAAATTATGTTCAATTCAATTTGCAGCTGGAGAATTGATTTGGATTAAAATTAAGTTACTTTTATAAAACATGCAGTGCTATTGTAACAGAGCCCGCTGCACATTAGGCAGCTAAAATTCATGAATAGTCTCAATACTTGATTTAAAGCAGAGGAAGGCAGAATTAAATGAACAGCCCAGGCACATAAGCCTTTAAGCTCCGGTCTTAATTTTAGTCAATACAGCAGCAATAAAGAGTTCCCTTTAAGTTCCCTTCTGCCTAGTTCAAAAAGCTGTAGTAGAAAATGACTCACTTAAAGTCCCCTCCTGCCTGGATTAAAATACTGTAAGGCAGAGAGGTGAAAACAGGCAGAAAGAAAACTACATTGTTCTGCTGACTGAAAAAGCAAGAGTCTTTTGTTCACAAGGTACCAAAGTTCAAAATGCTCACACAGAGCAAACAAGCAAGCTGGAGCTATGTCTTGGGTGGCGGGTCACTACCTGAGCAGTTATTCGGTGATCGGCGGGCTCTGGGGAGTTCAGGAGATCCTGACTGCCCTCACAACCTCCAGGAGCTGGGGCTCTTCAGCCCAGTCCTTGACCACCTGCACAGGCTTACTTACCACCCAAGCCACCTACTTGGTCATATGGTTTCCTCAAGAGCTTCCCCATCATGGCAGGACTGAGGAGGTAAGGTCACCTCCCCCACTGTTCAGCATATCCAATGTGGACCAGCATGGTGACAGGGTGGCAGTGCAGGTATGGAGTGTCCACGCTAGCCTTCATTGAGCACCTCCAGTGCCATTTTCAAAAAAATTTCCACCCCACTGCAGAGTGTCATACTCATGCATGGAGGCACACCTGTCCAGTGTGTCCCCACAGTTCCCTCCCTTACCTGCCTCCCTAATGTTGATCTGCCCTCAAGCCTCCACTGGGGGGAAGCCTATGCTGGGTCAATGTGCCAACCTTCCCTGGGAGAGGAAATCAGTCCCTTGGACACTCAATCCTCTGCTTCCCCAGCCCAGAGACCCAAAAGCATTCCTGAATTGGGGTCACCGGCATGGGAAGAGATAAGGCACTAGGTGCCTCAGCCCTCTACACCACCAGACCAGCTTATAAAATGAAGCTTAATTTATTTTGTCAGCATGTAAATAATACCCCAAATATCAAGAAACAGTTGTTGTTTTTTTAAGTAATGTGACTAGCAAGTAATATGGTTATGCATCTTTACCTTGCAGATCAGAAATGAAATATGCTTTCAGTACTAAACTGCAATTTATTCTTGAGTTGGAGGAATTTTTAATATGTGTCAGCATGGTACGTTTTGTAAAGTCCAAACTCACATTGCAGTACCATGTTTAGTTTGTATAACAAGACTGATATTTCAAAAAGAAAAAAAATAAGAAATGAGTCCCTGCATCTGAATAAACTTCATTATGCAAAGAAATTGTATTTACTAGTAATACATACAATGATGCATAAGATTACTTGTAGAGTAATGTGCTGTGTTGAAACACTGCAAAATGAATGGTGCTGAGAATGTCTGAAATACAAACAAATGTGTATTGCCAAAAACATTTCAATGTGCAGAGTACTATTCGATATATCTATAAAGAATACAAACACTTTTGAGTTGATTATTGTAGTGAGGACAGGCTCACTGAGTGATTACTTCAAAATCAGATAGAATATCAGGTATGATATCGGATGTGATTTCAAACATCAGGAATAGTTTTCAGGAACAGTTTTCTGTATATTACAGCGAATTGTTTCTGAGAACTGTTCCCAATGTCTATAATCATATCTAAAATTTGTATCTGATATCATATCTGATGTCTGTCTGCCTGCTCTCTCTCTCTCTCTCTCTCTCTCTCTCTCTCTCTAGCTATCTACCTTAGATTTTTTTATGAAGTGTACCAGAGTGCCCACCCCGGTACCACTTCTTTCTCCCTCCTCCTCCTTTACAGGTTGCCCACCCCCTTTTCCCAATGTTAAGGTTAGAGGATTCTGATGCTCACCCCTGGTACTGGTTCTGTTGACCCTCTCCCTGTCTTCTGCCTCCTTTTACCAATATGTACATGGTGGCATCAAGGTGACCACCCCTAGTGCTGCCAGACAGTAGACTGACACTGTGATGCCCAATCCCCAGTGTTGGAATATGTTCTCTGAAATAAAGATAACCATCTGTCTATGTTTATTTTAACATATGAAAAAGAAAACAGTCCATCATTAATCTGACCCTCCCCCCACACACACACCATACCCACCCCACCCCAGCATCCCAATCAACACTGTCTGCTCCACACCCTTCACACACCCTCACTCACCTAAACATGACCCAGGTCATAGATAAACTCTGTGACTGAAGACACATATCATTGCTGGAACCGACTCCCATATGAAAAAATCAGATATGGACAGTTTAATGTTATTTCAATTAGTTTTGAACTTTTATTCAAAACTTTGTAATTTGTTTGGTATTTCTACACCAAATTTTCAACTTTGCCTTTCTGGGACCCCACATTATGATGAATGGTGGTGGAATAATGCAACTCTTGCTAGAAAGACTAGTTTGCAGTTGCTTTGGGAAATCACCTTTCAGGTAGGATTTTAATATTTTCACCACCATTGCTCATGTGGTGGGGGTCATAAAAAGGTTGTGTTGAAAATCTGGGGTCTAAATATGTAAAAATGACAAAGTTGTGAGAATGCATGGAATGTTTTCTATGCTTGCTCATAATCTTGGTAATTGTCCCATTCTAGCCAGGGAATGAAAGATGCAGGGTTGCCCACATGAGCTCATGTACTATATAATGAAGACAGCTCTTCTCTTGGCATAGGGCACTGCACCTCTGTACAAATGGGTGGCAGATGGCCTGTACATTGGCTGACAGATAGACTGTCTACCCTGTGTATCTGTATCTCCAGCCATATGCAAGCACAGGAATCAGAGGGCCCTGTGCTTCCTCAGTCCACCAGACAGCACCATGAATTCTTCACCTCCATTGCTGCACGGAAGTACAGGGTTCAACAAAGTTTTCCCTTGCAACAGGATTCAATGAGCCCTGCTCATCTGCATCTGTTCTAACAGGGCCCTTCTGGACCTGCCTGAATGAGAATATAATCACACTATCTCAAAAAGACAGTGAATTATTTGCGAACAACTACATGAACACACTGCTTAGTGTTCAAGTTAATGCCAAACAAGTAGGGAAATGTGGTGTTAGGGTGTCCATCCCTAACTCCTCACCACCGCCCCCCAAGCAGCAAAAGTAAAAAACATTGTGGTTTTGCATCTCCAGATTCTTGGCTAATCAGTGGTGGTGTTTTCCTTGGGGTTGTCAAATCTAATACCCAACCATATCAATGAACAAACAATGTCCAGGCCCTGCATAATGAAAGCTACATCAGAATGTGTTGATTACATGTGGAGAGACATACTTCTCTATGTTTGAAGACTATATCACTATGAGATAACGGTTTGGAGATATACTTTCTGCCTCTTTAAA
Source organism: Neoceratodus forsteri (assembly GCA_016271365.2). NCBI lineage: Eukaryota > Metazoa > Chordata > Ceratodontiformes > Ceratodontidae > Neoceratodus > Neoceratodus forsteri. Next base: position 882,251,646 of record CM057459.1, read on the forward strand.
GAGGCTATGGCTGGGTGGAGGGGTACACATTAGGGCTGACAACCCCAAGGAAGACCCCACCACTGATTTTCCAAGCCTCAGGAGACCCCAAGCCCTAGTGTTCTTTCCTTTTGCTGCTTGGGGTGGGGGTGAAGAGTTAGGGCTGGAAAATCTAACACCACATTTCTCTAGTTTTTTGTCATTGACTTGTACTCTACTGGTACATTAATGACTTTTTTTGCAAAGAATATAGTCTATGATCATAGTTTATATACTTCATAGCATCTATAATACTGCAATAGTTGTGTTACACTTCTCTGAACTCTTTCTAGCATATCTATGTACATATTTTTAGCATGTTACTAGAATCATGAACAATATTGTCTATGCTGTAGATGAGGTTGAACTAATAATCTATGCAATGACAATACTATATCTCATGTTCAGCTAGCAACCTCTATTTTAATATTAGCAGTTCATTGATTTTTCTTGCACAGTAGCTGCTCTGCACCTGCGAGTCTGTTCCTGTATGATACTAGCACCTTACCAGTCTTTGTTCCCTACTCACTACAGTAACTGTACTTAGTGAATCTGTATACTTATTTTCTGTGCATTTTGCTTACCATATTGTTTAGCTCATTTATTGGTGTCTAATTTATAATTGTGCCATTTACAATGTAATTACTGCATATTTCCATTTTTCAAATCTCCTTCTCTACTTAACTTGTATTTTCAAAATAATTTTCATTTTGCCATCCTCTTGTACTTCCTTTTTTTACTATCTGTTCCACTTTAACACTCCTGTTTCCCAGATTGCATTTGAAATTAAGCTTCAGTTCAGTATGCCTCTCCAAGCTACCAAACTACTCTTAAATAAATACATACATAATTAAATTAATGAATTACTAAATGCATACATATATTATTAATAAATAAATACATAAATGCATTAAGAATGAGCCTGCCATAATAGTAAGCTGCATATAAAGATGTTAAAGACTGTTTTCTGGTTAATAATAGTAGTAGTAGTAATAATAATAATATCTGTATGATTAAAGTACTGATTCATCTAGCAATTTTAAGAAAATATTTGACATATCTTTCAACCATTGGTCTCTCATTTTGCCATACCATGAGCATATAATCAGTATATACTTTTGGTCTTCAACAAAACTGGTTTTATATATAGAATAGTGTATAGGAAGTAACATATTCTGATTTGTTTACAAACCCGAGTTGTGTGATGTTCACACACCTTCACAGTGAAGCTCAAGCGGTTTATGCAGACATCACACACACACACACACACACACACACACACACACACACTAAGTGTAAAAAAACCCACAAATTATAAATACTGCCTATTTTTTAATAATTACTGTTTTTTTGTGTCCCAACTCAATCTCACACACTGCCCCCACTGCTTAAAATAAAATGTATACTAATAGTGTGCTCCCTCAGCATGTTGTCACAAAACTCTCTACTGCCCAAACCACTTCGATTATTTATTTATTTATTTATCTGGTTAATGCTGCCATTTCTGAGATGCTTTCAGTGTTAAAATAGAAACACAGAAACATAGAAGTTAGCAGCAGACAAGGACCACAAGGACCATCCAATCTGCTAATTTTTTCTGCCTTATGAATGTGCCATTGGTCTTTACTCTGTTAATGGCCTATCTATTCATACGTGTCTGCATTGCCCCCTTATGCCTATCCCATGCCTGTTTGAAGCCCTGCACTGTATTCATATCCACCTCTTCCTGAGGTAGGCTGTTCCATGCATCCACCACTCTTTCTGTGAAAAAGAACTTCCTCACATTACCCCTTAATCGGCCTCCCTCTAATCTCATGCTGTGTACTCATGTCTTGCTATTTTTCTTATATTGAAACATGTTAGACTCTTTCGCCTTCTTAATGCCCATAAGATGTTGAATGTTTCAATCATATCACCTTTCTCCTTCCTTTGCTCTAGAGTATACATACTGAGCTCTGTTAATCTGTCCTCAAATATTTTCTGATGCAGTCCCTGCACCACTTTGGTTGCCTATCTCTGGACTGCCTCCATTTTGTTAATATCCTTGTGCACATGTGGCCTCCAGTAATGCACACAGTACTCCAGATGGGGCCTAACCAGTGTCTTGTGAAGAGGGATTATTACCTCCCCTTATGACTTGTGATACCCCTACTAATAGACTCCATCATCCCTCTAGCCTTACTTACTGCTTTAGTGGTCTGCTTGGATGATTTCAGGTCATCTGTGATGATGGTGTCCAAGTCTCTTTCTTCCCTTATGATTGCCAGCAACTCCCCTCACAACCTATAGGTGGTGTCATGGTTTCTCTTCCCTTGTGCATGATCTTGCACTTCTTTGCGTTAAACCCCAGTTGCCACGCTGACCATTTTTCTCCAGTTTTTCCAGGTTTCTTCTCATTCTGCCCACCCTATCTGGATCATCTACTCTGTTGTAGATCTTGGTGTCATCTGCAAACAGGCAAACCTTACCCTCCAGTGGTGTTGTGCAAAATTAGAATATTTTGCCCAGTGAAATATTTTGCATAATTAACACAATTTGTGAAATATTTTGCTGGGTGAAATGTGAAATTTTACCCATTGTTGTGAGTGAACTTTTGCCCCCAAGCCAGCAAAATTTCACCTACGGGCAAAAGTTTGCCACTACGGGCAAAAGTTTGCCACTTCTGGTAAAATTTAGCTACCCACAGGTGAAATTTCACCTCCCGCGGGTGAAATTTCTCTATTGGGTAGACTGGTGAGCTGGCAAAATGGAGTGTCAAATTGCAAAATTTTAGCTGCATTTTCATGAAACATTTCATGCAGCGAAATTGCCGATTTCACTGTAATTTCACTGGCAAAATTTAATTTCACTGCATCTCTACCCTCCAGTCCATATACAATGTCACTGATGAAGATATTGAAGAGGACTGTCAGCAGGACTGATCCCTGAGGTATACCACTTGTGACTTGCTTCTCTTCTGACTGTATACCGTTTACCACCACTCTCTGTTTTCTGCCATCCAACCAGTTTGCCACCCAGTTGACCAACCTCTGACCCACCCCTAGCCTACCCAGCTTATAAATCAGTCTTCTATGTTGAACAGTATTGAAAGCTTTGCTGAAGTCAACGTAGGCAACATCAACTGCACCCCCTTGGTTCACCACTCTGGTTGCTCAGTCAAAGAAATCTATGAGATTAGTATGGCAGGACTTTCCTGTTGTAAACCCATGCTGTGTTGGATTCTGTGCTCCTATGGATTCCAGGTGTTGCACTATTCTTTCCTTAATTAGTGCCTCCATAAACTTGCCCACTACTGACAGGTCTGTAGTTCTCTGCCTCCTCCCTGTTGCCACTCTTGTGGAGCGGGATGACATGAGTTCTTCTCCAGTCTTCTGGGACCTCTCCTGTGCTCAGAGACTCACTAAACAGTTTTGCTAATGGCTGTGCTAGTTCCACCCATTGCTCCCTTAGTACCCTGGGATGTATGCCATCAGGTCCTATTGCTTTGTCCACCCTGAGATTAGCAAGCTCTTGTAGGACCCTTTCTTTTGTGAAGGGCTTATGCACACCTTCCTTCCCCCCTGTGTCCATGGTGCTGAGCTGTGGGCCCTGCCCTACCTTCTCCTCAGTAAATACTGAACAGAAGTATCTATTTAGGATAGGTGCTTTTCCTTGATCCTCCTCCACACACTCCCCCTTATCACATTTGATCTTAGCAATACCCACCTCTGGACTTTCTCCTTTCATTAATGCATCTATAGAAAGTCTTGTCCCCTTCTTTTACTGTTTGTGCTAGTGTTTCCTCAGTTTAGGCCTTTGCCTGCCTTACTGCCCTCCCTGTTTACTTTAGGGAAGTTTGGTATGCCTCCCTATCTTCGTCCTGCTGCATTCCCTTATATTTCCTGAAGGCCAACCTTTTGGCACTGATCTTTTCAGCTACTGTTTTTGAGAACCAAAGTGGTTTTCTTCTTCCTTTGTTTTTCCTTTTATCCGTAACACATTGGGATGTTGCTTCAATTATTGCATCCTTAATGCTTGCCCACTTTGCCTGTACCCTCTCACCTGTATTTCTTCTTGTCAGGGCCAGCTTAACTCTGTTGGCCATCTTATAAAAATCAGCTCCTCTGAAGTTCCATATTTTTGCCTTGGAATGAGATGATTTAGTTCTAGTGGCCAAATTGAACCATACCTTGTGATGGTCAATGTCTCCCAGGTGACCTTCTACCTGGAGATCTGTGATCCTTTCCCCGTTAGTCAGTACTAGATCCAGGATAGTCCTGTCTCTTGTGGGTTGTTGTACCAATTGTCTGAGGCCCTCCTCCTGCAGGGAATCCACTATGTGTCTAGTTCTGGCAGATGTTCCTTCTAGTATTGACCAATGTGTGTCTGACATGTTGAAGTCTCCCATTATTAGAATCTCCCCTCCAGCTGTCATGTTTTGTATATCTTCTAACAGTAATGTGTCTATGTCCTGAGAGACTCAGTGTGGTCTTGTTTGCTGGCACAAGTAAAGAAGAAACAGGCAGAAATAGAGCATGTATCAATGCAGTGAGTTTCTGTTTATTTTAAGCTTAGTAGCATGGTAGAAATTGCATTGTCAGTTTAGTAAAAATAATAAAATATAATCTGGTCTGTAGAGCTGGAGGTTCAGTGGCAATATACAGAGTGACATGGGTGAGCAGGGTATTCTGAATTGCCATAATACACTGTTGTGATGTCATAACCATGTATCTTGGCATTTAAAAGTGTTTGTATTAATCTGATAATGGGGTCTCCATCAATTACACTGCACAAATAATGTTCTCTGCATCTGCTGGAAATTTCCAATGTCTTACTTCCAAAACACTATTTGGAAATGTCTTAAATCTATTGCTTTTTCAAAATTAGTTAATACATCTAAATTCAGGTCAAACCAATTAATTTGCCTTATTATTTCTGGAGGTTATACTGAAATATGAAAATTCAAAAATTCTGAGTAGTCTGCAGGATACTTTTTTTTTTAAATTATGCAGGCTGGATTACACCATCACGTGCAACAATTAATTACCCAACATTTCAAAGTCAAAAGGCCTTTTCATCAGGGGTAATGCCCTCAATTGGCTGGTCACCTTTTATGCCATCAAAAGAACATAATAGAGAAATCCTCTCAGAAACCAGATTCAAATTCCAAGAGGATTCGTTTTTTCCCCAACCCAGTTTTTCAGCCTTGATTAAAAAATGTTGAGAGTATCTGTACAATTGTTTTGATTAACCAACCTTGTTGAGAAATCTAATGTACTACCAAAACACTTGTACTGTAGGTGTACCAACATTGCTGTTTTAGAGTTTATGTACAGATTTATTCACTCTGTCATCAAATACTAAAATACCCTCACATACAGAACAGGCCTGCAATATGTTTACCTTTGCTGTACACCTGGCACTAATAGATATGTCAAACCATATCACAGGGAATTATCAGAACAAAATTATTCTTTGTTTTCCAGTTGTTCTCTTTACTGTTCGCCACAGCACCTGTGACATGGTCTTCCCATCTTTTTGACAGTGGCAGGGAAAATGCTGCTGGCTGGCTTGGTATGTGTTTTACTATAAGAGAATGACACATCCAAAAAGTGGAAACAAATATTATTGTCCTTCTTCTCATTCTTGCTTCCATTCTCCTTCTCATTCTTCTTACCCTCCTCATTCTTGTTCTCATTGGTCCCTAAGCACAAAGGGGCTTTGGGCATATGCACCCTGGATCTGTGGTGCACAAGCACCCCTCAGTCACTCAGCTACATGTCTGGGGTCCACAAACCCCAACAGAAGGCAGGCATGGGATCATAATGTCACAGGCAATAACAGTGTGGTCAAAAGCCACAAAGCCAAAACACTGACAGCAAAGATAGCACTCAACAAAACAGCAGAGTGCTACTTTGCTGAATTCAACAATAACGCTATGTTTTTGTGGGAGGCTCCACCCCTGCACCCTCTTTATGGGGGTCTGCACCCCCTGTAGCCCCCCACTTTTTATAACTAACTAGGGGGTGACTACTCTGGGACAGGGAGAAGTCTCATGACAGGGGGATTGTTGAGGAGGGGAAAGGGAAAATGAAGATGTCCAGGGGACACGCAAAAAATAAAATATGTTAAATGCCTCATGATGGGGAATTGAATTCCAGGACATTTGCTCTCCACCACTATCCCTGTCTGTAGCTCTAACCTGCGAGCTATGCAAGTTGCTTGGCAGCACACTACCAAGCACATGCCTTAACCTGTTTGCCTGAAAGCAATATACTGTAGCTAAAGGGCTAGCTGTTTTGGCCATTCGCTATAGTACTCATGTAGCTATTTTGCCTCTAGCTGTAGTCACTTTGCAGTTTTGCCTGTGCTGTATTCCCTGTTACATTTTGACCATTTACACAGCAGACATAGAAGGCATCTGTATCCCTTCTGTGCTAGATCCCCCAGCCAGTCATGCAACTACTTGTGCTACTGGTTCAGGGGCATCTCTCAGAGTGTGCCAACACTCCATGCTATTTACAAAGGTGTGGAGTACCGGGTGAGGGGGCACAAGATATGGTGTGGTGCCCATGCCGTACCTGTTGTGCACCCAGCCAAGAATACCCCTGCAGGCTGTGTGAAAGCAATCTCCCCTACCATGCTGCCCCAGCACTCCAGTTAAGCTGGGAGGACTGGTGGTAGCCATTTATGCATTTGCTGAATAAAACTGTGATCCCAGCCCCACGCTTTCCAATACTCCCCTGCTCCATGAGTAGCAGGGGCTCCACTGGCTGGACCAGGATGGACATCCTACTGGATGACCACCTCTGCCCACTGATCCGCCCCATGTACATCAGCATGCTGGATGTTGTGACTGTGGACAGGCATGGTGCATTGGCATGCATTTGTGCATAATGGTCACTGTGCACCTGCCCACAGGTGCAGAGTTGCACAGCTAAGGTACTCTCCTCATGTACATACCCTGCACTGCATAGTGCACAGGCCTCATTGTCCTTATCATTCACATTCTTGCTCTCATCCTCCCTCTTGTTCTCCTTATCATTTGTATTCTTGTTCTCATTTTCCTTCTTGTTCTCCTTATTATTCTTATTTTTGTTCTAGTTCTCTTTATCCCTCTCATTCTTGTTCACAGTAGTGCCCTCATTCTGATGGATGAAGAAGTAAAACCTATAGTAAATTAAATCTGATTTTCACAGATATTTGCACGGTGGTGGAGCTGGATATGAACCAGGGAATATAGCATGTTTGAACGCTACTGTATAGCCTCTAAGGAAAAATTCTAATAGCTATTCTTTGCTAGTTTTCATGCACTGCTATGATGTGCCTCAGATTGGGATGCTTCATGGCTTTTATAACCTCATAATACTCAAGGCTTCTTTGAACATCCTTCTAAAGTGTACTGGTTAAGATGCTGGGGTTTAGTAGAGGGTTGTATTGAAAGTTCAACTGCTACAAAAAGCAGAAGTTTTGTTAAAGAGCATATCATTGAAATATAAAAGCCCAATGCATATTCCTAGATGTGGAGTCACAAAATGGGATGCAAACAGGCAGTCATTGTGACCACACCATGAGTGTCAGTCTACATTAGGATCATAAATCCTACAGTTTAAGACATTTTTTAGGTTGCTCAGATGTCTTCAGACTGATTTATAACCCACAGCTCATGCAGTTGCTACAGGCCACTGGTGTCACCAGAAATCATACATCAACCAACTGCATCAGTGGCACAGTGGTGATAAGGAACAGGGAGAGGAAAAAATTAGCGTTGTGGTCAGACAACAGCTTTTGAAAGATGGCACATTACATTCAGCAGGAAAAGACCTGCATTTGCTTAAAAATCAAAGTGTTTTTTTTTGTTTTAATTTTGAAAGGTAGCATAGCTTCATTCTAATGAATTTTGACCCCTAGAGTTTTCAGCTCAGGTTGGATTACAGATGAGACCAAAGACAAGGAAATGATAGAAAGTATACTTAGAATGGCAGAAAAAGGGGAGATATTGCTGATGAGTGATCTGAATATGCCAGATGTTAACTGGAGTGCAATTGCAGCAGCCACTTCGAAGAGTGGGGTTATTCTAGATGCCCTACAGGGGGCATACCTTAGACAACTAGTATTGCAGCCCACTCAAGAGGGAGCAATCTTAGACTTGGTTCTCTCAAATGGAGATGGAGAGGATCACAGATGTAGAAGTGGGTAGCCATCTGGGAACTAGCGACCATCGAACAGTATGGTTCACAATAAACACAGCAATAGAGTCAAGCCATACAAAGGCAAAAGTACTGGACTTTAGGAGGGCTGACTTTCCAAAATGGGTGAGTGACTAAGGAATGCACTAGCAAATGGGCAGGAGGAGGGTGGAAGAACAATGGGAATAATAAAAACTGCCATCACAGAGGTAACGAGCCTTTGTGTGAAGCAAATAAACAAAACAAAACGATATAAGAAACCACTATGGTTCTCAAAGGAAGTAGCAGTGAAGGTTCAAGAGAAAAGAAAGCATTCAGGAAGTACAAGGAATCACAGAAGGAGCAGGACAGAGAACTGTATCAGTTAAAGCAAAGGAAGCTGGGAAGGCAGTCAGAACAGCAAAGGCCCAAACCGAGGAAAAGATAGCCAACTCAGTTAAGAAGGGGATAAAACCTTTTATTGGTACATCAGGGGCGAAGGAAGACCAAGGGAGGGATAGTGAGGCTTAATAAAGGGGTGGGAGGGTGGGCACAGGGAGACTGTGAAAAGGCAGAGATACTAAACAAATATTTTTGCTCAGTATTTACAAATGAAGAGGGGGAGGTACCTAAAACAAACAGTAGAAACACTCTGGATACAGAAGTTGATACCAGCCCATTTACAGAAGAAAGGGTTATGAAAGAACTCTTAAAACTGAAGGTGGACAAAGCAATGGGGCCTGATGGGATTCATCCCAGAATTCTAAAAGAACTAAGGGTAGAACTAGTGACACCACTGATTACCCTCTTTAACAAATCATGGGAGGATGGGGTGGTACCTGAGGACTGGAGGAGGGCAGATGTGATTCCCCTTCACAAAAGTGGGAACAAGGCAGAAGCAAGAAACTACAGACCTGTTAGTTTAACCTCAGTGATAGGGAAAATGATGAAATCACTTCTGAAGGAAAGAATTGTCAAGTATCTAGAGGCCAGAGGGGCACAGGACCCTAGGCAGCATGGATTCACAGCGGGAAGGTCATGCCAGACAAATCTGATAGATTTCTTTGACTGGGTGACCAAAGTAGTAGATCAGGGAGGTGCTGTGGACATGGCCTACCTAGACTTTAGCAAGGCATTTGACCCAGTCCCACACAAAGATTAATATACAAGTTAGCCAGCCTGGGAGTGGGTCCCAAGATGACAGCCTGGGTAAAGAATTGGCTGGAGAATAGGAGACAGAGAGTAATAGTAAATGGAGTCCACTCTGAAGAAGGGTTACTAGTGGAGGTAGCAGGAGTTCAGTGGACAGTCCTCTTCAATGTCTTTATAAGCGACATTGTAGAGGGACTGGAAGGAAAATATGTCTCTTTGCAGATGACACAAGATCTGCAACAGAGTTGATGCACAAGGTGGGGTGGAAAGGATGAGAAGGGACTTGGCAAGGTTAGAGGAATGGTCAAATGTATGGCAGCTTAGATTCAATGCTAAAAGTGCAAGGTAATGCACCTGGGAAACAAAAACCCAGGGGAAGAGTACACAATGGGGGGTGAGATACTAACAATAACAAAAATGGAAAAGGACCTGGCGGTAGTCATATCAGATGACCTAAAGGTGGGCAAGCAATGTGAGAGGGCAGTAAGGAGGGCTGGGGGATACTGGGATGCATAGGGAGAGGCATCACCAGTAGAAAACAGGAAGTTATTATCCCTCTCTACAGACAGCTGGTCAGACCCCTTCTGGAGTACTGCGTGCAGTTCTGGAGACCCAATCTCTGCAAAGACATAGACCGGATGGAAGCTGTCCAGAGGAGGGCAACTAAAATGGTGCAGGGTCTGCATCAGAAGACATATGAAGAGAGACTAAAGGAGCTTAATATGTATAGCCTCGAGGAAAGGAGGAGAGGGGACATGATAGAAACTTTCAAGTACCACAAGGGAATCAACAAAGTCAAGAGGTAGCATCTTTCAAAAAAGAGGTGTGCAAGAACAAGGGGGCACAATTTGAAGATGGGGGGTGGCTCAGAGGTAATTTAAGGAAGTATTTTTTCACAGAGAGGGTTGTGGATGCATGGAACGGCCTTCTGGAGGAGGTTGTGGAGTCAAAAACAGAGGTGGAATTCAAGCATGCATGGGACACTCATAAGGCCATTCTAGGGGGTGGGGGTAGGATGAAGTAGGCTGCTGGTTAACTAGGATCTGCAGCTTATCCAGTAGGTAGGGAAATGGGCAGACTGGGTGGGCCAAGCGGTCCTTATCTGCCATCAAATTCTGTTTCTATGTTTCTAAGAGCACCTTGGAGTATCAGTGCAAAACTCTGCAATATGCTGATGGGAAAAGTGTATCTCAAAGGCAATTAAGCCTTTGCGTATGCAATACTTTGTGGTATGTAATTTACTGCAAGGCACTGGGCTGCATCCCAACTGTCTCTGCTATATCTTGAGTGAAGAACCATTGTGAATACTTAATGCCATCACACTGCACTTGGCTATCTTCTTACACCTTGCCAGATTATGATAAGAACCAGCAGGCTAATGAGCCTGTAGAGATACAATCAAGTGCAGCACTGTTCCTGTACGCCTTTACGTGCTGTCTCTTTAACAACCCTGTGGGTGATGATGTATATTTATAGCATTTAAAAACAGTGACACAGAGTGACTCGAAGCATTACTGCACAACTTATTGCGACTGAGAACATTGTGACAGCAGTAATAGGATATCTTATCTATGAAGGATCTTGATGCTGGGCTCCACTGTATCAAACAGAACTAGTAATAAATTAGCATATGTGATGTAAAACATAATATTTCTGCAAGACATCCTGACTGTTGAACTTTGATCTTTACAATTGCAACCTCCAGTGGAAAAAAAACAACATTTAAAACAGCAGTGCAATAAAACTAGGCAAATAATTTGACCCTACCTTTCTTTCACTATAAAAGATTTTAGGCATAAATTAAGTTTTATTTGGTGATAATAAGTAAATGTAAAAGTAAATGTGATAAAGGGCACATATATCAGCCGGGGAAGAGGATGGCATCTTGAGAAGCTATCTCTTTGTGACCCAGCTAAAACATTCATTTAAAACCAATGAAAATTATCTTATCCCTGGCTGAAAACACCTTTATTCGTTTGTAAAATAAAACAGCTCTAATGAATCTACTAGTCTCACCTCAGCAACCAATATTGAACCAGAGAAATCAGCACAAATCCGCCGTGGGGGATAACATCATGGGGCAGAAAGGTGGCTGAGGGGATGGTAGCCCAGATTGGAATTCCCAACCCTGATACTCAAGAAATTAAAAGTGAGCTCCGCCAGGTCCTGAGAGAAAACTCCTCCTTCAAAAGCTCTAGTAATAATCCAGGACGAAAAAGTGAAAGAATTGCAATGTAAAGCATGTAACACCGAGATCTTTCTAATGTACATTGACGATAAGGATCCAAGACATGAGGCTAGGACCCAAGAGCTGGAATGCCTCTAAGCACAGGTGTGGGAGTGGGCTGAAGATGCAGAACATCAGAGCCGCACAAACATTTGTGCTTTGTAGGATTCCCTGAAGGAGTGGAGGACAGGAACAAAGCAGCCTTCCTGCAGAAAGAAATTCCTGGATTACTTAAATACTCCTGGAAACCTGTGTTCAAATTAAATAAACTGATAGGACTCTAGGTTGCCACCTGAAACCTAGTGATAGACTCCGTCCGATTCTGAATAAGTTCTTGGGGTACTTCAACAAAGAGAAAATCCTCTCTCTGGCTAGAGACAGGGGTCCTTTCACCTCACAGGGTGCTAGAATATACAGTTTTGGAGTCTTTTCAACAGAGCTGACCCAGAGATGTAAGGGATACACCGTGGTAAACAAAAGCCCTGCAGGAACAAGGGATCCCATATAAGTTGCAATATCCTGATAAGCTGTCCATCAGCCGCAAAGGAATTTCTCATACTTTTCAGTCACCAGAGGAAACTACTCAATATGTACTAAAACAATGGCCAGACAAAGCTGAATCTCTGTGGGGACCTAAGACTTCCCTCAGAGGGGCATCCAGATCCAATGCCTGCCCAGGATAGAATCTGTATTATTCATTCCAGACTTAGCACACCATGGATAGCGATCAAATGGACTGGCAAAGTTCTAGAGGGAAACACTCCAACAGATGGGGCAGGGACAGACAAAGAATTGATCAATCAGGAGTGACTCCTGGGACATGGGAAAGGAGTAAGGATTCAACACACTTGGCAGGCAGCACAGATGCAGCAGGGGAGGCAGCACCAAGAAAAGCAGTGACAGAAAATTCCAAGCCCTACAGAAACCCACTCCCTGATACCCCTGTGAAAGTCACTGCACTGCATCAGGAAGCTACCAATTGACAATCCTGGGCAGAAAGAGTAGCCAGTACTGAGCAAGCTGGTGCCCAGTGACTTTACTCCCCACATAGTTCTGCAGGACAGCAGGACTACCAAGGGACCAGGCCCAAAACCTGAACAAGTCTGTCTGTTGGGACCTTAATATTTTTAGGTGGATGATGCCCGTATCCTTTTACCTTTCATCATCTGCCTTAATTCTTTGGCTGATACTTGTGGTTGGTACTAACTGAATTTCCAAGGATGAATGGTTTTTAGTTGCTAGTATAACCTCACAACACCCGTTCAGCTAAACTCCCATCCCTCCCTATCCTTCCCAGATAACCAAACTACATTCCTGGGAACTGTTTCGGCACAACTACTCCCCACTCTAATCCAATCATAGCATCTCCCACCCCACCCCAACTGCCACACCGAAGGAACAGATACACTCACCCTTTTCAGCTGTCTCAACCACAGATACAAAATCCTTATTCCCTTGCCCCTTTCAGAAAATGCAGCTTTGGTCTTTGAACACAAGTCTCAGACAGGCCCTGGGTAGCAGACAATGTCCTTAGGATGTACTCACTCCCCTTCTCATTGTGGTCCTGTAAGGCAAAAGCCTGCTAAGCAGAGGTTTGGAAGTACACAGCAACTGAAATAATTGCAAGCCTTCCTTCTTCCTCACACTTGCAGTTTCATTCCATATGCTGCATGGAATGACACATCATTTCCTCAGTTAATCTCTGGCACAGTCCTGAGACACATCAAGGGTAGATGACCCTGGATAAATGAATCTCTCTGCAGGTTTGAATCCTGCAGTGGAACTAAATTCTTTAACACCACCACCCCCACCTCTATGGGATCATGCTACACATGGGTAAGCTTTATGGGCAGGCAATGCAGGCAACAAAATAGGTGAGCTGTGACAAAGCCCCCACATTGCCCCCCCCTACATCTTATAGAACCACATGGCCTACCATAACATGCATACTCCGCCAATGACCAGGCATTTAAGTACAGCCCGGCACCCCAGTATCCAGCCTTACAAATGGCCATAAATAGGAACTTATCATGCAACATGATGTCATATTCCTATGTTCACTTGATCTTTTGCTGTCCCAACCAAGGTTACCCCTCCTCCTTTACTTCCCCTGTCTTACACTACCACTGGCAGACAAAGCATCTACAAGACTGTGCAAGGCCTGTGGCTACAAAGTACAAAGTCTCATGGTCCACAGTAATGGTACCTATACTGCATCCTCCTCCCTTTCTCTTATCGAGGTCTGCCAGACCTCAGACAGAATGACTCTTTTATGTGTTGGTCTGCACACCAACTCCTCATACAGTTAGTCCTGTATGACTCATGTTTCCAGCATGGGGAGAGACAGGACTTCCCCAGTTATCTTCTTGGACCCCAACTCAACCTCACCGAACTCCATTGCACACTCGCCAAGCAGAACCAGCATGCTGAGCCCTTAAACTGGTCGAACAGAAGCTGATCATCACCTACCTCCAAGCTCCAATGCCTCCCCCTCTACACCATCACTCCTGCCAGGAGTATATGTATGCTGTGTGGCACCACCACAGCACCTCAGCCGCACATACATCCCACACCATTAGTGAGTGTGTCTGATATTCTGGGTGACTGCTTCAGGGGACCTCCACCCCCATGAATGCAAAGTCCAGATATCCACAAAAAGTGTTCTCAGGATTCCCAGATCCCGGCTTGCCAGGGACCCTTGATGTTTTCTTACAGTTTAATGTTGTTACTGCATATTATTGTTCTATTGGAATATGTGTTAAATTATTATGTTGTTTAGAACAAGCATAGGAAACTGTCTACTAGATCTATGTACTGTATATAAGTTCCACCCTCAGAAGCTGCTAGAGACAGCATAAGAAAATGTATTACACCATCTGAAACTCACTGCTTAACACTCCCCAAGATGGTTACAATAACAGGGTATGCACTAAACAGCAATCCAGATATAAAGTTGTTGAACAGATCTTAAATGAAGCACACCTCTCTACTCTTTCACTATTCCACTATGGCACTTAATCTAATAAAATGGGTAACCTAGAATGTTAAAGGCCTACATACCCCAATAAAGTGCAGAAAGGTATTGGACCATCTTAGAAGGGAGGGGGCCGGTATTGCATTTATACAGGAGATCCATCTCACACCACCCAAAACTGACAAACTTAGTACTGGATGGATCTTGCAGGTTTATGGAAGTACCTACAACTCAAAAAGCATGTAGCTATTCTCATACACGAACATATACCTTTTATTGCAGGAATAATAATATCAGGCCTGGAAGGGCATTACATCATGGTCCAGTGCAGTCTGGGCATCCAAGAAATCACTTTGTGCAACATCTATGGCCCCAACAAACCAACTCTAAATTATTTAACATGTTGGCACAGAGCCTTACGCTACGTGCATGGTGCAGCCTAGTTGTGGGCAGGGATGCTAAGATGGTCTTGGATGACTTCCTGGATAGGACCCCCCCCCAGTGGTCTTTGAACCCTAGCCCTAGCAAATGTTATTTCTGAACTAAGTCAAGCTGATATATGGAGGGTTCGCCATCCCATGGGAATGGATTACTCCTTCTACTCAAACCCACACCATTCATACTCATGAATTGACATGTAACTCATCCCCTAGCAATGGGTATCAGATATAGTTGAGGCTCGTATTGGGACAATGGTCATCTCTGATCACGCGCTGGTGTCTTTCACAAGGCTACACCCCCAACAGGCAGACCTACACGCCAGTAGAAGGTGGTGTTTCAGCACTACTTTCATAAGGATCCACAGTTCTCTCAAGAGACAGACATCCTACACTTCTTAGAGATAAACAAACCAGGTGATACCTCCTTAGCAGTCAGATGAGATGCTGCAAAAGCAATATCCATGGCAGGTAATTAGCTAAACCTCTTATGTAAACAAAGCCCAAAACACAGACATGGTGGAAGAGCCCCAAAAGCTCAGAGACATGGAGAGCTGCTACAGAATAGACCCATTGAGATCTCCAGAATTGCAGACAGTACAGTAGGAGCCCGCTATAAGATCAATATGTATTTACACCATAAGGCTGAATATTCCCTTTTTCATCTCAAGCAAGCCTTCTGGGAAGCATGAGAATTGCCGTCCTGCCTCCAAATCTGTCAACTCAAAAAATTCCAGGAACACTTCTCTATGCTGGCAGCCAGGAGCAGAAAGGGGGAAATAGATCACAAACCCCCAGAAGATCATTGCAAACTTTTTGGAATTGTGCTTGGCCTTCCACAAGAAGGTAGCTTCCCCTACCAAAGCTGACCTCACTGCCTTTACTTCCTCACTGAACCTGCCACATTTCACACCTGAAATAAGAGCTGTGCTAGAGAAGCCGGTATCTTAGCTGGAACGAGAATATGCTCCAGGCTCCATGGCATCAGGAAATGCTACAGGGGCAGACAGCCTGCTGGCAGACTTCCTCCACACCTTCAAAGCAGTATTAATGTGACCACTAATGCAGGCCTTCATGGAAGTGTCCTCATCTGGAGAACTCCCCTCCCCATGAACTGCAGCAATTTCCCAACTTCCCAAGCCAGGGAAGGACACCATACTTTGTGGAAGAGACTGCCCAATTTCCCTC
Organism: Neoceratodus forsteri; assembly: GCA_016271365.2. Taxonomy (NCBI): domain Eukaryota; kingdom Metazoa; phylum Chordata; order Ceratodontiformes; family Ceratodontidae; genus Neoceratodus; species Neoceratodus forsteri. The sequence goes on from CM057459.1 coordinate 882,267,789, forward strand.
ATCCCAGATGACCGCAAGGCCTATGCTAATGTGTTAACTACACACCTGATTGAGGTAGCCCCCACACTGGTCAATAGTGATCAAGTTGGCTTTGTTGCAGGATACAAAGGGGTGGACAACACCAGGGGGATCCTGAACATGATCTGGCAAGCCACCTATCTCAACATCCCATTGATGCTAGTATCCCTTGATGAGGAGAAAGCATTCAACTGAGTGGAATGCAACTATCTATTTCATGTGCTGAGGGTGTTCAGATTTGGGAAGAAATATATCCATCTTGTCAAAACTATATAAAGAGGTGCCATAGCTACAGTGGTTATGAACCAGCAGACCTCACCCCCTTTCCTTCTAGGAAGAGGGACATAGCAGGGATGTCCTCTTTCCATACTACTATTCATACTCACTCTTGAACCCTTCTGCAGGCCATCAAACAACATGACAATATACATGGAATACAGATGGGGTGGAATGTAAAGCACTGGCATATGTGGATGACATTATGTTGACAATAACACAGCCCACGTCATCTGTCCCAGCACTCCTAGACCTCCTCACTTGTTTCAGGCAGCTTTCAGGATACAATGCCAATGTATCCAAATCCTTAATCATGCTCTCTGGGAAGAATGACTCAACAACACCAGGCTTCCTTTGGGACCTATAGCCAGTTTCTGAGAGCCTCAAATACTTGGATATTCACTGCTATTGGAAGCTCTGCACCATGACAGTCCTCAATCTGTGCCCATTACTCTCAACCCTTGAGTAAGACATGGCCAGATGGTGCTGCCTACACTTTATGCACTGGAGATATGCTCATGCTTTCAAAATGATGGTATCTCCAAAAATCCAACACATACTTGACAATCGTCCTATTAAGATCAGAGCTTTCCTGTTCAAACTGCTGCAATCCAGGATGTTTACATTTTTCAGGAGAACAGGGCAGAATTATGCTGGAAAGAAAAAATACATAATCCAAGCTCTTGATGAAGGCAGTCTAAACATGCTGGATTTCCAACTGAAACACCTGGGGCAGACCATTTTCCAACTCTTTCATGCTCTACAGTATCTCTGGATGGCATGAGCTAAAAGCCAAAATGGGTCACTTCTGAATCCCACCTCCTACAATCACAATTAGAAACAATCCTAGTTGGGAAGTTACCCACCAAGCTCAGCTCCCATCCCACCATCACCCACATGAGGGAAATTTGGAAATGCTAAGCCAAACTGGCAGACTGGCAACCATACCATTCCCCACTCTTTCCACTCTGGAATAACCCAGTCATCCAAACTGGATGTGCACCAGTCCATTGAAGAGATTGAAGAGATTGGTCAGAGGATGGTATACACTGGTTAGCTGACCTCCTGGATACACAGAATGGATACCAAAATAGCATCAATCGGCTGGAGACTAAGTATACTTTGAATAAGCATCATCATTGACAATACTTGCAGCTAAGAGACACCTTACAAGAGCTACTAGGCCCAGAGCTCAAAGTAGCAAATCTAGCCTCCTAGATGATATACTAGCATCACCCCAGGGGAAAGGCCAGACAGCCAGAAACATATATAAACAGTTACTAGAACTGCAGGGTGACAATAGAGAGCCCTTTCAAAGGAGATGGTGTGCAGAACTAGGTTAAGACACTTCCCCTCAGAACTGGCTGAGGAGTTGAAGGGGCCTAAAGTGGGAGGCTAGGGACACAAGGATCCACTTCACACAATATAAAATCCTTCATCAATGGCATAGAAACCCCCCCAAAAACTATACAAGTGGGGCCTAACTGCCACCGATACATGCTGGAGATGTTTAGCTGCAACAGGCACTCTCACATATATTCTCTGAGACTGCTCAGTGCTTAAGGCATTTTGGGATGCAGTTCAACTCACCTGTTCCCACCATTTGGGGAATCCCACCTCTCTCTCCTCCCACCTGCTGATGCTTGGGTATGATGGACCCCAAGACTGTAGAACTAGTGCCCCCACGAGCCTCCAAAAAGTGGCTTCTTGGGGCCATCATTACAACTAAGTGTATCTTGCTCAGGCATTAGAAGGACCACAATCCTCCTGCTTTACTGGAGTGGCTACTAGAGCTAGGGAACATGGCCAGCTTCAAATTAATATCCTATATAGTGAGCGGGAACCAAGCTCAATTTATGGAAATCTGGTTACTCTATCTCAGCTCTGAATACTGTCAAATCCTCCAGGGGTATTACATGCCTAATTTAACTCATCCCGCCACCACATAGCTGCCCTCCTCCCTCCCCGAGGATATCAGTAACAATAAACAAATAATTAACCACCCAGTATATAGAACTCACCACTTCTGTTTCATCCTTCCCCTTGCAACAAGTAAAGTGATGTCCACCTTGGATCCTAACTGGATGAGTGACAATTTAATAGTGGCTGTGTTTAATATTCCTGTTAACCCAAATCTCTGTGCCAATACTCTGTTGATGGTCTCATATGCACAATGTAGTTGCTGGATTTTACTGACATACCATAGAGTTGTATATCCATGGGGCTAGCCCATGCTAGGATCTACTATTTTCTTACCATATTCTTTGCAAGTCATCTGTTTCTGTTTTTTTTTCTGTGTGTGTAATTAATGGTATCTATGAAACTCAATAAACTTTGCATTATAAAAAGAAAAGTTAACGTGACAGGAACTCTAATACTTTTATTAAATTATTTAGATGGAACTAGCTTCTTTTGGAAAAAAAATGTCATTGCTGCTTTATTATGTGTCAGTTAAACACTGTGAAAAGAAATACTGGAGGACATGCTTACTCAGAAATTTCTGCTTAGGCTCATGTATTAGATGCACAATCTTGTTTCCCAGAATTAAGCAAGTTAAACTCTTAAAAGAGTTATGTTAAAATATTGTAACTGGAGGCACTACAAAGGACACATGAGTGGGTCTTTTGCCACAGGAGGTGTGGACGTAAGTTCCATATACAGCAGCAGGTGCTGTGAGCAAATTAATGATTACCAGCCCCACTACTCAACAAGATCAATTCACCAAACTGAAATGGGTATCAATTTTACATAAACTGATGATGACATGCAGCTGAAGTATAAAACTTCTAAAAAAAATAAAAATAAAAAATGACCGCCAAGACACTGTGCAAAGTGTACAGTAACACTTTGTAATCAGTGATCTGAAGTTTTTATGCATGCCTACACACAGCCGTCTGTACTAAGGAGTAACTGCTGTATATTGTGGAAACACGTAATAAAGGAAGTAATTACAGTACTGTATGTGGTAAAGACTGCCTGATTTACTTTAATTCAAAATTTTTGAACCAGGTGACAATTGTTTCCTGGGTAACCTAGTTGGTTACAAAGGGCAGACTGTCGGATACTAATGCCTTTGACCTGAATATCCCTTTGGACCCCATATTAACTTAGCAGACACCCACCCCTTTTTTGTCCTGTTGTGTCCAAGGAAACTCAGATCTTAGTTTTAATACCAGAGTATGAACACACAAAGACTTTTGTGGAAGATGCAGTGCCAGTCACATGGGACTGTCCACAGATGTCTGTGACATGGGCAACTAATACCTAATATATTCCCCGATTCCATACTCCTTGCATTTGTGATATGCTCATGGGGCAATATCCTTATTGGCCCTGTGGTCTGTTCCTAATCCTCTACTATCCCCTCCCTAACCCTAGTCCATGTACAGTCATTGGGATCCAGAGGATGCCCCTACTTAACCTTGTGTTCTAACAACATGTCAACATGGAGCAGGTACAGTGCCTTGACTATGTTTGACCCCTGCTGGATGTTTTGTTACTTGACACTCTTTTGTGACAAACTGTATGTAATACTGTAGCTGCAGTGACCAGTGGATGTGCTAAAATACAAACTGATTGGTACATTTTGTCAAGCGTTGTGAATAACTCTGCAGGCCCTTTGCATTCTAACCCAACTTCCTTCCATGTACAGCCCAAGTGATGTTTGGAACTGTGCTGGACAGGGTTGCTTGCAACCTCCTTTTAGGATAGCATGGAAGGTTAGTTGCAGTGAACTGGTGCAAAATCACTGTTAGAGTGATCTTGAGACAGTCTTTTGCCACTTTGCATTGAGCTCCATGTTTCTTATGTAACCCCTAGGTGGCACTATCCCAAGGGCTACTACCCCTACCTGCGTGGCTAGTTGCAGGTTAAGGGGCCTGGGTACTGAAATGGGTGCCTCCACCTTGAGGACAGGGTTGTTAGTAGCAAGATTAACCTGGGTACAGCCCTCCAGGACACTGTAACCCCCCTCTTTTCTCTCTAGTGGCCTAAACAACAAGCAACAAACACTTTCACAGTAGCCCCTATGCAGCATACAAATCCCCACACTGTTTGCATTTACCACCAGGGCTGGTTCTACCAGCTTGACCCTGGAGACCCCTTGTAAAACAATGTTAGGCACAGCAAATAACAACAGTACAGTGCGTTTGGCACAAACTGGAACCACAGTCAGATGAAATGCAAAAAGAGTTAGATCTGGTTTATTCAGGGGAATTGAACAAGGGAAGGGTGTAATCAGGTTGATTGATTCTAAAACTGATCCAGTCAGGCAATTATGCCTGCACTTTTAGTCCCTGCACAGTTACATGCTCTGTGTACCCAGTTGGAAGTAAGGTGGGCTAGTCTGGAACGTTGCCCAGGGTAGGACGGAGTCTCAGCTGGTTGGGGCCTGTGACGACAAGAAAAGGCATGCACAACCACACACAATTTGTAATCCGGAACCAGGAGGCTCAGTTTGTGATGATTAGACAAAACAATTAAATCAGATGACACACTTTGTTTGAGCTGCTGTTGCAGGAAGCTACCCTGGTGTTTACTCACGCTACTCAGTGCAGGACACAGGATGGACAAAATGGAGACTGAAGGTTGATGTCTGGTTTGCCAGGAGAAGCAGGGCCCACACGAATGACCAAGGTGTCATTCCTGTTCGAGGTGTTGAACAGGGGTCTGATCCCTGGGTGAGTCTCTAGTTGATGATGGTTTCTGTGGCCAAAGTAGCTGGCTGGGCCAGTGTGGCAAGGCCCAAGCTGGATAGAACAGTTCAGATTTGAGTCTGGTAGTGCTGGATGCAGCTTCCAGCAAGCATGGCACATTTACACAGTGAAGAACCAAATTACGACCCACTAATAACAAACAGTACATTTATAGTAAAGCATTCACCATACCATAATGCGGGTAGCAGTCCGGCTGCAATATCAGTGTCTCTGAGCAAAACTGGGAATTCTGTGGTAAATTGATGTCCTGACAGGCCTATCGTGTTCAGCAAATCTTTGGTCATCTTCAGGTTTATATCTGGCCACTCTTCAGTGGCTTTAACACACTCAAATTTGGATGCAGTCTGATAAATTCACACTCCCTCTTGAGGGACAGCAGGCAGACAGGCCTAACTCAGCCTTTTCACTAATCTCCCATGCGAACTACGCAGAAGCAGCTGCTCGAATCACTCGAGCTGTTCACTTTCTAAACTCTACCTCCAGACTGACTGACTGCAGCAGGCAGCTTGGGAATTTACCTTCGGTCCAAAAGGTTCTGCTTGGTAAATCCATCAGTCTGTCAAAGCAACAGCTCCCCCTCCAGGTGCATTTAAGTGCCAAAGTCTCAAAATTACAATTCCTACAGAAATTCACTGCCACAAGACCCCTGGGGACAGACTCCATTTTAGGGTCCCCAAATGTACTGATTGGCCCATTCTGGCAGTCCAGGACCAAGACGGTGAAGATAAACAAAACTGTCCATGCTGCAAAGGTTAGACAAACTACAATATCATTACTATTCTAATAGATAATCAGCAAACAAGTACAGCTACTAACAGAGCTCCCTCTGAGCAAATAGTGATGGCAGAACAGAGTGATTATCTGGCAGCCCGGGTAGGACTTGAGCATAGAAACACTGAACACCTTCCCAGATTAAATAAGCACCACGCTGTAGGCAGCTCTTAAAGAGACAGAACATAGAGACATTATGGCACTCTCACTCAACACATTTAAAATGCTAAGACACAGGATATCAGCCTGGCAGTGGGCATTTAGGCAAGCCCAAGGAAAACTTTCGGGAACCCCCATTTGTGGGGGGGTTGCACCCTTCTCTGCCTGGAAAAACTTGCTGTCCACTTCAAGTCTACATCATCACAATACTGAAGAAGCAATATACAGTATATGAGATATACATGACATTAGCATACTATGGAAATAATATCTGATGCATTAGTTAACATAAACTTATCACATTACTACACATTTCACTGTATTTCATGATACCATATCTTCATTGACAATACTTATGCATGTTTCATACATTCTATACTGATTCTATTATAACTAACATACTATGAACAGTTACCTATGACTTCACATTATAACTTCTTGTACAGTAACCAATGTAGAAGGGAGCCCTTCCCTATCAGCTAACTTAGGGCTAGATGGGTCAGGAACAACATGTTCCGAGGGAAGAACAATTAATCGGGAGGTGGCAGTAAAGCTCAGTTTGGGCAGTGAGCTGTTGGAAAAGTAAACACCTTTATGGACCACATTGAGAGGCAAGTCTACAGGTCTCCCAGGGGAATCATAACTGAAACGTAGTACTGGCTTGACAGGTTGCCCAGTCCTTCTGGGGGGTACAGACACTGACTCTGGCTTGTCATCACAGGCATTGGATGCTTCCTTTTCTTCTTTCAGGAGGGGCGCCTCTGCACTGGGCGAGAAGTTCAGGTTGGGAGCACTGGCAGCTCTGGGCTCAGTAGCTTCTGTTTCCAAAGTACTTTGGTCATTAAGGTTTGCTATAGAATGTCCTGACTGGTCATCCTCAGGACACCTGGACACACTGGAGTTTTGTGGCATGGAAAGGGCACTGCCATCACTTTCTCTTGGCTTTGTTAGTTCTGGTGTGTCACCAGAAAGACTCAGAACATCAGCTCCTGCTTTGGGCAAGTCAAACAGTGCTACAAGACACAGAGAGTCTGCAACCTCAGACGTGATACTTGGCACCTCACTTTCAGGGGGCATTGGGTCCAGGGAAGAAGCTGGGGGGTTAGGCAGTTCTGAATGCCCAGATTCATCCCCATGATTCTGCAGAGGATCGCCTCAGAACAACTGACTCAGTTCATGTGAGGGATAATAGGCATTATCACAGTCACTCTCATCAGAGACAGAAGAACAATCATCACTATCACTCTGGGCCTGCTGAGGGCAAGGCCTTCATTCTGGACTAACACAGACAGGTTAGCTCTGTTTTCTCTTTGCAGCAGCATGAGTCACTGGTCCAGGAGAAGTGTCGGGTGTTGGTTCAGCATCAATAATAACTTGGCCGATGGGCAGTAAGTGGTTACGGTGCATGGTCTTAACAGCTTTGGAATTATTTTCTGGGCGCACCTTGATCATCCAATTTACCAACTACTGTGTGAAGAAGATGGTGCCATCTATCAGCAATTTTGTGTTTTCCATGCAATCCCAAATTAGTACCCTTTCTCCGGGCAATAACTCCCGTGCTTTTACTCGACAATCATATCTTTCTTTGTTGGTGAGATTTCACTTAGCAGCCATAGTTTGAGCTAGCTGATAGGCATGATTCAACTGATCTTTCAATTTCTGTTTGTACTGCAGGTAGTTTGCAGCTTGGACCCCATCTGGAGAGACCCCAAAGTAGACATTAACTGGCAGCTGGGCCTCTGTCCTGAACATGAGACAGTAGGGGGAGAACCCAGTAGCATCACTTTTGGTGCAATTGTATGTGTATACCAAGGTGTTAATTTGCTGGCTCCATTTATGCTTGTCTTTTGGATGGAGGGTATCCAACATGTCCAGAAGGGTACGGTTAAGGTGTTCTGGTTGGGGGTCCCCCTGCGGGTGATAGGGGGTGGTTCTTGACTTCTGCAACCCCCACAGAGAGAGCATTTCTTTGATTAACCTACTTTCAAAGTCTCTGCCTTGGTCAGAATGAATACACTGGGGGGCACCATAGTGGATAAAGAATTTTTCTACTAGCACCTTGGCCACAGTAGAGGCTTTTTGATCTTTAGTTGGGAAGGCATGTGCATACTGTGTAAAATGATCAGAAACTACCAACACATTGCCAATGTTCTTTTGGTTGGGTTCTTAGCACAAGACATCTATGCACACCAGTTCCATGGGGGCACTGGTAGTGATATTGACAAGGGGGGGCAGCCTTCTGAGGCAGGGCTTTTCTTTGGAGGCAAAAACTGCAGGTCTTTACGTGGTGCTCGACATCTGCCCCATCTTTGGCCAGTAGAATTTGGATTGTACCAAGTCAAGAGTTCTCTCAATACTGAGGTGCCCCATGTGATTGTGGAGAGACCTCAGTACCAGCTGTTTAAAAGCTGTGGGTAGGACTGACTGTTGCTTGTCTATTTGACCACGACAATCCACTGTCTCTCTGTATAACAACTGATAATGCAACTTTAACCTGGGGCCTTCCTTGAACAATAGAGCAGTTTGCAAGTCAGGGGAACACAACTTGGACACATCTTTCCCTGCACGCAGGGTGTCAGGTGCTGGCCGAATCATGGGATCTTGGGATTGAGTCCACTGAATACTGTCATTATCAAACTGGTAATAAACTAATATCTAATGCATAGAACTGGCAGAAGACAGGCAGTATGCAAGTATCAGGAGGGCCTAAGTAATCTACAAGGCAGTCCACTGTGTCTGCAGACATTTGTACCTCTTTATCAAACTTTTGGCATAATGCTTTGATGTCAGGTTCAGACAATCTGACCCAATTGTCCTTGGAAGCTGGCCTTCATGACAGGCTGTCAGCATCAATGTGGTTTAGTCCCAGTCTGTATTCAACAGCATAATCTTAAGTTGATAAGGCAGAAATCCAACGGTGCCCAGTGGCATCGAATTTAGCTGAAGCCTGCACATAGGTCAGTGGGTTATTATCAGTCTTCACTAATATCTTTGCCCCATAGAGGTACTCATGAAACTGGACAACTATGACCCATTTTAGGGAGAGGAATTCCAACTTGTGGACTGGATAGTTTCGCTCTGACGGGGTCACGCTCCTCCTGGTGAAAGCTACAGGTCTCTGGTGAAAGCTACAGGTCTCAAGCCATCTTCGTAATCTTGATATAAAACAGCACCAAGGCCCTGCAAACTAGCATTCATATGCAGAACATAGGGCTTGGTAGGATCAGCATAGGCAAGGACTGGGGCATGGGTGAGCTGGTATATGACTTCAAAGAACACTGCTTCACATTCGGGTATCCACCAACTCCCAAAAGTCTCAGCTGTTCAAAAATACATTTTCTTTTGGTCTTTGATAGCCACCTTTTTATGTTGATTGCACACAAGTGCAAGTAAAATGTTGCTACAGTTTACTGCAGAAGCAGGCTGTGGAGGCGCAGCACTGTTGTTGCCTTAGGAGGCTTGGCCCACATTCCCCAATTGGGTGGTATGTTGCAGCTGACACTAGTTCAGCCAGCGTGCCACCAGTGTTGAAACCACTGCAATCAGAGCTGCCTCGTCATTGGAGCATCATCCACTGCAATGAGGAGTCAACCCCTCATTGCAGGGCTTGCCGACAGGGCACCCAATTCCCTGCCACTTCAATCTCCCTTTCCCCATGCCGACAAGGAAGCCCACTCTCCATCAGCATAAGTCCCCCCCGCTTTTGTTCTGTGCTGAGGGGGGTGCCCAATCCCCCTCGGCTCTTGTGCCCCCCTTCCATATGTGCCGATGGTGGTGCCCAATCTCTCGTCGGCTGCAGATCCCCCCAAACACTCAGGTGGCATGCTGGGAGCCCACCCCAGCATGCCTAATGCCCCTGAAAAAGAAAAACTGTCCCGCAATTTTTTTTTTAACATGTGAAAAAAGAAAATGGTCCCTCATGGTGTCCCTGCCCTCTCTCCCACCCGCATCCACCCTCAGCATGCCCTGCCTCCTCACACCCCCCTCACCCCATACTTACCTCCAGAGCCCAGCGCAATGATCTTCGGTGGACCGGGAACACGTCTGCACTCTTCAAAGCCGACAGCGAACTGAGGAAATGGCAGTAAGCTGTATAATGGCAAAAATAGTTTTTTTTTCCAACTTTGGTGCATATCTCAGAATTCTGGGGAATTTTGGTACCAAATTTTCAACATGGGGTTATTGGAAGCCCTCCTCATGAATTCAGCCACTGTCATTGCGTTATTCGGTCCCGAAAGGTGATTTCGTGGTCACTGCGTGGAATCACCTTTTGGGACCAATTAAAGAAATGACAGTGCCAGTGTTCATGAGGTGGGCTCTCAAGAAGCCTGTGCTGCAAACTTGGTGGAAACAATCCCAAAAATGGCTGTTTTATGAGCGTTTGTTGCGCAGTCGCTATGCACGCTCATAAATTCATGAATTTGCAGTATTTTCACTCCAGATTTTTAACATTGGCATTTTTCCACACCTCCTTATGAACAGTACCACTGTCATTTTTCACATCCTGGCTAAAATGTTTTTTCACATTTGCGATGCAGAATAGCATGGTCACTGTGGGAAATCAGTGTTTGGGACACATTAAAAAAATGACATGACACTGTTCATGGGCAGAGGTCCTAAAATGCCTAAGTTGAAAATTTGGCTCTGATATTTCGTCAAAGGGAGGCAGTATAGCACAGTGGTTTAAGGCTCTAAGCTGCAAATCTGGGGACATCCAGCAGACCAGACCTGGGTTTGAATCCCACAGCTTCCACTTGCATACTGTATGACCCTGAGCAAGTCACTTAACTTCCCTGTGCTCCCAGGTCACTCCTGTAAAAAAGCTTTCAGCTTAGTGTGCTACTCCTGGTTAAACAACTAAAAAAATTAATAAATAACTGTGTTGCAAGTGTGCATTGCGCAGTTTCCATGCACCCTTGTTACTTCACAGATTTGTAATATTGTCATGCCACATGTTCAGCACTGGCATTTTTTCACACTTCCTTATGCACAGTACAGCTGCCATTTTTCACATCCTGACTGAAATGTGTTTTCGCACTTCTGGCACAGAATAGCATGGTCATTGTGGGAAATCAGTGTTTGGGACAGATTAACATTGAGTGAGTGGGGGGGGGGAGTGACCGAGCTCAACTGAGCTGCTGTGGATTTCTTTGTGGGCAGAAAAAGGTGCCAATGCATGCAGGAGCCCAGTATAAAAGGGCAGCCTGCAGCGCTGGTAGAAACAGAATGAGCGAGTGAGGGAGAGGGGTGAGCAGCTCAATGGAGCTCTGTTGGGACAGCTGTGGATTTCTTTGTGGGCAGAAAAAGGTGTCAATGCAGAAAAAGGTGTCAATGCAGGCAGGGGCCCAGTACAAAAGGGCAGCCTGCAGCGGTGGGAGAAACAGAACGAACTAATGTGAGAGAGGGAGTGAGTGAGCTCAGTGGAGCTCTGCCGGGATCTTAGAGTTGCCCACCCTCCCGCTCAGGGTCCTCTGTGGTCCTGTATTACAGCAGGGTCTCTAGAGTAGAGACAAAGCAATGATTGGATACTTTTAGGATTGCTGTAATAATACAGATTAAGTTGTTCTGTTTATTTCTCTAACTGAGCTAAGTAGTGAGCTATACTGTTATGATTGCTGTAATAATACATATTTATTTGTTCTGCTTATTTCTCTAACTGAGCTGAGTAATAAATTTGGTAGAAAAAATTCCCCAAAATAACTGTTTTACGAGCGTGCATTGCGCAGTTGTTATGCATGCCCATAACTTTATGAATTTGCAATATTTTCACTCCAGATTTTCAACACTGCCATTTTCCCACACCTCCTTATGAACAGAATAGCTGTCATTTTTGATATCCTGACTGAAATGCATTTTTGCACTTCTGGCACAGGATAGCGCGGTCACTGTGGGAAATCAGTGTTCGGAACATATTAAGAAAATCACAGTGACACTGTTTATGAGCAAAGGTCCTAAAGTGCCTATGTTGAAAATTTTGTGATGAAAATCCATAAAATAACTGTGTTATGAGCGTACGTTGTACAGTTTGAACGCACACCTTGTAACTTCACAAATTAGTAATATTTTTATGCCAGATTTTCAACACTGACATTTTTTCACACCTCCTTATGAACAGTACAGCTGTCATTTTTCACATCCTTGCCAAAATGTGTTTTCATGCTTTCGGTGCAGACTAGCATAGTCGCTTTGGGAAATCAGTGTTTGGGGCAGATTAGGATTGAACAAATGAGAGGGGGGAGTGACTGAGCTCAACTGAGCTCTGTACGGACTGCTGTGGACTTCTTTGTGGGCAGAAAAAGGTGCCAGAGGATTCAGAAGCCCAGTACAAAAGGGCAGACTGCAGCACGGGGAGAAACAGAATGAGCGAGTGAGGGAGAGGGAGTGAACGAGCTCAACGGAGCTCTGTTGAGACTGCTGCGGATTTCATTGTGGGCAGAAAAAGGCATCAATGCAGGCAGGGGTCTAGTATAAAGGCAGTCTGCAGTGGCTAGAAAACTGAACAAGCGAGTGAGAGAGGGGGAGAGAGCAAGCTCAACGGAGTTCAGTCAGGACTGCTGCAGATTTCTTTGTGGCCAGAAAAAGGCACCAACAGAGGCAGGAGCCCACTACAAAATGGCAGCCTGCAGTGCCAGGGGAAACAGAATGAGTGAGTGAGACAGGGGGAGAGTGAGCAGCCTCAACGGAGCTCTGTCAGGACAGCTGTGAACTTCTTTGCAGGCAGAAAAAGGTGCCAATGCAGGTCGGAGCCCAGTACAAAAGGGCAGTCTGCAGCACCGGGAGAAACAGAATGAATGAGTGAGAGAGGGGGTGTGAGTGAGCGCAACGGAGCTGTGTCAGGACTGCTGCATATTTCTTTGTGGGCAGAAAAAGGTACCAACTCAGGCAGGAGCCCAGTACAAAAGGGCAGCCTGCAGCTGTGGGAGAAATAGAATGAGTGAGTGAGAGAGGGGGTAGTGAGAAAGCTTAATGGAGCTCTGTCAGGACTGCTGTGGATTTATTTGTGGGCAGAAAAAGGTGCCAACACAGGCAGGAGCCCAGTACAAAAGGGCAGCCTGCAATGTCGGGAGAAATAGAATGAGTGAGCGAGAGATGGGGGAGTAAGCGAGCCCAATTGAGCTCTGCCGGGACTTTACAGTTGCCCACCCTCCTGCCCAGTGTTCTCTGTGGTCCTATATTACAGCAGGGTCTCTAGAGTGGAGACAAAGCAATAATTGGATACTTTAGGATTGCTGTAATGATACAGATTTATTTGTTCTGTTTATTTCTCTAACTGAATTGAGTAGTACTTGGAGGGCAATAGGATTTCTAACTGGGCTAAGTGAAACTATATGAGAGCCGAGAACAAAATGTATGGTAGCTGAGTGGTGAAAAACTGACAAGGAAGCTTTAGGATTGCTTCAGTAATACAGCATCTAACGGATGAGATTTGAGACTGAATTTCCCCAGCTGGCAAGGGGTCAATAGGGGGACTAATGTGGGAAGGGAAGGAATTTGAGTAAATAGGGGCCTAACAGTTGTAGTAGGGTACAGAACCTGGGAGTAAGAGCCCATAACATAAGATGGGGGCCAAAATGGAGTAGGTGTCACATGTCAATAGGGCGGGCATCTTTGGAAGGGTGGAGGGGTGTGGGCCAGCCATGATCCTGGACTAGGCTTGGGGGATCGGGGGGATGATGCATGGTCGGTAGATGACTGGCTAGTTTGAGAGAGGAACTGTGGAGGTTAGGAAGCAGTGTAAGTGGAGAGGCAGATGAGTATGGTACACATCCTGAGTGGGGGAATAGGAGATGGCAAACGGGGCAGAGGAAGAATAACTAGGGACTGAAACCAACCCCAGTATCAGAAGCAGTAGCAGAAAAGAGAGAGAAGAAGGAAGGGGGTGGCTGAAGTGAGGGTGGGGGCCTCCTGATGGGGAGGAAGAGACCACGAGCAGTACCGGGAGAGAACAAATGGCTAGGTGGTAGGGAAGGACCAGGGGTGCTACGGAGGGGAACAAGTAGGAGGGGGGAACTGATATGGGGAAGAAATGTAGGACAGGTATCAACTATGAATAGATTCGAACCTCTGCTATGGGACAGAGAGGGGGATCAGGAATATACTGAAGGGGGGGAAGATAAGCGGGGCATGAGAGGGATGGCAACAAGTAGGAGAAGAGATAGCAAGGACAAAAGGGTAGAAAAGGGCTAGTAAGGATGGATAGGGTGGTGACTGACGGAAAGAAGGTTACGGGAAGGGGGAAGGATGGGAAGTGTATCACTATCGGAGTAAAAGGGAATGGGGGCTCTAAATTGACAACAGCGGGGATAGGAGGGGGGTTGGAAATCAGCAGGGGAGGAGGGGAGGTCAACATGGGAAGCCCAGTAGAAAGTAGTCAGGCTAGGAAGGGGTTCAAGGGGGATGGGAGGAATAAGGCAGAGAAAAGGGGTGAGGCGGAAGTAGGGGGTACAGATACAGAAGTCACAGAGGGTGCAGGTGGCGGGGGTAAGGGACAGGGAAGAATGAATACTGGGAGGTGGAAGGGCATTAGAAGGGAAAGGGGCTAAGGGGTGGGTGGGTACTTGTCCTGGGGGATTCTATGCTGAAATTGGTGAGATGGGGTGGAAGGGGGGAAAGGCACGCCATATTTGGGTTGAAGCTGTCCCCAGGTTGACTGCAGGAGGGGCAGGGCAGGCACTGCTCAAGCGTGCAGCGAGTTGGTGGAAGAAACCTCATTTACTGTTGCATGTGGGTACAAACGACTTGGCGGGGGACACTGTGAAAGTAGTGAGGGGGAGGTTTGAATACTTGGGCAGGCAGTGGGATGGGGTGGGGAAGTCGGTGGCATTCTTGGAGGTACTACTGGTACCCTGTGCAAGCATGGCAAGAAAGGGCAGGCTTCAGGAATTCGAGTGGCTGTAGGATTTGTGCCACATGAAACATTATGGGTTAGTGACTAACTGGGGTAGGGTCTGGAGGGAATAGTGATTTGTACGCGGGGGACAGGGTACACTGGAGCAGGAAGGGGTGGGGAGTATTAAAGGCAGCATTGCTGCTGGTCCACTGGTGCTGAGGGTTGAGGCCCTGGACACCACACCTCGTGCCATGCTAGCGACCCAGGTTCAGACATAAGCCCAGGCTGCCAGGAGTTGGCAAGGGATAGATAGGATTGAGCATCTGGAGGACTGCTCTCCTATGCTGGGTGGGATCCAGGGACCCACCACTCTGTAGCGGCCCCTGGTGATGACCGCGGGTGCTACTACAGTGGTGTAGTAAAGGGTGGTGGAATGTGGTGGATGTTGGTATGCCGTGCCTAAGCTTCTTTGCACGCCCACACTCCACAAAGGGGAGAAAAGTGGAAAATGGGCTATGGTCAGGCAGCATGAGCTTCTGACCCCCCTGCCCACCCCAAATGGAGCCTCCTCAACCAGATCCTACTCCAGTGGGTCGACCTGGGAAGCTCCTCACCACCCCACCATGGGGGCAATCTGTGGAGGTGAGCAGCTTGGCCTGATGTCAGGGGCAGGGGTACGGGGCTCAGTCAGGATGACCAAGCCAACTGTAGTCCAGTGAGAAAATATGTAAAATAAAACAGGATTACAGGGGTATATCTCTGCTAAGGTGGATTTAAACAAATGGGGGGGGGCAAAAGACTGAGGTTGGTAGAAAGGTCTGAACAGGGGAGCCTGATGAGGTCACCACCTTAGATAAAGATAAAGGCGGAGGTGTACTAACCCTGGAAGGGGGGGAGGCAGAGTGGTCTGAGTGTAATACAGAAGGCACCACCACCTGTTAAGAATAAGGAGGAGAAAGGGTGCGGACTACCGGGAGGAGGGACACAAGCCAAGAAGGAGAAAAGTGAAGAGAAGGAGGGGTGCATGTGGAAGGTGGTCAGACTAAATGGATTGAGAACTAGTTACAGGGGAGGGTGCAGAGGGTGGTGGTGGTGGTGGGCTTGCTCTCGGCACCCAGAGCAGTGACAAGTGGGGTGCCGCAAGGCTCAATGCTTGGCCCAATGCTATTTAGGCTCTTTATCTCCGATATAGCACATGGACTGGGGAACAGGGTTAGTCTGTTCGCACGTCATACCAAATCAAAAGCAAATAGTTATAGTAGCAGAACCCCCCCCCACCACTCACACACATACACACTCCCCGAAAAGCTACTTAAAAGCCTGCAATTCATTCAAATCAATTCCATTTTCTTACTTACTTGGGGTTCAATGCCAACAAGTGTAAAATCATGTACCTAGTGCATAGGAACCCCAATGCTGGGTATAGAATGGGGAGAGGTACTGATATTCACTAGACATGAAAGGATCCTTGAGGTTATTATATCAGAGGACCTCAAGATGGAGTACAGTGTTACAAGGCTATGGGTAGGGAAAATTGGATTCTGGGGTACATGAGGAGTGGCATCTCCAGTAAGAGGAGAAGGGATGTTGTGCTGCCATTCTATCACTCCATGCTGTGCCCCCAGCTGGAGTACTGTATCCAGTTTTAGAGTCCACACTTCAGAAAGGACATAAGGTGGAGGTTTTCCAGAGGAAGGCAACTAAAATGATTTGGAATTTTCACAGGAATCCCTACAAGGAATGGCTGAATAATCCCAACATGTACACTCTTAAAGAGAGGAGGGTGAGAGGTGACATGATCAAGACCTACAAAGTACCTCAGTTGGGGAGTTTCCTTCAAATGAGGATGAGCACCCAAACCAAGGGAAATACAATGAAGCTGGGGGGCATTCAGGGTAGATGTGAAGAAATATTTCTTTACTGAAAGAGTGGTAGATGCCTTGAACAGACTGCCAAGAGACGTGGTGGAAGCTAAAATGGTAGGGGGCATGAAGCATGCATGGGATAAATATAGGGGTATATTAGAAAAAGGGGAAGGAGGGGGTCAAGAGAGATCAATAGAGCTATGGAAATGAAGTAGGTTCAAGTTCATTGCAGGAAAAATCCATTAAGCAAGCTCATTCACAAAGAGGTCCTGATGGATGCAGGCAGAGTAAGACATGCAGTAACATATACCAGCAGGAGATACAAGTAGGTAGATAACACTTGGGCAGACTGGGTGGGCTGAGCGGTCCTTTTCTGCTGACAAATTCTATGTTTCTATGACACCATGTGTTAATTCAGGTGCAGTGTTTATTTAAAGTTGGCACTACCATTCATCCAGATGTAAGGTACAGTAAATTACCAAATTAGATGCAGCCCACTTACAGTACAATAGACAGAACCCCAGTGCTTCAAGAAGCCTTTACTCTTCATAAGGCTGCTTAAAGAGCTAGGGTTCTATTTGCAGTGTCCACACCACTATGCTGATCTTAAAATCGACGCTGCATCTGAATGAGAACTTTCTTCCCCACTTTGAAACCTGCTTGTCCTCAGTTAGTTTTGGGCTGGCAGCACCTCACCTGTGTTGGAAGATGATCAATAAGTAGCACTGAAAGACATCAGACTTCACAGACTGTGAAGGCAGCTGCTCACAGACAGACATAAGACAATTCTACTGGGGGTAAGAGGAAGTAAGATGTTGATAAACTAAAATCTGCAGCATTTTCCATCAGGAAGGGGAATGGGCAGACTAGGTGGGCCAAGCAGTCCTTATCTGCCATCAAATTCTATGTTTCTATGTTTCTCACCCACCATCCTGCTAAAAAGAAGGCTGCAGCTGTGGCCACTGATGACTGTTGTGGTGTGGGGATGGGGGGACCAAAGAGGACAGACATAAGGAGATAAAATCATAATAAATTGTGAGACCTTCACCACCTTTCGAAAATGCTTTCCAGTAAAAGAACACTCTATGAAGTTTTTCAAATGGCAACACAATCTGGTGAGCCCTCTGTCTGCCATCTGACACCAGGCATCAACCAGCATAAAATTGCCTGAAGAAGGCAGTGTGGTCATGTGGTTACTGAAATACTAGAGATTACAGATTTATAAGAACAAAAAAATGTAACACAGAAGCTGGCACATATGCCTATAGCAGCTGTCTCCTGTTTCTCAGTAGTTACATTTATACCATTGAGGTACTTGAATGTTTCTATCATATCCCCTCTTTCCCTCCTCTCTTCCAGTGAATACATATTGAGGTCTCTTAATTTCACCTCATAAGTCTTGTGTTGCAAGCCCTGCACCATCTCATTTGCCCTTCTCTGGACCATCTCCAGCCTGTTAATATCCTTACAAAGGTGCAACCTCCAGAAGTGCACACAGTACTCCATGTGAAGCCTGACCATAGTTTTATATAATGGCATGACTTCTTCCCTCCTTATGCTGGTGATACCCCTGCCTATGCACCCCAGCATGTCACTGGCCCTCCCAGCTGCCTTACCACTTTGACATTTTCAGGTCATCTGAAATAAGAACCCCCAGGTCCTGTTCCTTCTTTGTGACTGTCAGCAACTCCCCCCCCCCCCACCATCCTGTAACTCTCCCCAGGGTTGCTGTGTCCCAGGTGCATAATTTTGTAATTCTTTGAATTGAACTTCAGTTGCCAGTCCTCATATCATTTCTCAAGCTTTCCCAGGACCCTCCTCATTTTCTCCACCCCCTCTGGGGTATCCACTGTGTTACACATCTTCATGTCATCTGAAAACAAGCAGACCTTTCCCTTCAGCCCTTCTGCAATGTCACTAATGAAGTAATTTAACATGACAGGCCCCAGGACCACTCCCTGCAGCACCCTACTGGTCACCCCCTCTCCCCAGACTTCGCCCCATTTACCACCACTCTCTGCCTCCTGTCTGTTACCCAGTTTCTAACCCAGTTTACCACCCTTTCCTCCATGCCCAGCCTACTCAGCTACTTTATCAGCCTCCTATGTGGGATGGTGTCAAAGGCTTTGCTTACATCAAGGTAAACGTTGTCCACTACCCCACCCTGATTTACTTCCTTTGTCACCCAGTTAAAGAGATCAACCAGATTTGTCTGACATGACCTCCCCACTGGGAATCTATGTTTCCTATGGTCCTGGCCTCCGATGGCTTCTAGATGCCCCACTATCCTTTCTTTAACCAATGTCTCCATGATCTTCCCCACTACTGAAGTTAGGGTGACCGGCCTAGTTCCCCGGCTCCTCCCTACTGCTGGATTTGTATAGAGGGACCACATGTGCCCTCCTCCAATTCGCTGGTACCACCCCTGTGTTGAATGACTCAGTCAACATGGCTGCCAGAGGTACTGCTATTCCCCTTCACAGTTCTTTTAATATCCTTGGGTGTATGCCATCTGGTCCAAACACTTTGTCCACCTTCAATTTACTCACCTTCTGCAGGATTCTTCTGCCTGGGAATGGTCTGAGGAGAGGGGGTGATCAATGGGGTGCTGCAGGGAGTGGTCCTGGGGCCAGTCCTGTTAAATTACCTCTTCACGCCTTTGTAGCTGCTGTACTGCTGTGTTCCTGCCCCTCCCCCTCTTCTGTGAATACTGAACAGAAAGACACAGTGGATGTCTTGGGGGGAGGGGCAGATGACAGTTCTTAGTCATGGTACTTTTACTTCCAAATACCTAAACAGCACATATAAGCAATCAACATTCGGCATTGACAAATGCTTGTTGTATTTGTGGTTGGTAGGGGGGTAGCCTTGGGTAAGGTTAAGGAGCAGTCGAATCACCTTTGAATAGTCTTTGATGAACCAGTGGTAGCAGCTGCAGAGCTCCAGGAAATTCTGTAGCTCTTTTAGGTTATTGGGCTGGGGTCAAGTGATCAAAGATTCAACTTTACTGGGATCTGTCTGTATCCCTTCCACAGATATTATGTGTCCCACATATTTCACAGATGTTTGAAAAAACTGGCACTTGTCTATGGATAACTTGAGGCTGATTTCTTCCAAACGATCAAGGACTTTGAACAGTCTGGTCTCATGTTCCTCCAGCGTACGTCCAAAAACAATGACAGCATCCATGTACACTAAACATTCCAGCAAGTTCATGTCCCCCACCACACATTCCATTAATCTCTGCAAGGTGGCAGGGGCACCCGAAATCCCCTGTGGCATTCTCAGTAATTTATAGAACCCCAAAGGACAGATGAAGGCCATTTTCTAATGGTCTTCCAGGGCCATCAGAATCTGATAATATCCATTGTAGAGATCCAGTACTGAGGATCACTGACCCCCGTTCAGGAAATTCAGGGCATCTTGTATGTGTGGCATGGTGTTTTGATCTGGGATAGTCTGTTGGTTTAGGGTCTGATAGTCCACACACATCCTCACAGATCTGTTCTTTTCACACACCACTATGATGGCGGATGCAGATGGGCTTCTTGATTCTTGAATAATACCAGCAGTGAGCATTTCCTGTAGATGCCTCAGAACATTGTCTATGTCCACTGGGGCAAGGCGTTGGGACCTCTCTCAAAATGGTCAGTCATCACGCAGGTGTTATACTCGGCACCATGTACACACCCCACACCCCATTGTTTTAGTGAGAACACTTGGTCTCTCTGAGCAAGCTTCCTGCTAATTCGGGTCTTCCATTCTGCGGACAAGGGGGAATCACTGAAGTCAAATAAGTCTAGGGTCATTTTCTCCCTTTCAGCAGAGTACTTGTTACTGGGTAATACTGCAGTGTCTGCGCAGTGTACTGTAGCCAGCATACAACCCTGGTTAACATGAACTTCCCTGTACGATATGTTTCTCACTTGCACCATCACCCGGTGGGCATAGGCATGGACACGTGCTGGTAGTATACTGGGCTTAAACATCAGCCCCTCTGACAGCTTCCCTTCACCAGGGGCATCTATCATCAATATTTTGTTCTTTACATCTCTCCTTAGGTGGACTTCTCCATGAATCGTACACTGGGCGTTGGAGGCCAATACCAAAGAGTCAGGATCCTTTTTCCACACTGTCCCCAGTGGCTCATCTTGGTCCACTCCATCAGGTTTCTGTTGCAAGTCATGAGCCCTTTTGATTAATGCAGAAATTGTTAGGGCCCGTCCAGTCCGTTGTCCTTGTTTCTCATGGCAGAGTTGCGCTAGTCTCCCAAACATGTGGGCATTTGTTCCAATTAACAGCGGAACCTCATCATACAGTCTGGTGGGGGGACACACTGGGGCATGTGTCTCAACTTGTTCATCTACCCCAGCCACGGTGATAGGGAATGACAGCCAGATCTGGATACACCCTGAGTACCGATAGGACTTCTCACTCAACCCCCACACATGCAAACCTTCCAAGGGTTGTAGGGGCATGTCAGGCAGATGCTTCTGGTACCAATCTTGAAATACTATGGTTACTTGAGATCCACTGTCAAGTGCAGCCCAGGCAGACACACCATTCACCATCACTGTAGTTTCCATTTAAGGTCCCACCACCTCAGACCACTCAGGTGGCATGGACTTGGATGACGGCTTTACAGCTGCCCTGGATGAATAGCTTTTTCAGACTGCTGCATCTTGTGGCTGTATGTTGCTCTGTTGAATCAATGCCAGCAGCCTAGTAGTAACTTTTCCCAAATTCTCAGGTGAATGGAAGGTGAACAGGGTATGCCCATACTCTCCACAGTAGTAGCAGAAAACAGGTTCTTTAGAGTCTGCAGGGAAAGAGGAGCTGTTCCCCTGCTTGAGCATAGTGGAGGAGTCTCAGGGTCTCACTCTGGTTGGGAGTTTGCTCTCTTGGCTTTCTTGGCTCCCCCAAGGGTCAGTGTTTTGGGTAGTTCGGAGCAGGTCTCCCACCAAAGCTCTCAGTTCTCGTACCTCTTCCTGCAGGTTGTTTTCAGGCCCAGGCTTGGCTGAAATGATGTGTATCCCACCCCTCTTGGCAGGGCCTCACTTTTAGCCTCGGGGTGGCTGGACAGGAACTGGCATCTGTAGCAGCCTCAGCTGCTTGCTGGCTGACCATTATCTCAATCAGCTCCTTGATCAGTTTTCTCAACTGTTGCAATTCAGCCAACTCTCGGAAGTCTGGCAGGTGAGGGCAGCCCCAGCATAGGACTCTCATCCCTCTTCATCATTCTCAGTCTCATGGATCTCTTTCATTAGGTCACTGTATTGGGGAGATTTCCCCTTCTGTCTTGCAATTTAAGCTTCAACAACATCATGCTAGAGTACCTCATTGACTTAAAGATGTGATCTAGCCTGACCCTGTTCAATTCACTGGCTGGCACCCCTCCTTTCTGGTGGGCCCACTGCAAAGCTCGCTCAATTCAATTGACAAACATTGATAACTTTTCATTTTTCCCATTTTGCAGATTTAAATTTCTACATCAGATCATACCTTGACTCGGTGCTATCAAATACTCCCTCCAAGACAGAGAGGTATTCAGCGGCCATGGCCTCTGGGCTGGTGGATCACTGGAAGCAAATGGCCTCTAGTGCAGGGCCCCTCAAGCTTTCCATGAGCCTCATCCTCTTTAACCCCTCAGCACACTGCCACTCATGGACCAATGGGGTGGCATAGTCCATCCACTTTTTCAGATTGTCCTCCCCACGGGCACCGGGACCATGCCCGAGAAGATCCTAAGTCTGCGGTATGAGTCCAAATG
The DNA here is from genome assembly GCA_016271365.2 of Neoceratodus forsteri. Taxonomy (NCBI): domain Eukaryota; kingdom Metazoa; phylum Chordata; order Ceratodontiformes; family Ceratodontidae; genus Neoceratodus; species Neoceratodus forsteri. Next base: position 882,290,193 of record CM057459.1, read on the forward strand.
CGCAGTGGGTATCACTATGGGGGCAGCAACTGTAGGGGTGGCAATAGAGGATATGGGGGACTGCATGGGTGTGACATCTTCAGAAAGCTCAAACATTTCCTCTAGCTCTGTAGTAGAGCACCCCTCAGAGGCTAACAATTTAAACAGCTTGTCGTTCAATCCCTCTATGAGGGAGGACCCTCCAGGAACAGCCAGGAGCTATGTAAGTGAATGACCATCCACCCCTTTTGGGACCCTTCAGGCAAAATGACAGGGGGAACCTTCTCTGGTTTAATGGACAGGCTGCAGGAGAGTAGGGCCACCATAGTTTGATCAAACAGGTCGGAATCACTTCCTCTTACTTCAGCCTTCCCCAAACATTTAATTTGTTTGACCACTTCCACAATAATGTCATTATCAGTCCCCAAGGGGATTTCCATTAATAGCAGAGCTTGCTAGGAGTCTACCCCCTCTGCCTTGCTCCACTCCATCATACGGTGCACTAGCAACTAGTGGGGAGCAAGTTTAAACTTGGGCATAATGAGCCCCTCTATTTTGCCACAATTTATAAGCGTGGGATTGTAGTACCCACTTCTGCCCACTAGAAGTTGCAAATCCCAGCATTGGTGCCTCCAAGATGTAACCCCTAGGTGGCAGTATCCCAAGGGCTACTACCCCTGCCTGCGTGGCTAGTTACAGGTTAAGGGGCCTGGGTACTGAAATGGGTGCCGCAACCCGGAGGACAAGGTTGTTACTAGCAACACTAACCTGGGTACAGCCCTCTGGGACACTGTAACCCCCCTCTTTCCCCTTTAGTGGCCTAAACAATAAGCAACAAACACTTTCACAGTAGCCCCTATTCAGCATACAAATCCCCACACTGTTTGCACTTACCACCAGGGTTGTTTCCACCAGCTTGACCCTGTAAAACCCCTGTAAAACAAGGTTAGGCACAGCAAATAACAACAGTACAGTGCTTTGGTACAAACTGGAACCACAGCCAGATTAAATGCAAAAAGAGTTAGATCTTATTTATTCAGGGGAATTGAACAAGGAAGGGGCATAATCAGGTTGATTGATTCTAAAACTGATCTAGTCAGGCAATTATTCATGCACTTTTACTGTAGCCCCTGCACAGTTACACACGCTTGGTACCCAGTTGGAAGTAAGGTGGGCTAGCCTGGAATGTTGCTCGGGGTAGGCCAGTGCTGCAGCTGGTTGGGGCCCTGTGATGAAAAGAAAAGACATGCACAACCACACATAATTTGTAATCCAGGGCCAGGAGGCTCAGTCCATGATGATTAGACAAAACAATTAAATCAGATGACAGACTTTGATTGAGTTATTGTTGCAGGGAGCTATCCTGGTGTTTATTAACGCTACCCAGTACATGACACAGGATGGATGAAATGGAGAATGCAGGTTGACGACTGGTTTGCCAGGAGAAGCAGGGCCCACACAAATCACCAAGATGTTCCTGTCTGAGGTGTTGAGCAGGGGGCTGATCCCTGGGCCAGTCTCTCGTCCATGATGGTTTCTGTGCCTGAAGTAGCTGGCTGGGCCAGTGTTGCAAAACCCAGGCCAGATAGAACAGTTTGAATTTGAGTCTGGTAGTGCTGGATGCAGCTTCCAGCAAGCGTGGCACATTTACACAGTGGGGAACCAAATTGTGACCCACTAACAACAAACTGCACATTTATAGTAAAGCATTCACCATACCACAATGTGGGTAGCATTTCGGCTGCAATATCAGTGTCTCTGAGCAAAACCAATAATTCTGTGGTAAATAGATGTCCTGACAGGCTGATGGCGTTCAGTAAATCTTTAGTCTTATTCAGGTTTAAATTTGGCCACACTTAAGTGGCTTTAACACACTCAAATTCAGATGCAGTCCGATAAATTCACACTCACTTTCAAGGGACAGCAGGCACACAGGCCTAACTCAGCCTTTCCACTAATCTCCTGCGTGAACTACGCAGAAGCAGCTGCTTGAATAACTCGAGCTGTTCACATTCCAAACTCTACCTCCAGACTAACTGACTGCAGCAGGCAGCTTGGGAATTTCCCCTCGGTCCAAAAGGTTCTGGTTGGTAGATCCATCAGTCTGTCTTCGCAAGGGCTCCCCCTCCAGGTACATTTAGGTGCCAAAGTCTCAAAACTACAATTCCTACAGAAATGCACTCCCACAAGACCCCTAGGGACAGACTTCATTTTAGGGTCCCCAAAGGTACTGATTGGCCCATTCTGGCAGTCCAGGACCAAGTTGGTGGTGATAAACAGAACTGTCCATGCTGCAAAGAAGGCAGGTTAGTCAAACTATAATATCATTACTGTTCTAATAAATAATCACCAAATATGTGCAGCTTCTAACAGACCTCCGTCTGTGCAAATAGCGATGGCAGAACAGAGTGTTTATCTGGCAGTCCGGGCAGGACTTGAGCATAGACACACTCAGCCCCCTCCCAGATTAAATAAGCACCATGTTACAGGCAGCTCTTAAAGAGTCAGAGCATAGAGGCGTTAAGGCACTCTCACTTAATACTTTTAAAATACTAAGACACAGGATACCAGCCTGGGAATGGGCATTTAGGCAAGCCCAAGGAAGACTTTTGGGAACCCCCATTTGTAGGGGGGTTACACATACATTGCAATATTCATGCTTTAATGCTACCAATATTGTTATGGAGTAAAACATGAACTTTAGAGCCAGCAATGGCAGTGTTGTTGCACTTGCCAGTCTGTTACACAGTACTGTACACACAAAAAAACTGTTTACCAGTCAATATGCTGTATGAAGAACAGCTAAGGAATAATAGAATGTCACAAATAATGTTTGCATTTATAGTGCACTGATTTTATTGCCTTGTATAAACTAAATAGCGGACTGGAGTAGCTTTATATATATATATATATATATATATATATATATATATATACACACACACACACACACACACACACACATATTATATATATATATATATATATATATATATATATATATATATATATATATATATATATATATATATATAAGATAGGGTGCAGGGACAGAGCCCCTGCACAAAATTGTAAATAAATTGCTTCAGCCCTGGTTACAGTTGTTTTCTTTGGCATGGTTCCTTGGCTTGCTTTGTGAGGTTTTGACTGCTTGGCGTTTTATTAAGTAGTTGTTTTTGCCATAGCTGTAGTTTCTTAGTGGTTGTTGCCGGAGACGTTTTTCCTTTAGACATTATAACATGGTGCCCAAAAAACATGTGCTGCCAGCCCCCCCAATAAACATGTGCACACACACACACACACACACACACACACACACACACACACACACACTGTTGTGCTGCAAATATGTACTTATTTATCTAATATCATTGCTTAAGGAAAGGAACTGCTTTTAAACTGTCATCAGTTCAAAGACAGGTACTGTAGCTTGGGTTTCCTGCTCCCAAGGTGTGTGACATAACCTCTGCCCAAAAGGAACTTACATTTACTTCAGTGCAACATGGTAGCATAGCACATACAGTATCATAAAATATGCCATTTTTTAGCAAGCATAAGAAATAAAGTTCAAATCTTTGCAGGAATATAACATTTTGTGTTAACAATCTTACTAGACCTTCTCTAAATGTTGACATGTTAGACTTCATCATGGAAAACTTCCATTGTACTGCACTTGTTAGTTTAGTGATAGGTTCTTTGCCTACTGTGCCAGAAACCCAGGGTTTTAATCCCATACCAGGAACAGTAAGTAAATTACTTTGTTATTATATATTATTAAAATATGAATTAGTCATGTTAAATAACACACAGCTTGCGATTACCTACCCCCTCCGTTCCTTCTTATTGCCATACTTTGTACAGCTGACTTTTTTCAAACATGATTGTTTTTAAAAACAGGATCATCTTACATAATAGTGATTGAGAACACATTGTAACAGCTCTAATATTCACTCTACAATAACTCAAGGCTTTTCCTTATGAAGTCTTTCAAAGGAGGAAACACTGTTCAAAATCTGGAGCCACCAACATTAATTCATGCAGTCATTTAAAGTCCAGGAGCTATGCTCAGAGTAAGAACAAAAATCCTAAACTTTGGAATAGATTAAAACATTTATTAATTGTCAAAACACAGCAAACACAGCCCCAGATGCCACCAACAATATGCCTAGAAAAAATCACTTTATGTGAAACATTCATTGGTGGTGGTTGGTGCTGTGTTTGCTGTATTTTAACATTTAATAAATGTTTTAATCTATTCCCAAGTTTGGGATTTTTTTTCTATATGAAGCAAAAAATAAGCTTCAGAAATACAAGTGTATTTAAAAGCAGCACAAGGCATGATGTTTTTTTATAAACTCAAGAGGAGGTAAAACCGTAAATCAAGTGGTATCTGCGGCTTTTGTAAGTAGGTAGGGGAAATGGACAGACTGGATGGACCCATCAGTCATTATCTGCCATCAATGTCTCTGTTTCTGTTTCTATGTTAAGACAGAAGTGTGCTTCAGAAATGCAAGTGCACATAAAACTAACATAAAATGAAAGCAATGAAAATATATTCTGATTCAAAAGAACGTATCTACATAAAACATTTCCTTAGATGGTGGAATAAATGAACAGCACACCCTGGCAGAGTCTTTTGTATATGGAATGCTTTTTTTCACACTTTGGCTAATAAACTATTATTTATATGGTTGAGTAAGTCTGTCTGGTACTTTTCTTTTGCTGTCTAGGTACTGTAGACCTAGACACCCCCACAACCCTATACTTAGTGTAGCATATGGTATACATACATTTATTAATGACGTACTTAGTGTGTTAGGATACAGTGTAGTACAATGTGATATAATATTAAGACATGCACTTATGATTGTAGCATGGACTGGTGGTAAAGACCAGATCCAAACAGGGCTATGTGCTAGCAACCTCTGGCCCGAACAGTATTAGAATTGCTTATGCAGGCCATATGGCACAGTTCTTTTCCTTGCTACGCAGCTGCTATTATTTTGCGGTGCTAAGCATTTTTGTATTGTTACCCCAAACTAGTTTTAGCTAGTTTTACTCTTATCAGAGAATATGTGCAAAGAGAATGATGAACTAACCGTCTTGTGCGCTGACCTTCTACCAATGAGATTTCTGTATTTTGTGATTTTACCTTATTTGGCAGTGTGAAGGTGTGGGATAAAACAGGCACAAAACCCCAGAAGTCAGGTGCATAAAAACGCAAATGTGTGTTGTTATTTTATTCAAATCAGAAAATAAAAAAAAAATTAAGTAATAAACATGCAGAAAGCAAAAGGTTATTCAATGTCCAGTATCCAGCAAACATTATAATTTTGAAAATTCCTGAGGCTTAGCTTCAGCCTTTGCAAATAGAACAGTGTGGAAACAAGCACACACTTCTGAGGTCCTCCTTACTTGGTAGTCAGTATTCAACTGATTTCCCTAACTTTCTCTGTTACTCCAAGTGATGGGTTTTTATACCTTTCATGGATGACATCACCTTCAGGTGATCCACCCCTTTTGCTAAAACCAGTATAAATCTTATTTTCAGGAGTTCCTCATCAAACAGTAAAGACATACATGGTCATACATGTTATCTTTTCTAGCCTAGACTCAAATCCTCTTTTCTTGGTTAGGGTGGTTTTACATTAAGGGGGCTTTATGTTAAGGGGGGTTTATGCTTCCATTTTGTTTAATCTCAAAAGATAGTTTAAATGAGATAGTAAGTCCATCACAGTTCCACTGGGTTTGTAAGTGGAACAGGAGAATGAGGGCATGCTCTTCTTTGCCCTTCTCCTGTCAACCCTTGGAACTCATCATATCTTTTTTCTTTTAATTTCCATTACATTGTTAAATGTGACACCTTAAAATAGACAAGCATGCAGCAAACATATTTCATTTTCATTCCCAGTGTGAGCGACCGTCCCACAGAAACAAAGAGCGAAAGGAATGGGGGTGGTGGCTTGGATATCTCACACATGGGTATCTACTTTAGATAGGGCTCACCCTGTAAGAGGCAAACCATTACCTAATAACATACATTTATTTTCTAAGAGTATAAGAATGATGACAAAGCTGCATTTTGATGAGTTTGAATCCAGTTTGGAGTGCTATCATGATATCTGGGGCCTGTTTCTTTACTCCCAGCAAGTATTTGCTGTATTTCATGTTTTCTGGTAATAAATGAGATATTCCTGCTGTATCCTTGGCTCTGTGATGTGTTTTGCCATCAGGTCCAGACCAGTTCTGCTAACAAGTGGCAACAATGGCAGGACCTGTTTTGGATGCAACTGATGCCAAGATACCACAGATATTCAGGGAGGGATAACAACAGGTGTGAAGAACCTTTGCCCCTTTTTGGTTCATGGGACAGTCTTTAGTGGCCTCTGCTATCAGAATGCATAGCTGTCTGACTGTCAAGACTGAGGTGAGCCAGCACACCTTATATCTCCGGTCAGTACAGTTTACAAAGAGAAGACCATGATACAATGACAAATATTTCTGAGCTCAGTGTTGTCATACCACAGTATCTAACTTAAAATGGAGGTTGGAAAGATTTTGCTTCTGATGCAAAACATCAAGCTGACCCAGTACAGTAAGTAGGAAGGCTATATACTGAGGTCAAGTCTAAAAGTAAGAAACATGACCAAAAGTGTGTAATGGTTGCTACTTTGTGTCAGAGATTAGAATCTGAGGTTTCAATTCTGAAAAAGGAACTGCAATCCAGATCCGATGTGGTGTGTAAGTACAAGGAAGAGATTGGGACTGTTAAAAAAGTGTTGAAGAGAAAAATAAAGACAATAGTAACTTGCAGGAGGAGAATGAGAGGTTTCAGCAGGATAAGGTACAGATGTTACAGATGAACGCTGTGCTCATGAGCATGAATGAGTCTTTGAGAAGTGATTATGAGGAGTTGGAAGATGAGTTTGAAAGGTGTCAGAAAGAGTTAAGAAAACAAATGAAGAAAAACTGCAAAGTAAGCACCGCATACAGGGTGTTACTGTATAACGTTAGTAGCAGAAAGTTTCAAGGAGGTGTTCATAAGGAGTGTAGAATGCAAAATGCAAGAGTAGATCAGCAGCTGATGATCCTTAAGCGTCATGTGAAACCAATGCCTTCGGTACCACCCATCATCATGTTGTCCTCTGACAAGCATGATGATGGTGGTGCTCTTTGGGATACAGGAGGGCATAGGTGCCACCCACCAGTCTCCACTCTGACCAAGAAGGGTACAACTGAGGTACAGGGCTTGATTTCCCAAGTTACTGCAAAAAGCAAGCTATCTGAGAAACAGACAAAAGTCTTACAGAAGGTGATGGCCAATGTTCTGAAAAAGGAAGTGGAAAAACAACCACTTATCCAGGGTGTGACTACTGCCATGGCAGAAGCAGTTGCTAAAAGCATCAACCCCATGAGTTCTGAACCCCAGTTGAGCCACAGTACTCTGCAGTCCACGCTGGCTGTTCAAAGCATTGCGGACAAAATTGGCCGTATGGCCTCTGGTAACAGTTTGAGTTGCCAACTGGAAAAGGTGTAACAGTACTGCCAAATGCTCAGCTTACTGCCAGGGCATCATGTCCAAGTCCTTAAACAAATGGTGGAACCCACATTGTTGGCAAAACTACTGAGAGGGATCTGGAGTGACAACAAAGCCTCTTTTGATGTGGTCACCACACACCTGCTTGCGGCCCATAATCCAGATATTGTCAGTGTAATGCTGGCTACAGAGGTGGAACAGCGTAATGAGGAAGTGCTCATCCAGTATGAAAGCTGGCTGTGGCTTGCTTACAGTACTGGCAAAGGACTTGCCAGGGAGGAGGCAGACGGAGACTCAATAGAGTACAAATGTCTCTTCTTGTGAAACCTTCTCCCAGCTATTCGGAAAAGGGTAGAAGCCTCTGTCTTCCCTACAAGGGATAGTTTTGGCCAAATCCTGGAGTGGGTAGAATGCATTTACCAGGTCCACACCAAGGACCTCAACTTAGGCTCTAAGACCAAAGTCACTGCTGTGCAACTGGGCACAAAACCACCTTCTCAGTATCAGGTGGAGGAGAAACCCCAAAGATCCTTAACAAAACAAATCTTCATACTCATACAGAAAGAAAAATCAATGAAAGAACCAACAATATATATACAATCTTTATCATGCCCTGTCCTTCCCCACTCTTACAAACAGGAGACTCTCCCACTGTACTAAATTCACCTCCAAGCACTGGTTGAGTGAGCTACTTTCCTAACTCATCTCCTCCTTTATAACACCCCCACATCCTCCCATTCCCTTAGATCAACCTACTCCCACACCCTGGTAGTCCCCTGCAGATCCACCCAAATTGGCCGATCTGGCTACTCTAACCACCTCCCAAATATTTGGAATTCCCTCCCCCCCTCAAATCTGGCACTCTTCCTCTGCCTACTGCATCAACTCTCTCCTCAATAATTGCCTTTCTCCTAGTTGCTCTTGCCATGTCCCTCCCTAATTCCCTCCTCTAAGCCCTGAACAAACCCTACCCCTCTACCATCAACTTAATTTTACCCTGTGAATCCCCACCCCCCAAATTTCTAGCTCTCCTTCCCTTTCCCCAAATTGCTCCCTCTTACTCTCCTACCTTGATCTCTCACAGAATATAAGGGACCCCAATTGTTCTCCATGGGTCCCTCTTCTACCCTCCCAAGGGGCTTGTATCTCTCATCTACTCCCTTCCCCAACCATCCCACCTATTTCCCTCAACTTGCAGTCCTCTTGCAGAGTTTTTTGCATTCTGAAGGGGTCCTACTGCATGTAGGATTGTCTCCTCTCTTTCTTCTTCCCCCATATACCTGTCCCCCTAGCCTTTGCAGTCCTCTTGAAAGGTTCTCAGCATTCTGAAGGGGTCCTACTGGGCCTAGGCTTATCTTGTCTCCTTCCCCTCTCCCATCTACCTTTCTTGCTAGTCTTCACAGTCCACCTTGCAGGGTTCTCAGCATCCTGAGAGGGTCCTACTGCACCTAGTCTTGTCTCCACTCCTTCCACCCATCTTCCTTTCTCCCTAGCTATCGCAGTCCCCTTGCAGGGTTGTCAGCATCCTGAAGGGTTACAACTGACCCTTAGTATATCTTCCCAATTCTATCTCGCCACTATCTTGGCTTTCCATGACTAATAGCAGGGTCCAATTGCATTACCTAATGGACTATTGATTAGGCCCCATCCCCTCCAAAGGTGCAAATTTTCTTCCCATCAAGAGTACAATTCTCACTCACTCCCTCCCTATCCTATCACTCTTTTAATTCCTATCTACTGACCTTCTACAACCCCCTTGCAGGGTACCCTGCATCCTGAAGGGTCCTCACTTGGGTTAGGTCTTATTCCCCCCTCCTAGCATTTAGGTCACACCTCCTCCTTCTCTCTTGTCCCTCTTTAAATCTCTATAGTCTAACTCCCTTTCTATCTAGCCCCACAGCCCCCTTGCAGGGTTCCCCACATCCTGAAGGGATCTCTCTCTCTGGGACACTGCCTTATCCCCTTCTCTCTGGTCAATCCAGTCCCCTTGTAGGGTTCCTCCCATCCTGAAGGGGTCTTCAGGGATACAACTCTTCCCCCTCCTCTGACCTAACCCCTCCTTCTCCTTTCCCCCTTTTCTTTCATGTAAGCACTTGTTTACTTATTAACCCGGCACTTATTACTATCCACTTTTTCTACCTATTATGCACAACACTGTTGTAACACTGTTTGTAATACCTGCCTTATAAATGTATGTTAATGTTGATCTTGTAACTTGAATGTTTAATGTCTCATTCCTATTGTACCCCTTCCCCCAGAGCACACTGGGAGATGAGAGATTTGTTCCTCAGTGTGCCTTCCTGGTGAAACATTTGAGTAAATAAACTAAATAAATAAATAAAATATACGAAGGGAAATAAACAAGGCCACTGATTTACGGTGATTAAAACAATTAAATTCCATTTTCAAGACTTAAGATTCCGGAATTTTACCGGTGATTGTCACAATAATTTCTGGATTTTACCGGGATTCTGTTATCATTCTTTTAGTATGTGCATAGATAATCAGAATTAAAGAAAGCTTAATATACAGAGCATTAAATAAAGCAAACTGAAAATAGTACAGGAAGGAATTAAAAGAAAAACAGACTTTTTATAGATTTACTGATCTGATAGAAAATGCCAGATTCCATGAAATCTTCATTTTAACCGGTTTTCAGGCAGCCCTAATTCCGGAATTTTACCGGATTTTCTGGTAAAAACCGAAAAACAGTGGCCTTGGAAATAAAGGGCAGCACCAGTGGTCCAGACCTTCATACAAGAATTTAATAGCCAAGGTAGACCATCTTTGGGAAAGGTTGTGGCAGCCACCCCTGGATTACATACTGAATCTGAGGACAGGCAACTGAAACCCCCTATTCTGGGGTGAGACAAATGCTCCGATAAATGGATCCGACACTCTACAATGCCTTGCAAAACTGAGATTATTCGGCATGACAGTGTCAGGCCCCTGTCCGCATACATACCTCTTTGGTAACTGAAGACTCTGGTTGACCATGTGTTGAAGCGCTGGTTAGGGGCCTCCAGCTTGCAATGCTTCTAGACACAGGAGTGGCCATCTTGGTCCTACATCACACTTCCCCCCAAATTCTCCATGATCTACCAGGATGCCTATTTCTGCTCAGACCTTTGAGAGGACTGTAGTGACAACCTATCGATCAATACCTATACTAGTCATTGTCAGAACCTTGGAGGCAGTATACCGCTATGATCTCTTGTTACCTTCCCCATCATCAAAGCATCCAGGGGACAGATTTTTCTCTCTCATTACAGGCGCATGGTGGATTTAGCCAATTGGCTGCTCCTCCAGGCACTAGGGCTCCATTGTATGCTGTTCATTTCTGATTTGCCTGTCATGGCAGCTGTACAAGCAAATGACACAGAATATGATGTCATCATCATGTTCCAGCACCATCCCATTTTTGATAGGTTGAAACCTATTTTGGAGCAATAAAGGGGCACCTTTGCTAAACACAAGCATGACTGTGGAAGGATTGACACCCTCATCTGAGTTACTGGTGGAGACCTGCCAGGTCAAAAGCAATACCCCTTCCCAGCAGAGGTGATCCCATCTCTTAGGGCTACTATCGAATCACTTTTAAAGCAAGAAGTCATCAGGCCTTGTGTCTCCACAGTCAATGCCCTAATTTGGCCTGTGAAAAAACCCAGTAATAAGTGGAGACTAATAATTAATGAATGGAAGCTTACGCAGGTGACACCCAGCTGTGTTCCAACTGTGACTTTGGCTCTGAATGTATTCAGACTTTTAAAGCCTGAACATAAGTGGTTCAGTACTTTGAACATTTCCAGTGGCTTTTGGTCACTGCCATTGGCCCCAGAGAGCCAATACAAGTTTGCTTTCACCTTTGAGGGACATCAGTTCACTTGAATATGCTTCCTCCAGGGTTTTCATAATAGCACCTGTGTCTTTCACATCCACATGTGGGATGACCTCCAGGGCTTCTCCTCACCCAAAAGTCTACAATAATATGCGAATGATCTTCTCTTGGCCACTGTAGACCAAGAGTAACACCTACAGTTGCTTGCAGAACTTGCTCTCCTGCAGTGCTTTGGTCTAAAATGCAACCCTGCCAAAGTTCAAATTTTCCACTCTGAAGTAACCTTTTTTGGCCTAAGAGTTACTGCAAAAGGGAGAAGCCCCACCATTGAAAAGGTGCAAGGTATTTACGACTTACCACTGCCCACTAGCATGTCCACTCTTGGATGTTTTTTTGGGCATGGTAAATCACTCATGGGATGTTATCCTCAATTTTGCTCAAAAAGTCGCATCACTGTGTGATTTGCTGAAAAAGAATGCCCCATGGTGTTGAGGCCCAGAACATACCGTGGCAGTTACTGCCTTAAAACAGGCCTTAGCCTCAGCCTCTGCTTTTATTAATCCAAACCCAGGGTTTCCCTTCCATTTGGAACCTGCTACCTCTGACATGGCTATGTCTGCTATCTTGGCACAGAAGGTGCATGGATGCCTTAGGCCTATCACCTTTGCATTATAATTCCATTCATCAGTGGAACAGAAATACACTCTTTGTGAGAGAAACTTGCTGGCTACAGCTTGGGCTATAAGGCACTTTACTTACATCATTGGACTCAACCCCATTGTGTTGCATACCAACCACACCCCTTCTAACTTCTTGTTATCAGATCAAGTAAAGGATAGCAATGTTTCCAATACAAGACTTTCCATTGGTCACTTCTCCTATTGGAACAGGGTATCACAGTATATCCCACCCAAACCCCATCCATTCTGGCTTATGGCCTCCTTTATAATGGAGACCCACATGAGTGTGTACTGGAACCACCTTCCTTACCTGAACCCAGCCCATTTCTGAAAGAAATAGACCTTGAGTAGACAGACCCCCAGGCACGCCATGTCTTCATGGATGGTTCCTCATTTTTACCATGAGGGACACCAGGTACAGTAGCAGAATTCAGAATCTTTGTCCTCTGCCAGGGGTGGGAGACACAGTAGTGTTATCTAGGCAGTGTACCATCAGATCCTCACAATATGCAGAACTGGCAGCCATTGCACATGCAATGGAATTGATATAGGAGGAACATGAAGGGGTCATTATCATTTTTTCTGTTTTTTTGTAGGTGTGCTACTCCCTTACAGAGTTTCTGCCCTTTTGGAAGACCCATGGGTATGCTTCTTCAGAAAGTACCCCAGTCAAACACCAAGACTTGTTCCAATACATCAACAATATGGCAAAAAAGTACCCTTCAAGCTGTATGTTCACAAGGTAAAGGACCACTCTAAGACAGCCCCAATTCATGAGCAAAATGACCAAGCAGATACACTGGCCAAACAAGATGCATTAGAGGGAGAAGTATGAATGATGCCTTTACTTACAGAGGCACAGCCAGTGGCCACACAAAGGAGTAAACAAGACATCCCATTGGATTTGGCTACAGTGCAAATGGGAGAATCAGAAATAAAAGAGGCATACAATCATCTTTTGCAACAGAAAGAGGTGTCTGATGATAACCCCTGAAGAGACACTTCAACCTCCTCTCCCTCTCCTTGGATCAAAAACTGGTTTTGTATAACCAGGGGGACACCACACTCTCAGTGGTCCCCAAAGGTCTTCGCTCAGAATTTATCCACCAGGTGCATGACACACCTATAGGTGTACATCAGGGTATAGACAAGACCCTATAGAGATTGAGAACAATAGAGTGGTGGCCTGGTCAAACAGTAGACGTTCAACATTACCTGAACAATTGCATCACTTGTGCTCAAAACAACCCAATACCTGGCAAGAAAAATGCCAGACTGTTACCACAGAGACAATCAGGCTCTTGGAATGCAGTCCTAATTGATTTCACTGGACCCTTGCCTACCACTAGCAGAAACAACAAGTATGCATTGGTCATCATTGACCTGTTCTCTAAATGGATTGAGGCCTTCACCAGTAAGGCTAATACTGCCACAGCTACTGTAAAGATTCTGGTGGAACAAGTACCCACCAGATGGGGCCTGACAAAGGGATGAGCTTTACTGGCCAGGTTGTGCAAGAAATTCTCAACATGCTAAGGGTAAGGCAGAAGTTCCACATAGCTTACCATCATCAGTCCTCTGATGCTGTAGAAAGAACTAACAGACAGATAAAAGCAATGGCATTAAGGTTTGTCAATGAGAATGCAAAGAACTGGGATATTCTGTTGCTCTTACTGCTAAAGGCAATCAGGGCTACCACATCAACAGCTACTCAGTAGACATCCTTTGAGGTGATGACTGGCCAGCAAATAAGATTGCTGGAGCACTTATAAGTGGTTGTCCACACCCCTACCATGGATAGAGTGTCAGCTGACACCTATGTAAAGCAGTTACAGGAAAATTTGGTTGAAATTCACAGCTTTGCTGCTAGAAGTTTGGGCAGTGCCCAACAAAAGTCTAAAATGTACTTTGACAAAAATGTCAAAGAGGCCAATTGGAAAGTGGGTAACAGAGTCATGGTGTTGCAGTATTCAACACCCACCCACTTCCTATCCAGCAAATGGGTTGGTCCTTTCGAGACTGTGAACAAACTTAACCTCTCCACCAGGTGCAATTATCAAACAGCAAAAAGTCTACTGACAAGTGGTTTCATGCCAATCAGCTGAAACTGTTCAGGGGCTCAGATGGCTCTAAGTAATTTACTGGAGCTGGGGGGGGGTTGTAATATAACTATTTATTTTCTTTTGTTACAGAATGCTATTAATTGTGGTCATCCTCTACTGTCCTGTTTTGGGTGTTGCAGACAATTTCATGTTTCCCAAAGGAAAATGGATGTTGACAACATGGTCCAAAACATATGCCTATACAGGCATGGATGAGCTCCTTCAGATAATCCATCTTCAGGGTACTATGGTTCCAAATGGTGTATCCTGGGTGGGACCAGCTGATCCAGATCATCATGCCTGGCAGAAGGGACTGTCAGGCCTTTCCAAAGTTTATAAAGACAAAGTAGTGGGATACCCAAATGGTTTAAAGAATATACAACAACAAGATCAAGGAACTTGGAGTTTCAAAATCATTATGCAACTTCCTGAATACAAAAAATCCTACACCAGTGGTTGGTTCCACAAATTTGATTTTGTACTCACCTTCTGTGATCTGTGCCACTATTGTGACCAACACAACTGCTTTCATAACCCCTGAGACTACCACTTCCCCTCCACAGCCTTTGCAGTACCCTACCTTGGAGCCAGGTTCACCTAGTGGCCGGACAGCCACCTCCATTCCTGGGACACTTATTAACAATATTCAATTAATGCATTTTCCTGTTGTTTTAAATATACAACATTGGAACATGGCCTAATATGGTTATTGTTCAATGACTAATGTTTCTAGGTTTCATCCTACTATGTTGTTAGACATTTTTGCAGCTTATCAAGTACTAGCTCAAAACCCTGTAGCTGGGCAGGAGATTGCTTCACACCTTGAGATGTTCTGCTACAAGCACCATAAATGGGCCTGAGTGTAACAGGCCTGGTGGGAAGTATACCAGGTTTATTTGGATCGGATATGCCAATCTGGAATAGGGGAAACATTGAACAAATAAACACATTGCTTATTTTACCAATAAGCAAGTTTAAAATGTGCTGAAGCAAATGCTAAATGGTATTGATGGTTTAGCTTTGGAGGAAAGGTTCACTGTGTATAGCACGCATGTTATTGCATGCTTATTTAATGAAATGCAGGCCAAGATTAATGAGTTAATCATTGCCGATAATATGGAGGCCAAACAGCAACACATAGGCAGGAAAATTATTTGTGCTGCTTATAGTGGTTATGTGTTTTTTTTCCATATTTTATACTTTTCCATTTTTCTCCCCTGTCCCACTCCTGCATGTCCCTGACATGATGCATGGATGCAGAAGCAAGCATACGCATGCCTTATGGGATGCCCCACCCTACCTGTCACTCCGGTACCATCTGTGCCTATCACCAGACCTCCATCCGGTGACAGCGGGACTTCAGGTGGGTGACCCCCCCTTCCTGGGAGAGTAGAGCCACTGCTCAATCCTGCTCCCCCTGTGCTGGCACTCCAGGGACCTGAGGTCATTCCTGAACCCAGGTCACCAAGATAGAGCAAGGTAAAGCGTTCAGCACCTCAGCCCTCAGCACCAACGGGCCGGTGTCAGTAGCTATGTTTTAACCACTGTCACTAACCTCTTCCAAGACCGGGAAGCAGGGTGAATCCCTGACATTGTCAAGGACTCATGGATAGCCAAATGTTATTGTCCTCATTGTCGGACCTCACACTGCACCTTCAAATGTATGGCTGAGTCCCTCACGTTTTCTCTCACAACTTCCAGAAACAAAGGTTATGTCATACCAGATCCAAATGAAGGACCTTGCTACTCCACACACCACTGTTCAATCAAGGATACCATGTATGTCTCTTTTACAGTATCTTTGCAAGTGTGAACAAGGATTCTTCAGTCTTCAACAGAGTGTCACATGTTCACTCCATGGGATACCTGAAGGGAGACATCTACAAGGAATATAGCCTAACTATCAAACAGGCTGATAAAGGGGGATGAATTGTGTTGATGGACATTGCAGACTGTAAAGCTGAAGTAGAGAGGCAAATGAGTAATGAGACATTTTACAGGAAACTGAAAAATGATGAATGTGGGACTTTAAGTTTGGCATTGATGAAACTGTGGATCAGGCATATCACCAAGGCATTATTAATGAACAAACAAAAAAAAAAATACCTGCAGACTGAATACACTGTCACAGCAACCTTCTATGTGTTACCAAAGGTGAATAAAAAAAGAAAGAAGCCACTTTGGTGGCTGATAGTGAGCGGCCTGGGCTCACTTACTGAGCCCATTTCAAAGTATATTGACTTGCTGCTATGTGCACCTGTACAGAAATTGCTTTCCTATGTTAAAGATGCAAAAAATGTTTTAAATTTACAGAAGGTTTAACAGTGGGTGAGGACTGCCTCCTAGCAACCCTCAATCGCCTGATGGTGGTATTGGACCCATCGGGATGTACAAATGAAAGCATGGGTCCCGATAATCTGCTACAGGCCTATAATGAGTCTGTGGTAGCAGCTCTGGACTCAATAACTCTTTTGTCTGGGTTCACCTACTTTGCCTTGGTCCTCAGTCCCCATGGTCTGATTGGACCTTGAGGGAGATGAGGACAGTAGGGTGTGGGCTAGAGCAATGCTGGTAGAAATCAAGCCTTGATGCTGACAGGCTTAGACTGATGGCACATTATGGGGATTATCAATCAGTGATCTCCCATAAGAAGCCAGATTTCCTGTCTGGGGAGACCTCTGCTGCACGGAATCAACCTGCTATGTTTTTCTGTACTGTGGACAGACTGAGCAGTCCAGCCTGTTTGTAGCCAAAGAGAGCCTTGTCACAAGATAAATGTGACAAGTTTGCTTGCTTCTTTGCAGATAAAGTTGCTGGCATCAGGACAGAGATCTGTTCAGCACTCTAATAGGTGCTACTGTGAACAGTGGGAGGTTGCAGGACCTCGGTCTGATTGATCAGCTTTTGGGCAAGTGGCAATCTTGGATGTCATGAAGATCATCAAGAGTATGTAGCCTATCTACTGTAGTTTGTACCCAGGCCCAACCCGCCTCCTTGTGGGGTGTGTTGAGGTCATCAGCCCAGTCCTAGCTGAGATATTCTGGTGTTCATTAGAGGCTGGGGGGGGGGCTCCTGACTCCTTGAAGGAGGCAGTGGTGACACTGCTTCTTAAGAAATCTTCTCTCTATTCAGATTGTCTTGCCAACTAGAAGCCTATTTCTAACCCTCCCTTTGTGGGTAAGGTTATTGAGAAGGTGGTTGTGCTGCAACTGGAGGATCATCTTGCCATCCATGACATCTATGATCTCTTACAGTCAGGTTTTAGGAAAAAGCACAGTACTGATACTGTCCTTGTTCGGGTGCCCAATGATCTCCTCATTGTGAAAGATCAGAGGAGCTGTACCATCTTGGTCCTCTTTGATCTCTCTGTGGCATTTGACACCGTGGACAATGGGGTATTGCTAGAGCACCTGTGGCTGGTCTATGGACTGTCTGGTACAGTCCTCAGATGGTTTCACTCCTTCCTCACTGGCAGGTCTCAGAGAGTAGTGTTGGGGATTTATTCCTCTGATGCTTTCTCCCTGCCATATGGGGTTCTGCAGGGCTCGGTGCTATCCCCCATGCTGTTTGTGGTGCACATTTTGCCATTGGGGACACTGTTAGGTGGTACAGACTGAATTTTCACTGCTATGCAGATGATACTCAGTTGTACATGTCCTTTGCACCCGGTCAGGATGTTGCTGTCTTGGTATTTAGCAACTGCCTATCTGAGATCCAAGACTGGATGAGGGCCAACTGGCTGAAGCTGAATCCTGATAAGACTGAAGTCTTGGTTGTGGATCAGGGTCATTGAGCAGAGGGGTCTTTGGCAGGGCTGGCATCAGGACTTGTGCTGTGACGCTGCCAGCTGAAGACCTCTGGATGGGTATGTAGTCTGGGCATTATTCTTGATGAGGGGCTGACCCTGAAATTTCAGGTATCATCCACCATTAAGACCTCATTTTACCATCTGAGAAATATCACCCAGATCAGACATCTGTTTCCGTCCGATGACCTTCTGACACAAGTCCATGCCTTTGTGACCTCTCGCCTGGACTATTGTAATACCCTTTACCTAGGGCTACCAGGGGTTGATATCCACCGTTTGCATCTGGTGCAGAATGTGGCAGTCAGGTTACTAACTGGGCTCTCTAGATCTAACCATATTAGTCCTATGCTGTATGAGCTGCACTAGCTGCCAGTTCAATGGTAGATCACCTTTAAGTTCGGCTTGCTGACCAATAAAGCCCTGCATGGACAAAGACTGGGCTACCTGTAAGAGCTTCTTTATCCCTATTGCCCCTCCCATCCACTCTGCTCCACCAATGAGGGATTGCTAGAGATTCCCAAGGTTCAGTTGAAGAAATCTGGGGCATGATCATTTGCATTCGCAGCTCCTATCCTGTGGAGTGCTCTACCTCATCAGATTCAAGAGTGACAGACTGTGGAGAGCATCCAAACAACACTGAAAACCTATTTATTTAATCTTGCTTTTTCTATTAGTTGAGATTGATCAGTTTTGCATTCTATTTCTGAATTTGTAAGTATTATTGGTTTTAATAGTTTTGTTTATTTCTTGTAAAGCCCTTTGAAATTTCTGAATTGTGCTTAATATATAGAGATTATTGTTATTATCATTATTAATAATATCAAGGCACTTTACATGAATGTGCCCCATGAGGATGCACTTGATGCAGTGGCTTTCTTTTCCAACAATAGTGACTCAACAGAATTTTTACTTAAGTTACTTGAATATGTACTCATGAAAAATGTCATTACGTTTAATGGAGACCTTTACCAACAAATCAACAGAACTGCAATGGAGGCTACCTGCTCCCCATTTGTGGCTAACTTGTTTGTTGGCAAATGGGAACATGACATCATCCACTGAGAAGAAACAAATCCCTACTTCCATAACATTGTACTATGGAAATAATATATTTATGACATCATGCTAGTGTGGAAAGGTGGTGTCACAACATTACAGAATTTCATTGATTTATAACACAATATCAATGACCACCTTAGATTTAGACACACAGTGAGGATAAAGAAGTAAATTACTTAGATGTTACTCTCAAAAGAGCAGAGACAGGCAAGGTTAACACAGACCTGTATAGAAAAGACGTGATGGCAACACTTTGCTGTTAGCATCAAGCTGCCATCCACGTCACATGGTAGAAAATATACCAAAAGGGCAGTTCCTCAGAGTGAAAAGGAACTGCACCATGGCAGAAGCATTTGAGAAGGGAGCCACAGATTTAAAGAGGATACTGCTCGAAAGGGGCTACCCTTACCAAATGTGACACAATGGCAACACCATGGCACCACAATGCAGCACAGTGGTGAGCTACAAAATGTACAATGGTACTACCCAGTGGTACCATGGTTGTGCTATGGTAGTTTAAATTTTGATTATTTTTGTTGATATGGTAGGACAGTGGTACAATGGTATCACAATGGAATTGGAACAAACCACTGTGAAAACCATGAAAACCTTAATGGTAGCACAGTGGTAATCACAGTGGTATTGCAATGGCAAATGAGTGGTATTACAGTGGTATTCTGAAGAACTTTTTGTAAGGGTATGCTAGAAATACAAGTGAGGGAACTTGGAAATGTGCAAATGAGAATGCCAGAGAAACATTATTGCAAGAAAGTTCTAGAGAAAGGGATATGAATAACAGATTTCACTATGTCACGACCTTTTTGGCACATGCCAAAAAGGCAGAAAATGTTAGAAAGAAAAATTGAGCAGTACTATCTAATGACAAAAGCTTACAAACAGTTTCCAGTGCTCCACCCATTATGTCTTATAGATGTGCCCCCACAATGAGAGATAGCCTAGTCAAAAGTCACTTTGTTCACAAAAAAGAAAATAACTGGTTCTAGAGCAGCAAAGGCTGCTTTCAGTGCAAAAAAAATGCGTAGCTTGCAAACACATTGTAGCAGGGAGAAACTTTGCAAGCATAAATGTAGAGCAGAATTACAAAGTCAGGCAACTAATCACTTGGAGCACTGAAGGGGTAACTTACCTTACAAAATGTAGCTGTAATTATTTTTGCATTGGTAAAACAGAGAGGCAGTTCAAGACAAGAGTGAATGAACATATTTGAGCTACAGAGAGAAAAGATGTGACCTACGCAACAGCGGCCCACATTGTACAAACAAATGATGAACAGGAACATCTTTTTAAATTCATGGGAATTGAGAAACTTTTTCCAAACTCCAGGAGTGGTAACTACCGGATCAAAATTGTTAAAAAGGAAAATGAGTGAATACTGAGACTCAGAGCACACAAATATTCAGGTCTCAATGCTGGTTTTGAGTTAAGACCATATTTGGAAAATAGATTAGCACTTTATTGTTCACTGTTTTGCACTATTTTATTTTGCACTTTTGTTTTTGCTTGTCACTTTATTCTGTGTTTTTACTTGAAGGTAATGAAGTAACCTTGCAGGAGTCAGTATAGTGTAGTGGTTAAGGGCATTTAGCTGCAAACCTGGAGACCTGGGTTAGAATCCCATCAGCCCCCACTTGCATACTGTGTGCCCTGAGCAAGTCACTTAGCTTCCTTGTGCTCCCAGTATGCATCAGGAAACAAGCTCTGGCTTTGTGTGCCTTTCCTGGTTAATCAATTTCCTGGTTAATCAAGCCCCCCCCAACCTAAGTTGCTATTAATTAACTGACCCATTAAAATGAGATGCAATACTCTGAATTACTACAACCAATCATTTAAACCATTTTTATGACACAGTGGTGATGTCATTAATTTATGGTATTTAAGTAACGTGTCATTACTAGTTCTACAGCCTTTGATAAAGAATTTAAAAATCTGAAACTCATCAGGCGATGTCTGATTTACCTGACAATGGTCTTTTAATAATGGAATAAAAATGTTTTTTACTTTTGTAAGCTCCAGTGTCCTTCTATAGATGGGTTGTGTCTGCCACAGTTCTACAAAAAGTACATCTACAAGGAATATGTTGATCTTCCTCCACTGTTGGTATTCCACCCTCGACTGCAAGCCTGGCTGGTGCTTCATATAGACCATTATTCAGTAAAGGGCTATCTTTACCTGTGCAGGTGAGATGTTTTTGACATAGCTACACCTGTGTGCAGCTACTCCATTGACGGACTCAACAAACAAAATGTTACTGCATCTACTCAAAATGCCACTGATACAACAAATGCAATGGAACAAATCCAGCCACCCAACACTCAGCAACATGGATATCTCATGATCAATGCATCTATCACATGCCCCATACTATCTGTATGCTACAGTATAGACCAGTATATACCGGTCTTTAAAGAGCATATCAATCCACTCCCTCTGAATCTCAAATACTTATTAGATAGAAAAGACACTCCCCTTATACATATCAGTAATACTATCCAAAAATCTGAAAAAGAAATAAATGATTTAATAAATGATGGTGATTTACATCTTATTTTAACTGATACACAATTAAAGATTTATTTTAAAGCATTTTTATTTTGCTAGCTATTTTGCTTTGTATTCTTATAGTTACCATTTGCCGCTTGAGCTCTACCCTCGTTCATCATCGAAGACAGCTATGCTTCATTTATTCAGTCCAACCCACCACATTTCTATCCTAACTTGCCCTTTAGTGTTGCCAGTTTAGCAGGAAACAAGGGGGGAGATGTAGACCTAGACACCCCCACAACCCTATACATAGTGCAGCATATAGTATACATACATTTATTCATGATATACTTTAGAGTGGTAGGATATAGTGTAGTACTATGCAACATAAAGATAAGACATGTGGAAATGATTGTAGCATGGACTAGTGGTAAAGACCAGATTCCAACAATATAATTATTCGCTAGTAACCTCTGACCTAACAGTATTAGCACTGCTTATGCAAGCCATATGGCACAGTTCTTTTTCTTGCTAATCAGCTACTATTATTTTGCAATACTAAGCATTTTTGTATTGTTACTCAAAACTATTTTTAACTGGTTTTAATCTTATCAGAGAGTATGTGCAAAGAGAGTGATGAGCTTACCACCCTCTGCACTGACCTTCTACCAATGAGATTTCTGCATTTTGTGCTTTTACCTTATTTGGCAGACTGTTACCTAGTAACATAAATTTCTTATCTAAGAGCATAAAAATGACAACAATGATGTATTTTGGTGAGTTTGAATACAGTTTGGAGTGATATCATGATATCTTGGGTCCTGTTCCTGAATCCCAGCAGGTATTTGCTTATTAATTAGTTATTCCTGCCTTATCTTTGGCTCTGTGTCATGTTTCAGCATTATGTCCAGAACAGTTCTACTAACAAAACCATGCCTGATATCTCAAGTCCAGCCACCTCCCCACAATAATTTTAATTTTTTAAGACCTGGAGTGCTTTGCTAGTGCTCTTTTTACTTAGTGTTTTCATAACTTACTTATTTTTTTAATTACAATTTTGTTCTCCAATGGACATACTACTCCCACTTTATAGGTGCCATCTGCTAGTTTAGAAACTAGGGATTGGTGAACTTTCTCACAATCAGATCCAGAACCTTCCCACCCCAAGACGGGTCCCTCATATTGACTCAAATCATTCAAGTCAAATAACGATCAGGGCCAGTCTTGATCTGAAGCTGAGCCATGATACCAAAGACTTGTCTCTACCCTGACATGCAAGTTTGCAACACATCTCCCAATAGAGGTGGGCTGAGTTGTACTGTATTGATCATTTTGGTGAGATTCCCAGTGAACCAAGCTAGAGTTTAACATGGGTCACAGTCCCCTCCTCACTCCTATTAAAAATCACAGGAGCTCAAGCCTACATTCAGGTCATTTATTTATTTAAAATTTTGTCCAGGGATGTACACTAGAGTTATAATGCATTTTATATATGCTTGGGGGGGGGGGGCATTATTGTACATGTAATGTATTACCATGCCATTTTATTTTATGAAAAAAATACTTTTAAGATTAGGCTTAATTGCTATCTGAAAGAAAAAGACATTTCAGGTTATTGCTGTTAGTATAACAAGGGTGTGAACTAGATGGGCCTCATGGTCTTACTTTGTCTCATCAAACCTATTCACCAACAGTTTGAAGATCTGTAATAACTACATACTCTAGGTACTGTATGCAGATATACTGTAGGTATGTACAGTATGCAGATATTACACGTCTAGATACTGTATGTATGTATGTACTCTAGTCACTGTACACAGATATGCAATTTTCATAGGATTCCCTTGTTCATGTTTTTATTTAATGTATAAAATAATATCAAATTAAGATGTCATAGTTTCTCTTTACTAAATCCATACTGGGACAGTAAATCACTGAATGTTTTGTTTCATTTTGTGATCAACAGGTATACAGTACTTCTGGTAGCTGTTTTCATCAATTGTCCTCTCCTGATGAAATACTATAGGCCAAACGCTACACTTATACAAGAGCTGTTATTTTGGACACACACTTACTCCATTGCACTAGTCCGTGTTCAGCCCCTCACCTCACGCTGGGGATCCCCATGGTTTGATAGGGCTCTGAAGGAGTTGATGGTGAGGGAATAATGGCTGGAGCATTGTTGGCTGAGAAGATCCCAGTATGATGGGGATAAGCTTATTCTGATGTCTCATTATAGAGAGTATTAAACAGCAATTTCCCATAAGAAGGCAGAGTTCTTGTCCAGGGAGATTGCTGCAGCAATTAACAGACCAGCTGAGCTCTTCCAGACTGTCAATAGGCTATGTAAACTAGCTTGTCTTCATTCTATTAGAGCTTTTTCACAATCTAAGTGTGATGAGTTTGCTCTGTTTTTTTGTGCAAGATATCTCCTCTATCAGATCCAGGCTCCTGTTGGCACCCTACATTGAAACTTGCAGTGGTGAACCAGTGTTTGTCATGGGCATTCCATCTGTCTGGTCTGACTCTGACCAGTTGACAGTCAAGGATGTTGTTAGGGTCATTCAGGAGTTGAGGTCCACCCACTGTGGTTTGGACCCAGGTCCGATGCAGCTTCCTGTAGTGTGCATCTGCCCGGTCTTTGATAGGATAGTCCAGCATTCTTTAATGAGAGGGGGGCTTTTCTGAGCCTCTCAAGGAGGCAGTGGTGAGACCCCTCTTTAAGAAAACATCACTAGACCCAGACTGTCTGTCAAACTACAGATCCATCTCTAACCTACCCTATCAAGGAAAGATTATTGAAAAGGTGCTGGCTGTACAACTGGAGGCCCATTTGCTAACTCATGACATCTATGACCCTTTCCAGCCAGGCTTTAGAAAAAGCCACAGCACTGAGACTACCCTGTTTTGGGTGCTTAATGATCTCCTAGTGGCAAGGAATAGAGGAGAGCATTCTATTCTTGTTCTCCCCAATCTCTTGGCTGCCTATGACACCATGGACCATGGGGTGCATCTCGCTCTCCTGGGAATTTGTTGTGGACTCTCTGGTGTGGTCCTCAACTGGTTCCATTCCTTTCTCAACAGCAGGACACAGAGGGTGGTCTTAGGGGCTTTTTCCTCTTGACCTCTGCCCCTGCTGTGTGGGGTTCCACAGGGTTCCATTTTGTCCCCCATGTTGTTTGCAGTGTATATAAGCTACCACTAGGGGACATTATAAGATGGTACATACTGAGCTTTCATTGCTATGCTGAAGATACTAAGTTGTACCTGTGTTTTGTGCTTGAGCAACAGGATGTGGTCTCAGTTTTCAATTGGTGCCTTACTGATATCCAAGACTGGATGAGTGCCAACTGGGTGAGGTTAAATCCAGATAAGATAGAAGTACTGTACTGGTGGTGGAACCAGGTCACCCGAAGGTTGATGTACAGGCTGGTCGAGTCACTGGGCTTAGGCTTGGACAATCCCAACTTCTTACCTCTTCAAAGGTCAAAAATCTTGGTGTTGTGCTGGATAGTGGCCTGATACTTGAATCTCAGGTGTCGGCCTTGGTCCAGAGTGGCTATTACCATCTGAGAAACATTGCCAGGATTAAACACCTGATTTCCTCTGGCATTCTGCCATCACTAGTCCATACTTCTGTGACATCAAGGCTTGACTACTGCAGTGCCCTTTACCTAAGGCTATCAGGGACTCATCTTCACCTCCTACAGCTAGAGCAGAATGCGGCATCCAGCCTGATGACTGGCCTTCCGAGGTCATGTCATATCATGGCTGTGCTACACTCTCTGCACTGGCTTCCTATTAGATGGTGGATCACCTTCAAGGTTGGTTTGCTGACCTATAAAGTCCCACATGATCTGGCCCCCGGTTACCTGCAAGACCTCCTACACCCTGCCACAAATCTCATCCCCTCCAGTCAGCCAGGAAGGGCCTCCTAGCGATTAACAGGGTCCATCTGAAGTCATCTGGTCACAGCACCTACCCTGCAGAATTCGCCTTCTTGGTTGCTTAGAAAGGCCCCGTCATTAGTGCCTTCAAGAGGGATCTGAAGAATTTTTTATTTAATAAAGCCTTTCCCTCCTTTCAACTTCTAACTTTTAACTTATCATGCTTGTTTATATTTTTACGTATATTTTATTTTAATTGGTCTGTGTTATTTGAGAATCTATAAAGCGCCCAGAGTCAAAATGAGATATAGCACTCTAGCAAATTAATAAACTAAACTAAACTAAATTAATCATTATTCAGAGGAGTCTATTAAGTGCTCATTCTCAGGATATTATTATTGTGTGCACGTAAGTGGGCTGTGCATTTAATTGAAAATTCACTTTTCAGCCACAGTTCTGTGTTGCCATAATGTGCTTTATTCTATACTGGGTGCTCAATGTAAAAGGCAAAAAAAATCATGAACGGTCATAAAAAAGGCACTAATCATGTCATCATTTTTGGAAAAAAATTAGTAATCTTTCACTGTTTTGTATTTTTCAAAATAAGCTGCTGGACGTAGAACTCAAAACTGAATAACAAGCTAAAGTCACTCTTTTCTCTTGATGGTATAAATTTCCTTACCGTGACCTTGTTAGTAAGCAGTGCAGCTGCAGTTACTAGCTCCCCCTCATGGCTGTTTTCATCCTCGGTCTCCTGGTCACAATGGCCTGTGAGTCCCCACGGATATCCCCACATATTTATTTCTCACTGACTGGGCCAACAGTGGGTACAGTGGCATTTATATCAGTGTAATCGCAAAAATTACTTATGAACATCATGGCTGGCATATCGGGAATTGGCAATGTATCACCAGTCTCTGCTTCCAGTTACATGGTTCTCTCCTCTGACATCAGTGATGATGTGAACCAGGCCTTGTGGTAGCAATTCGCAACTGTCTCTTGGGGCACATCAGCCCATGCCAAGTCTATCATCTGTATCACATCCAGAATTGAGATGTGCTTCGCAAGTTTGGAAACACTTTGTATAGCTCCACTGTCTATGTAATTGGGAACATGCTTGATAATCTGTCAAGCGAAAAAGAAAGAAAAAGGTTGCCATTTTTTATTGAAATTGTGTATTGGGGTTAGCAGATGGGGACTTTTAGATTGAGGTTATTTTATTTATTTATTTATTTATTTGAATTTTGGTAACTGGGTAAGCCCACTGAGACCATGCTGTCCCTTTTACAGGGGCAACCCAGTGGAGGGGTATCACAGGAAGAGTAAACAAATATGTATATATAGGTAGAGGCAAACATACTTCTATATATACATACATACATAGAAGTGGCATTTAGCCATAATGCAGAGAGGTATGGTGCAAGTTACATAGTTTTAGGAAAAAATGTGATTAGTACAAGAATAGAGAGTTGCAGTTCTATCTATTATCCACCGTATAAGGTAGTGCTTAGACAAGATCAAGGAAGAAGACAAGCAAGTTAATGGTTCTGGTTTCTGGGGGCATAAAATAGGGTCAGAACTACAAAGTGGTGACTCTGGTGTATGCAGTAGCACTAGGTAGTACACCAAGGAATGCTACAGGAATAAATTGTTGTTTCAGTTGTGGCAGTTACAGGTTCCAGAGTTGAAGAAGTGGGTTCACAGTGCTAATTTGAGCTGAGGGAGGGTAGAGCAGGAGAGGACAGAAGGGGGAAGGGAGTTCCAAGCCATCAGGGTTGCAAAGGCAAAGAATCTTCTACATGAGGTTAAATGAGTCCTTGCTATGGTTACAAGCGGAAAGGAAGTATTGTGGAGAGACCAACTAAACTGCTTATGTGCAATAATGTAAAATAGGCTGGGGGTGAATAGAGGTGTGTGAGCTTATAGGTGGAGCATAGCGTGACATACTGAATTCTGTGTTCATGTTGTAGCCAGCCCAAGGATGCTAGTACCGTGCAGTGGTGTTGCTGTGGTAGTGCTTCAATGGCAAAGCATCCTATCTTGTGATATAGCTGTTTCAGTTGGTTCTAAAGGGAAGCTTTAAGAAATAAGAATAGTGGAGCCACATAGCAGAGTAGCAGAAGGGGTGAGGCTGTGGTGATTTTTTGGCAGGATGTGGTAGACAGCAGGGGACAAAGACTGTAAAGCAAGGCAATCTTCTGGTGAATGATTTTGTGACTTTGTTGTCATGAGCCTTGAAAGAGAGGCATGGATCTAATATGATGCCCAGATATTTAAAGGATTCCACCAATTCAAGGGGTTCCCCATTGCTTGAGAGAATGGAGAGCTAAGGATTAGCAGCAGTTTTAGAGGTGCATGGAAGAAAAATAATGGTCTTGTTTTTTGGCGTTTAGGAGTAGGTTGTTGTCAAAGAACCATGCATCTAGTAGGCAGAAGTCAGATTCAAGCTGCTGATTTACCCACTGAGTGTCAGATGAGGATCAGTATAAAATGGCATAGTTTCCGTAAAAGTAGACGGACATCCCCCCAGAAGCCAGGAAGCTCGTTAATGAATAGGGAGAAGAGTAGGGGACCAAGGATGAAACCCGGGGCAGCACCATGGGTAATCTGTCTGAAGGGGGATTGACACTTAGCCCATTTGACACTTTGATGGCAGCAGGATAGGTAGTCTTGGAGCCAGAAGGTGGATGTTTGGTCTAGCCCCAAGAACTCCAGCTTGTGTCTCAACAACATATGGTTCACCAAGTCGAATGCCTTGGTGAGGGCTACAAAGATGGCCCCCTGTGGTTAGACCAGTGTTGATGGCATGGTGAATATCAGAGGTGACTTTAATAAGTGCAATGATGGTGCTATGCTTTTTATGGAAGCAGTGCTGGCAGGGAAAAAGGATTACTGCAGTTCCAGGTATTCTTGGAGTTGGTTGTAAATGATTCTTTCTTGTACCTTGGCCAGATGGCAGAGGATTGAGACTGGCCTATAATTTTCAACAGGGGTAACCAGCCCTCATTTATGTATTGGGATGACAAGTACTGTTTTCCATTTGGAGGGTACAGTACCTTCAAGGAAGGATCTGTTAATTACATTTCTAATTGGTGTGGCAAGTGCTGGAGCACCCAATTTTAGGAACTGTGGTTCTAGTGAGTCATGGCCTGGTGACCCATGTTACTTGAGGTTTTGTAGTAGACTGAGAACTTCTTTTTGGGTTGCTAATTTAATGTGGAATTGTGGTGTTGTGGCCCTGGGGAGTGTGGTTGGACAGAGGTTGCTGTCTTGACTTGTGTTGAAAGGGGATACATACTTGGTTAGATCCATGAAGAAAATGTTTAGACCATCTGCAATTGAGGTAGGACTAGATAGTATTGAGTCCTTGGTGGATTGCATGTCAGGGTACGTTGAGGTTTTGCCTTTGAGGAGGGAGTTAATTTGGGTCCAGAACTCTTGGGGTCACTAAGTTTGTCTGTTTGCATAGTGTGATAATAGGCCATTTTAGACTTGGTTGTTCTACATTTGCAGGTGTTTCTCAGCTGTCTGTAAGACTGCCAATCTGAGATGGGCCCCGACTGTTTGTAGGTCTTCCAGACCGAGTCACGTATGGACATCAAGTTTCTTATCTCCTTTGACAGCCATGGATCTTTGGCCCCTCTTGATCTGCATCAGATGAGTGGGGCATGGATGTTTATAATAGCAGTAACAGTATCAATTAGGTATTCCAGGACAAGATCAACAGAAGGCAGGGTTTGTATGGGTCCCAGTTTACATTATTGAGGGAGTTACTGAAGGATGCACGGTCAAAGGCTGTCAAGTTACGAGATACAACAATTTTTGGAAAAAGGTTGGGGGAGGTGTTTTTCCAAATACAATAGAATGGGGAGTGATCACTAATGTTTCTTATAGCTTTTTTGTCTAGACACGGAACTTATTTAATGAGCTTGTACTCAAAGGTACTATCCAAGATCTCAATAAATAAAAATGTTGACTGTTAAGATTCCTGAGGCAATTATCCTGTATTCACAGTTAGATAGTATCCAGTCAATGAGGGAGTGGTTACCAGTTCTATTGTTCCTTCTGGTGGGTTCAGTTACATGTTGTGTTAGATTTGCATTAGCCAGGGTGGAGTGGGCTTGGTTCTTGTTTTTGTTTAAGCAGTCTATGTTGAAGTCCCCACACATAATTAGTTCATTTGGGGGAAAGTCTGAGATTGAGGCTATGATTTGGGGGAGGGTGGCAGTGGCAGACTTGGGAGTAAATAGGCACATCACACTATATGTTTTTCTGAGTTACCTAGGATTAAGGAGATGAAGATGGCCTCAGAGGGAGCTATCACAGAAGCCAGTGGAGGAATTTCAGTTGCTGTGAGGTTGGACTTGACATAAAGGTGAACACCACCTGTTTTGCCAGCCCTGTCATGCCTGGAGGTAGTATACCCAGGTAGTACCACTTCTTGAGGGAGGATGGTGTGTTTTAGCAAATGCACAGACCTTTCTCATGTAGAAATGCTTTAGATTTTTAATGATCCCCATATCCATGGGTTGGATAAATGCTGCCATGTTAGGAGGCAAGAAAATCCATTTAACATTGGACATATTAAAGTTTGGGTGTACACTGCAGTCATCCAGAAGCAAACCAATCTTTCCTCAGTGTCTCCTCCTTTAACCATCTATTGGCAATGATTCATTAATGGTTTGAAAGCCTACATGCCACATATCGGGGGTGCATAGACAATCCTAAGTGGGAAGGACACAAAGTGGACCCACTGGGGGCATTCACCAGGGAAGTGGTAGAGCCCTGCATGTTGGCTTCCCTGACCTTCTTAACAGCTACACACCAGGGGTGGGTTGGTGGCATGCCAGGGGGTGCACCACTTGCTGCATCCATGCACAAGGTTACTGTGCGACATTCTGGGGCTGCAATATGTCTGCGGGGGGAACCTGGCACACCATGATACGCACCTCCCACAAAAGTCAATGGTGAGGTGTGGCAGCAACTGGAACCCCCTGCACACAGCTGCCACATCTGGCAGGGCCACCTGGGAGGGCCATAGCTGGACATTCAGGTTAATGCTCACTGGTTATACGCTGGACAGTGCATGCTGTCCCAGGACTCCCTGCCCACACAAGGATGGAGATCCACTATGGGACCATGACTTTACATTCAATTGCATGCCTTCCTGGGTCCACCACTCTACACTTGACCACCCCATGACCATATGCACTGGGGGGACAAGGCCACGGACAGGTGGCCAGTGATGGTGACTGTCGTCCAGAGCACATCTATCCAAGGGTGCAGAGCTGCACGGTCAGATTATGCGCATTTTGCTCAAGACACCTGTGTCATGGTGAATCATGGCCATTGTCTGTAGCCACCTAATGAAAATCTATGCAGGGATCCACTAGTCAGAGTTTGCTTGTAGATGACTGGGAGGGCTCGGACTTCAATGCCATTGAAACATTTTGATTTAGAGGATGTGACTAAGAGAACATGCTTCATTTTTCAGAACCTGTCATGTTTGCACTTATCAGCATGAGAATACATTCACAGGCTTTTTTACCACCACTGGTAGCAGTAGTTTTAAATGTAACTGTACCCTCCAGTGTTGCCCTGAAGTAAAGCTCCATCTTATTATTATTATAAACGTATTTGTGCCTGTAGTCATTTAAAATCTGTGGCAGCATCACTGTGACCTGTGATCTGCAGAGTCCACATCAACATCCTTTTTCTCTCCATGGCACTTTTTATGTTGATTGCGCGTATGCACAAGAAACATGTTGCATCAGCTTTCTCCACAAGCAGGTTGTGGAGGTGTGGCACTGTTGTGCCCAATGCCCCCATAGACTGCAAAGGCTTGTCCCCCATCCCCCAATGCTGTGGCACGCTGCTGCTGACACTAGTTCAGCCAGCGTGCCACAACCTTCTAATAAAGTAGCCATTGCAATCAGGGGCTACCTCGTCATTGCAGCGTCAGCCATCCACTGCAATGAGGGAGTGACCCATCATTGCAGGGCGGGATGTGAAACCCCCTGATATTGCTTGTGAACATGGTGGCAGCTTGTGGCCATGTTCGCAAACAATATAACCCCCTCCCTCCCACTGTGTTTACTTGCCAACTCCCCCTTGGTATTCTGTAACCCCCCCGGTTTTGTTCCTTCTGCCGGGGTGCCCAATCCCTGTCGGCATAATGAAAACCACCCCCCCGTTTTGTTCCTGCCGATGGGTGCCCAATCTTTGTCGGAATAATGAAACCCCCACCCCGTTTGTTCCTGCCGACAGGATTGCCCAATCCCCATCAGCATAATGACTCCTCGGTTTCGTTCCTGCCAATGGGGTGCCCAATCCCCATTGGCATAATGAACCCCCCCCGGTTTTGTTCCTGCTGATGGGGGTGCCCAATCCCCTATTGGCTACTGCTGGCCCCCAAACCAAAGGCTCTGCTGGCACACTGGGAGCCCACCCCAGCATGCCAGATGCTCCTGTGAAGGGAAAAATGGTCCTGTGACGTCTTTTGTTTTTTTTTCCTGAAAAAAAGGAAACTGTCCCTCAGAGCTCGCCCTGCCCACCACCCACAACTTGCACCCACCCACTGCGCACCCTGCCTCCCCACACTCCCCTCTTACCCCATACTTACCTCCGGAGCTCAGCGCGACGATCTTCGGTGGATCGGGAACACATCTGCACTCTTCAAAGCTGACTGTGAACTGAGGAAATGTCGGTAAGCTGTATAATGTAATAAATAGGGTTTTTTCAACTTTAGTGCATATCTCGGGCATTTTTAGGAATATTTTCACCGAATTTTCAACATGGGGTTTTTGTGACCCCTCCTCATGAGTTCTTGAACTGTCATGGCATTAATCAGCCCCTAAAGGTGGTTTCGTGGTCACTATGCAGAATCACCCTTCAGGGCCAATTAATGAAACAACAGTGCCAGTGTTCATGAGGTGGGATCTCAAAAAGCCTATGTTGCAAATTTGTGGGAAAAAATCCAAAAAATGACTGTTTTATGAGCGTGCTTTGCGCAGTTGCTACGTACGCTCATAACTTCAAGAATTTACAATATTTTCACGCCAGATTTTCAGCACTGAAATTTTGTCACACCTCCTTGTGAGCAATACAGCTGTCATTGCTCACAAACTGGCTGAAATGTGTTTTCGCACTTCCAGTGCAGAATAGAGCGGTTGCTGTGGGAAATCAGTGTTCAGGACAGATTAAGAAAATGACAGTGACACTGTTCATGAGTAGAGGTCCTAAAATACTTATGTTGAAAATTTGGTAATGCTACTCCATAAAATGATTGTCTTACAAGCGTGCGTTACGCAGTTGGCACACATGCTTGTAAGTTTGCAAATTTATAATTTTTTCACTCTAGATTTTCAACATTGTCATTTTCCCTGACCTACTTATGAACAGTGCAGCTGTCATTTTTCCCATCCTGGCCAAAATGTGTTTTCGCACTTCCGGCACAGAATAGAGCTGTCGCTGTGGGAAATCACTGTTAGGGACAGATTAAGAAAATGACAATGATACTGTTCATGAGCAGAGGTCCTAAAATACCTATGTTGAAAATTTGGTGATGATAGTGCATCAATTGACTGTGTTACAAGTGTGCGTTGCGCACTTTCCATGCACCCTTGTAACTTCGCAGATTTGTAATATTGTCACACCAGATTTTCAACAGTGCCATTTTTTCACACCTCCTTATAAGCAGTACAGCTGTCAATTTTGACATCCTGACCAAAATGTGTTTTCACAGTTCTCATGCAGAATAACATGATCACTGTGGGAAATCAGTGTTCGGGACAGATTAAGAAAATGACAATGATACTGTTCATGAGCAGAGGACCTAAAATCCCTATGTCAAAAATTTAGTGACGAAACTCCATAACATGACTGTGTTACAAGCGTGCGTTGAACTGTTTCCACGCACCCTTGTAACTTTGAAAATTTGTAATACTGTCACGCCACATTTTCAACTGTGGCATTTTTTCATAAATCCTTATGAACATTACAGCTGTCATTTTTCACATCCTGGCCAAAATATGTTTTTACACTCCTGCCGGACAGTAGCGCGGTCACTCTAGGAAATTAGTGTTTGGGACAGATTAAGATCGACCGAGTGAGAGGGGGTAGTGACCGAGCTCAACTGAGCTCTGTAGGAACTGGTGAGGATTTCTTTGTGTCCAGACAAAGGCCCCAACACAAGAGCCCAGTACAAAAGGGCAGCCTGAAGCACTGGGAGAAACAGAACGAGAGAGCGAGTGAGGGAGGGGGAGTGAGCGAACTCACTGAAGTGCTGTCAGGACTGCTGTGGATTTCTTTGTGGGTAGAAAAAGACATCAGTACAGGCAGGGGCCCATTACAAAAGGCCAGCCTGCAGCGGTGGGAGAAACAGTATGAGCCAGTGAGACAAGGGGACTTAGTCAGCTCAATGGAGCTCTATCAGGACTGCTGGGATTTCTTTGTGGGCAGAAAAAGGCGCCAATGCAGGCAGGAGCCACGTACAAAAGGGCAGCTTGCAGCACCAGGGCAAACAGAATGAGCCATGAGAGAGGGAGACTGAGCGACCTCAATGGAGCTCTGTCGAGACAGCTGCAGATTTCTTTGTGGACAGACAAAGGTGCCAATGCAGCCAGGAGCCCCATACAAAAGCACAGTCTGCTGCGCCAAAGAAACAGAACGAGCAAGTGACAGAGCAGTAGTGAGCGAGCTCAACGGAGCTCTAGTGTGACTGCTGCAGATTTCTTTGTGGGCAGAAAATGCAGCAATGCAGGCAGGAGCCCAGTACAAAAGGCCAGCTTGCACCGCTGGCACAAACGGAATGCAAGAGTGACAGAGGGGGAGTGAGCGAGCTCAGTGGAGCTGTGTCAGGACTGCTTCAGATTTCTTTCAGGCCAGAAAAAGCCACCAATGCAGGCAGGAGTCCAGTACAAAAGGGCAGCCTGCAGCACCAGGAGACACTGAACAAGCGAATGAGGGAGGGGGAGTCAGTGAGCTCAACGGGGCTCTGTTGGGACTGCTGCAGATTTGTTTGTGGGCAGAAAAAGGCAGCAATGCATGCAAGAGCCCAGTACAAAAGGGCAGCCTGCAGTGGCAGGAAAACCAGAATGAGTGAGTGAGTGAGCTCAATAGAGCTGTATTGTAACTGCTGCAAATTTCTTTGGGGACATAAGAAGGCAGCAATGTAGGCAGAAGCCCAGTAGAAAAGGGCAGCCTGCAGCGTCGGCAGAACAGAATGAGAAAGTGAGAGAAGGGGAGTGAGCAAGCTCAACGGAGGTTTGTTGGGACTGCTGTAGATTTCTTTGTGGGCAGAAAAAGGCGCCAACAGAGGCAGGAGCCCAGTACAAAAGTGCAGCCTGCAGCGCCAGGAGAACCAGAATGAGTGAGTGAGACAGGGGGAGTGAGCGACCTCAACGGAGCTCTGTTGGGACAGCTGTGGATGTCTTTGTGGGTACAAAAAGCCACCAACACGGCAGGAGCCAAGTACAAAAGGGCAGCCTGCATCGCCAGGAGAAACAGAATGAGCAAGTGAGAGAGGGGCAGCGAGCAATCTCAATGGAGCTCTGTCAGGACAGCTGCGGATTTCTTCCTCAGCAGAACAAGGTGCCAATGCAGGCAGCAGCCCAATACAAAAGAGCAGCCTGCAGCACCCAGACAAATAGACTGAGCCAGTGACAGAGGGCCACTGAGC
The DNA here is from genome assembly GCA_016271365.2 of Neoceratodus forsteri. Lineage (NCBI taxonomy): Eukaryota > Metazoa > Chordata > Ceratodontiformes > Ceratodontidae > Neoceratodus > Neoceratodus forsteri. Next base: position 882,325,264 of record CM057459.1, read on the forward strand.
GAGCTCAACAGACCAACGCAATCAACATTTGGCATTGACAATTGCTTGTTAATAAGTATGCCATGCTAGTCCTTCCAGTGACATACTGTATCCACCCATCCACCGGGGTGAAGGGAAATTTCAGAATGTCATCTAGTTTCTTGGCTTTATGCAGAAGCACCAGTCCATTAATGGGGGCATCAACAGCACATCTGGCAGTGAACCAGCATTATAAGGCAGTCTCTACTGTGTCACTTTTGACAGCGTGTTTTCTCTTTCTGGTTAAATTCTCTCCACACTCTCATTCTGACAGCAAATGATCATTTGAGGCATAAAGTCTGGATACAGTGGAGACATCAATCCAATACTTTCTGGCCAGGTCTGACTGCTTCACATCTGGCTGAGCTAAGTTTTGAACCTAGGTAACCTTCTGCTTCAGAGTCAATGTAGTATTCTTGACTTTCTCCATTGTAGTGACTGGGTTCAGAAAGGAAGCTAACACAGCTAGCTAGTTCATTTATTTTTTAACGTTAATTTTTTTATTAAAAAGTTCAGGCATAACAAATATCTAACATACTATGTAGGACAAAACATAACAACCAAGGTGAAAAAAAAAATAATAACAGTAGGTATAAACACCAGGGTGTTTTGGTTGTTACCTATACATATACAAGAATTATTAATAAAATGCAGTAGATTCAGTTAACTGCAGTGTAGTACTATAATAAGCACATAGTAATAATATAAATATTTTAATCCTTTCTGCAAGGACAGGTCATAATACAAACAGCGGAACTAGGTGGGCCCTAATGTAGCACTCTTAAAGGGAGAGGTTGTTAATGTGGGAAGTGATGTGGTTAAGGTAGGGGACCCATGAGTCATAGTAGGCAGTCAATTTTTTTAATGCAGTATGGGACATATTTTCATGGTACGCAGGTTGCCCTACCACTAAGAACCATTCCTTCAGAGTAGGGATGTCTGTGGACCTCTATCCATGGAGAATCAGTCTTTTGGCAAGTCAGGAGTGTGTATACCCAACAGTATAAATGAGTATGTCATGAGGAATACGGCTAGGAGTAACTGTCCTGCAAAAATTAAGGATTTGTTACCAAAAGAGTTGAATGAGCAGACAGGACCATAGTAGGTGGAAGAGTACCCCTTCTTGCTGATCACACTACCAGCATCTGCTATGGGGTAAGAGGCTTTGAAAGCGTACTGGGAGGTTCTGTATCACAAGTGCAATATTGTCTTCTGTATGAGCTAATCTCTAACATCTCTGCATGAGATGTGAGCCCTGTGCCAGCATGTTCCCCAAGCACTTTCAGAGATAGGGAGATTGAGTTTAGTTGACCATTTCTGTTTGTTCTTGTCTCTGGGGCATTGATCTGTATCACTTTACTGTCTATAAAGCATTCCTTCCATATCTGTAGAGTGAGCAAACCATTTGTGTAGAGAAATGCTGTTAGGGAGGGTGGAGTGCTTTTTAAACAGGGGGAGTAGAACTGACCTTAACTGGAGGTAACTCCAGAAGTCCTTTTGAGGGACAGCAAATCTTGTTCTAATATCTTTGAAAGTAGCAAGACTGAGAGGGTCTGAGTGAAAGAGGTGCTGGACTTGCAGTATTCTGGCCTAGCCCTAGTGTGGCCAGTTAACAGTAAAATGTTCAATGCAAGTCTGTGGGTTGTTCCGTAGGGGCATGAGTAGTGAAGATGGAGTCCTAAGGTGGAAGTGAACTGGTACAAGTATTTGAGTGAGATGTCTACTGTAGGGTGGTGCTTCTGTAATTGCAGTTTGGATCACTAGAAGGTGGACAGGTGAGAACAGGTACGAATCTCATGTCCGAGATCCAGTCATAGAGGTGTTTTCGGTGTTGAGGATTGGAACACACAAGAAGGATATGCGTTGTGTTTAAAGAGAGGGAGCCCCCATCCCCTTCTCTTCCAGTGCTTCTGCAATTTGGTTCTTCTAATTCTTGGCATTATGCCTTCCCAGATAAAATTACCTATTAGTTGGTTAAACTTAGCAAACCATAGGCTTGATTTTCAAAGCCTCCAGAGTGACACAATTAGCTTGGATCAATCAGAATTGACACAAGTGGTACCTTGTGTCACATTTTGCACTGTTCCTGATTTTCTATCAGTGGCTGTGACCCATCAGGGAAACCTTGTACTGAAGTGTCCCTGCATCACTCTTGCAACCTGGTCACAATGGGGCTTGCTCCATGGTGGGGCTACAACATCCCCTTATTTGGAAGTTTGTAAGCCCTGCCATGGATGCAGCAAGGGGCACCACATAAACCAGCCAGGAGGTGGTCTAAGTGGCTTGCAACAGTGGGATAGGGGCAGTAGGGGCACACTAGGGGCATTGGAGTTGGCAGTGGGGGCTTTGGTCAAGAGAGTTGTGCATAAATTGGCATGTGTCAGCACCCGTCGGGGTACATATTCATATGCTGTGTACATACTGTACATATGGTACCCACTGATCCCCCATTTTCCTCTTGAAATAGCCTACATTTGTCCCTGGTGGTCTAGTGGATCCCCACAGCCCTGCTCTCCCCCATTGCATAGTATATGCCTTCCCTGGTGGGATAGTGGACTCACCTCCTTCTCTGCGATCACCCCCATATATTATGAGGTTACTGTCCCTGGTGGTATAGGGAACCCTCACCCCCCACCCTGTCAGGTAGTGTCCCACCACCGTGCTCCCCATCCATGCTTGGGATGGGGGAGCAGGGTGGTGGAACACTACCTGATGGGATTAGGATGGGCGGAGGTCCATTAGACCACCAGGGACAGTTATCTCATAATATATGGGGGTGATCGCAGGGAGGGAAGGGGTCCACTAGGCCACCAGGGAAGGGTATATACTGTGTAATGGGGGAGATTGGTGATGGGGGTCCACTAGACTACCAGGGACAAATATGTGGCTATTTCATGAGGGACATCAGGGATCTGGTTCTCTATGTATGTACACAGTATAATTGACAGTAACGCTTATACAACACGACTTGATGTAAGGCCGATATTACGCCCATTAATGCATAACCTCTCCACTAAAACCCCCACTACCACATCCCATGCCCCTTATTCCCCTGGCCCCCTCCAGGCATGCTGTTTCTTTCCCCTGCTTCACCATCCCAGCCCCTCTAGTGCTGCACCATGAAGGGGGGTGGATGCCTGTGGGAATGTCTGCAGATGTGCCGACTGTTTGAAGCAGCTAGTGACTTGCAGAGAAACCAGGGGAGTTTGGCACCAGGAACCTGCTTTTTATAAAATTGGGCACAGGGTCCCTAATGCACCTGGAGTTCACCACAGCCCAAGATCACTGCAAATGGCAGCAATCTAAGGGTTCTTTGAAAACCGAACCCCATGTGTCTGGGATGCAATTGGGAGGCAAGCCAGTAAGTGAAGGACTTTAGGGGACAGCATCATTTTTAGTGCATTAATTTTGCCAGTAAAAGAGAGACTGAGGAATTTGCATCACATTATTTCAGTGGTGAATGCATGTACCAGAAGAGTAAAGTGACTTGGCAGATGTGTTGTAGAGATGAGGTGATACTTATAACTAGATATGTAATGCCGTTGGCTGTCAATTGCCATATGGTGTTTTGGAAGTGGTGCTGTTTTTTAAGATGATTGAGTGGGATAATTTCTGATTTAGAGTGGTTGACCTTGAGGCCTAAGATGGAGGATAACATGGTTAGAAGCTGTTGTAATGGAATTATGACATTTGGGGCATTGGCTAATAGTACTAGAAGGACATCTGCAGACAATAAAGATTTGTATTCTGTGGTGGAGGTCCAAAAGTCTGCAATTTGCATGGCAGATCTGAGGGCAATTGTCAAGGGTTTGACAGCAAGTAGGAAAAGTAGAAGGGAAAGTGGACATCCTTGGCAGATTCCTCTACATAACAGGAATGGAGATAACATCTGACTCTTTGTGAGAATGTGGGCAGGGGGCTATGGTACAAGGTTTGTACTGCTGTTACAAAATAGGACTCAAGTCCCACTTATTGTAAGACTTTTGAAGAGGAAGGACCATTTGACAGGTAGTCTGAGAGCCACAGCCGTGGTTCTCTGATGAACCTGACCTGCCAGACTGCCACCCACAGTCCAGGTCTGAAGCCACCAGCCCCTCACAGAAACGAAGGTACGGACTTACCCTCAGGGACTGATTATCACCAGGAAGGGAGCCCTAGCTGCCACCTTTTTCCCACCCACCCAGCCCTCCCAGTCCTCATTAAATACACATAAACCCTGCCCGGCCTTCTAGCTATCTCCTACTGGCTATTGCCAGACATGCCTCATTAGTTATCTAGGCCTTAATTTTTCATTGGTAAGCCATCCTCCCACAAGATCCACTCGTTTCCTTGGCCCTCTCAAGGAACTGTTGCAAATCATGTGTTTATTACTGGTAAAAGGAAATATCTCCACGTTAAGAATGCCTTCTACACCTATCCTTCTCTATAGTTGCCTTATATTAATTTGTTATACTCTACCCAAAATTTCAGTTTGCAACTCGGACAAAGGCCAGTTTCCCTCCTCTATCATCTACCAAGATATAGCCTTCCACATTAGACCATGGCATCCTACATCAGGGACGTCTCCTCTATGGTCATGGCACTCCTCCCACCAGGCCATAACTATAGAACATGTGCAATTCCCAAGGATGGTGTCGGCTCTATCAGTTCTCTATGTTTTATCCCTAGCAAATAGCAATCCTGCCCTTAACACAGCCACCGCTAAACCAATGTACGCTAGAAGGAGTAACAAAAGAATATTTAGCAGGCTAAGACACCACCTTAAAAAACTACTACTGCTTCTCCTACTCTGTTCAGGAGATGTTGAATTAAACCCAGGTCCACCTATTTCTCTGGACGCCCCTGTGGACCTCCCTCAATATAAAGGGATTAGCTTTCTCCATATCAATGTATGTAGTTTGCTAAAGAAGATTGACTCTATGCAGACCTGGGCTCTACGTGTATCTCCTGATTTCTTCATGATAACTGAATCCTGGCTCACACCCCCGACCCTGGACAAATCTATCAACGTACCTGGATATATCATCTACCGCTGTGATAGACTGACTAGAGGAGGAGGGGTTGCAATATATGTCAAAAGCAAATTCACAGTCACAGTCTTTGACTGTACCTCAAAGGCTAAGGAATTTGAATGCCTTGCTCTAAAATTATCACTTTTCAGTGAGAAATCACTCCTTATGGCAGCATGCTACCAACCACTGTCTGGTGGCTGGGCACTTCTGCCACACCTTCAAAACCTTCTTGAATCTGCTAATACTGAGTGTATTCTAATGGGGGATTTCAATCTAAATTGGAATGATGACAGCTCTAAGAAATTGAAGGATCTATGCGATGTTAATGGTCTGTTACAAATGGTGACTGCTATAACCAGACCTAACAGAAAAAACCCTGACGCAGCACCCTCCTGGATGTTATGCTAGTAAACAAACCTCACACTATCTCGCATACTGGAGTATTCTTCAGTGATATAAGTGACCATTGCGCTACTGCCTGCATCAGAAATCCTTCCCAAATAAAAACGGCCTCCAAATTCAAACTGAAAAGATGCCTGAAAAAGTTCTGCCAGTACACTTTCCTGAAAGATCTAAGCAACATTCGTTGGCAGGATTTCTACCTAGCCCCCACCTTTAACGAGGCATTTAACATCTTTCACAGCCCCTTACTGGGGCTAATAGACAAACACGCCCCATTAAGACAGATCAAATCAAAAAATAAAACTCCTGGCTGGTTCTCTCCCATCCTGAAGAAAGCACTTAGGGATAGGGACTACTGGTGGAAAAAAATGAGGAAATCCCACTTGGAGGCTGATTGGTTAGCATTCCGTACCACTAGGGATGCTTGTACCAAGCTAATTAGGTCAGAAAAAGCTAGGTACTTCCAAAAAGAACTAGAAGACAATAAAAACAACTCTGCCAAATTTGGGACATTCTCAAAGAAGTCGAAGGTCAGTCCACTGCAACACCCCTTCCAAACAAAATTGTGTCTGATGGTACCACCTATACGAACAAAGCTGATATGCTAGAAAAGCTTAAGGATCACTTTGCCACTGCAGGGCTTGCCTTTGACATCTCACCTATCAGCAAACTTAGCCCGGCAAGAGACTACACTGTTGGCTTCACTGATAATCACAACCATAACCAATCGCATCCCACCCCCTTCAGCTTCCTCACAATTACGTTCAAGCAAGTGGAGGACCTCTTCCTTTCTCTGGATACAAAAAAGAGTGTGGGTGCAGATAATATTGAACCTTACTTCCTAAAACTTGGCCATACCTATCTGACCACCCCCATTACACACTTATTCAACACCTCTCTGATTTAAGGTGAGCAACCTGTCTTGTGGAAAACTGCCCACATCATACCATTATTCAAGACTGGGGATCCGAGTGATCTGAACAATTACCATCCTATTTCTATACTATCCTTCCTCTCTAAATTACTTGAAAAAATTGTCAACATCCAACTTAGAGAACATTTGGATTCACAAAAGTTGCTAAACCTGGCTCAGTCCAGCTTCAGAGCCAAACACAGTACAGTATTGGCTCTTGCCAAAGTAACTACAGACTGTCAAATGGCCTTGGACTCTAAGAAGCATGTATTTGCCCTCTTCCTTGATCTAAGTAAGGCCTTCAATACTGTGGATCATACCATCATGCTTACTGCACTGAGTAACATTGGACTTGATAGTTCTGCCATTAAATGGTCCACCAGCTACCTAACTAATAGGTTACAACAAGTCATGGGAGATCTGTCCTCACAAAAATACTTGTTACGAGGAGTCTCACAAGGCTCCATCCTGGGCCCTATCCTCTTTGCAATATACATCAATAATCTGGACTCGCAGCTGGCCACAGCAAATGTACACTTATTCACAGATGATACTGTACTCTATACCACAAATTCATCCTTGGATCTGGCCCATGAGTACTTACTGAAAGACTTTGTCACCCTCTAATACAACCTTCTCACTCATAAGCTCCTCCTCAATGCCAAAAAGACTAAAGTAATGATTGTCTCACCAAAGTCTACTTTCGGATGTCCACATATCACACAGATCCGAACACTCTTAGATGAACCCCTTGAAGTAGTTGATACCTTTAAATGCCTAGGGTTCTGGCTGGATAACAAGCTCAACTTTCTGTGCCACTTAAATGAAACCTCGAAAAAACTGAGACAGCGATTAGGTTTATTCTATCGCATTAAACACCTACTCTTGTTAGAAGCCAGAATGAGACTAGTACAAACTACATTCCTACCTATACTGGACTACGCTGACTTCCTTTACAGTCATTGCCCATCAACGATGCTAAACAAACTGGACACTCTTTACCACCAGGCTTTAAGATTTATCTTAAATCTACCCCGTAGTACACATCACTGTCGCTCATACCAGGTTTTGGGATGGACCTCACTCTCAACTAGAAGAAAAAGGAATGCTCGCCTCTGTTTTTTTAGAGCATTGTCTGATAACCTTCCTGCATACATCTCGAACATCTTCAAATGGGCTAAAAAGTTCCTATGGCCTGAGACACTTCTCCTTAATCTGCTTCCAGATTCCTAGAGTGAAAACTACCCTTGGCTCGGCAGCAATCAACTTCTCACTTCCATCACTCTGGAACACTATGCAAGAATCATTAAAATTATCCTCACTTACAAGCATTTTCACATTCAAAGCTCTATTAACTGATTATCTGAAGGAATCATGCAACTGTTTCAGATGCCGATGACCCCTAAGCCCCGGGTGCCACTCTCAAATCCTACGCTTAAGTATCTCATCCAACCCCACATTCCTAACAACAGAAACCTAGGACTTACAAGCCTAGTTCCTCAATCCAAGATGGTCTGCCTAATTTCTACCTTTTAACTATTCTGCCTCCTTTGGCTGCCCACTCTTTCACCCCAATTTCTACCTCTATTCCTTAATACCTTATTTTTATCATTTAGGTCTGAGCTCTTACATAGCTTGAGACTATATGGGATTGTTGTCTCTTTCCTCATTTCATAGTAAAGCTTAGCATTATGTACCTTTTCATGTTAATTATGTTGACTGGTATGTATAGGCCCATATTGACCGGCACCTTCACAATGTTTTTCTTTTTTTTTTTTTGCACCATTGTCCACCGTAATTGTAATTTTATGAAGTCTACTGTATTGTATTAATGCCCAGGACCACCTAGAAAATGAGCTTGCTCAATGGTGTTTATGCCTGGTTAAATAAAGTGATTGATTGATTGATTGATTGATTTGACAGACTCAAACCCATTTTTGAAATCTATGGTGAGGATGACTGCTGGAGTGGAGATGGATTAAGCTAAATGGTGGATACTGATGCAGGTGCAATGATGGGTAAGAACTTCCGTGACCCTTAACAAAGATAGCTTGGGGGGTGTATAAGGGATGGAAGAGTCTTCTCTGAGTAGGTAGCCAGGATTTAGGCCAATAGTTTGGCACTGGCATCATGCATTGGTGAGAGATATTGGCTTGTCGTTGCCTGGGACTAACAAGTCTTTCCATTTTTCAGGGAGCATGGTGATTGTTGCTTCTCATAATGAGGGATGGCAGAAGCTGGTTGGACAAAAAGTAAGTAAAAACTCTGAGAAGCAAAAGGGAGAGACGCTCATGGAAATCTTGGTAGAAATCTATAGGAAAGGCATCTCCACCTAAAGACTTTCTGTTTGTTTTGAGAGCAAGGATTGCATACATGAATTCTTCATTGCTAATTGGGCTCTTCAATTGTTGGTTTTGTGGAGGGGAAAGGTGAAGTAGGGAGAGGGGATCTAAAAATGAGGTCATCTGTTCTGGAGATGACTGGACTTGAGAGGAGTAAAGCTGCATGTACAGTAGTATGCTTTCATAATATCATTAATTTTGGAGGGTTCTATGCACATTTGATCAGCAGAGTTATAGAAAGATGCAGTGTGGTAATTGGCATGCTGTTTTTGCAGCCACATGCAAGGATTTTGCTGGCTCTTCCCCCTTCCCAATAATTATGGTTAGTGTATGTAAGGGCTAGTTTGACTTTCCTTGAGTAAAGGGAGTTAAGTGCTATACCATGTTTTAATTAGCTCAGAGGGATCCCTAGTGTGATTACTTTGTACTGTGCTTCCAGAGTCTTGCATTTTGCCTCCAAGTCCCATGCTTCTTGTTTCTTTACATACATCTATGTGCAAAGACCCAGTTATGTGACCCTTAAAGTACACCTTAAGGATGCCTCTGAAAATATCATCTCAACTTGAATAGTTCCATTGTCATTGTTCTGTATAAAATCTTGGATCTTTTGCCTAACCCATGATGCAAAGTAAGGTTCCTTAAGCAGGAGATGGTCTAGTCTCCATGCTGAGGAGCATGGGGTAGTGGGACCCCACATAAGGGTCAGAGTGATGGAAGCATGGTTTGATATGACAAAAGGGTGACTGGATACTGCTATGATTCCCTGTGTTCACCTGAGGAGATGTGAGCCAAAAGTCAATTTGACTTCAGGAATGGTGTAGCTGGGAATAAAAAGTATGGTCTTTCATGATGGGGTGTAATATGCTCCATTTATCAGTGAGGGAGTGTTCTTTTAAGAATTCCTTGAGCACGGATGCAGCCTTTTTGTTAGGTTCCTGGTTAGTATGGAATCTGTCGAGAAGGGAGTACAAGATAAAGTTGAAGTCCCAACCCAATAGTGAAGAAATGTGGGTTATCCGAGCTTGGTTCATGTACATTAAGCAGAAGTGGTGGTCCCTCCAGGGGGTGTCCATCCATGACTTCAACCATCTACCATCAGGGTCAGCACATGTTGTGTTGCATTTCCAATTTAGTGTTTTGTGTATCAGAATTGATGTACCCCTTTTGGCAGAGGTAAAAGTACTGTGCATCTCCAGTCCCACCAATTCTCTTTTTAGTTTTGGGGCTTCTGGGGATGTTAGTTTGGTTTCCTGCAAGAAGGCCACCCAAGCATGACATTTTCTAAAGTGGGTTAAGACCTGTTTTTATTTAATGGGTGAATTTAGCCCCCAACATTCCACAAACTTCAATTGAGGTCTGCCATTTTATTTCAGTGGTAGTGGGCTGAGCAATTGCAGGAATGTAGTTTGCACAGGAACAACATACTGTATCAAGTGTGTAACGGCAGGTGGGAAATAGGGGAGTATAGGAGAAGGAGAGGCTGAGACTGTAAGGAGACCAAACTGTAGTGGCCTATTATCAAGAAGTCATAAAGAACATGCATAATAGTAACCAGGAATTTAAACAGTAACAATAATCCAACAGAAATAAGTAATGTCTGAAGACTGTGTGGTGTTGCTGTAGGTAGGGGAAAATAGGGCAGACTGGATGGGCAATGAGGTCTTTATCTGCTGACATCTTCTATGTTTCTATATAATGTATTATAATGGTGGAGTAAACAGAGAATTTGAAAACCATACTAGTCTATTTCAAGTTATGCTATAGGACCATAGGCCTTTTAACCACATTCAGACATAGCCACCATCTAAACATCAGGGATAGGTCTGGGACATATTCCCCCTTTATCTTTATAAAAAGCTACTAACAGTCAACAACTGGTATTAATGGTAATTCAGCATGTAAAACATTACATTTTATTAAACAACAAGAGTACGAAACAGGTAGATACATAACTTCTTGTGCCAAGTAGGAGTTATACTGTAGGTTATATAAGGACGCCAGTCAAGGAGGAGAATAGCTAGTGCTCTTGGGGCAGACTCAGGCGCACTTTCAATCAAGGAACAGAGGGAAATCAATTTGAAACAAAGTCTGCCCATCACCCATGAATGAAGGCAAGTGAGTCTCCATCTTGAGCTGAGGGTGGTCAGTATCGTGAGAAGGTGCTGGCGAAGTGCATGCCAAGAGGTTTCTCCTACTGAGGAAAAACACTCTATGTGATTGTGTCCATGAATGGCAGTGCAAGATGCTGCTATATGCGAGGACTGCCCTCACCCTGGGACCTAGGGTGACACTGTGAGTTAGGGGTCACACAAATAACTAAGTACAAGATGACCTACAGTGCTGTTGAAGGAAAGGGTATTTACAGTATATGCCCTTCCCTTCATGCATCTCAGTGTAGTTACTGCCTACAAAGGGTTGATGCCTACAGCTTGAGTGCCGGCTGAAGCTGGGGATGCATGTGTCTAAATGGTGAACTGACATACTATAGGTAGTCATTTAGAGCACTGGGGGATTAAGAAATGGCAGAACTGTTCTCAGGGCAAGATCACAATTCAGGTAGTCACCCTGGGCTTATACTGGTGGGACAAAAAGGAGGTACTCCCCTTTGTCACTCGGGGGGGTGGTGGATTACGGTGACAGAGTGAAAGCCAACGCCTGAGGATGTACTATGTATGAAACCAGTCAGGGTTCCTTGTTCTAGCCGTTACCACTATGGTGGTGGTGTGTGTTTTATTTAAATAAATGTCCTGATTTTCAGCGGAGGAGTGCTTGCATTTGTTGTTGCTCAACCCCTATCTTATCTTCCCATGTGTAACACGGAAGTCTAGTTGATAAACCAAGTTCGCTCCAGAAGGCCTTGGGAACAGAGATCATAACCAGGATTTGTGAAATGCAGTCTTAAAAGGGGATGGCGCAATGCTGGATCAAATGTTGCATAAGTTACTGGTCCAGGCCCCCTTTAAGAGTACTTACAGTCTTATTTGATAAGGAGTCCTGATTGCTGGATGGCATGATGGAGGGGAGTGAAGAGTTTGTGATGAATACCAGACCTTAAACAGAGTTCTATATAGCCAGACATTTTATCCTTTGATGACGCTGCATCAACAAGTCTTTCTAGAATAGGGGATTTGCAGGGATGGTAGCTGCTGCAGCTGCATATGACTGGAGAAGCTGGTCCTCGGAATTCAGCCACATACCTGCTGGTAAGGACCACAGCTGTGGAGGCATTGGAGGTGGTATTGCTTCTTTGTGGTTTAGGGTCTGGTCTGAGTGATAAATAGAATTTCAGTAGAACATATCTGTTTCCAGTAGTGTCCTCTCTGGAGCTGTCAGAGGTGACATCATGCTTCTTGCTCTAACTTTGACTATAGAGATGTTGTGGAGGGGGGGTTGTTCTTTTTGTTGTATTTAGATTTATTTTTGCTGGTGCCTCTGCCCCTCCTCCTGAAGACAGGAAACCAGGGATATTCATCAGGTCTATAGTCATAGACCAGAGGAGGGCCTGTTAGGGCCCCAAAGTGTTGTGAAGGAGGGATCACATTAGTGTCCATTTCCTGGGGATCTCTGGGGGTGTCCAACTTTGGTGTATGCCATGAGCACTTGATGAACTCCTTGGATTACTGCAGGGTAAAGAAAGAGTGAGGAAATCCTTTCAGGGTTATTCTGAGGGTGGCTGGATAGCAGACACTATAAGGTACATTAAGGTCCATAAGGGTGTGCCTAGCCCCAGTGTAAGCCTTGTATCACTCAGTTAGTGCAAGGGAGAAGTCAGGGTACATTAGTATCTTGTGGCCCTGCCAGTAAAGAGGTCCTTATTCCTAGGCTAACGTCATGATTTGCTCCTTTACCAAGAATCTTAAAATTTTACCAGTATGTGTTGAAGGCACTGGACTGGATTAGGTGGAGGAGCTAGTAATCTGTGCAATCATTCTGTTCTGAAGGGGTAAGCCCACTGTTGCTTAAGGGTAATTGGCAGTACATTTTGCAGAAAGGCTGTGGTGTCCAATCCCCTTTGACTGCTTCAGGGAAGCCTACTAAATGTAGGTTATTGCATCTTCCCTGGTTCTCAAGATCTTCAGTGTAGTCCCATATTTGCCTGATCACAATGTACTATTTTTGGAGGTGGGCCCCCATTTGGCTGTCAGATAGGTCCTGGTCATTGATTTTTTTTTCTGTGTGGGACAGAGAGTGAAATTATAGTTTCTGCAGTTTTGAGGTTCAAAGTTATAAGCTTTTCAATTTCTAATAATAGCTGGCTGAACATTTTCCTTTTCACCTGCAGGTCGTCCATTTTCAGTGAGGAGGTTGTTGGAGCTGTGGCAAGAGGTATCATGTTACTCGGGCTGCACGACTGAAAAGCCCCAAGGCAAATCAGAAGATGGAGATTCAAAGGTGATTGGACCACAGATAACAGGTTAATTATCTAAAGATATTCAACAGTAGATTGATAAGTTTTTGATAACTTTTATCATCTCTGACTGCTTGGATACTGTAGGATTAGGTTAGGGGAGAGGAAAACAACAGGGATTAGGCTGCAATCTCAGTGACCAAGCAATGCCACCTACTAGTTCATTTATATAGTACTGTCCTATGGCTAACTGAGGTAATTAGAAGTAATTCAGATGTAAGATGGACTGTTTAAGGTGGTCAACAGTGGGCAACAGTTTCTGTAAAAGGTAAAAAATGTGCACTCAGAAGCTGGGATGGATTAAAAATCAATGGGAGAAGAAAAAAACAAAGAAATAAATGTGCATTTAACCAAATTGCTCACTTATACAATACGTAGTGCATTTAAGAGGTAAAGATAATATTGCCTCATTAGGAAAAACATGGGATATGAGAAAAGTGTGCATTTAAGCAGAATGTACACTTTTCCAACATGCAGTTACGTGGTCTCCATAGTATGAAGATTAATAAAATAGTTGTTTTTGTATATAATTCATGGTCTTACAGATCTCAGAAACCATCAGTTCCCCCCCCCCACACACATACCTATTTAACCTATTGATCTGACAGTAAATGGAGTGTACTGCTATTTCCCAAAGCAGATTTAAATTTGTACTATGCAATTCAGTTCAATTGAGACTGGCTAACAGTCCTAAAATAGTAAAAGAAATAACACTTACTGTTTTAATGTGCATACTGTTTGGCTTCAAGCTACAGTAACCCATCAGTAAGTAGCAGGCCTAGTTAATTCCCAAGTGGGCACCTTATGTTGAGGTATAAAACTTAGGGATGCTGATAGAACATATTAGTAGATGACAGCTCTTGGGTTGCTGACCTGATTTCATACCATGAAGCTGTTCTTTCTGCTCAGAGATAATGAAACATATTAATGAAAACAGAGGGATTAATGAAAGAGATAATGCACAAAGGAATTCTGCTTGCTGAGCCTACTGATAGCAGTTAAGAGTTTATGGTTGACAGCGCCATATTTTAAATTGTTGCAAGCTATTTTCAATAGCTGTTGAAGGTTCACTGCAGCATCTTATTGTTCCAGAAATGTATTATGAACAAATGCAAACCTGAAAATAGAGTGCAGATTCATATTCTGACTTTAAACACTCTGCTATACCCACTATATATGATTTAGCCCATTTGCAAGTACTCCATGAAACTACCACTATTTAGTGTAACCAGCAGAATTACAAAAAATAATGGCTTTTGGGGTAAAATGTTTATCTTTATTGTTATCAAAAGGGCCACTTAAAGTGGAAAGGTCAGCACTAACAGCTTCACATTAAAGTGTGGGGCTGGTCCCAGTGTCTACTTTGCATGAATTTTATTTTAATTTACTGTTTACCGCACTATAGTGGATAATAATAGGCAGGAAATGTCAAGCCTCCCCCCACCAAAACATGTCAGGTAGTAAGGTAAACACTAAGGTACGGTGCTCAATGGAGGTCAGGACAGGGGTAAATGGAAAAAAAAACAAGGGCAATAAAAGCAGGCATGGGGAAAAAAGGATAAAGCCAACATTAAATGGAGGGCAGTGAGTACCAATGCCCATAGTCTGGGAAACAAGCTTCCTGAGCTAGTAGCCTTGATGGAAGATGAACAATTGGATATTGTGGCTGTCACAGAAACATGGTACATGGAGAACCATGACTCGGATGTCAACATACCAGGGTACACAGTCTGCAAAAGGGACAGGGAGGGGAAAAGAGGAGGTGGAGTAGCTCTATACATAAGGGAAGGGATCAAAGCTACAGAACTAAAAAGTAAAGGGGGAGGACAAGAGGCACTCTGGGTCACCTTGGAGACAGGGAATGGCATCACAATCAGCACAGGTGTTGTATACAGACCCCCATCTCAAGGGGAGGAAATGGACAAGAAAATGATAGAGGACATTCTCAAAATGGCTGAAAAAGGGGAGATACTGTTGATGGGGACCTGAATATGCCCGATGTTAACTGGATGACATGTACTGCAGCCACATCCAAGAGCAGGGTCATTCTCGATGCCATACAGGGGGCATGCCTTAGACAGCTAGTGGTGGAACCCACTTGGGATGGAGCAATATTAGACCTGGTACTCTCAAATGGAGAGAGGATCACAAATTTAGAAGTCCGTAGACATCTGGGAACAAGCAACCACTGCACAGTGTGCTTCACAATAAACACAACCACGGAGACAAGCCATACAAAGACAAGGATACTGGACTTTAGAAGGGCTGACTTTGGCATAGTGGGTGAATACCTGAGGAATACATTAGAATATGGCCAAAAAGGAGGGGGGTGGAAGAGCAATGGAGAAAAATCAAAACTGCCATCATGAAGGCAACAAGCCTTTGTGTGAAACAAACAAAGAAAACAAAGCGAAGTAAAAAAACACTATGGTTCTCAAAAGAGGTGGCAGGGAAGGTTAAGGAGAAAAAGGCTGCATTCAAAAAGTATAAGGAATCACAGAAGGAGCATGACAGGGAACTGTGTCAATTAAAGCAGAAAGAAGTGAGGAAGGCAGTCAGAATAGCAAAAGCCCAAACCAAGGAAAAAATAGCCAATTCTGTTAAGAAGGGGGATAAAACCTTTTATAGTACATTAGGGAGCATAGAAAGGTTCAGGGAGGAATAGTGAAGATTAATAAGGGAGAGGGGAGGTGGACAGAGAGAGACAGTGAAAAGGCAGAGATACTGAATGAATACTTTTGCTCAGTATTCACAAAAGAAGATGAGGAGGAGTTATCTAAACCAGACAGTAGAAGCACTCTGGGTAGGGGGGTTGACACCAGTCCATTTGCAGAAGAAAGAGTCCTGAAAGAACTTCTAAAACTCAAGGTGGACAAAGCAATGGGGCCTGACGAGATTCACCCCAGAATCCTAAAAGAACTAAGGGAGGACCTAGTGACACCACTAACCACACATTTTAACAAATCATGGGAGGATGGGGTGGTAGCTGAGGACTGGAGGAGGGCAAATGTGATTCCCCTTCACAAAAGTGGGAGCAAGGCAGAAGCAGGAAACTACAGATCTGTAAGTTTGACCTCAGTGGTAGGGAAAATGATGAAATCACTTCTGAAAGAAAGAACTGTTGAGTACCTAGAGGCCAGCAGGGCACAGGTCCCAGGGCAGCATGGATTTACAGCAGGTACGTCATGTCAGACGAATCTAATTGATTTCTTTGACTGGGTGACCAAAGTAATAGACCAGGGAGGGGCTGTGGATATGGCCTACCTAGACTTTAACAAGGCATTTAACACAGTCCTGCACAAAAGATTAATAATTGTTAGCCAGTCTGGGAGGGTCCCAGGGTGAATCCTGGGTAGCAAACTGGCTGCACAATAGGACACAGAAGGTAATAGTGAATTGAACACATTTCGAAGAAAGGGGGGTTACTAGTGGAGTACCTCAGGGCTCAGTACTGGGTGCAGTCCTCTTTAACATCTTTATAGGTGACATTGTAGAGGGTCTGAAGGGAAAGGTATGCCTCTTTGCAGATGACACAAAGATCTGTAACTGAGTTGATACACAAGGGGGGGTAGAAAGGATGAGAAGGGACTTGGCAAGGTTGGAGGAATGGTCAGACATATGGCAACTTAGATTCAATGCAAAGAAGTGCAAAGTAATGCACCTGGGAAACAAAAACCCAGGAGAAGAGTACACAATAGCAGGGGAGGTACTAACAACAACAAAAATGGAATTGGACCTGGGGGTAGTCATATCAGATGATCTAAAGGTTGGTAAGCAATGTGAGAAGTCAGTAAGGAGAGCCAGGGGGATACTGGGATGCATAGGAAGGGGCATCACAAGTAGAAAAAGGGAAGTGGTTATCCCTCTGTACAGACAGTTGGTGAGACCCCATCTGGAGTACTGTGTGCAGTTTTGGAGACCGCATCTATGCAAGGACATAGACAGGATGGAAGCATTCCAGAGGAGGGCAACTAAAATGGTGCAGGGTCTGCATCAGAAACCATATGAAGAGAGACTGAGAGAGCTTAATATGTATACCCTTGATGAAAGGAGGGCCAGGGGGACATGATAGAAACATTCAAGTACCTCAAGGGAATCAACAAAGTCCAGGAGGGTAGAATCTTTCAGAAAAAGAGATGTGTAAGAACAAAGGGGTACAATTTAAAGATAGAGTGGGGACAGCTCAGGGGTAATGTGAGGAAATTTATTTTCACGGAGAGAGTGGTGGATGCATGGAACCACCTTCCTGGGGAGGTTGTTGGGTCTAAAACAGTAGGGTAATTCAAACATGCATGGGACAGACATAAGGCAATTGTAGTGAGGGGTGGCAGGAAGTAGGCTGTTGGTTAACTAGAATCTGCAGCTTATCCAGTAGGTTGGGAAATGAGCAGACTGGGTGGGCCAAGTGGTGCTTATCTGCCATCAAATTCTTTGTTTCTGTGTTTCTATGTTAATATCTTGTTGATCCTGCCTTCTCCACTGCTGACATTTGATGTAACCAGACATTCCAGAATCTCTCTTTAGCTGAATGTGGGAGATTCTGAAGCCTGCAGTGCAAGCCACTGTTCTCCTGGGGCTAAACACAGTCCTCCACGACTGCACATAGCCCAAGGAGGACAGCGGGACCAGAAAATAAAAGGTCAGAGTTCATAAAAACTCTTAACATGCAGGTTACTGGAAGTCCTGCAAGTAAGCTACTGAATGTTTCACTGTTGCAGCCCAGCTCTGATGTCAGCTGCAGGGGATTCTGGGATTTCTAATTACAGAAAATGTCAGCTTTGGAGTCAGGAGAATCAGCAAAATAAATCTAGTATACTACAGTAATCGATAAGAAAAAAAAATACACGCAAACTGCAAATTTGGACCAGCTCCACTCTTGTGTGAAGGGTTGTTAGCACTGACTGTTCCCATTTATGTCATTTTCATACACAAGGGTGTGGTGTGCACATATATGTGTATGAAAATATGATTATCTATGCAGCACTAGGTTGTGCACTACAGAAAGGGTAAGGTGCTTCTGGAAGTCCCAGGTTTACAGTTGCCTTGATGGCGCAGCTGGTAGTGCAACCAAAATGTTATTCCAGGCAGTCTGAGTTCAAATCCCAACTAAGAAAGTTATTCCTTTCCCTCTTCTGCTTGTTTGGATCCCTTATAAGTCAGACGATAATGAGTAGTTTTAGAAATGTTTTCATTTTACATGCAGTGGCATATATCTTATTTCAGACCATAAGAACTAGCAAGAACAAAAATAAATAATGGAGTTAGAGTAACTGATATAAAAATTGAAATTATGGTTAGGACTGGAAGGAGGGCAGCTGGTTGTCTGATGATATGTTGAGGCTAACATGTAGCAAACCATTACAGTTGCAGTCCTATCTGTCAGACCTCAAATGACTAAATACCTGTCAGTCTTCCTGATTAAAAGCAATTGATCTTAACCACTCTCTCATGTAGTAGGCCACTGCTCTGTAGAGTCCAACTGGAACAAGTGAGGCATATTTCTTTCAAGCTAAAATGTGGCTCTGTGTAGATCTGTAAAGACAGTGCCATTTTTCAATATTCCAACAATCCATACTAGCAAGGCTAATAAACTGTTCTGTTGAAAGGCTGATTTCCCTGAAGCTAGGTGGACCGGCATTTGAGGGCCATTAAAATGGTTTAAAAATTTATAGATGATAGAGGAGAAGATAATATAAGTTTTCTTTTTTTCATTTCAAAGGTTCTGCTGCCCCCTGCAATCATATAATGAATATATGTAATATACTATATATGTGTGATTTCATGCTGCAAGTTTAACACCCACATGCAAGCTGTTTGTCGGGCTTAAAATTTAAATCCTGGCACTGCTCGACTACTCCCTCCCCTTTTCCAATATGAGAAAAGGTTAAATGTGTAACTTTGGTTTTAAACAACTAAGTTATACACTGTTTTTTCAAGATACTGTTACATGAATTTTGTAACTTTCAGCATAACCCTGCACACTATGTCATGCAAGCAAGAGGCCCCATGCTGTTTGTGTTGTCTTACCCTGAGGATTTACATATGGGGCCCCTACAGATCTGGATATGATTCAGAGGGAGAGAAGAGGTTCATATTGTAAGAGCATGCCCCCCTTCCCCTGCAGGTTAAGCTGCAACAGGCCAGAGGGTCCTAGCCAAGCTTGGGAGGCATCTATTGGGTCCTGAGTCTGTGAGTGACATGTTTCCTTTTTGGGCTGAGTCTTCAGAGGCATCATCCATATGGAGACTTTACCAGGATAGTGGGGACCTGTTAACAGTTCCCACTCAAGGAGTCTGTCCTGATAGTGTCCACCCACAGATGCTGAATGTACCAGAGTGGTGGCTCAGAAAAGCAAAGTTGATGGAGTGCAGTGCATTCTTTAGGAAGAATACAAGGCAGTATCTGAATAATATACCACTACTTGAGTCTGGTAGTGGGAAAGGTCTGTAGAAAAGCTTTCTATAGTACCTCATCTTTGTTCCCAGGCGGATACAGATGATGACTAACTTAGACTCTAAAGGGTTTTAGATTTAAAAACAAATAATTACTCTGGATTCTCCAGTGCAATACAGTTCAGACTAGACAAATGGCCCTGTCTGTCCAATTACTATTTAAATGTGTAAATATGTTTGCAGGCACCCTTCCAGGGCTTGAGTACTTGAAGCCCTCTGAGGCATTTATAAGCCACACCGTGGCTGTAGCTGGATTGATTCTGATAACAGCAAATGACTATTATTACCAGATTTAACAACATAGCCTTTGGGCCTTTTCTCTTCCACTGGTACCTGGGAATTTTAGTACTTGACTGGCTTATCATCAAGTGCCATAGGTCTATGCATAAATTGTGTTCATAAATATGTTTGCTTTATTCAACAACACAGACTAAGCACAGAGGTTCCTGAAGTTGAACATTTCATCTGGGGAGCAGTGACTAAGATTTGCTAAATGCCAGTTTGCCAAAATTAAGAGTATTGAATGGGAAACAACAGTTTATGCTAGCAGTGCACCAGTCACCTTGTTGCTAGAAGTACCCAACTGTTCCCACTAAAGGTACCAGTATTGTTCCGTCTTGCTAGTTCCATATCAACAGGGATCCTTCACCAGGACTGTTAATATGTTTTCATCAGCTCAGTTGTCCCTAAGTGCTATTGTGTTCTGGGGCACTGTCTGCATTTCCCTTGGTGAAGACAGTACTATTGTTATTATGCTTTACCCATCTTCCTATGAACTAAAAGAACCAAGGCCGTCTCCCTCTGTGTAAAGGGATGTGTCGCCTGAGGACCATCATACAGGCACCACAGACCACCCAACATCCCATTTCTGGGCACACTTTTATACAAGGATTACTGGAGCTTGTTGATATACTGTCACTTTAGCCTCTCAGAGCAAGTTTTTTTAATACAATTTTAACCCATAAAATATTTCAAATGGCTTCTGAATTTCTACGGTGGGTAAGGGAAAAGTAATCTAAATTATGTTAGGCATTCTTGACTCGACATATTCTCAGATGAATCAGATGTTTGTTTAGGTTAGCCTTCTTGGTGGGAGGTGTACAGTAATACTGTCAGCTTGACAATGTAAAAGCTAACATACACTAACTGGAATTTAGCTTGCTTTCTATCAATCTTTTTAATTTTTACTTTACAAGATACTGTAGTTTAACTTAAAAACAATATCTCTTTTTCAGCAGAGACCTGTTTTCAACCCAGTGTTACAGGTGGGTGGATTCAATCAGAAGATATGCATGCAACCAGTTTAGAATATATTAACCCACACATACCACAATAAGATTTGATGAGGACTGTTACTTTGCTTGAAAAATCATGGAGAGAAAATGTCATATCCTGCCAGGTTTAAAAAGAGTGTAGCATACAGCAACCATACCAGTCTATCTGGAAGCTTGGAGATTACAGATGTACAGTATGCACTTCAAAGGTAACTATAAGAGCTTACTATGCAAGATACAGTATAATCAGGCCATCTAACTATGCAAATGGTTCAATCTGCATGGATGCAAACAGCCTAAGAAGGTGAATTACATACATTTCCCTTATGCTGGCTCACATTCACATACAGAGCTGGATTTTCAAAGATCTCTGAATGCTGCAAGCCTCAGGTACGCTGAGCATATGTCACATGAAGCTTGCAGCATTCTTTCAGCTGGCAATTGGGATTTTCTGTCCTGTGCACCAATTGCCACAAGTAAGACTAGCTTTTTGCTGGTCTAGCTTGTGTCAATCCCAGGTATCGTTTTTTCAGGCTTCTGTCAAATATTTGGTACAAGTTGACATAAATCAGGTAACCTTCTGCTAGTGTGCCTAACCTTCTAAAATCGGCCACTGTTGCAGCAAAGATCTTTGGCACAGCTGTGCCAAAATAAATGGTTGGATGCAGGGCTTGATGTAAGCCCTGAGTCCTCCTTTGAAAATCCGTCCCCAATCATTGTCAAATTTGGAACTGTTGGTGGTGAGGCTTGGTGTACAATGGCAGTTGGATGTACCATAAAGCAATTATATTCATTACAAATTACATAATATAAAGTTAAAGGATGCAGAAGCAGTGTGCAAGGGGTACAGAAGTAGTGCACAAACATGATTCTTTGAGTTCTGCTATTCTGATTACACAATATAGTAAAATAAAATGGTTGGATTGTACTCTGGAAAATGAAAAAAGTTAGAATCAAGATTCTGACTATAGGTTATGTCTTTCTCGGGCATTTTCTAAAAAAAGAAAGCACAGTTAGTGAGGAGGTACTGAGAAAGGTAATGGGATACACATTATACATGGGAAAGTAAAATAGGTGGGTAGAGCTCAAAGAAAAATGGGATAATATGAGTACAAGCTAGGAAACAAAATTATGCAGATGGTGAGGCAGCATAAGAAAGCATTACATTGTTTGCAGTTTTTAAGTCTAAACAGGTTATGTGGTGAAAAATACAACTTTTCTAAGCATGTTCAAATAATGAACATTTTGTTTTAATTATGGATATGCAGAAGGCACAGTGAACAGAGCAATCATCTGGGTTGGCAAAATGCCTTGTCAACTGGATCATTCCAGAGAAAAAAAAAGATACCTTCATGCAGCAATAATGATGTTTTCCTCTACTGCATCTCTTCACGGAAAATATCCTTTCTCTCCATAGCACAGTCACAAGGAACTTACTCATCACTGATCCTCACTTACAAGCTTACTTTAGAGAGTCAGCTGTTACCTCATTCCGCAGAGGAAACAACCTTCAGAGTATCATAGTTCATAGATGTCCCTATACGCTTAACCATTCCATCAAACCAGCTGTCAAGGCAAGCAATGGAGTGTTCTGACACATATGCAGATTTATCTTGGCTGTCACTGATATCCAGGGTCCCCTAGGCTTTACCATGGAGCTCTCATGCAAATTCTAGTAATGTATTATATTCTTTGCAGGAGATATATGGCTATTGGTGTTGGAGAGGCTGGCAGATGTGTGGCTGAGGAGTTCAGAGAACATTATAGAGCAGTCAGGAATGGAGATACACATAAACTCATTGTGTGCCATTTCACCTCTGTCATATTTCTGATTCTGTCCTTCAGCTTGGCATTTGGGATGCTGACCAAAGAAACACAGAAACCAAGCTTATCATCTATTCAGGTTCCTAGCAGCATTATGGTTTGAATCACAGACTTATTTTCTACTACCTTACCTTGCAGTACCCTCTCTGATTAAGTCACTGTACTTTTTCCCATTTCTTATCCTGAAAATGTGTTTTTACATGCATGAACAACCTGCACACATACATATTATCTTTATTTATTGAATTTTGGTAACCAACTGGGCCTGTTGGGACATTATTGGCCCTTTTCCATGGGCGACCCGGGAAGAGCAACACAAACAAAGTACAGCATATTAACAGAGAGAGAGCAGGTTACTCATGTGTTGTAATGAATTCATGGATAATTATACACATACAGTATATACATCACATAAGATTAGCAGATAGAAAAGAAATTTGGCTGAAATAGAATAAGTCCTATATGAAATGGTTAGCTGACAGCATATTTAGAGAGACAGTGCAGGTTACACAAGTGATATAATAAATTCAGGGATATCTATACACACACAGTATATACATGACATAAGATGAGCAGAAACAGAAGACATTTGGCTGAGACAGAATAATAAGTCCTTTTTGCAAGGGCTGACTTAGATAGATCAGGCAAGAACAACAGCATGGGTATAATGAGAGAGTTAGATTGCCAGATGATTCATTTTAAGAACTGTGGCTTCACTCAGAAAAAATGGGTTAGATGGGTGGAGGAGTAGTTCCACAAAGAAGAATTGGTGTTCAGAGAAGATATGAGGAGAGTCATCAATAGCAGGCACAGACAGAGGAGGCAAATAGGTGGGATAGAAATGAGAATTTACATTTGGGGTAGGATGAACAGGAAAATAGAGGGTGTGGGAGGGAGTTCCAGGCATATTGAGCATAGAAGGCAAATGATCTATGAGACACAGTTAGCCGCAGTTTGGGAAAAAATGAGCAGCAGCAGCTGGGAAGTGGACCTAAGAGCTCACTGTGGTTGCCATAGTTGAACACGCTCGCTAAGGCATGGAGGAATGTGTTTATAGACCATTTTGTGCATGACGCAGAGGGTGAAAAAATTAAGCTTAGATTCATAAGTCAACCAACCTAAGGAAGCAAGGACATCACAGTGATGTGTTTGAGCATTGACCCCCAAGGCGAATCTACCCACCTTGTGATAGGCTTATTTAAGACAGGACAGGACAGTAGAGTTGGCAGTTAGCAAAACAGGTGCATAGTAGGTTATTAGGGGGAGGAGTGAAGCAGCTGTGATCCTATGGTGAGAGGCCGAAGTTAGGAAATAAAGGCTCCGGTAAAGCATACCAATCTTTTGGTTTCTAGATCTGGTGATAAGAGGGACATAAATGTCAAGAGAGAGTGCAGTATCAAGGGTGACTCCCAGGTATTTAAAAGATTGAATTGTTTCAAAGACATCACCATTGCGGGCAAGGATTACAAGGTGGGGATTGATAAGCAGAAAGGATGGAAGATAGAGGAATAGTATACTCTTAGTTTTTTTTTGTGTCTGGAACTAATTGATGATCAAGGAACCAGTCTTTAAGGGCACAAAAAATCACACACTAAATTGTTGTTAATCCACCCAGTGTCAGAGGAGGAGCAGTAGATAATGGCATCATCTGTATATAGATGCACAGAGTTCCCTCCACAGTGGATAGGTTGCTCATTAATGAAGAGGGAGATTAGGAGAGGGCCCAGGATGGAGTCCTGAGGTACTTCATGAGAATCGAGTCTGAGGTCAGAGAAAGTGCCAGCCCACTTGACCCTTTGAAAGTGGTTAGAAAGATAGCTCTAGGCTCAGAGCAGGGCATCGGAGTCCAGCCCTAGGAGATGTAGCCAACTGAGTAGCAGACCATGGTTGGCCAAGTCAAAGGCTTTGGCCAGGTCAACAAAAATAGCCCCTCTGGCCAGGCCTTGGTCCTTGTCCTGAAATATATAAGGTGACTTTGGTTAAGTCAGTAAGGGTGTTATGGTTTTTCTGGAAACCGTGCTGGAAGGGATAGCAGATGATGTAGTTCGATGTAGTTCTATAGGTGGTCCTATAGAATATGTTTCTATAATTTGGCAAGTTGACAGAGGATAGAGATTGGCCTGTAATTCTCAACGGGGGTATTTGGGCCACCCTTATGCACTGGAACAACCACAGCAACTTTCCACTTATCTGGGACAATACATAAGAAGAAGGACTGGTTGAACAGGTCATGGACAGGACAGGATAAGCAGTAGCCCCCAATTTAAGAAATCTAGGCTCAAGGGTATCAAAGCTGGGGGATCTATCAGCTTTCAGAGTGGCAAGTAATCGGTAGACTTCCTGAAAAGTGGTGAGTTTCAGGTGGAAGGCAGGACAGGCCCCAAGGTTGACTGTGGTGGGGAGGGGAGTTGGGAGGAGTGGGAGGCGGGGAATTGTTGAATTGTGAAGAGTAGCTATGAAGGTTAGAGAAGAATTCCTTGAAGCCAGAGGCAATGGACAGGGGGTCAGATAAGGCAGTGCCCAGGAAGGTAATGGAGCTGGGGACTTCTTCGGTCTTACTCTTCATCAGTGAGTTCACTTGCCTCCAGAATTCCCTTGGATTGCTGAGATTATCTGTTTGGATAGACATATAATGGAGGTGCCTGGCTGAATTAATGTTGCTCTTATACTTGTTTCTCAGCTGCCTGTAGACTTACCAGCCTGCAGGTAAACTACTACATTTATATCTCCACCAGGCTTTATCTCTGGAGGACATGAGTATTCTAAGCTCCGTGGTAAGCCAAGGCTCTTTTAGCCCTTTAGACCTACACCTTTTTTAATGGAGCATGAATATTGACTATAGCAGTGAAGGCTGATATAAAGAAGTCAAGATCCTAGTTAATGTCAGGGCGTGTATTGATGGGTCCCCAGTTGGCCTCCTCAAAGGAGGCAACAAAGGCACAATAGTCAAAATGTGACATTTCCCGTACCTGGTAGATCTTTGCAGGGGGTTTAGGGAAGTTGTTATGACAAACAGGTAGGTGGGAGAATGATCAGTAGAATCACCAGAACTGCATATTAGGGAAAAAAGGCATTGTTTGGTCTTACCTCAACTCATACAGTAAACTGTTTCCAATATATGGACATTTGTACAACTAGTACAATAGTAGGAATATGACCAAGATATGCAGGTCACGTGTAGCATTTTCTCATGGGCATTGATGGTATTTGTACATTTTCTAACTTTTTTCCAGACATTTCCTGACAGCTTCCGTGATAATTGTCACTCCTTAACCATCTAGTTTTACAGACTTTTTAGGCTATTTGAAGACTACTCAGTTCTTTCTTTTCTAATGCTTTCTTAATGGATCTCTCTCCCCATACACGCTATTTGGCTTCATAGCTTCTATTTTGTTTTCCTCTTGTCACCTTTTCTGTAATATTCACTCATCAATTTTCCTTTCCCATGTACATATACCCCTGTGTTCTCCCTACATTCCTACATCTTCTGTAGCACCAATGCCCATATGAATATGCCCCAAGACTTTAGTCTTTGCCCACTAGTATATGACCTATTCATAAACTTGATGGAAGTAAAGCGGACTGCTGAAGTTCTCTTGTGTGCAGATGACACAGTAGTTTTTAAAGCACTCTGACAGAAACAGCCTGTTGCAAAACATACAATGTAATTTTGAATCTTCTGAGAAAAGGTTCTCAGACAATTGCCTGGTACTGAAACATAAAAAAAACTAAAACAATACAATTGTCTTTTACTCAACAATAACACTAAAATCATACTTTTCACTAGCCCTTAGCAGAAGAAAATTATTTCCTCATTTGATATTTACATTGCCAAGAGAATAAAGTTGGAGCAAGTTAAGGTCTTTAAATATCCTGGATTATACCGGAATGATACACTGTCTCTTGTCCTCCATGTAGCAACTTTGGTTAAAAAAGTTTAATTGGAGATTGGGTGCCCTGTACATTTACTAGAATAGTTTCAGTCCAGAGGAACAATGTCTATTTGCATCATGTTCTGTATTATCACTCATTTATTATGGCCTCATTGTCTACTATGCAACATGTGATTCTATATTGGACAGTATCCAGGTGATTTGTAACACAGCCTAATTATTTGTTCTGGGTTTGAATTAACTATACCAGAATAATGATTTGAATACTCAAACCAATTGGCCATTTCTAAACAGTAGAATAAATACCAGACCTGCATATTAGGGAAAAAGGCATTCCTTGGTCTTACCTCCACTCATACAGTAAACTGTTTCTAGTATATGGACATTTGGACAACCAGTACAATGGTATGAGTATGACCAGAAATACATTATTAAAATGGCTGAAGGTTTGCTCTGTGAACTACCTGACATGTCATTTAATATGTCAAATATGGCTCATTTAAATGATCATTTTGTGCATTGCTCTTCAAACATGCCAGTTGTAAATGTAATTATTATTGTCCTAATTTATATGCTACTGTTTGCTGCTTTGTCTGCTCTGTATTGTTTACTGTGATGTATTTTACCTGACTTGGTATATTCGAAAATGAGCACTTGTACTCAAAGGTACTGTATTTACTACTATATAAATAACATAACATAACATAAATATAAACATAACATAACATAACATAACATAACATAACATAACATAACATAATTAATTAATTAATTATGCTTATTTGGTTTTAGTCCTTCTACATGAAGAGCAATGGTTTAAATGTTGATTCTAACATTAGATTATTTTTTCAGTGTGCATTTAATCTAGTCCTTTTGTTTCCTTCACAACCTACATGCTGATGCTGCACTCCATTGTTGTTCTTGCAGTGGTGTTCAGAGATGGGGTGTGCCATGTCATGACATGGCAATCAGCACCTCTCAGGAACGCAAGTTAACAGTGGTTATACAAAGAATGCTGGCTGCTAATTGGCTGTCACAGGTTGGAACCTCTACATATATCTTAGCCTGACTCAGAAGGAAAAAAAGTTCTGGTGTCAGTCAGCCAGCCTACTGTATTACCATATACTAGTGGTCACTCTTGTGCATTTTCACTTTTATATTTTAAAAAATGAGGGACTATTTCATCACTTAAAAAGTAATGTTATACTTAAATAAAACATTGAATTGACTGAGATTCTGTAGTCTGTGTTAATTACTTAGCATAAAACTCATTTTAAAAGCACAATAAGACATACCAGATGTGAGTTAGGCTATGATAACCATACTTCCAATGACTGCAAGGCCCTCCACACATGGTATCTAGCCTCAGCATGCCACTGGGTATACAGCCATAATCAACTTAACTCAGAACCTATTGTGTCTTATTTTTAAGGCCCAGAGTGTTCTGAAATTCAAACATGGAAATTGCAGTCAGCCTCAGAATTTGCAGCTATCTGAGGGAGTTAACCACTGAATAAAGAAAAGCCCTCGCGGGCTATGCCAAGACCCACTGTGAGTGAGCATCTTTTCCAAATCTGAGCATGAAGATACTAGAAATTTAGCCCCTTACCCCCCATTACTGAGACCCACTGTAAGACACCATTTATCATATTTTAAATAAGCCCCCTAAAATTTAATGTCCCCCTTAATGTGTTTGTACTCCGGTGTCTCCATCCCCAGTGCTGCCAAACTTCTATGACACTAGTGTGCAAAATATCCAGTGTCATACTTTGATCTGTAATGAAGAAAACAGCTCCTCACAGTCTTTTTTTTTTAATTTTATCCTGAAAAGCAGAAACCATTGATGTTTTCTGTGATCTTTCCCTACCCTACACCCAAGCTTCCCTGACCCCAACCCCCATTCAACCCCCAACACCCGACCAAATCTCAGCCTTTAGTCACCTAAAAATGTTCAGCCCCACAAATCCTTTCTGTATAGAGACAAGTCCTCCAACATCAACAGTGACTGTAAACTGAAAGAAACAAGGCTAGTGTGGTCAATGAATTTGCAAAGCACTTTTGAACTTTTACTCATAACTTGGTCATTTATTTATATTTGTTCACAAACATTTCAACATGGACTTTTTTGGACCCTACCCCATGAACACAGTAGGTGAAATGTGCCAGTGCAGCCCAAAAAGATATTTCATAGGAATCATAGGAGTTTATGAGTCATAAGCCTTTTAGGCCATAATGACTTGACACTATTTTCCTATGCCAGTTCAAAACCTACTCTACTCTGAGCCTTCATGTATGTGTTCAAGAGGCTCTTGAGCTGATCATGTTGTTGCTTTGCACTATTTCACTCAGGTTATTCCAGTCTATTACCAATCTCTGGTTAACCCACTTTTTTCTGTTATTTCTCCTAAATGTGTCACCTTTAAGTTTCATTTGGTGTCATCTGATTTCTTTCACAGAGTTCCTTTTTGTAAGTGCAAGACATTCCCAGAGATGGAGGACACTCAAATAGAAGCAATAATTACTTATAGTAAAAATTCTTTTGTTAAATTTCTTTAATATAAGTACAAACAAATGGAAGTCCAGAGCATGCCAGTACACATAGGGATTACTGTGATGCAATTCAGAAGAAATATGCCTAAAGGCATCAACTACTTCCTGCACTGTGTGTGTGTGTGTGTATGTATATATATATATATTTTTTTTTTCTGGTATGGTGTCTATGCCTTTAAATGAACTCTTTTTAAGGATACACTTCTATAGACACAGCTATCAGAGCTATCATGCTCTGATGATGAACCACATGTCTGAAATGTAAGAGTGTTGCAACCAGGAACCAGGAAGCTACCTGTCATTTTGGGACTGCGCCAGATGCTCCTGCATTTTGGTATTTTACCGATTTTTGCTGTTTTTGCACAATATGCTGCTGACAGTCTGCATAAGGTAATCCATCTCATTTCTGAGCTCAGACATCTTGTATTTATTTTGGGCAGTTACAGCTTTGATGTCTTTAGGAATATTTCTTCTGAACTGTATCGCAGTAATCCCTATGTGTACTGGTATGCTTTGTACTTCCATAGGTGTCTCCTTTCATTGTACTTATATTAAATAGATTTAACAAAATAAGTTTTACTATAAGTAATTATTGCTTCTATTCAAGTGCCCTCTATTCCAGCTTTGCTGAACTTTGTGCTATATAATATTAAGCACTTACTGGATGTGAGCACAGAGAATTAAGTTGCAGCTTCCCGCACTCCTTGTGCTTTCACATTCCCATAAATCTTTGTTCTTAAAGGCCTTATAGACCAAACAAAGATCTGCTCTAAGTCTCCTATACCTCAATGAGAGCATGTTTAACTCAGACAATCTTTCATCATATGTTCCACCCATGAGCCAGTCCACCATCTGGATTGCCCATCTCTGCAGTCCCTCCTATCTACCAATAGATGTTTTACTGTGGGGTGCCCAAAACTGAACACAATACTCCACATGGGGTCTCACCAGTGAGCAGCACAGTGGTATCAACACCTGACTGTCTCTGCTCCTGATGTTGCTATCTATACACTCCAACATCCAGTTTTCCCTCTTCAGTACCTCCTTGCAATGTTCATCAAACTTCAGATCACTTGTGATTTGACAGTAACTCCAAGAAATCACCTTTCAGTCAGGATTTGAAAAATGTTATGTACCAGCTTCTTGGGGTGCAGGTTCGTAAGAAGAATTTGTTTGAAAAATTGGGCTCAAAATCTTAAAAAACACAACAATTATGAAGGTATGGTGACATTTTTTATGTTCAATCATAACTTTAGTAATTTTCAATATTGTGAACCCAAATTTTCAATATTTATTTACTTACTTATTGAAAACTGGTAGCTGGAAAGGCACACTGAGCCAAGGCTCATCTCCAGGTGTGACCCTGGGATTGCCATTTTTCATACTACCTAATGAGTGTGATGGATGACATTTTTCAAATCCTGCCCAAAATATGTTTTCACACTTGTAGCACAAAGTGATGTTTTGGACAGTATTTTATTAATGACACCTGTTGTGTTCAGAAAGTAGATCATAAAAAACTGTTGAAAATGTGAAATCAAAATGTGAAAAAAAAAGTTATGAAGAAACATTGTGTGCAGGTCCGGCTGTTCACCCAGCTGGTAGCATGTTGTGTTCCCATGCTGGTGACTCAAGTCTGGGGATAAGCTGAGGGAGCCAGCTGGGCAGCCCTAGCATGGGGCCAGTGCTGTTGACATCACAACTCCTAGCCTGGGAAAATATTGTGCACTGGTCTGCAGCACATGTGACACCTGTGGTAGGCTGGGGAGTCAATCCTTACAATGAGTTGACATGCATTTAAAGACCTGATGGGGCCACAAATTGCTTTGGAAGAAGTGATATGGCATGAGATATGGGGTTTAAATATCTCTAGAGAGCTGTGTGAAAGAGAATATAATTTCACTATCACAAAATGAAGGGAAATTCATACTAACAAAGACAATGACAGCAGAAAAAAGACTAATGGTCCATCTAGTCTGCCCATATCACTCTGTCATACCGAGGAATCTATTATTTCTATGAGATCTATGAATACCATATTCCCCATTTTGTTCATCATGTTTCCACCACCCCATCCTGGTGAGAAATTACTATAACTTTATCTGTTTCCTACCTGGGTTTGAAGCCATTTATGGTTACATAAATAAAAATGTGCTGTAATATATGCAGAATGCATGCCACATGCTTAATTGTGCAATATTGGGTTTGTGTATACAAAGTGAACCTATGTGAACCAGGTCTCAGAAGCACATGAGGTTTTTATGCTGCAAGTGTGACATGTGGGCAACAGGTAAGCTGGTGTGAACATCTTCTAAAAATCACATCAGGTTCACATGTTGCACGAATGACATGAGTGCAGCAGTTAAGCTCTTATGAATATTATTTAAAAATCGCATCAGGTTCACATGTTGCATGCTTGCCATGTGTGCAGCAACTAAGCTGGTGCAAATCTCATCTAAAAGAAACACATCAGTTTCTAAGATTTTAGATTTTTTTTTTAGATTAAAGATTTGTATTTGTTCAACAATAAGCCATTACAAAACAAACAAACATAACATTTGTGCAACATTTCATTTGACAGTACAAAACATTTTAAGATTTGTTCTTAAAAGTAATTATTGCAAGGTACAAGGTGCATGCCACAGAACCTTTAAATAGCCAGTGAGTGCCATAGCTTCAAATTATGTAGATGCAAATTAAGCCCCCACTCTTGGAGGTGTTCACTTATCAATTATAGCCCCATCATAAAGCCTGACTATACCATCTTTAACCCAGTCACCCATAATCTATAATTTTTATACATAGTATCTGTCCAATGTTTATCCATGTAGCCAACCTCTTATATTTCAAAATGAGCAACCTGTAATGTCCAATATCAAATAAGTACTGCATAATGAAAGCTTGTTAAGCTAAATAATACCCTGCTAATAATAATTCTTGCCCCATAGGTTAATGTTTATAACCATTCAGCAGCTCATAACTGTGGTAAAAACAAAAAAAAACAGACAATCTAGAATTGGAAGGTGTCACCTCTACTTGGGAATATATCCCTATTGTTCCAGGGTTAAATGGCTCAGAATACTCTCAAAGGTCAAACAAATCATTAACAAGATAAGGCTCCTAATTCTATCAGGAATCCATAAACATGAATAACATTTTTTATGAGGTACCATCTATGTCCAGGAGCCATCATTTGCCTAAAGGGTAGCCTGCCATTTTCAGCAGTCCTTCCTTGAGATACACCATTGCCACATCTTACTATTCAATAAAATCAAAATTATTTACAGAGTAAAAGAGATAACCAAAATAGAGTCTGCAACATAACTCATCCAAAAAACATCCTATGACCCCATTATCTTATATAGATAAGGACTTTTTAAGTTCCAACAGATGCATTATGACCAAGACATAGAACAATACCTCATAGAGGTGGAATCACCTGGCAGTCCTTTTCACTTACAATTATGAGATTTCTCCTTAAACAAAGTCCATAAAGGAAGGATTGTCTGGCCGAGTATCACCAATTATTGAGTATTTGCATAAAGTTTGTAACAAAAGTTTACTGCATAGAGGCCAACAATTATAATTGGAGTTATAAGCCACATTACATGAGTTGCAAGTAAATATTAAAAACATCTTGTCCTTGCAACCCTTACTGGTTAAACTATTAGAATTGGGCATCCAGTCCTCAGCAGGAAAAGAGAACGAATCAGTACCTGGTAGGGAAAATTATCCTTAGCTGATCTTTTCTTGCTGTTGCAAAGCATACCGCTGAAAAGCGTCGTTATGAAAACCCAGAAAATAGGGATTACCAGGAACAGAATCTGAAAAAGGATCCATTTTTGTCAGATCAGAGTCCAGGGTCCAATCTCCATAGATCCGCCTCCCAGAATCCCCATTTTGACATTTTGGAAAAAAATTGTTCTTTCTACTGTGATTAAGCCTTTCCAGGACATCATACGAAGCTGTAGCACATATGTTTCAGTTTCATAGAAATGGACCATCTAAAAAAGAATAAAAGAAAATGCTCCTCTAAGCATAGTTATATCTTTATTGAAAGGATAGGACCCCTTCCCCACAAGCAATATTGGCATACCTTTTCTAAATAATAAAAGCATCTTCGGTGCTAGTAGCACAAGCATACTGTCGAACTCTCTCTCTCATCAGAAAGGTTCAGCAAATACAGCTCCAATTCTTCTCCTTCTCCAATTCCAAATCTTCGCTCCTCTGAATATCAGTCGGCCACTATATTTATTTATTTATTTAAGCATTTAACCAGGAAAGCATACTGAGCAGGCTACTGCTCAATTCCAGATGCGTCCTGTGGGGACGGGTACCCCATTAAACATTTGACAGGTAGGCAAATACAACATAAACTTCTTCATTTACTGTATGTGAACCATTTTAACAGTGTTTTAGTATTTATTCTGCTCCGCTGTACCTTTGTGGACACTTTGAATCAAACTTTAAGGCCACAGAAAAGCAAGTATAAAATAATGCCAGTACTTGCTTCTTTTCAAAATTTCCAGAGCGAAAAAGAGGTTCTGGCAACTAGTGCCAGCATATCAAGGTAAAAGCACTATTAAAAAAAAAATTATATTCAGCACAGAGCTCTGGTGCGATACGAAAGGCCAAGCAGCAGTTTAATAAATGTACAGCATGCCAGTCCAAATGCTGATCATTTTCAGTTCTCAGCACTCTATGAAATTAAAGTTCCTAACAAAGGATGGCAAATACTAAAATAACATGAGTTTTATTCAGTATGAGTGAGTTTTAACAACATAAAAACTTACAAACGCTCTATTAAACACTCCATAAAATGCTGAGCTATGTGAAACAGAGCAGCATCACAGCCATCTTGCTGCTCTGCCCAGTGGTAAATGAACTGGGGGCAATAATTATGGGATTGAAGAAGTAAATCTTTTTTAATGTCATATCAGTTTCTATTTCTCATATTACTGCTAGTAGTTAGAGTCATTAAAATAAATGTTCATTGATTTCCCATTAAAATTAGGTACAGTCATTAATTCTGATCCTTTTGCAAGTTGTTTAATGGCTTTTGATTTTTATCATTAAACTGTCATTAATTTGTAAAGTATTGTTTGCTTACTGCATTAAATGCCTATCATATAAGTCAATGTAATTTTTTATTTCTAAAAAGCACTTTTAACAATATCAAAGTGCTTCCACAGGCATAAATCTTAATAAGATTAAGATAAACAGTAATCAGTTAAAATCAGCAAAATTCTGAATGTAAACACATCTGAAAGGGCTGACTCAAATAAATAAGTCTTTAGAGCAGCCTTGAAGGTCTCAGTGGACAGGCACTCTCTAATCTGATGAGGTAGAGAGTTCCACAGGGTTAGGGCCATATATGTGAAAGTTCTCATCACCGAGGTCTTCAAATGAACCCTAGAAACTTCTAACAATCCCTCATCAGTAGAATGGAGTGTGAGGAGGGAGCAGTAGGGATGCATGGAGGCCTTGCAAATAATGTGGTCCCTGTCCATGTAGGGGCTTATAGGTCAGAAAACTGACCTTGAGGGTGATTCCCCCACCGCACTGACTGCCAGTGCAGTTCACCAAACACAGGACTGACATGGCTAGATCAAGGTAAGCTCATCAATAGCCTGGCTGCCACATTCTGCACCAGCTGCAGGTGGTAGATGTCCACACCAGATGCCCTAGGTCGAAAGCATTGCAGTAGTCAAGGAGGGAGGTCACAAAGGCATGAACCAGAATAGGAAGGTCATCAGGCAAAGCAAGGTGTTTTATCCAGCTGATATTCCTCAGATGGTAAAATGAGGCCTTGTTGATGGCTGACACCTGTGATTTAAGTGTCAGCTCTCCATCAAAGATAACGCCCAGATTCTGCACCAGTTCAGAGGACCTCAGCTGCCTGCCCCAAGAACAAGACCAGAGGGCTGAGCAGGCAAGGACCCCTCTACCCAATGACCAGGGTCCACAACCAACACCTCAGTCTTATTCAGGTTCCACCTTAACCAGCTGGCACTCATCCAGTCCTGGATCTCGGTGAGGCAATTGTTAAAGACTGCAACAGAATCATCCTGCCTGGGCACAAAGGACAGGTATAGCTGAGTATCATTTGCACAGCAGTGAAAACTCAGTCCATACTATCTTATAATGTCTCCCAATGTCATCTTATACACTGCAAACAACATGGGAGACAACACGGAGCCTGTGGCACCCCACATGGGAGGGGAAAGGAGCTGAGGAAAAAAAGCACAGCACCACTCTCTGAGTTCTGCCAATGAGAAAAGAACAGAACCATCTGTGGACTGTACCAGGCAGTGCACAGATTAACTGCAGGTGTTCCAGTAATACCCCTTGGTCCACGGTGTCAAACGCTGCAGCAAGATCAAGCAGAACCAAGATCAAATGGCTCTTCTGATCTCTCACCATCAGGAGATCATTAAGTACCCGAACAAACGCTGTCTTGGTACTATGCCTCTTCCTAAAACCAGACTGCAGAGGACATCATCGCAAGGGTCTGAGGGCTTGATCTGGAAAGCCCTCCCCAGCCCCTCGCTGCAAGCCACATAACTAATGTTGATAGAGCTCTTGATTACGTACTATCAAATCTCCTCCCCCTCCAAAACAAGTATGTGCCTCTCAAAAGAAGGAGAATTAGGGGCACTAAAACTAGATGGTTGCATAAGAATCTCCTCTCAGCAATGAAAAGCAGAGATAAAACATGGGTTGCTGCCAAAAAGTGTAACCAACCTGATGACTGGTCTAAGTACCGATCCATGAGAAAAACATGTAAGAAAGACATCCGAGCAGCAAAAACAGCATACTGTGGTATGCTTCTTCAAAAATTCTGTGGCAATCCTAGGGGTTTCTGGAACCATGTTAAAAGTTTTTTAGGGAAAGGCCCATCCCCACCTCTGACTGAAATGACTATAAATAATGCTAACTGCAATAACCAAAGCACGATTGCTACTTCCCTTAATGTTCACTTTTCTGATCTCTCAGATTTCCTGGTTAACTCTGTTTTACCTTCAGAGGAAATCATAAACCCTGCTGAATCTTTATTGACCCAGTTCAGTATTAAACCAGTCTCGACTATTGATGTATTAAGGCTTATGAGAACCATTCCTGAACATGGCTCTCCTGGGTCCGATGGACTATTACCTAAGTTCCTTAAAGTTATTGCTGCTGACATTGCAGCCCCTGTTGTGAGAATACTCAACTTATCTATTATGACCAGGATGGTGCCATCAATCTGGAAGATTGCACATGTTGTGCCAATGCATAAGAAAGGAGAATCTAGAACGATGAGTAATTACCGACCAATTGCCATCTTATCTGTCTTGGATAAAATCCTTGAGAAGGCTGTGTCTTCTCAGGTCATGGAGTATCTGCATAAAAACAATCTATTATCCCCAGTCCAGCATGGCTTTAGGTATGGCCACAGCACAACTATGGCACTACTACAATTTACTAATGATGTGCTGCATAACATGGACAAAGGAAAACTCATTGGGGCAATTTTTATTGACCTCACAAAGGCCTTTGACTTGGTTGACCACTCTCTTCTGCTCTCCAAACTATCCTCTCTTGGTTTCTCAAATTCTGCCACAGCCTGGTTTGGCAGTTACTTTCTGGGTAGGCAACAATTTGTTCAAATAGGGAACGTTGCATCCGATCTTGTCTCTACCTCAGTTGGTGTTCCCCAAGGTTCTATTCTTGGTCCCCTCCTTTTTTGACTCTTTATAAATAATCCTCCCCCCCCCCCATCCGGATCAACTTTTTCTCTTTTCTATGCGAACGATATGGTTATTTACTCTGCCGCTAATGACATTTCGGCAATTTGCACCTCTCTTCAATCTGACTT
Organism: Neoceratodus forsteri; assembly: GCA_016271365.2. NCBI lineage: Eukaryota > Metazoa > Chordata > Ceratodontiformes > Ceratodontidae > Neoceratodus > Neoceratodus forsteri. Next base: position 882,362,210 of record CM057459.1, read on the forward strand.
TGGCTGCTTCTCGGCTTGGCTAAAACAAAATAAGCTCCTACTTAACACTAGCAAAATGGTGTCAATGCTCTTTGGGACTTCCCCTAGGCTAAAAGCTTGTCAAATGAGACTTTCCCTTCATGGACCTGATGGCATAACCCTGTATACAGTCACATCCTTCAGATACCTTGGGATGACTCTTGACCCCTCACTGGATTTTAATCTTCATGTTGCAGCCACTTGTAAGACAGTGAACAGTAAACTTGGCCTGGCTCACAAGGTAAGATCCTCCCTAAATTCGACAGCCAGGCTGGCCATTGCTCAGGAAATTCTTCAACCTTGCCTCAACTATGGCTCTATAGTCTACCTTAATGCTAACAAGCAAGTAATCCAGAAATGGAGCACTTCTTATAATAATATCTGCCACTTCGCCCTTGCAGCTCCTAAACTAACACATCGCTGTCAGCTCTATTCTTCTCTCAATTGGCTCACCCCATCCTCCTATTGTCTGTACACAGCTGGTTGTCTGGTCAATAAATTAACCTGGACTAGTACTCCCAGGTCCCTTGTAACTCTACTAAAACAACCTGACTTGCTCTATATCCTGAGATCTACTGAAAATGATTCCTTTGTTATGCCTAGATGTCTCACCAAGAAGGGTGAACTTGCATTTGCCGTATCTGCTCCCAGAATGTGGAACACTCTTCCACTCTATGTTAAACAATCGGCTACTCACTGGGCCTTTCAGAAAAGTTTAAAAACCACCTTATGAGCTCAGGTCTCTGCTCCTGCTCTACCTCTTGCTTGTCTCCACTCACTTGCACTACTATCACTGATCTTCCACCTTGAAAGCGGTACTTCGTCTCAGCACTTATGTACCTCCAGTGTTTGCTGTATATGTATTTCTTAAGTCAATTATACTGTTTTCAAAATTCTATAAAAGTTTATGTAACTGTGATTACTGTTTATCCGCAAGCTATGCATATTCTACTTGTTGTTCCTGAATGTGCCATGTACTCCAAATTGTCATGTGTTACTGTATTTTCCTTCCAACTAGATATTTTGTATTCTGTTGTGGACACTATGTATCTGCTGTTTCTGATGTATAACCCTTCCGGATTGTGACTGAAAATAGGCAAAATCTCTTGTCTCGTGCACCTACCTGGTTAACAAAAACAAAATAAATAATAAATAAATAGACCTTGTGGGTGGTAAGATGGTTCTCAGGGTGCAATGCAACTACCTTCTCAAAAACCTTACCCACAAAGGGCAGATTAGAGACAAGTCTGTAGCCTGCGAGATAATCTAGGTCGAGGGAGGGTTTCTTTAAAAGGGAGGGTCACAACCGCCTCATTCAAGAGGTCAGGGAATACCCTCTTCTCCAACAAACTCCAAACTATCTTAGTAAGGACCGGTCCGATGACATCCACACACTCCCCCAGAAGGTGGGTTGGACCAGGATACAAACTACAGCAAGTTGGTTGCATACTCTGGACAATCTTCATGATATCAATGATCACCAGCTGGTCAAAGTCAGATCATACAAACTGGGCACTCGTGAGCTCCCACCATCCATCACACCACTGATTGGAGCGTACAGAATGGATGTCTGACCAGATAGTGGCAATGTTTTCTGCAAACAACTGAGCAAACTCCTCACACTTATGCTGTGAAAAAGCTATCTGATTCTGAAGGCAGGTTGGATTGCAAAACCTGTCAACAGCTCAGATGAGCTGGGCTGGTCGAGTCCTTGCAGCGGCAATCTCCCTGGATAGGAACTCTGCCTTCTTACGGGAGATGACCAATTGATAGTCCCCATAATGGGCCATCAATCTAAGTTTGTCAACCTCCAGGCCTGACTTTCACCAGCACTGCTCCAGCCATCGCCCTACTCACCTCAACTCCTTCAAGGTCCCATCAAACCAAGAGGACTGAGGATGAAGAGTGAGTGGACAAACTCGGACAGGAGCAATGGAGTTTAGTGCCCTCAATACCACACTATCATAGTGCAGCAGAAGGTCACCTAGCTCCAAGCATCCCATTGGCCTACTTGATAGGTCCAGTACCGCCATTAGACCAGTGGGGGACACACCCCTTAATGGGCGGTACTGGACCATCTCCAAAGAGGCAGGTCTATTAGTGGGACCTGTGAAATGAAACCCTATAGAGTGATGGTCAGACAAGCCATCTGGTTCCACCACCAAATCAGAGATCTCCATCACCAGAAGGAACACTAGGTCCAGAGAGTGACCACAATTATGGGTGACAGTGGTAACAACCTGTGTGAAGCCCAACAAAATCATCAGTTGGAGGAAGTCTTGACCAAATTGTGAGAATTCATCGTTGACCCAGGCATTGAAGCCTCCCAGGACCAACCACCTGGAGGACACCAACACCATATCAACAATGAAGTTCGCAACTTCCTGCAAAAAATCTTTCCCATGCTGAATGGACAGTAGACAAGAAGAATTTTGCAACCCACACCTGCACCCAATGATACACTCAAAGGATCTGGTGATCCAACAGATACATCCATAAGATTCAGTTCAGTCTTGAAAAAGATGGCTACATCCCTGCCTCTACAATCCAGTCTCAGGTGGTGTATCAGCATGTACCCTGCCAGCATTGCTGCCATCAACACAGGACCAGCATTCTCATCCAGCCAGGTCTCAGTGATGCACACCAGGTCAGATGTTCCAATAAGATCAGTAATAACTGCTGTCTTGTTCTTAATTGGCCAGGTGTTGCACAACACCACCTGAGTTGGATGAGTGGCCACAAGAGAGCATGTCATTTGCCCACTCGATGTGGAGCCCTTGGGTATGGGAACCAGGGATAGCAGACCCCTTTCCTGGACCCATTTCATCCTAGGGCACCTCCTGGTACCCACAACCCCAATCTGCCCACTCCGCTCTGCCCCACCGGCAGGGGGCCTGTGCACCCAGACCTCTCCAAACTATCCCCAAGGCCCTACAACACCTAGACACTCCAGCAGGTAGCAGAGGAAAATTGAAGGGGGGCAGACCCCTAAGCCTAGAGGGGGAGTCATGCCTGTCCACTGAAGTAAGCTGCCAACGCACAACTATAATGACCAGACACAACAATCATCCAAACAAAAACCAAAACAATATAATACAAAAAATAAACAAATCAAATACTTAAAACAAAAACTAAACTATAACAAAACCCAAAATTCCCCCAATCAATAAACCAAACAGTCCAAATAAAAATCCCATCCCCATTTAAAAAATACAGCAAGGTCCTTCTAGTCCAGTTCATAAACCCACATAGACAACTGAGGTCCTGTCACCCTCCAGACACCATACTCAGTACTCCTCCACAGAGACACTCCAACCCACATGACCGCTCCCCCCAGGTAAGCAATGCAGACCAAAAGTAGTGGACCACAGGTAGCGCAGACCTCACAGATCAAACTGTAAGAAGTAGCCAGCTGTAGAATCCAGGTTGCAAGAGGCAAATAGTTCCAGTGACAGAGGACAGAGGATCAGAGCCTCAACAGCACCGGCCACCCTCTAATGGCAGAAGCACTGCAATACTCCCTGGCTATGGGAGTAACTCACCCACCAACCGGCAACTCCTGGTACCACTCCCCAGTCTCCACAGACCAGGAACCACTCACCAACTCACCTCCAAGGGATCCAGCAGTTAGATGCTTCCATCCCCAGTCCACTAACTATCCAGCAGGAAAACAGGCAGAAGACTAACACAGCCTTTCAGTCCACCAGATCTCTTTCCTCCTCACCAGGAATAACCGAAGCACTCTCTGCTCTTCTCCTCGCAAACTTCTTAAAGTGCAGGTAACCTCAAAATCGATTGAAACTAGGCAAATGGGGGAACAGATAGGGCATGACAAAATTCAACCACTCCCCGCAGCTACTGGTTGGGTGTAGTATGCTCCAACAACTGCAAAGTACAAAGAGTTTATAAAAACAATGCAAAGAGATGGTCAGAAAGTCTGTTGGATCAGCATTAACAAAAGTGGATAGGACTACTGGTAGCACAGGTGGCAGTGAAAGGAAAGCACCACAACTAGAGTGACTGAGATAATAGTCAGCCTTCAGCCCACTGCAACATACTCTGGCCAGGATAATCAGTATGGAAGAATGCCAAATAAAACCTGATACCAACCCTCAAAAAATACACTACATACTACCTGCACTACCTCATTAAAGGACCATAACTAACTGAACTAAAAAATTATGAAGCTAACAAAATAAAATGGAATAACATGGAATAAAACTAAAATAAACAACTCAGCATAGAGCTAGTGATTCTGGCTGGCCCATATATGCCACCATCTAGCAAAGTGTCATCTAGTCAACCAACATTCCCCATCCCAGATGTGTGAAGAGGGGTCTCTGTGTTGTGAAGTCTAACCTTTTTGTTTTGAGCCACGCAAATCCTCTTATGCATATTTAGTGCTACAAATGTATTTCTCCATGACTGTTACAGCTCACTTACTTTACCTCAGTCATTCTGTATGGAGCATATGCACTATGTCCATGCTCAGTACACATTGTCTTTGTGCTGAGTAGAGTCTTGGAAGCATGCACTATGCCTCACATTTTGTCACTGAAATGAGGGACATGGACGCTTAAAATGAGGGACAACGAGGGACACTAACCCTCACAATAATGACACATTCTGAAGCATGCAGATACAGTACCTCTGAACACAGTGGAAACCATTGCATTTACTTGTACTGATGTTAGACCCTGAGAATTAATTTGCACCATAAAGCCGATGTGCCATTTAGGTAGGGCAGAAGTGGACAGTTGTCCACCCCACATTTGTGTCTAGGTTGTTCTTATGGTGTGACAATAATGGTATTAAATTGGGATTTAATCTTTTGCACAATAAGTGTCTCCCTGGCTTGTGTTGCGTTCACACTGCAGGTGCACTCCTGACTCGACTGTGCCTGTATTGTGTTGTCCACTGTCTCCACCTATTAGTGGTGGTTCCATCACATGTGATGTGGAGGAGTTCTAGTTAAGCAAGAGCAAGAGTCATGAGAGTGGGACACTGTCTTTCTCACCACAGAGCAGACATGCTGCACACTACACCTTGGATGAGTCGGTTAGCACTTAACTCTCAATAGCTGTGATGTGATGGCATATTTCTGTTGGTCTACTCTTAGTGAGTCTCCATCTCCCTTGGTGGCTGAAGGAGCTGGGGCTGAGCTAGAAGCTATTTCAAGACTAGACTACCTACTTACTCTACTAGGCTCACCTCATAAAAAAAACAGCTCGATCCCCCCATGGCAGCAAGCTAGGCCTCACAGCAGCAGTGAAAGCTGTGGGGGCAGTTTTCATAGGCCTTGATGAGTGCAGTGCATCAGCAACCATGGCAGCAGCCAAGCAAGAAGCAAGCAACACAGGTTGGGTGGGTTCGGTTGGGGAGGTGACTTGGTCGCTGACCACATTATGGACCTGGAATGGTTGGTTCTAGCATCCAGCTTCTGGCAGAAGGATGGAGGAGGTACAAACTGAAAACTGGGATTATTGCTCACTGGGCTAGGCCATAGGTTCTGGCCAGATGGCTGGGTAAGTAAAAGTAAATAATTTTTTTACATGGGGATTAGGGAAGGAGGAAAGACTGAAATATTGATGTGTTTTTCACATTTCTGCACCTTTGGGTCTCTTCATCTCTTCCCATACCCATATGGGATGGTATTGAATGGAATGGAGTTGGGGAGAGAAATTAGGATGTTTTTCTTTTTGGTTGGGGGGTCCAGAACTTCAGCCAGGAAACAAATTGGTTAGTAACTGACTAGGTTTAAGCCCAGATCTGATGCACTGCTCTGGGGTATAGACAAGTGAATCTTATACATTTGAATTTTTCCTGATTTGCATATCACTTTGCAGTCACAATAAATAAGTTTTACCTTTCGGAGATGTTCCAGACATCCCAGAGCTTGTCAGCTAGGGACTAAGTAGCACCTGGTCTCCACTGGTTGTTGTTTCCCCCTTGCTGAAATCTGAATGGAGCCCCTGCCATAAAGACTACATTTACAGGACTTTCTCTGTGTGAGCAACATGTTTTCCACGAGGGATGGATGAGTGGCAGAGCAGTTTTCAGGGTTAAAATGAGGGCTGTCCCTTGCATTCAGGGACAGTTGAGCGGCATGGTATGCACGGACTATTGGAGCCTCACTATAGTCAGACTTACGCCCCCCCTACCCACTGAAGCTGACTTCCACATCCCAACACTCAGGCATATTATGACATAGAGCAAGGGAGAGTGCATGGGCATTCCCCATTGAAATGAATGAGGGTGTTTTTGTAGTACTATTTTATACATTATAGATTGAGAGTTGGAGATTATTGAAGGCCACCGCTCGACTAACATGGGCCTTGTTTGCAGAAGAGTGGCCTTCATTATTCTCCAACTCACCATCGCATTGTATAAAATAGTAATAAAAAACAACTCCATTCATTTTAAGGGGGTATACCTCAGCACTATGACCCATAGACATCATCTCTTAAAGACTCCTACCTCTGGCTCACTAGTATTCAGGTAAGATACTCTCCGCCTACGTCTCTACTTGGTGGGTTGTCTGTAGCAGTGTGGCCACACCCGCTACAGCATGTGTGCATGGGGTGGACTGACTATGTGGGTGGGTGTTGAGTTATTGCTACTTTTTGTTTTCCCCTTAAAGTCCGTTTGCTTAGAAGCATTCAAAATTGTGGAGAGTGAAAATAATAGGAGTACATGCCAGACAGAAGAAATAAGTAGTTTTGTGGATAAGTGTGTGCTTTGGGGGTGGTAATAACCACATGTGTTTCCACTGGTATGTGTGCTACAGTTCAGCTGTGCAGCTGAGAAGGGGGAGAAGAAAACTAAAATGTATATCAGTGGCTATAAGCATGTCATATGCATGCAGATGTATGCAGATTTGTTTTGAAGTACAAATGAGCCATATGTGTGCAGACAGTAGAGCTTAGTGGTTAAAGCCACTGAACTGCAAACCAGGAAACATAAGACCTGAAGATCAGGGTCTGAATCTCATCATCCCCACACTTGTGTACTGTGTGAACCTAAGCAAGTCACTTAACTTTGATGTGTGCAGTTATCAGTGACTACTCACCTTTTGCAAGCATGCCACATCCATGCAGCCTGTTCCAATTTAACATAAAGAGCATGATTTCCACATTTGCTTGCGGCATGCATGCCACATGCATGCAGTCTGTTCCAATTTAACTTTTTAAATCATGCCTGCAGCATGCATATCATATGGGTAGTTTTAGGTGTGCAGCATGGAAATATTTCATTCAATTATTTCTGTAAGGCTGGCACCCATCACCTCTGCTGGCAGACCTTTCCATGGCTCACCCACTCTTTCTACAAAATAATACTTCCTCACATCCTTTATAAATCTTCCATCGATAAACCTCTTGGCTTCTCTGTTCCTGGTAAACAGCTATTCGCAGTTCACATTGCTTGTTCTTTCAGTAACTTGAAGGTCTCTAATATATCCCCTCTTTCTCTCTCATCTGGTTTCTAGTGAATACATGCTCATGAATCATCTTGGTCACTGTGTTGTACCGTCTCTAGACTGTCACTGTCCTTTTTCAGGTGGGGACTCCAGAACTAGACACAGCACTTCAGGTGTGGCTGCACCAGTGACCTATACAGACATTACAGCACCACCTGCTTTCTACTGTTGAACCCTCTCCCAGTACACACTAGCTTGCTTGTTAGACTTGCTGAAAGTCTTGGTATATTGGCTGTTTTTAAGGGAATCACTGATGATGGCTCATTGGTCCCTTTCCTCTGATGTTGTACTTGGCATAACCCCTTCCATCTACTACTCTGTTCTGTGTTTTTTTCTTTACTTAAGTGCCTCACTTTGCAATCCTTGAAACCGAATTTCAGTTGCCAGACTTGTCCAAATTTTGCTGTTTTTTTTCAGTTTTCTCTGTATTTCCTTTATCCCTTCCACACTGTCTACTCTAACAGCAAGTTTAGTGTCATCTGTAAAAAGACACAACTTCCCCTGGATTCCCACTCATATGTCACCCATCACACACCACTGGACAGACCTATGGCTGAATGGACCTTAAGGAACAGCAGCAAGACAGACTGCTGGCAGAATCACCTTCCCCATCCAATGGACAGACTCGGCCAAACAGCCCCATAAGGAATGGCAGCAAGACAGCTAAAGACTCCCCTCTGGCTGCAGAGCTAACCAGCCTGTCACCACTGATGCAGTGACTACCCCACCCATCCTCACTTTACTTTTACAGGTAGCTCATGTCACATGCTCATATCATGTGACTTGCCAGTCCTGCAACTATCTTCTGTTATTCTCATTTGCAAGTTATATTTTACTGTCACTAGGAGTCACAGTTGTGCACACCTCATCATCCCAGATAGCTAGTATAATTAACTCTTCATTAACCATACAGTGCTCCTGTCCCAGGCCTCAGTTGCCACCATCCAGCCCATCCCTAATGTGATCCCCAACTTCTTCTCCTCTCCAGTATTGAACCTCTGACCTTCTATACTAGAAGCAGTAACCCTAACCATGAGGCAATCCCAGAAGTACAATTTCAATGAACAGTCCAACCCTCCAATCATCCCCAACTCTTCCCGCTGTCCCCCAGCCCCTCACAGTCTGCCTTCATTCTTTCTGGGCCTGAGATACATACTCTGGTTACTTACTTCCAATCAGACTACAAAGATTTAAGTGCCTACTATTAACACTCACCTCCCCCACCACCAGTAGTTCTCTCTCCCCCCCTCAATTTAACTGCTGTCTAAAATGCTGATACCCTCCCCACAGCTACCTTTCCTCCTTCTTCTTACTATCTTGGCTATACTCTCCACTCAATCCTCTATTCCCAATCTCAACTCCTCCTCCCAATCACTGCATCTCCCCCTTACTGTCTACACTATCCCCCATAGTTCCCCAATGCTTCCCTTGTCCCTTCAGCACATTGAACCTCCCCCCTCCATGCCCCCCTCTCTCCGTGTAACAGACCACCCCTCCTGGCCCCGAAGCTGAGTTCTCACCCATCTGGCCTTATTAGGAAAAAAATCTCCCCAAATGCCTTGCTCCATGCCTTTTACTACCTCTCCTAGAAGGTGACATCGAAATGAAAATGGGACCCTATAGTCAGGTCTCAAGTTATCCACTGACAAGCAGCTTGGGCATCTACCACATTAATGCCAGCACCCTTTTGCCCAAGCTGGACCACATTATGGCCAGATAACCCAATGCACCCCAGATATCCTCTGTGTCTCTGAGACATGGCTCTCTGCCAAAGTCCCAGACTCACTGGTTACAAACTACCTGGCTACTCTCTATTTCATCAGGAAGGGGTAAACATGGTGGTAGAATTGCCATCTATTTTGAATACTCCATATGCACCTCCATTGTCCCCCAGATGGTCACCAGAAATCTCATGAGCTCCTTCTCACCAAGCTGTTCTTCCCATCATCCTCCTCCTCCCACTTCACTGGAGTATGCTACTTTTCCCCTAAGGCTAACCCCACATCTATTGTCACCAGCCTAGTAACCCTAACCTCTCCTACTGCATCAGGAGAACTCCTTTTCCTAGGTGATGTCAACCTAAGCTGGCTTTCCCTCCAAAAGAGAGAGCAGTCACCAAGAAGATCGAGGCTCTTAACCTCACACAGCTTATCTCAGATACTACCAGGTACACTTCCCTTTCCATTAACCACTCTCTTCTTGATTGGATCCTAGCTTCCCAAACCCAAAATTTTCCTCAGCTGGTACCCTCCCCAATGTCTTTAGTGACCATTGTATCACCCACTGCCATAGAAAGTCCCATCCCACCCCACCCAGCCCATCCAAGTGCATGTGGTTGAGATCCCTAATGTCTTTCAACCAGCAGCCTCTCCTGGCTGATCTAAAACTGGCCAAGTCATCTGGTGTCTTCACTTCACCTGATATTGACTCTGAATTGGCTGCTTTCAACTGTACCTTACTGAATATATGGAACTACCACATGCCCCCAAAAAACTCTGTGGCTATGGTACAGGCACCATCTCAGGATCTCTCCCAATCTGGTGTGATACTTTAAATCCAGATCCAAGCCCAGAGAGTATTTAAAGTATCCTCCAATGCCTCAGATGAACAAACCTATAGATTATCAAGGAACGCCTGCACCAAGGCAGTGTGGACTGCCAAAGCAAGTTTTGTTAAATCACAGTTTGAAGATTTCCACCCTTCCCCATCAGCATTCTGGAAGGCTCACCATTTCCTACTTGGTAGTTCTGCCCACTCCCCCTCCCCCCCCATCCACCCAAAGTGCTGGTGGCAATGACCCTGGATCTGCTGCCTCTTCCATAAACCACTTCATCACCATCTGCGGTCTCCTAACAGGACAGCCCCCCATCTCCCTCCCCTACCCAAGCCAACCAACTTCCCATGCTCCCCCCGGGCCCAGTCATACATTTCCCCCCATTACCCCCAAAGAGGTACTCCATGCTCTCAAATCCTTAAACTCCTCTAAGCAAAGTCCTGATGGACTCAATTCAATCTACTGAAAATCTTTGGCCCTGCCATAGTCCCACCCATCACCTACCTGTTCAACCTTTCTTTCTTTCCCAGCACCCTACCCATGGCCTGGAAACTAGCCAAAGTGATCCCTTTTCATAAAGGAGGTGATCCCTCCATTCCAGGCAACAATAGATCCATTTCCCTCCTCTCCCTCTCCAAAATTCTAGAATCCCTAATTGCTAAAAAAAATTTAACTCCTTTCTGACCTCCAATGACATCCTGACTTCTAATTAATACAGCTTCCATAGCCTTCACTCCACTTCCTCTTCCCTTCTCTGTTTGACTAATCATATTCACATCGCTATGGACAAAGGCCATCTGACACTGGCAATTTTTGTTGGCCTAGTCAAGGCCTTTGATTCAGTTGCTCACAAATTCCTCCTGGATGACCTTTCCTCCATTGATCTGTTGCCCACTACCACTGAATGGTTCAAGGCCTACCTCTCAGGTAGAGTCCAGTATGTGCAGTGGAGTCACACCAAATTTCCCCCACATCCAAGTCTTCTCCAAATTTGTGAACAACCTCAAATCTGTTAGCTCTGCATCACATGTCCAAACGTATGCCAATGATACTTTAATTTTCTCATCTGGTCCCTCTCTAATTGAAATTGAGCTCACCCTCCAAGTTGACTTTGAGAGCATGTTGTGATAGTTCAATGCCAAATCTCTCAAATGTAACACCAAGAAAACAGTTGCTATGGCATTTGGCTCAGCACAGAAACTGGCCAAATTGCCTCCCCCCTTCGTTGCGCTAGTCAGCTCTAAAATCGAGGCCATTGACTCATGTAAATATCTGGGTGTATGGCTGGAACCCAAATTGGATTTCTCCCTCCACCTTGATGAAATACTCAACAAGCTTCACTCTAAATTAGGCATGCTGCATAGGCACAAAGACAGTCTCTTGATCCCCATAAGGAAGGAAATTATCTCTAAGCTCATTCTGCAATCCTTCGACTATGCTGACGTGGTTTGTAGTTTAGCACTTCAATCATCCCTTGCTAAGCTAGATCCTTTATTTCATGGCTTCTGTCACTTCACCACTAGCCTCTCCTGTTGCACACACCACTGACTCCTCTATCAAACTGTATCATTCCCCTCACTTGCAAACTAACACCTTGCACACTGTTTCTCATTCATCACCAAGTACTGGTTCAACACTCTTCCCTCTTACCTCTCATCACTGGTATCCCCTGCCCCCTAATTCTGGTTACTCGTTACTTGCTCATGATCACCATACCTTTGCACTACTCCATCCTCTCACTCTCTGGGAAACTGACCTTTGCTTTATCGGCTTCCTGCCCTCTGTAACAGCCTACCACTCTCAGAATGTAGTCTGCCAACCATAGCATCCCTCAAACAATACTTCAGAATTCTTCCACTACCCCCTGTTTATGCTCCCTCTTGCACTTCACCTAAATTCCTCAGGACTCTAGCATATAGTCATTGCTGCTCTGTACCAAGTGCAGTGATCTATATATTATGTATGTCCCTCTCACTGTATATATTATTTATTGCTGTACTGCTTCACTATGTATTATACACAGAGTGCCATATCACCAACATATGTACTTACTTATTGCTGTGTATTCTATACTATGCACCCCGATGCTCTGTACAATGTACATTTGTTATTTCCTGCTGTTGATTTTCCTTTTGTATAACTGCATACTATGACCTTCTCCTCTGCCCCAGGTTGTACCTGGAAATGTGCATTGGCTCTGTGTGCCTTTCCCAGTTATCAACTTTTAAATAAACAAATACGTGTCACTTGTAACTGATGAACATATTGAAAAGGACTGAGCCAAGGAGAGTGCCTTGTAGTACTCCACTGGTGACCTCACTTTCCACTAATCTGACCTCATTCATCATAACTCTCCAGTGCATCCCATCCAACCAACTCCCTAACCACTTCACTATTTACCTAGCTGTACCCAGATCCCCAAGTTCCTTGTAAAAAATGTTGCTAATGTAGACATATTGTATAAATGGTAGCACCCCCTATAGTTATGCTTCAGTTGAATGCTGAATGGCTCAATGCCCTAAATTTGCACCTTAATAACTTTGGCAGTGTTTGGTGAAATAGCCCAAATATTGCATGAGAAGTCAGGCTGGCATAGTCTCAAGACATATAAAGATCTTTTTTTTTATATATTTTTAATTATATTTTTATGACATTACAGTGCAATACATAGACAATCCATGAGTCATGCCATACAACATACAGATATCTAGTACAGTTGATATGTGGAGAGAAAGACATGACTACTGTTGGTACAAGATTAGGGAGATTAACAAGTATTAGATCCCTTACACATTGTGATAAATACTTTGACCAGTGCTGTCAATGCCCAAACAAAAAATTATCAGTAGTAATAATTACCCCAGATATCTGAACCAGCAAACATGCCTTTGTTATGTAACTCTTTTGGTAAGAACTCAGGCTCTCCCTTTCAGTAAACACCCCATTTCACACCCTGAAGACCTCTCAAATTAAACTAAATGTCCATAAACAGTCCAGCTTGAGGATAAATCAGCAAAAACTTCCTATCCAATAAAGATAATCCCCACTTTGAGAAGCCAAATTCCCCAAAATCTGTATATATGTAACCCCCATATATATGTTATGAAGATTCAAGTTTTAATAACAAAAAAGTGTCTCCACATAGCGAGCAAAAGACTGCATAAGCAGCTGCCTTGATCTATTGCTTAGCAAGATGAAATGGAGCAGATATAACTCACAGTTCCAGCTCAAGTATCTTCATCCTCCGATTCATTAGAGGAATCCCTATCTCTTGCCGCCCGTTCTGCCTCCAGCTTCTCCGTCAACTTTTCTGCTTCCTTGGGATCAGTATACACGTATACTCTCTGGCCCACCACAACTTGTAGGTGGGCAGGCATAAGCATGCTGGAGGGGATTTTCAAGTCCCTCAATCTGCGATGAATTGGATCAAAAGTTTTCCACTTCATGTGGGTGGAATATGAGAGGTCCAGAAAAATCAATACTCTGGTGCCATCAATTTCAACTCCTTTTCTGTTACAAGCCACCAGAAGGATTCTGTCCCAAACTACTAATGAAGCAGCTTGCAGCATTACCATTCTGGTTCCTCCCGGCTGGCCAGTGGCTCTGTGAAAGTTGATACGGTAGGCTTGCACAAGGGAGTCTTTTAAAGATAAATCAAATGTTTTCTCCAGCGAGGATGTACAAAATGCCATAAGGTTTTCTCCTTCTATCCCCTCTGAAAGGCCTAGTATGCACACATTTGCAGCCCTTGATTGATTCTCTAAGTGCTCCAGGCGTGAGTTCAACAGTGCCTGTTCTTTTACACATGTAGTGACCATGGCCTGGGCCTGTTCAGAGGTTTTCTCAGCCGTCTGAGCAGTCTTAACCAGCCCGTCCATCTTCTGTTCTACTTACAGCATCCTCTCATGGTAGGAATACATTTTCTTATCTAACTGTTGTACCATCTTAGTTAGATTTAAGATGGCTGATTGTAGAGATTCTAGAGTGGCTGGTTGGGAAACGTCTCCTTTCGGATCCTCCTGGGTCTGGCCTGCAGAATGAGATGGTGCCTTAGATGTCGCACCTCGCGGGGTAAAGAAACTAGCTTTATGGTCATTGTTTTTCTTCCCCATCTCTGAAGAAAGTCAGAAATTAGATCCAGGCTGCTGCTATATCTGAAATATGGTGGATTAAACACATAAATTTGTAGTTTTTTGCAATTTTCAGGGTGCTTTCTAGGGAGCTCACCAAAAGCGCATCCACAGTGGCCGACAGCTAGCCAATCCCCCCAAAACATATAAAGTTCTGTGATAGAGCCTTGTGATGTTTCAAGACCTGGATACCACTTATGTTATAAAACGGTCATGATTTTTCTATGCTTAATATGCTTCTTTTGCTGTCGCATGCAGCTTAGGTAGTACAGAATTGTTTTCACAAAACATTCAGGGTAGAAGCAGGCTGTGCAAATGTAGTGCCTTTCAAAGACATCATGAAATAAATATTAAATGGTTACAGAATAATAAAGATTTTACTTTTTATCTCAGTATACTTAATTGGGTTTTTGGATAACCCTCTGATATGAACCACAAATATTTAGTTCATGAGAACATTTTTAGTTCACATTACTTATGTGTCATGATGAACCAAAAATGCTTCTCACAAATAAATTTTTTGGGGGGGTTCATGACAGCCATCATCTTGCTTTTTCATCTCAGTTACCAAAAAATTTGAAAAGCCATATAAATAGACACTTTTGAAAATTAAAAACGTAAATCTTACTAAACAGGTCCTCCTAAGCAAGATTCTGATGTTTGTTAGTTTTTTTCAAAATATTCTGTAATAATATATTAGGCTTCTGGATTGACCTCTTCCAATTTCCTGTTCATCAGACATCTTTTTTAGTCTGAACTGAAGCATGTTGGTTCACGAAAAAAAAATGTTGGTTTCATGAAATGAAAATTTCAGTGCAAACCTAACATTTTGTTTCACACACAAAAAAATTCAACTCAAACTCAAAATAGCAGTTTGCAAACCAAAATTTTTCAGTTAAAACCAAAAGCTGTTTTCAGAGAGTGCAATTAGTGCTAGCAGGCAGAAATCTTTTCTTGTCCCCCAACAGCAGTCCCCCTTTGTTCTGCAGCTCCCATTCTGAATCTCAAAGCAGCCACAGAAGCAAAGTTTACAACTATCCAGCCAGAAAACAACCTTTCACAAATTCTGCCTATCTGCACTGTAACGTACACCTGTATAAGCTACAGTTATCACACAAGACTTTTTATTCAAAATTGATCGACACATTTGATCATAGGCTGCAAATGAGAATATAACCTGTCTGTTCTCCTTGCCTCTTTTTGAGAAAAGGAGAAAATTGCATAATATGATTGCACTTACTTCTAGAAATGTAATCTGATTGGCCAGGAATCCCCTCGGAGAGCTTACTGAAAAATCTTCCCAGTATACTGATGAATAATGGAAAGCACTCAATAGAACTTGGATCAGGGAACACCTTTGTTGTTGTTATTTTACAATATTATTTCTGTTATTCAGAACTTGTACATCTCAGCTGCACTCTACTCTCACGTGCAGAAGATATCCAGGGTGTGGGGAACCATACGGCATACTCCAAGTAAGCAATAGTTTGCAAGTTTATTTGAGAGGGGGTGGCATTCTAAACCTTAATTACTGATTTTGGTTACTCCTACTGTCTGCTATTCACTCCTACTTGTGTTATAATGTGATTGCTATGCTCAGTTTCAACTGCACTGGCTGCCTATATGGTGGCAGGTCACCTTTAAAGTCAGCTTACTGACTTTCAAAGCCCTTCACAGTCAGGGTCTGGCCTATCTGAAAGAACTTCTGGTTCCCTACTCCCTTGGTTGATTGCTCCGCTCAGCAGATGAGGGGTTGCTAGAGATTCCAAGGGTGAACCTTAAATCATCTGGCCCTACAGCTTTTTCTTATACTGCACCCACCCTTTGGAATTCTCTACGCTGTCAGGGGTGGCGGTGTAGCCATTTGTTTTAAATCTAGCCTGACCTTCACCATGCACCCGGTGGGAACCCGGGACTCATTTGAGTGTATGGCCATCCGTGGAGGACTCGGCATTGGCTGCAGGATCCTCCTCATCTATCGCCCTCCAGGCCCGGTGGGGGGGTTCCTATGGGAATTTGCCGAGTTCGTTGTCAGCGAGATATTGGACTCCCCAGTTGTGTTATTCTGGGGGATTTCAATGTCTGGGCTGAGGATAAAACTCAAAGATGTATTGACGAATTTTTGCAGAATATGTCCTTATTAGGACTTTTGCAGTTTGTTTATGCACCTAGCCATCGGGATGGCCACACATTGGATCTGGTGTTCTCAATGGGGATTGAGATCTCGGATCTCATGGTTGATCAAGTACTTTGGTCTGATCATAGCACAGTGAGGTTCATGCTTGGGGCTCCCGCCGTAAGTCTCTCCCCTGCTGAGATGATCCGCTGCCGCCCTTTAGGAGATGTTACCCCTGTGGGTTTTATGGCAGCTGCTGATCTATCTAGTTTAGGTGGTGTATGCGTCGCAGCTGTTGGTGTCGGTGTGGATACCTATAATAAGGTACTATCCAACGCCATCAACTCCCTCGCACCTGTCCATGTACGACCCCAGAACTTCGTACTTCAGGTCTCCATGGTTTGATGGAGATCTCAGGGAAATGAAGAAGATGGGTTGGAGATTGGAGCGCTGCTGGAGGAAATCCCGCCTGGAGATGGACAAACTAGTCCTGCGTGCACATTATTGTGCATATCAGGAGGAAATCGACTGAAAGAAGACATTCTTTTTGTCTCGGGAGATTGCTGCTGGGAGAAACCGACCAGCCTCGCTCTTCTGGACTGTTGACAGACTTCTTCATCCTATCTGTCTCCAGCCTGGTAGAGTCTCTTCTGATGAGGATTGTGAGGATTTTGCTTGGTTTTTCTCGGACAGGGTGTCTTTGATCCAGCTCGAGGTTTCTTCAGCCAGCAATATCATTGCTGTCAGTGGTCACCAGTCGTGTATTGAGTGCACTCCGCCTAACTGGGGTGAGTTTAGGCCAGTGGAGGACCATGAGGTAATTGAGGTGGCGGTCAATCTGAAGCATACTTTCTGTGAACTGGACCCAGTGCCAACGCATTTCTTAATGAGATGCATTGACTCTGTTGGCCCTGTGTTTGCCCTGACTGTCCGGTGCTCCTTAAGTCAGGGTGTCTTCCCAGATGCCTTGAAGGAGGTTCTGGTTAGACTCCTTTTAAAGAAATCTTCTTTGGACCCAGAGGTCAGGGCAAACTACCATCCTATCTCAAATCTCCCATTTTTGGGGAAGATTGTTGAGAAGGTGGTATCACTTCAGTTGGAGGAACATCTCATGACTCACGAGTTGTATGATCCCTTCCAGTCGGCTTTTCGGGCCAGGTATAGCACTGAAACTGTGTTAGTTCGGGTGCAAAATGACCCCCTCAGTGCTAGAGACCAAGGAGACAAGACAATTCTTGTTCTCCTCGATCTCTCTTCAGCATTTGATACTGTGGACCATTGTGTGTTGCTTCTCTGCCTGAGGGAGTTATGTGGACTCACCGGTATTGTCATCAAGTGGTTTGAGTCCTTTCTCACAAACAGGAGACAGCGGGTTGTGATGAGAAATTTCTCATCAACACCCAGTCTCCTTTTGTGTGGAGTCCCTCAGGGTTCGGTGTTGGCCCCAATGTTGTTCGCAGTGTATATGCTGCCTCTGGGGGGGGATCATTAGAAAGTATGGACTGAGTTTTCATTGTTATGCTGATGACACTCAGCTATACTTATCTTTTGCCCCAGGAACACCCAACACAGTAGATGTGCTGAACATCTGTCTGGCTAAGATTAGCGACTAGATGGCCTCCAGCTGGCTTAGACTGAACCCTGATAAGACTGAGGTATTGGTAATGGAGTTGAACACAGTTCGTGATGGGATGGCCTCTGATTCTGCAACTGGCCTTGTGCTAGGGGCTGCGTCATTGATGGCCTCCCCCTTGGGTGCAAAATCTTGGCGTGATGTTTGACAGGAATTTGTCCATGGAGGTTCAGATCTCTTCCGTGGTCTGTTCCTGTTTTTTCCATCTTCGAAACATTGCCAGGATTAAGCCCCTTGTTCCGCCTCTGGACCTCCCTACCTTGATACATGCCTTAGTCACTTCTAGGCTTGACTACTGTAATGCCCTCTATCTCAGGATCTCTGGGGGTTCTCTCCACAGACTGCAGCTCATGCAGAATGCTGCTGCCCATCTTTTAACTGGGCAGAGTAAATTCTGTCACATTACACCTGTGCTACGCGAACTGCACTGGCTGCCTGTCAGGTGGAGAGTGCTCTTCAAGGTGGGGTTTCTCACCTATAAGGCCCTACACAGACAGGGCCCTGGTTACCTGTCAGATCTCCTGATACCATCCTCCTCTTTCTGCAATCTCCGTTCTTCTGGTGTGAACCTCCTAACTGTTCCAAGAGCGAGGTTAAAATCTGCGGGCAACCGAGCATTCAGTGTCGCCGTCCCCGCTTTTTGGAATTCATTGCCAGCTGCAGTTAGGGAGGCCCCGAACCTTACTACCTTTAAAGTTTGTCTTAAGACTTACCTATTCTCATATGCTTCTGGGGTTTGATTATGACTATGTATATGTGTTTTACTCTTTTATGTATTTATATGGCATGAAATGCTATAAAATTTTTCTCTACTTCTCTTTTTATTGTGCGGCGCCCAGAGCCTTTGGGATTGGGCATCTTTTTAAATAAACATGACTTGACTTGACTTGACTTATGGGAGTGCACCTCCATTGAGGAATTTAAGAGAGGATTAAAAATGTTTCTCTGGCACAAGGCCTTTGTAGAAAACTGAAATTAATTCTGAATATGATTGTTTTTATTTATGTTTAAGATTTTGGATTTTAATGTTTGTTTTAAATTGTTTTAGGCTGTAAGGTGCCTTGGAAATAGAAAGGCACTGTACAAATAAAATTATTATTATTATTATTATAAACATTATGCTAAATGCATAAAACTGAGCAATATGGGGTGTACAAGGAGTCTTGGTAATAAATATGGGTATGTCTACAAAGGGGGAGTAAAGTGGAAATAAGGGTTATCACATACAAATTCTATTTCTCTAGCTACACCAGACCTTTCCTATCTTACAGACCAGGGTTTTTCTTTGCCTGCGCTAAATGCAAACAGTAATTATCTCTTAGATCACAGAATTAAATGATGCTTCCTTTCTATGATCAAGACTGGGCAACTATCTGACTATAATATAGTTTAGAGAGGAAATCTGTGTTTTCAAAGGCTTCTCTAATTTATGCACTATGGACATTTGCACAACCTAGCAAAAAGCTAGATACAGTACTGCCATCAAAAGATAACCAGTGTTAGCTTTGTTTGCCCAGTGTGCATAATTAATAAAATCAATATAAACTTATTACCCTGCAGCTTGTGTTTGTTCCAACTTTTTTTCCCTTTAATCCATCTGAAATGCTTTATGTACCACAGGACAAGATTGTTCATATACTGTATTCAGTTTCAAATTACAACATTTTGCAGTTCAGTAGTGTAAACCGAATGAAATCCATTGATAAATACAATGTAGGCATACAGTATTTAATATGACTACATACTTCTGGACATGTCAAGTATGACACATGTTACACTAGGTGGTATAGTTTGCACCCATGCACAATATTCAGAGTGACCAGGAGTATGCCCTAAATGGGATACCGCATTTGCAATGATTAGTATACAAAGGGAGGGATGGAGACAGGAATATGGGTGCAGCATGATATTCAGCCCATTAGCGTTGCACAAAAGGAATAGCACTGGCCACTTTGTGCAGCACAAGTACCACTGAAAAAGGTTGACTTACTCTGGGCAACCCATGTAGCCAGCAGAGACACTGCAGCCATCCACCAAGTTGGCAGTTGAGGGAGTACTCCTGCTTCCTAGTCTAGTGATACCCTCTACCCTCCGATCTCCAGACTCATTAGGTAAAGATCATTCCCTTGTGTCTAGCAGAACTCCCACACTCCAATATTCTTCCCTGTCAGGTAAAGTTCATTCCTATTGTCTAGTGCTACCCCTTGCCCTCCAGTTTTTAGCCCAGTGTTATAATAAATATTTCCTGGTGTCTATCGGCATCCCCCAACCTCTGATCACCATCCCTTTAGCATTGTTTTATTCCCTGGCATTCAGTGGCACCATCCACCCACCAGTCCCTAGCCCTGTAAATGCATAAGTGGGCCCTGGTATCTGTCAGCCCCCTTGCACTTCTGACACCAAGCAAACCACCTGTCACCCCCCCTTACCTTTTTCACTGGTACCGTAGATCCAATAAAGTGACTGGAGCAGAACCTCCTCTCACAAGCTCAGCCAGCCACCATATGGACTGACAGGGAGCATGTGTCCTCTGTACTGAGAATGATGTGTGTGCACTGTCTGCTGAGGTGGTGAGAGGAGGGTTGTGCTGGTTGCTGTATTGGGGACCACTTACACTTGTACAGGGCTGGAGATTGGTGGGTGACAGGTGCCACTAGACACCAGGGGGTACTAGAGTGTTATGGGGACTGTGATCAGAAGTGTGGGGTGCCACTATATGCCAGAGAATAACACAATGTTACAGGGATGGTGATCAGAGGTTGGGGGGTGCCACTAGACATGAGGGAATATTTAATAATACTGCGGGGCCAGGGATCAGAAGGTGGGACTACCAGTGAACACCAGGGAATGATGGTTACCTAATGGGACAGGGATTGGAGGGAGGAGTGCCACAAGAAACCAGGGATTGTTTTAATATAATATGGGGTCAGTGATTGATTAGCAGGGGGTGCCACTGGACTATAGGAAATTATCTTTACCTAATGAGGACAGGGATCATAGGGCAGGGAGTACCACTGGGCACCAGGGAATGATCTGTTTTTTACAGTGAGGGGTATTGGAGGGCAGGGGTGCCACTGGACACCAAAGAATATTTACCTTAATAAGGGGATTTCCATGAGAGTTGGTAGGGGCTGAATAAGGGAATTTCCATTTGAGTGGGTAGGGGCTGGTCACAGGGGCATAAACCTGCAATGGCTTGTCATGCAAATGATCACTCAGTGGGAATACTTATGGATCCTTAGCACCTTGTATGCCCAATGGGCACATTTGCATGTTGCTAGCTGAAGCAGGAGGCAGTGTAGCACAGTGATTTAGGGCTTTGAGATGAAAACCTGGAGACCTAGGTTTGAATCCCACAGCCCCCATGTACATCCTGTGTGACCCTGAGCAAGTCACTTAACTTCCTTGTACTCCCAGGTCACACCTGTAAATAAGCTTCAGCTTAGTGCATCTCTCCTGGTTAAAGACAAATATATATATTGTGCTAGGACTCTCGGAGCTAACAGGTCTGGGGACACACTAGTTCTGTGCACTTTATTTGGGCTGCATACTGCCCAGATCCATGTCAGGGCAGTGCTATTTGACTTTGCACTGCCCTGACATTGCCCTATATTTAGTCAGATAGTACCAGTGTGCTATCCAACTGAATATTGCTTCCTCGGGGTCATGGGAAAGGGCAGGCAGAGTACAAACCCTTGCTCTACCCTTTTGCCCATTTTCCAATTTTGGGATCTAGATGTACAAAAACAGCTGAGAATAGTGATGAAAACCTAATCCAAGCCATATTAAAATGAGCACTCCATTTATTATTTCAAATATGAAAATTAGTACTAAGGTAGACTAAAACTGCAGAAAGAAGGGTATCATACTAGTCAGGTGATAAGGGGCAATTGGAAATAGAATAACTATGTATAGGTAAACATTGTCATCTCTGTTATGCACTGTTGCTTTAACCTAAAAGAATAAGAATGATTATTATTTCTTGTCTGTATAAAAAATGTGTACTATGTACATTTTTGTGTTGGCTTGCACTTGCGTGCCAGCCAACATATTACAGTAGTGGCAGATTTGGAGGTGTGGTCACTGTGGGAGAATGCAGGGCACGCATCAGTAGGTACGTCCCTCATTCCCCAATAAGACAGCATGCAGGTGCCACACTAGCAACATGTAATGTTGTGAGCACATCTAAGTAAAGGTCCAATGCAATGAGAGCCAAGCTCGCAAACAGCTGCACCTCCCAATGTGCTCTTGCTGGTAAAGCACTTCCCTCACCTAAACATGGCAACACTGATTGCCTCAGCCACTTTATTTGCCAACAGGGGGGCCCACTCCCCATCGGCATGATGCCCCCCTCCCATTCTACGTGTGTGTTGAGAGGGTGACCAATCCCCCTCGGCATCATGCACCCCCCAAACAGTCTTTCCTTGCTGATGGGGGGCCCAATCCCAGTCACCTTAAGTCCCCCCTGCCTAGTTTAATTTGCCAATGGGAAGCCCACTCCCCATCAGCATAATGTCCCCAGCCTCTGATGTGTGCTGTGTGCCAAGGGGGTGCCCAATCCCCCTTGGCATCATGTGCACCCCCACATTTCTGTGCAGCAGAGGGACAAATCCCAATTGGTTGTGGTCCCTCTCCCCATTATGCAGGTGGTACACTTGGAACCCACCCCAGTGTATGAAACAAACACCTGCAAAAAAAGAAAACCAATCCTCTTTGTCTTTTTTTTTTAACCTGTAAAAAAAGAAAATGGTCCCTAGTGGTCTCTCCTGTCCCCACCCCCAACCCATGCCCACCTTCTGCGTACCCTGCCTCCACACCCCTCCCTCACTCCATACTTACCTTTGGAGTCTGGAGCAATGATCTTCAGTGGACTGGGAACGCGTCTGCACTTTTCAAATCTGACCGCAAACTGAAGAAATGGCGGTAAGCTGTATAATGGCATAAATAGGGTTTTTTCAACTTTGGTACATATCTCAGCCATTTTTGAGAATTTTGGCACCACATTTTCAACATGGGGTTATTGGGACCCGTCCTCATGAATTCAGTCACTGTCGTGGCGTTATTCAGTCCCAAAAGGTGATTTTGCCGTCATTGTGTGGAATCACCTTCCGGGACGGATTAACAAAATGACAGTGCCACTGATCATGAGGGGGGCTCTCAAAAAGCCTATGTTGCAAATTTGGTGAAAAAAACAGAAAATGGCTGTTTTACGAGGGTGTGTTGTGCAGTTTCCGCTCACACTCATAACTTCGAGAATTTATAATATTTTCACTCCAGATTTTCAAAATTGGTATTTTACCACACCTCCTTATGAACGGTATAGCTGTCATTTTACATATCCTGGCCAAAATGTGGTTTTGCACCTCCGGCTCTGAGTAGAGCGATCGCTGTGCAAAATCAGTTTTTGGAACAGTTTGAGAAAATAATGGTGACACTGTTCAAGAGCAGAGGTCCTAAAATGTGTATGTTGAAAATGTGGTGATGAAAATCCATAAAATGACTGTGTTACAAGCGTGCATTGTGCAGTTTCCATGCACCCTTGTAACTTTGCAAATCTGCAATATTTTCATGCCAGATTTTTAACACTGGCATTTTTCCACACCTCCTTATGAACAGTACAGCTGTCATTTTTTACATCCTGCCCAAAATGTGTTTTCACACCTGTTGCGCACAATGACATGGTTGCTGTGGGAAATCAAATTTTGGGACAGATTAACAAAATCACAGTGCCACTGTTCATGATGGGAGGTCCCAAAATTCCTATGTTGAAAATGTAGTTAAAAAAATCCCCAAAATAATTGCATTATGCACGTGTGTTGCACAGTTTGTATGCATGCTCATGACTTCACCAATTTTTCATATTTTCACTCCAGGTTTTCAACGTTGCCATTTTTTTTACACCTCCTCATGAACAATACAGTTGTCATTTTTCACATCCTGCCCAGAATGTGTTTTCGTCTCTGTGTCACCAAATGGCATTGCCGCTGTGCAAGACCACCTTTTAGCTAACAAACTGATTGTGCCACTCTTCATGAGGTGGGGTCACAAAAAGCCTATATTGAAAACTTGGAGTGAAAATACCAACAAATGCCTATGGTGTTAGGGTTTCCGACTGTAACACCCCATCCTGTAGAGACTGACAGATGTCAGGGGTGTGACTTGGGATCATTGTCTGTAATGCTCACGCCATTCCACCCCCACCCTGCAGCCAGTGACATGCATCGAGGTGTGCCTTGGAGTGTTCGGCCCTACAGTCCACCCCATTCTCCCATACTGTACCTGTCTCAGCATATTTCCTTATTGAATGGGAGAAGTATAAGACCCAAAGACCCCAAAGCATAACCACAACACTTGTCAGTGTCTACAGTGTAGGGTGAGGTACAATGGCATGAGCGTTATAGCTGACGACCCAAAGGCACATCCCAACACCTGTCAGTCTCTGCAGGGTGGGGATGGGGTTGGCATCAGTTCAATACTTCACTGCCAGGATGGACTGCAATGTGAAAATAGATAAAGAGAAATGAAAAGGCATGCCATATTATGCTATATATTTACGTATCTTTTATTGGCAATAAACACCATGTTATTGACAAGTGAGTCTTATATTGATAACCAATATAATGTGTAGAAATGCTTCAGGATGTATATTCACAAAGCACTAGTACTGTTGCTGATATATATCAAAAGACAATCCTGTCTTCTTGCTGTTTTGTCAACTTATTACATTTAACATTGTGCTTAACAATATTGCAGTGTTATAAGACATATTGTAGCACTACATGACATACATTGTATAGTTCCTGTTATACTTTGATATATGTATTGAATATGTGCAACCTATACAGCTATTTGTTCTACAGTTGCTTGAGAAATTGGTATTGTGTGTTGATTGACTACAAAGTTGCAGACATATGGGCTACACTATCAAAGTCCCCACCCCATCCCTCCATTCCAAAGCAGGTTGGGATATTTTTGCTGACTATGCCCCACAACACTGTATACATTTCTTTACAAGGTAAAGAAAATGTATGCTACACAAAACATATTCGTTATGTTGTTGTGTGTTCACCATCATATCATCTCATATCAGGACTTTCACAACTCCTACATCCAAGACTATGCTTCTGTATGATGACAGAGAGTTTGTAACCATAAATTCAAAACATTTTTAGTCCATTTTCTATTGGTAGTTGCTGAGGTGGTGGTGATTCTGAAGGTTTGGGATACCTTTGTCAACACATATACTTTTGTTGTATATGAGACACTTTTATTTGTCAGGGGTGGCTAACTGTACCTCATAATGATACATATTTCCATGATGTCTATCTCCAAGATCTGGCTTCCCTTTGTTCTCCCATATTTTTAAGGCACACTGAAACCACTCACTATCCTTGGCCTGGACACTGACATCCTTCTTTACCTTGTAGAATTTCTGCTGCAGAGGCCACCTCTTATAATGGCATGACTTGGGATCTTTTGAAAACCAACTCTCTTGCTGGTAGTCAGTAACTTTATGCAACATGTTCATGAGGGGTAGATTGGTCCTTCTCATCACTATTTCAAGATTGTAACTTTTCTTGATGCCCTTGGCAAGGACAAGTACCTCTGCATCACTGAAGGTTTTTTTTACATTTTTTTCGGTTAGAAAAAAACAATAGGAATGTGCAAATATGAGGTAACATAACACAGTAGCATCAATAATTTGCATTGACCATGTTTTTGCTTTAAATACTTGTGTATGTGAAATGGCAAGAAATTGTGTACAAGTCTTATAGCACGACCTATGTTGTATATATGTGTGCTAACTGTGCATAATGGCACAGTAATACAAATATTGTTGTGACACACGTCACAAAATAAAAGCAGTCACTGCAGTGATATACCAGTAATGACGACACACTTGGTGTTCATAATGTGATTAATAAGCATCTGTTACAGTTGTTGCAGTAGTGTGGTTTCTCTATCTACCCATTCTGTAGGTGTGGCTGCTGTGCTGTGCAGTGATGCATATCTTGTTGTCAAGACACTATAATGCAATTTGAGGATTGTATGTCATGTATACGTCAAGGGGAGGCAGTATAGTGCAGTGGTTTAAGGCTCTGAGCTGCAAATCTGGAGAACTGGGTTTGAATCCCGCAGCCCCCACTTGCATACTGTGTGATCCTGAGCAAGTCAATTAACTTCCCTGTGCTCCCAGGTTGCACTTGTAAACAAGCTTTCAGCTTAGTGTGTCTCACCTGGTTAAACAAATGGGAAAAAAATTGAGAGTGTAATGCATCTAGGTGGATGTGGCTCTGAAAAGAGCCATTGTGGGGTGGCAACAGGGTACTGCTCATTTGTATGTAATGTTTGTGACCACACACAACAAACTTTGGATCCCTTGTTGGGGGTACCCCAGGAAAATAAGGTTTCCAACATCTGAGAAATGCACCACTTCCTTGTCTGAAGCCACACTACAGTTAACCTGAAGGGATCCAGCTTTATAGGGTGGCTACTCCAAGCAAATCTTTTTTTTTAATTTTAATAAACTTTATTAAGAAGTAGACACAAGCACATACAAATGAACAAATGTACAGATCCAATCATTAATAATAATTAAAAAATCTCCCTCCTCTCCTTTTTTAGCATTGCTCCACCCTGGTGGAGCAATGCTAAAAAACTGCCTAATAGAAATAAATATGAATGGAACAAACAGGATAAAGACAAATAAAGAAATGTACAAGGGGCCGGTGCCAAAAATCAGTAAGGAACATTAAACAGACATAATAAATTAAACTATATATGCTTAAACTGTATTTAGAGTGAGTAACCTGGCCCATCACTTTTCAAAGAGAGAAAGCTTGTTCTGAAGACTTGTAATCATACGCTCAACTAGCAGATTGAAAAGTAGCTCCTGTAACCTTTCTTGGTAAGATATTAAAGCCTTGTCCAGCCAATGGAGTGAAACCACCCTCTTGACCAATATGGAGATTATAGCCATATAAAACCTTCTCTATTTTACTGAAATCTGAGTATAATCCTTGATTATACAACTCTCTGGGATGAAAAGACCAGATAACCCCAATAGAGGATTTGCCTTGGCCTCTTGGAGCTGCCACATAGGAGCTATATAGGGCAATCCCAGAAGATGTGCATAAGGGTACCATCTGCCTGTCCACATCTTAAACAAAGAGAAGACTGTAATCTACCCATTTAACCAGTCTTGAGGGTGTACAATACAAGTTATTCAAATTGTAAAATTGAGTAATTTGGAACCTATCCTGAGAAATATAGAAATACAAAACTCTCTAAACATTCTGCCATTGGGATGGGGTTAGTTGGAACTGGGTGCCCCAGTGGGTATGTGACCCATCCAAGTTTGGGAACACATGACAAAATAGGAGAGAAGGCAATGCTGTTACTGCATATGGCTTAGATACTAAATCCTGAATAGTATGCAGGAATTCATATTTGTCCACCTCCCACAGATCCAGCCCAAACCAGAATGTCAGGGAATATTGCAACTGATACAACTTAAAAATAACAGTATTATCCATATAAAACCATTACAAAAGGTTTTGGGAGGTACAAAGGACCCCATGATGGAACAGATCACACACCCTCATGGTAGTAAGAGGTGATAACCAAACCACAGTCAATAACATACCCCCAATTTTAAGATTAGGATTCTGCATAAGAGGCTGGGAAAAATCCTTGAAATACCTTTACTTCAACATGCTACAAAATTGTGAAAAAACCATAATTGATGTGGCAATAACTAAGTCTCTCACACACCCAGGAATATTCTTCAGGGACATAAAAGACAAAGAAGAAGTTAAATGACCCACCTTATTAATCAGTTCCAGTTCAAGTTTCAACCAAATAGGAACATAAATTCCATCTTGGCCTGGTGGGGTGGGGTTAAGCCACTTAAACATTTTACTCACCTGACTAGCTAGATAATAGATCGTAAAATGTGGGAGATGAAGTCCAATGCAATGTCTAGGAGCTGCCAATTTTAGGTAAGATTGACATGGAGTTTTGCCAGACCAAATAAAATCTGAGTGTATGCTGTGAAATTGTTGCAACCAGGACAAAGATAGATACAAATTGAGCACATTAAGGGGATAAAAAACTCTGGGGAGGATGTTCATTTTAACTATGTTAATCCTCCCCCATAATAACAATGGCAAAGTCTTCCAATGTTTAAGATCTTGTTGTAGTACCCCAAGCAAATTGTCTAAATTAAGTTTCTGCATCAGGGAAGGACTTTTTGCAAGATAAATACCTAAGTATTTAATATAATTAGGAACCCACTTCAACCCCAGGGAGACAATATAACTTTTTTACCATTGGTGTAAGGGGAAGAACTTCAGACTTATCTAAGTTGAGTTTGTAATTAGAAAAATGCCCAAACTCATTGATGACCCCCAGAGCAACTTGAATGGAGACCTGGGGATAGGTAATATGCAGCAGAATATCATCTGCATATATCAAAAGCTTGAGGTTCCGAGAACCAGCTTCTGCCCTGGAGCAGCCTGGATTTGACTTGAGCTTCCTGATTAGTGGTTCCAGATATAAGTTAAATAACAAAGGAGAAAGGGAACAGCCCTGCTGAGTGCCAGAAAGTAAAGCAAAGCTGGAAGAAAAAAATAATTGCAGTAGATACGGGCACTCAGACAGGAATTCAGAACTTTAACCCAGTGGAGGAACATGGAGGGAAAGCCAAACTCCTCCAAGGTGAGGAACAAGAAGTCCCAATTAACCCTATCAAAAGCTTTCTCTTCATCCAGGGAAACCAACACCACAGGAGTAACTGAATCCCTGGATGCAGAGAAAATATGGGCAAGCTTGCAGAGGTGATCTGTTAATGAATAATTACATGTAAAACACACTTGTTCTTGGCTGATAAGGTCAGACCAGACTGCCATGATCCTAGAGGCCAGGATTTTCATGAGAATCCTAATATCGTAATTTAGCAATGATATAAGCTTATACAGTAACTGGAAACATTAGTAGGTGGCTTACCTCGCTTAAGAAGTAACTCCAAACAAATCCGACAGACACAGGCTCTGCTGCATTTCCTGGAAGAAGGCACAGATTCACACACAAAAAAAACTGAGTGATGTGCTTTGTTTATTATGCTTGCATGCAAAAAACAGAATTGGGAATTCAGTGTGAACAAGTTCTACCAAAAAACACACAGAAACTGGTTACCCCAAACTAGACTGTTTGTGTTTTTGGAAGCACTTCTGCACACTGCCTTCTAGATTCTACTTTTTGTGTGTGGGCAAAATAATCAGCTCTTAGTGTGTAGATATGTGCTTTCTTCTTAGGAGTGCAGTAGAACCTGTGTTTGTCTAAGAAATGTACTACATCTTTTAGAAAAAATGAAATATGTTAATATTTATTTTGGGGTGAGTAATGGTGTGTATATCCAAATCACTCAAGAAGCCAGATATATTAATGTTGACCTTTTTATGTGATCTTTCAATTCCAAGTGCATAGTGCTGGCCTCTCCAGACCATGTATTTTGTAGTATCTGAATACAAAATTACAGATAGGCAACATTTTATGTAGTTCAACCAAACCACATTTAGCTGCTTCTATTAAATCTGTTCTCATTTTGTGGCAGAAATAAATACCTCCAAGATGGATGCGATGTATCTGTGGCTCAGACAATGCCTCAGAAGTCTACGCATGGTTGGCATGAGCTGCTCCCAACTCATGCTACCCTTATCAAACCACGGAATTTCACAATTTTCCAGTTGCAAACAATTCCCAAAATGATTTCTCTTGGCAAACTGTACATTTCTTTGCACACGCGAACTGCCCACAATCCACACTGTTGTAGTGAAGCCTTCTCCCATGCTGAATCTGTTTACAGATACTGCAGATAACACCAATCTTAAATCTGTGTATCTCTTACAGCATTGTCTGCCATCTGACAGTCTTTCTTTCAGTTCACCAGTTTTGTATTAGCAGGTAGTGTACACCCAACACAAAATGTTGTCTGTCTTACCATTTAATTGTATACTATTCATTCTTGTTTACCAATCAGGTTACAAATTTTACTGTTAAGGTTATCTTCTGACTTAATGTGTTGATAAAGTGGGTATTTGTACCTGTGGTTCTGCCTGTTTTCTTAAATTTCAGAAAAGACAAACTTTTTTTTTTAAGGGAAAATACAAAGGCATGATTGGCTAATATTTGAAAGCAAAGGCTGTGTGCTGTCTTATTGTCCAGGCTTGACACAATGCACACTGGTACACAGTCTTTCTTAATTCCTTATTTTTTGGCTGGCATCCTATGTGGTAACAGAGTGCTGCACAGAAAAAAATGGACTTGAATTTCTTATCATTTATTGATGTTGTGCAGTAATATGTAATATTTCAGCCATAATTATTATATTCTGTGTACTATATGCAACACTACAAAAGCAGTAATCCCTACAAAAATGTCTTGTATGCTGTGGTTTTAAGCCTGGTGTATTTCAGTGTAATATTCAGATGTGAATAAAGTACAGCCTTGTGCTGATTCTCACATTGAAATCATTAGTTCTGGGATGTTTTATAAGCAAGGGCCTTTTAATGTCTCCTAAGGTGTTTTGAAGGTCTTTTCTCATGACTCAGCAATCCTGTTTCATTTGACGATCATCTTTCATGAGTTAGTTGTTTTGTTTTCAGGAAAGAGGATCAACAAGTCATGAAAGAAAAAAGTATATCTAGGTTATGTTTTCTAATGTCATTTCTATTAGAAATAGCATGCCCCCAGTTATCAAACATAGATGTGGCTTAGGCATATACCATTATTTGTTAGAAGACACCTTTTGTTTTCAATCAAATGTAACAGTAAATTCAATAAATTGTTTATAAATTACGAGCAGTACTTACATAGTGTTGTTGTGTGTACTGCAGATGAATAGCAAGATGGTCAACCTCCTGTGCAGTATTGACCTCCATTGGTCCACAGAAGCCATTTCCTTTTTCTTTTCAAATCCTCTTTCATGAGATAAAAATCTTCTTTCACATGCATCTGATGAAAAAGGATTTCTCTGCTCATGAAAGAAAACATCTTTTTTTTGCATGACAATGCTGGTAAATGAGTTTAAAACATTGAAAAACACATTTCCTGTATGTTACTGCCATGCAGATGAAGGAAAAAGCATGCAACAAGCTGTAGTCACTGGTTCTAATGTATTTCAGTATATCTGTTTTACTAAGCTATGATTTGACAGTTTTTGTCTATGTTCTTAAATGTACAGTACCTATTTGTCACAAAAAAATATGAAAGCACTGGACTGATTTTCTTTTCTTTTTTACAGATACTGAACCTGGTTAATTCTGTGTAGCACCATTATTGATTAGAATAAAATGCCTACAAGACACAATTCTGAAATTTTCAAGGAGATGACTAAGGTACTTTGCTGGGCATGACTTGCCTTACAAGGATGATGTGCAGTATTACATACTATATGAGGGGGAGCAACTGATGCTTCTCATTTAGCACAAAAAAACAAAAGCAAAAAAAAACAGACATGGCTGCAAACCATATGGTTTGGAACACACAAAAAAGGCAGTATAAGATAAAAACAGACAAGGTAAAATAAAAGCATAAAATTGTTAGTAACAGGCAAAATTGAAACAAAAAGAAAACATTCTAGAAATGTCTGTGTTGCCAGCACCCATCAGACTAGATCAAACTATTTTAAGATGTTGTCTGCAGAAGCCAAAATTTAGCCCATCACATCTGCCATAATGAGATGTAAGGATAACAAAATCAAAAGAAAATAATTTAGCTGGTGAAATTGTGTCTCAGAGAAAAGCAATGTGTGCACATAGCTGTCAATGTATGATCATGTTTGTGATCATAGGTGATGGCTCATAGATGACCTGAAGAAAAAACTTCTGAAGATTAAAATTAAATTGCAGGAGTCTGAAAATCTCAAAAGAGACAACTGTTGCCTCATATTTGATAGCTCTTGGCTACACAGGGAACATACAGCAGCATATTTTTGGGAGGAAACATAGTATCCAAACAATAAGCTAGTGTTTTTCTGTGTTGATGAAACAGGTAAAGCATGCAATGTTTTACCATTAGTAGAACAGGATGATTTGCATGAAATGGAGGAAGACAATGAGTTGTAAGCAGAAAAAAACAAGACACTGTACATCACATGGACATCTGATGACACGTGCAAAATTAAGCAAATGTCTTTTGATCAAGCAAAGGACTTCATGAATCTTTTCATCATCACAAAGACAAATGAAAGATACTAACTTGTAGAAAACACTGACTACTGTAAAATCAGATCTCACAGTATGTTGATGGGTCATTATCTGGTATGTTTGCACATTGCAGCTTGCAACAGGGTATTTAACCACATGCCCATGATTACCTTCCATAATACAGGACTGTGCAGATTTGTCTCTAAAATATATAATGTGAGGAGTGCTGTCAGTAAATGTTCACAATTGGAATATTTTTTGCCAGAATGCAATATGTAAGTTATAGTAGCTTTTATTAACCAGCTTCAAAACTGTAAACAATCTTCTGATGGATTGTCAAGGTAGCATGCAAAGGATATGTATAATTTTGTTAATTGACAGATCTGGCAACAAGACAGCTACATTTGAAATGGCTAGGTGACAAAGATTTGATTCTGAGTGTGTCTTATGCAATAGCCTATATGTGTAGTGTTATACAGTAACAGTAGATCTCTCTAATACTAGAAGGTAGAAGATGAGATGTGGGGATGTTTGCTATTTTGCTACTAAAGAGTGAATTTGCATTAAAAGAAACAGTACACATGTGTTTGTACTGTTTCAGAAAGATAAAAACAAAAGTGCTGCCTCTTAGATCTGCTTTAGACTACGTGGAGGCAAATGTTATACCCCCAGAGATAGCTTGTCTGAACTTGCTTGATCGAATTCTGATCCAAACAATGAAGCTATTCCAAACAATTCTAAGACTGAACACAAATCTGAGAAAACATACTACAAAAAAACCTGATAACATCACTGAAGGGATCCATCTATCATGTCCCTACCACTCATACTACAGGAAAAGGTTGAGGTGATAACTTGGGACAATTGCCTTGTGATTTTGATGAATGGTGTTGCAACAAAGTCAATAACCATTTGGCAGCATTTTGTAAATGTAAAGAGAGTTAGAGAGGCTTTACAATATCTAGAAGGTAGAAATCCATTCTATGAGGATTTAAATGTGGACCACCTTGGTTTCTTTGACTCTCAGTTTGGAATACTGGACACCACAAAGCAATGATTCAGAAGGTCTCCATGACTGCACATAAAAATGTGTATGAACAGTACACAATTCATCCTCTCCATGCTAAGGACTGAGTCAGTGAATTTACTGACTAGAATCAGAGGAAGCAGGTTGAAGACAGTCCTGTCAATATCTGGGAGAGCACATTGGAAGCTTGCTGAATTCCTGACCTTTTCCACAGGTTACCAGTGGTCACTTGGGTGAGCGTCAGTTACATGTTCCTGGAGCTGCGTACCAGTCATGCAGAGTGTTGCATTCTGATGGGAAGTTCAGATGAAACATTAAGTAGTTTTTTCACCTTCTGTGGAAGGGTGAGTTAAGCATACTTGTGGTGCCTATTGCATGTTCTCTGTGGTTAACTGCATCATTGCATACAATGTCAGCTGCAAATTTGTTGCAAAAGTTAAAAGACAAGGATGAGTCACTGGAGTTAAGTATGCAAGGAACCAAATAATACTGATACCAAAGGCACTCTGAAGTGATGTGTATGCTGCAAATGTATGACGCAGACACTTCATTTCTCTGAGCTTGTTTCTCTAAGCTGTGCTGAATACAGCTAAAAGGAACTTGCAGACATAATGGCAAGCAATGTGAGAAGGCAGTAAGGAGGGCTGGGGGGATACTGGGATGCATAGGGAGAGGCATCAACAGTAGAAAACAAGAAGTTGTTATCCCTCTCTACAGACAGTTAGTGAGAACCCATCTGGAATACTGTATGCAATTCTGAAGACCCCATCTCCGCAAAGACATAGACAGAGTGGAGGCTGTTCAGAGGAGGGCAACTAAAATGGTGCAAGGTCTGCACCAGAAGACATATGAGGAGAGACTAAAGCAGCTTAATATGTGTACCCTTGAGGAAAGGAGGGAGAGTGGGGACTTCTCTGCTGGGACTATATTGCCCTCCTTCCCTCCCCTCCACCCTCCCACCCAAAGCTAGTTCTACATTTATAGGCACAGGATTTGACTGACAACAGGAACTTCCTGTTTGGGAGCAGGAAGTGAGTGATCACAGAGCCACCAAAGACCCACCATCCTAGAAGGGCAAGAGTAGCTCTCCGGTCCCATCTAGCTGCTGGAGGTCTGCCTCTAAGCAAGTAAGGTGTCAACTGAGAAATATAGGATATTCTTGTCTCAGAACAGGACAATCAGGAGCTTAAAGGGCACACAGGCAGAAAGTAAGGAAAGAGAGAGAAAAAAACACAGAGGAAAGAGTAAGGATTGCAAACAGTTAAGGGGCCAGAAATAAGACATGATGGGAGTAGTGCAGTGCAGTGGCTGTGGAGCAGCAGTCTTCCGGGAGACATTCTGGAGGATGCGGTGTTGTCCCATCTGTAGGCATTTCTCTGGGCTGAGGGAGGAGGTTGCTCATCTCCAGGCTGAGTTGGCCAGGATTTGTGGGACCTCCTCTTCCATCCAGGGACCACCAGTGCCACTGCCTCAGATGTTGCCAAGAAGGAGGAGCGGTTGGACCACAGTGGGCTCAAGGAGGGTTAGGGTGGTGGAACAGAGGTGCATCCCTCCAGTTGTACCTCTCCACAATTCCTATGCCATTCTGGCAAAGTGTGGTTCCTCTATGGAGCACCCACAGTGGAGACCAAGGAGGATGCTGGGAACCTCCACAAAGGAGACCCACAGGAGGGTGGCAGGGGACCCCGCAGGGGAAGGAAACAACTCCAGGTGGGAGACTCCATTGTTAGGAAGGTAGAACTGGAGGAGGAAGGGAGAGGAGGTAGGGTGCCTGCCTGGCACCATGGCTTGACGGACAGGGAGCGAATCTCAGGATTGCTGGAGCAGCTGCACAGGGGAGGGAGCTGGATGTCATTGTCCACCTAGGGACAAATGACCTGGCTAAGAAAGGGATTAGAGAAGTGCAGGAAGAGTTTGTGGAATTGGGGAGGGGCCTTAGACAAGTAGCATACACGGTAACCTTCTCGGAGATGCTGCCAATCTATGGCATAGGAGAAGCTAGGGTGTTCCACACCATGGGATTCAATCAGTGGTTGAAAAACTGGTGCGGAGCTCAGGGATTTGGCTTCATTGGGGACTGGGGGTCCACCTGGAGTGATGCAAGCCTATACTGGCACGATGGGCTGCATCTGTCCAGGAGGGGAACCAGGATCCTAGGCGATAGGTTTAAATGCTTCATTGGTGAGCATTTAAACTAGCCAAGGGGGGAGGCACTGGAAAGGAGCAGGGAAATCCTAGCCCCCCCAAAAAAAATAATGGTAGTAAGTGTGGTAAACACCAATATAGAGGTGTCGATAGGGAGAAGGGCAGGGGTAAATGGAGAAAATGACAAAGGTAAGAATGACAGGGATGGGGGAAAAGGACTAAGGCAATCAGGAAATGGAGGGTAATGAGTACCAATGCCCGTAGTCTGGGCAACAAGCTCCCTGAGCTGGTGGCCTTGATGGAAGAGGGATAGCTGGATATCATAGCAGTCACAGAAACATGGTACACAGAGAACCATGACTGGGATGTTAACAGACCAGGGTACATAATCTACAGGAGAGACAGACAGGGGAGAAGAGGGGGAGGAGTAGCTCTCTATGTAAAGGAAGGGATAAAAGCAAGTGAACAAAAGAGTAAACAGGGAGGAGAGGAGGCACTGTGGGTCACCTTGGAGACTGGAAAGGGCACCACAATCCGCACAGGGGTTGTGTACAGACCTCCATGTCAGGGGGAGAGAATGGACAAGGATATGATAGATGGCATTCTTAGAATGGCACAGAAAGGGGAGATACTGTAGATGGGAGACCTGAATATGCCAGATGTTAACTGGAGCACATTGGCTGTAGCCACATCCAAGAGCAGGGCCATTCTTGATGCCCTACAGGTGGCAGGCCTCAGACAGCTAGTTTCGGAACCCACTCATGAGGGAGCAATCTTAGACCTCATACTCTCAAATGGGGGCATTGAGAGAATCTCAGATCTAGAAGTGGGTTGCCATCTGGGAACAAGTGACCATCAAACAGTGTGGTTCACATTAAACTCATCTACAGAGTCAAGCCTTACAAAAGTGAGGGTACTGGACTTCAGGAGGGCTGACTTTGGCAAGATGGGAGAGTGCCTCAGAAAAGCACTAGCAAACAGGCTAGAAGGAGGTGTGGAGCAACAATGGGGAATCATCAAAACTGCCATCACAAAGGCAACAAGTCTTTGTGTGGAGCAAATAAACAAATCAAAATGAAAGAAAAAGTCACTATGGTTCTCAAAAGAGGTGACTGTGAAAGTCAGGGAGAAAAAGCTAGCATTCCGGAAGTATAAGGAAACACAGAAGGAGCAGGAAAGAGAGTTGTACCAGTTAAGGCAGAAGGAAGCAGGAAGGTAAGTCAGAATAGCAAAGGCTCAAACCGAGGAAAAGATAGCCAACTCGGTTAAGAAGGGGGATAAAACCATTTATAGGTACATCAGCGAGCGTAGAAAGACAAAGGGAGGGATAGTGAGGCTGAATAGAATGAATGGTGGGTGGACAGAGGGGGACAGTGAAAAAGCAGGGATACTGAACAAATATTTCTGCTCAGTATTCACAAAAGAGATGAGTGAAGTGCCTAATCCAATTAACAGAAGCACTCTTGGTAGGGGGGGTTGATCCCAGTCCTTTCACAGAAGAAAGGGTTCTGCAAGAACTCTTAAAACTGAAGGTGGACAAAGCAATGAGGCCTGATGGAATTCACCCCAGAATTCTAAAAGAATTAAGGGAGGAACTAGTGAAATCACTGGCTACTCTTTTTAATAAATCATGGGAGGATGGTGTGGTACCGGAGGACTGGAGGAAGGTAGATGTGATTCCCTTCACAAAAGTGGGACCAAGACAGAGGCAGGAAACTACAGACCTGTCAGTTTGACCTCTGTGGTAGGGAAAGTGATGGAGTCACTTCTGAAGGAAAGAATAGTTGAGTACCTAGAGGCCAGTGGGGCACAGGAACCAAGGCAGCATGGGTTCACAGCCGGAAGGTCATGTCAGACAAATCTAATAGATTTCTTTGACTGGGTGACCAAAGTAGTAGACCAGGGAGGGGCTGTGGACATGGCCTACCTAGACTTTAACAAGGCATTTGACACAGTCCCACACAAAAGATTAATAGTCAAATTAATCAGCCTGGGAGTGGGTCCCAGGGTAGTAGCCTGGGTAAAACATTGGCTGGACAACAGGACACAGAAGGTAATTGTAAATGGAGTCCATGCTGAAGAAAGAGGGGTTACTAGTGGGGTACCGCAGGGTTCAGTATTGGGTCCAGTCCTTTTTAATGTCTTCATAAGTGACATTGCAGAGAGACTGGAAGGAAAAGTATGCCTCTTTGCAGATGACACAAAGATCTGCAACAGGGTTGATACACAAGGAGGCGTGGAAAGGATGAGAAGGACTTGGCAAGGTTGGAGGAATGGTCAGAAGTATGGCAGCTAGGATTCAATGCAAAGAAGTGCAAAATAATGCACCTGGGAAACAAGAACCCAGGGGAAGAATACACAATGGGGGAGGTAGTAACAACAACAAAAAAGGAAAGGGACCTGGGGGTAATCATATCAGATGACCTTAAGGTTAGCAAGCAATGTGAGAAGGCAGTAGGGAGGGCTGGGGATATACTGGGATGCATAGGGAGAGGCATCAGCAGCAGAAAACAGGAAGTTGTTATCCCTCTGTACAGACAGTTGGTGAGACCCCATCTGGAGTACTGCGTCCAGTTCTGGAGACCCCATCTCCGCAAGGACATAGACAGAACAGAGGCAGTCCAGAGGAGGGCAACTAAAATGGTGCAGGGTCTGCAAGAGAAGCTGGATGAGGAGAGACTAAAGGAGCTTAATATGTATACCCTTGAGGAAAGAAGGGAGAGGGGGGACATGATAGAAACTTGTTAAGTACCTCAGTGGAATCAACAAAGTCCAAGAGGGTAGCATCTTTCAGAAAAAGAGACGTGCAAGAACAAGGAGACACAATTTAAAGATGGGGGAGGCAGTTCAGGAGCAATGTGAGGAAGTATTATTTCACAGAGAGGGTAGTGGATGCATGGAACCGCCTTCCTGAGGAGGTTGTGGGGTCTAAAACTGTGGGAAAATTCAAGAATGCATGGGACAGACATAAGGCAATTCTTGTGGGGGGTAGGAAGAAATAGGGTGTTGGTTAACTAGGATCTGCGGCCTATCCTGTAGATAGGGAAATGGGCGGACTAGATGGGCCAAGCGGTCCTTATCTGCCATCAAAGTCTATGTTTCTATGTTTCTATGATAGAAACTTTCAAGTATCGCAAGGGAATTAACAAGGTACAAAAGGGTAGTATCATTCAGAAGAAGAGATGTGCAAGAACAAGGGGGCACAATTTGAAGATAGAGGGAAGATGGCTCAGAGGTAATGTTAGAAAGTATTTTTTCACACAGAGAGTTGTGGATGCATGGAACAACTTTCCTGAGGAGGTTGTGGAGTCAGGAACAGTGGAAGAATTCAAGAATGCATGGGACAGGTATAAGGCAATTCTAGTGGGGGGCAGGAGGAAGTAAGCTGTTGATTAACTAGAAACTGCAGCTTATCCATTAGGTAGGGAATAGGCAGACTGGATGGGCCAAGCGGTCCTTATCTGCCATCAAATTCTATGTTTCTATGTTTAATGAAGTAGGCAAATACCGATGCAGATGGCATATCATCTCTGACTTGCAATCAGATGTGCTCTCGAGATCCACTGTCTGTGTCATGAAATGTCCATCACCGATGTCATATGCTGCAGAGATTTAGTCTGTCAAAAAGTGAAAATATCAAGCATGTGTGAAATATCAAGTGAAATATTGAGTGAAATATCAAGCAAGCTCCTTGTGTTCACTTGCTACTGTGGGTAAAGGATGCACGCCACATTGGTGACAGTCAGAACTCTGAGATCCTGAAATTTATCATGCAGTACTTTTCTTCATAGCTTCCTGACAAGTACAACAGCCCAATATTGAGAAAGCTGGTGTCAAAGATTCAGTGACACCTGTGTTGCAAGTAATGTCATTGAAAGGATAAAAGGCATGACAATTGGTACACAAGGTGTTATTTTGGGTTTCCAAGACATGCATGTGAACATGGACATAGGAATGACTTGTTCACTGTTGTGTAAAGGAAAATGAGGCATTCATAAATTATTTTGGTCTGGCATGAGGTCATGATGTCATGCCCAAAAACAGCACAGTGAACAATGCCACAGTCAAAATGTCGTACTCCAACACAATGTCAGGCACAACACCGAACACACAGAAAAAGCACACACCTCATTGGAAACAATGGGTCTTTTCCTTTTTTGCAGGAAGC
Organism: Neoceratodus forsteri; assembly: GCA_016271365.2. Taxonomy (NCBI): domain Eukaryota; kingdom Metazoa; phylum Chordata; order Ceratodontiformes; family Ceratodontidae; genus Neoceratodus; species Neoceratodus forsteri. The sequence continues at coordinate 882,401,685 of CM057459.1, forward strand.
GCATCCCATACTTTAAATAATCAACTCCAGGGGGTGTGTGAACTTTGGGGGTGGGGAGAAACTCAAGAGGGGGGAAAATGTGTTTTTTTTATAAAAGAAAATGGCAAAACCAGGAGACCTGCAGAGACTGTGGTCCCAGGTCTCCATCACTGCTGTGTCCTGGTGCCTTACCCACTCCACCATGTGATCAGCTCAACCAGGCACAGCAGTATAGGCTTCTTGACTTCTTCCCCCACTTCACAGTCCATGACATGGGTAGCGGTAATTTCCTACTACTGTTGTTCACCTGTCACTGTAAATCCTTTCATGTTTCACACAGTTCGGTTCTTACTGCACAGTTTGTGAAGCACTATATTGACCCTGTATCCTTTAGTCTGGTTCTGTTGTTGATGTGGCAGATGAACATAGCTTTACAACTTGCTGCTGACAGTTCCATGGCTCTGATACAGTATGAGACATCATATATTACCAACAGTAAACAAACATGCTTGTAGGAGCTTTGGAAGTATTTGTGCAACAGCAGAAGATCTCTCAGTTCATAGCTGTTGTTTCTAGGGTTAATAACATTTTCACACTGTGAATATGGAGACTGCGAAGCCAGTAACCATTTGATTGGAACATGCTTATATGGAAAATCCAAGGCAATATGTTACTTGCACATCAACTTCAAAGAAAATAAATGACATGTCTTAAAGTCTCATGATCAGATTGAAGAGCCTACAGCAAACAAGCCATCTTCAACAAATATTTTGAAAAACATTCTGATTGACACATACTGCTGACAGTGACACAGTGCCTTGGAGAGCATGTGTCTCTCTGAAGTCACTCAAAAGTTTGATTACAAACCTGGAGTTCAGTATAACGGTGCCATAGAGATCTTCCAAGTAATAGGCTTGCAAGGAAGACTGGTCAAAAGACACAAGCCTTGGTTGATAGATCATTGAAAACTAACTTTGAAAACTGCTGAGAAAAGGAATCATTACTGTTTTACTATGATTTTCTGATTCCTGCCATGGAAGCATGAAAGCTCATTGAAACTTGACTTTGATACATATGAGGAGTTGTTACATTTGAGCTATAAGACCTTCAAGACTGAAAATTCAGTTGCATACATAACAAGATTACAGTTAGGGATTGAACAGCTAGACAACAACTAGAAGATACTCCAGTGAATACTCAGGAGAACTGTGATACAGAGGGAGAAAGTGCATTGGGAGCACCTCTTCCTGTTAATGATCCTACAGTGCTTATGTCAGAGGTTGAAACTGTCATGCAACAGACACGCCATTCTGATGTTGACATCTCAGTCATACAACAGCAGTTAAATTCACAACAGAAAGTTGTGTATATTGCTGTGACATATGCCATCAAGTGTGCCATCCAGCATTGTAAAAAGGAATGTGTGTGGAAGGAAACATACTGGAGTAACAATGTATACCATTGTGACAGCTCCAACTGGAATAGCAGCATACAACATAGGTGGAATTAACACCATATTTTTATGCTATCTGTTGAACATGGTAAAAACGTGAGTATCATAAGTTGTTGTTTAAAGTTGCAGGTGAGCTACATACTAAGTTGGACAAAATGGAGTGCTCGATTATTGATGAAATCAGCATGGTCTCTAATGTCATACTTGCCTTTATCCACACACATCTGTAGGGGATTATTGATGCATATGACAAACTTGCCTTTAAAGGTAAAAACATTGTGGTTTTAGAAGTCCTTCTTCAAGTAGCTCATATGAATTGTAAACATATATTTTCTAGACTTATTGTTGAGGAAGCAAGAAAGACTATTGGTTGCATTAGTGGAATAAACATGTGGGAGTTAGTCACTTATATTAAACTGTTTCTGAACATGTGTCAGTGTGCTGATTTTCAGTACAAGGATCTACCTGATGAAGCTGGGATTGGAAATGTGTCAGCTTCTAATGTCTCTCTATTGAAGACATCTGTCATGAGGAAAGGTGATAGTTCCATGTCTGATGCATGTGATATATTTTCTAAACTGTTCTGTGCAGAACACACACTGTGTATTTGATGCTGATACTTAAGCAGGATACAGAATTCAATCAGATTATGTTGGCGAGACAGCAGCAAATGATTGCCACACCATCATTACTTGATTCAATCAATGGTGTTTTCTTAAGTCTGAAAATTGTATCATTGATGACTGACTGTGTAAAAGAACTAAGTTAAGACACATCAAGAACAGCTGGTCTAGAGGCGGCTCTGACAGTCTGCAGAAATGCATGCATGATGCTACAATACATCATAACCATTACATGGAATAGGGACTTGTCAATGGTTCAATGGGGCACGTAGCTGTCCTCCAATATAATGTTCAGAGAAGATTTGATGAAATGGTTTTAGTCAAATATGACAACCATGATTACTCATAAAGCATAAAGAGATGCTCAGTATAATTCCAGCTTGTAAAAGACATTTATATGAAATGAAAATAACTTACACTCTGTGTTGTGTATGCAGTCTCCATTCAAATGAAATAACAGTGAATCAAAAAAACAAATAAACAAAAACCATAAATTTGAAAGTCCTCAAGGTTCCACAATGAATAACTAAATCCATAAATGTCCGAAAAGAAAAGTCCAAATCTGTTCAGTCTTATTCCATTCTGTTAAACAGCAGCAGCATAAGAGAGATATTACAAAAGTTGCTTTCCTTTGGATTCCATTTGAGATGTCAGGAAAATCACAAAATCAAGTACAGATAAGTGCAGGTAAATTCAAAGCAGGCAGTAGGGCGATCCAAATAATTTTCCTGCAGTTCGAACAACTCCTGCAAAGCCCAGATTTGTCACAGTCTTCACAACAGTTACCTTGTCCTCTGATCCTCTGATCCACTCATAGAAATCACAAACAAGGTCCCAAAATGACACAGAAAAATAATCATGGTAGCAACTGCAAGTTCTTTGCAATAAAAATGACACAAAGAAACTGTCAGAAGCCACAGATATCAACTTCAGTCATGCTTCAAAAATCTCAAGCTCTTTCCCAAAGAAAGGAATACAGCTTAAGGTATAACAAAGCATAATATATAATACAAAAGTGTGTCCAAACATTCAAGCTATACTTGTCTGAAGCCAGAAACCAGAAACCACCGTATGCCAAGAAGTATTGTATAGTTGCCTTGCTATTAACTTCCTTTTGAGATAGATAACTAAAAGCTTCTTATGGCCATACAGTAAATAAAACAGCTGCAGCTGCAATATCACACACATTATACCAGCCCTGTAATGGACTTCCTGCATTGCAGGAAACATTGCACCACCATGCTCATTGCTCCAGTTATGTATAAGACATTGTGAATTGCCTTGAGTGATTGCAAGGCAACTGCATGGACTCAGATATTGCAACAGACCTGTACTGGACTTCTCGAAGTAGCTGCATCATGGTGCACACTATTCCAGACCTGTAGCTAAATTTGCATACGGCCATACACAGTCATCTAGATTGTTTTCATTTTGGGAATAAGTGCCACAAAGGTGAAGGTTGTATCTCACAAAAGTTGTTTTGAACCATGAAAACAGGGAGGCTGTTAGCTGTTAGCAAGGCTAACTGGCAAAAACATGCTAACAAAAAAACAACCAACAAACAAACAGCTGGCTTCAGTTACAAAAAAAATAAAAAACACTTTATTTTAAAATTACATAGCACAGTAGCTGAACTCCCCCAAAACAGCCAACATTTCATGCCAATACTTACGCTTTATCAAGGCAGACGTCCTAAGTAATAGCTCCTCTTATACCATGCTGGTGTAGAGAAATACACACCCTGTGTGATATATAATATACTTAAAAAAACAAATGCCATATAAAAACAATGTATAATAAATATATCTACCCCTAAGAGAAGAAGGGAATGGGGAAGGGGGTGCCATTCCTGATAACTTATCACCTCTATTTTAGACAGACAAAATCTCATATATCTCCAATGGAAGCCTTATCAATAATATTAAATTGATAGAATTTAAAGAAAAATCTTATCCCCAAGAGAAGAAGGGGGAAAGGGGGAGGGGATCCCTGATAATGTATCACCACTATTTAAGACAGACAAAATCTAACATACCTCCAACAGGAGCATTAAATTAACAGAATTTATGAAAAAAAAAACACTTTTTAACACAAAACATTAAGGGATGGCACCCCATCCCCCTTTTTCTTCCCTCAGGGGGTAGATATATTTATTGTACATTGCATTTATTATTTGTTATTAGTGGGTATGACATTCATTTTAGTTTCTCTAAATTTATATGTCATTTGTTTTTTAACACAGTAAGCAAATTGGTAGTAAAAGAACCCACTCACCCAGTGTAATCAAAAAATCTTTTACTTTATTCTTTTTTCTCCTTGTTTTTGGAAAAAGTTAAATGCCCAAGGATACCGTGTTCATATTCTTGTTTTAAATGTTTCAGACACTAGTCATTCATCAGTAAACAACACTGTACAAATAGAAATAAAACAAATGTTTTAACATTTTATCTGTATATCTACTGTTAAAAAGTACTTATAATCCAACAAGAAAATATTCCTCACCAAACACTTTGTTTCGTTCTCAGTATATGAAACTGGGTTGTTTAGTTACATTATATTACCTATAAAACAATTTTCCAAGCAAACTTCAATAAATACAATTATAGTTTATGTCTATAAATTGTTAGCAATTCACATATTATACCCACATCATAATCTTCTGGGCGAGTTTCTTGGTACTGTATATAACAAACAAGGGACATTATCTCCATTTTTGCACATAATGTCTTATTCACAAAATAACACACTTCTTTTGTATATATGTATTATGGACTCATGGTCTCCTTAAATGATACTAATTTCCCAATTTACTCAGTTCATACTTCTGCCACTTAGTCACATAAATTTCTCCTTCATCCACCCACTGTTAGGTGAATTCCTCAAATATATATAAAACATGTACGCCTTCCTTCATACAAACTACTCAATTAATTAAACTCTCAAATTCAATACATTACTTAATACACTCGTTCTTGCTCTCCAAATCATTGCAGTAATTAAGCATATATCTCAAAATAATCAAATCATTCATAAGCACTAAAAGCATAAAAGGAAATAGCAATGTATGAAGTTCAGCCACTTGCATTATGCACTCTTTAAATTTTCTAAGTATCATGATCTCCAAAACATAAATTGTACTGCTCCCATTTATCAATGTGAACTCAAACAAGCATTTGTCAATGCTGAATGTTGCTTGCTTGTATGTGCTGTGTAGGTATTTGGAAGTCAGTGGAGTGCAAATATTGAAAATTTGCAAACTTACGATCGTGCGTAGGAACTGCGCAATGCATGCTTGCGAAACAGTAATTTTTAGGAAGTTTGTGATCAAATTTTCAACATAACCATTTTAAGAAATCTGCTCATGAACAGTGTCACTGTGATTTTCTTAATATGTCCCATACATTGATTTCGCACACCGACTGCGCCATTGTGCTCTAGATGGGCGGCAACATGTTGCAGGTGAGATGTGAAAAATGACAGCTGTACTGCTCATAAGGAGGTGTGGTAAAATGGCAATGTTGGAAATCTGGAGTGAAAATATTGAACATTTGCGAACTTATGGGCGAGCGTAGGAAGTGCGCAATGCAGGCTCGTAAAACAGTCATTTTTAGGAATTTTGTCACCAAATTTTCAACATAGCCATTTTAAAACCTCTGCTCATGAACAGTGTCACTGTGATTTTCTTAATGTGTCTCATACAGTGATTTCGCACACCAACTGCGCCATTGTGCACTACATGAGCATAAACACATTTTGGGCAAGATGTGAAAAATGACAGCTGTACTGCTCATGAGGAGGTGTGGTAAAGTGACAATGTTGAAAATCTGGAGTGAAAATATTGAAAATGTGCAAACTTACCAGCGTGCATAGGAACTGCGCAATGCTGGCTCGTAAAAGAATGTCATTTTAAGGAATTTTTCCACCAAATTTTCAACATAGCCATTTTAAGACCTCTGATCATGAACAGTGTCACTGTGATTTTCTTAATGTGTCCCATACAGTGATTTTGCACACCAACTGTGCCATTGTGCGCTACATGGGCGGAAGCACGCTTTGGGCACGATGTGAAAAATGACAGCTATACTGCTCATAAGGCGGTGTGATAAAATGACAACGTTGAAAATCTGGAGTGAAAATATTGAAAATTCACGAACTTATGAGCGTGCGTAGGAACTGCACAATGCACGCTCGTAAAACAGTCATTTTTAGAAATTTTTCCACCAAATTTTCAACATACGCTTTTTGAGAGCCCACCTTATGAACACTGGCAGTGTCATTTCATTAATCAGTGCCAAAAGGTGATTTCGTGCAGTGACTGTGAAATCACCCTTTGGGCCCGATTAATGCCACAACAGTGAAAGCATTCATGAAAAGGGGTCCCAAAAACCCCATGTTGAAAATTTGGTGAAAAATTCTAAAATATGCCTGAGGTATGCAGCAAAGTTTAAAAAACCCTATTTATTACATTATACAGCTTACCAGCACTTCCTCAGTTCATGGTCGGCTTTGAAGAGTGCAGACATGTTCCTGGTCCACCGAAGATCGTCATGCCGAGGTCCGGAGGTAAGTATGGGGTGAGGGGGGTGTGGGGAGGTGGGGTGCATAGTGGGTGGGCACGGGTAGGGGCCCAGACAGCGAGGGACCATTTTTGCATTGCAGGTTGTTTGTTTTTTTTTAAAAACAGGAGGACAATGCGGGATGTTTGCCATGCTGGGGCGGACTCCCAGAATGGCACAAGGACGCTGTTTGGGGGGGGCTGTGGAGCCGACAGGGGATTGGGCACCCCTGTCGGCAATAGCATCTGTTGCCATGCTGGGGTGGGCTCCCAGCGTGGCACTGTGTACTTTCGGGGGGGGACAGTGGAGCCGATGGGGGATTGGGCACCACTGTCAGCTATACCATCTGTTGCCACGCTGGGGTGGGCACCCAGCGTGGCATGTGCAACTCAGTTTTTTTGGGGGGAGCGCAGCACAGCCTATGGGGGATTGGGCACCCCGTCGGCTATACAGTGTGTGGGGGGGGCCGAGCACACGGTATGCGTGCATATGTGTGTGTGTGTGTAGGGGGAGCGCACATGAGAAGGCAATATCTTATCACTGCTCACTGAAGTGTAGCTCCCTCTTTCGACTGTACGCCACCACATTTTAGACTGCTGTAATAGACAGCTCCAGCAGTAATTGGAGAACTGCGCCCGTGCCTGCAAACACACTGACTAAATTGGAAGAGGGCTGCCACACCTCCGAAAACTCGGATGATGGCACTATGTTTCTTGCACATGTGTGCAAGCAACATAAAAATGCATATTTATAAAAAAGCATTGTCCCATTCATTTCTGAGTAACCTGGGAACACATATCTGTTACTTTCACAGTCTGTATTTCCTGAAATATTCTGTTTTAAAACACAAGAAAAAAATGATTCTGTACTCTCTTTTCTCACAAATGTAAAGTTTGTCATTAGCATCTAGAGCACCCACTCGCCAAGTCTGAATGGAAAAAGAACTTACTTTAAGTAGTTTTAAAGTTTTCTCTGTAAGGACGTGCTGCACACCTCCGCTCTTTCTAAAACATGGAGGTGTACTATGGTGGCCTACACATTGCTTTTAACCAAATGTTCCTGCATGGAGAATCAGGCGCATGGGTGAGAGTGTCAGATCGCATGACCTTTCCTCTGAGACCCTGTGCACCTGACCTGCAAGTAGCAGTGCCCAACAACAGAAAACACTGTTGTAATGCTGGGCATCTCCACAAGGATTGTGTAACTTTAGTATTTTGTCTTAGTTATACTTTCTTTTTTTCTAGTTACCTATGTTTCCAGGATAAAATCCTTAACCACATAATCAGTTGTTTCCTATTCATTTAAATCATAGATCTTTAAAGAAAATGGAAAATAACATACTCTCCCCACTCTTGCTGAAAGTTACAGGGGTCATGGACATTACAGAGTGGAAAATAGAACATGGGATAAACTTTATCCTGCCATGTGTTTGTCATATTTATTTTTCATATATGTAATTATTCTCCAAGGGAATTTTTTATTCCTATGCTTCTGAATTCTGCACTGAATTCTTCCCATATAGTCAATCAGCACCACACTTGAGCTGGAGGTCAAAAGGGTTACATATGTATCAGTACCAAAAATTATAAACAAGGAAATCTAACTTCTTAACCTTATTGCCCATCCAGCATTTTGAATGCTGTCAGAAATAGGCAGCACCACATCTCAAAATGGGTTTTGACTTGTGAGTTGGTGCGTGTGTGTGGGGGGGGAGGGGGGTGTGGTGTTGAGGGAAGAATCAATGGGGAAATTGAAGAATAATAAATTCACTATTCTTCATACCACTACATTGTTCTTTCTTATATCATTATCTTCAAACAAAAAGCTAAAGGATTGGTTGCCAATCAATAGAATCATTTACACCAAAAGTTGGGTTTGTGGCCTCAAATCTATCTGTAAAGAAAGTCTCCCTATTAAGTATGTGGGTCCGATAGTCACCTCCCCGTGGATTAGGCTTCACTTTCTCTATGCCAAAAAAATCAAATGTGTCAACTGATGTTGTGCTTCCAAAAAATGCCTGACTACTGGTGAGGTCAACTCAGCCCTTCCAATGACTTATGCTCTCCTACCCTAGTTTTCACTGCTGTCTCCATTTTCCCTATGTCAATTTTATCACAGGGGCATTTCAAAGCATACACAACCCATTCAGTTGAACAGCTAATAAACTGTTTCACATTACTATCCTGATCTCTATCTGTGTTCCTTATTTTCTTAATATGACACATATTATGGCAGTGAGTACAGTGGCCACATGGATAACTACCTTTAATATCTGATGTTTTTGGGCGCTGCTACCTGCAGGTCAGACATACAGGGTCTGAGTGGAAAGGTCATGTGATCTGACACTCTCACCCATGCTCCTGATTTTCCATGCAGAAACATATGGTAAAAGCAGTGCATAGGATGCCACAGTACACCTCCATATTTTGGAGAGAGCAGAGGTGTGCATCATGTCCTTACAAAGAACACTTTAAAACTACTTTAAGTAAGTTCTTTTGCTACATGACTGTCAATGTAAGGAGTGCATCTGACTAGATGGATGAAATGAAGCATGAGCCCCTTGAGGCAAGATTTGAAGTAATGGGGCTTACAGAGTTCTGGCAAAATGATGAATTACCTGAGATACTAGCACAGAAAGATAAAGTATTTTAGGAAGGCAACTAGAAGGTAAGTGAAGCAGAATGGTTGTTTTGAATGTCAAGGAAGGAGGGTTATTTAGGCAAGCCAGAAAGGGGGATGAGAAAGGATGGGGGCCTTACAGAAACGTTGTGACTAAAAAATAGGATCCAGATGAGGAAAAAAAGGACTTGGTATGTTATAGGCTGCAAGGTAGAATATAAGAATAAAAACTGGAACTGGCAAACCAAATCATGATAGCAAAGATAATGAGCCTCAAGGTTCTTCTAGTGGATTTCAACCTGTCTGATATTAAGTGGGAGGGGGAAAGAGTTCATGCAAGTAAAGGAGGGGTATATTGTCAGTTATAAAGTCCTGCTTCCATTCTCAACGTGCCAGTAATGGTTGAAGAGGGGATGTGGTTCTGAGTCTGTTGTTTAATAGTAGAGAAATGAGACTGTCAGCACAGCCAGGGTGGGGCAGTGGGTAACACATAACAATAGCACTAAGTCTGAAGATATAGGTGGAAACTCCTTCAAACACAATATATTACAGAAACTAAACTTCAGGGCAGCTGATTTCAATAAGCTTTGTTGGTGGTAGGGGAACAATTGGTAAAGATTCCATTGAATAGAACCGTTGTTTCTAAGTGGGAGCCTCTAATGCAGTATATAAAGGATACCCTGACTAGTTACAGTATATTGATGAGGGAAACAAGGGCAAGATTGCTTAAGGCAGAGTTCCCTGGATGTTCACACCAATGGTCCACAGTGGAAGTTACAGAAGACAAAAGAAACCATAACAATTGAAAAGCTTCTAGAGACAAGGATTTGGTATTTGAGAACTGGACATTTGGAAACATGGCAGCCAGTCAACCCCTCTCCCAGTACAAGGGTGAGAATAGCCAGGGTGACCCCATTATCAGTTTTGGGGGGATCCATGGAGAAAAACTGGTGGAAAAAATGGAAACTGAGTTCAAACTATAGTGTTCAAATGTAAGTACCACAATGTGTAAATCATAATGCATGCCGAAAAAAGCACAGTAGTGCCAAAAACTCAAGACATGGATATATGTATTGTATTCAAGAAACACATTGTTATGTTTCATTTAAAAATAAATGGTTATCATGCACTGTTTACTCATTAATTAAATCAATGGGCTCAGTTCAGTAATTATTTTCACTGGGTTAAAACTTACTTCTAAAGCAATAAGCATAGAAAACATTTACATCATTGGCTAATTAGTAAGTTCCTATTCAGCCATAAGGTTTGATATTTATTTCTTCAAAAGCAAAGCTCAACTGAGATGTGATATCTCAGTTATTATAGTGCTCTTCTTGAACTCTAATTGTACAGGTGATGGAAGCACAAAGTACAAAGTGACTAAATAATTTGCTCCTGATATGAGGCAGGATTCAAAATGTGTAATGCCTTGGCTTTATTTCTGTGAACTTGTGGACTACACTGCCTTAGGATATTATTTCATTTAAATGGTTGCATTATTAAAGTTTAGAAGTAATAATTTATGGTTCCCTTTGCTAGTGTTTGACATACTAGCATTTTTCAAAAGAAAACCCACCCACACACATACCTTCCTGGTGGTATACTTAATTTCCATGAAAACTAAAATCTGTTTTTAAAATTCAGAAGTTGTTTATTGGTATTCCTCACCCATGATTTTGAGCTGCATATCCTGCCAACAAAGTGAACACTGTCCTTTTTTATTTTAATTATGAGCTGTCATTTTTTTAACATTTTCGCAATTGTAATAAACCCGGAAGGTGCAGGGAGCCAAACCACCAATCCTAAACATAAATTTTAATTGGAACTGATACTGCCATGTGAAACCCAGTCTATATTAGAAAGACAACATCAAAAAATCTGGTAGGATACCTTACTGAGCAATCACCAAATGCAATTTCATTTTTTTTTCCTGGGGGCGGAGGATGAAGTGCAACAAGCCAAACAATCCTTAGAAGATGTATTTGTAGATATCATCTGAAACCTGAAGTGGTAAGGAAATGGAAATGGTAATGAGGCAACCAGATTCTAACTGTATAACTGCAACATTACACAGATCATTTGTAGTCGTAAAGGAATCATGGTAAACTGACTGAGATATATGGAAATCATGAACAAGGTAATGTTTCAGTGACTCTTTGCAGTTATTTTATTTGGTCACCGTTAAAAAATTCAGTAGGGCTTATAGGTTATGTTTACTTCAGTTTGCTAAGTAATTCATTAAAAATGTGCTCCAAGAAAGCACACCACACACGCAGAAACATAGAATCTGACTGCAGATAAAGACCGCTTGGCCAATCCAGTCTGCCTATTTCTCCCTACCTACACTATTGCATTAGACTGTCTCTGATCTACAGCTTTTCTTCCCTCCCAACTTCCTTTCCCCTATGACTGCTTTGTGCTTATCCCATGATTTCTTGAGCCCCACCACTGTTTTTGTCCACACCACTGCTACTGGAAGGCTGTTCCAGGAATCCAGCAGCCTTTCTGTGAAGAAATACTTCTTCACATCTCTTTTGAATCTACCCCACTCCAGCTTCATAGCATCTCCACTTGTTCTTGTGCACCTGTTCTTCTAAAATGTACTCCCCTCCTGAACTGTATATACCCTGCAAGGTATTTAAAGATATCTATCATACCTCCTCTCTCCCACCTCTGTTCCAGGGTTACATATTGAAGTCCTTTAGTCTTTCCCCATAGGGCTTTTGATGCAGACCCTACATCATTTTAGTTGCCATTCTTTGGACCACCTCCACTCTGTCTATGTCCATCCAAAGATGTGGTCTCCAGAAATGGACATAATACTCTAGGTGTGATCTTACCAGTAATCTATACAGAGACAACACCACCTCTCACTTTCTGCTACTGCTACCCCTCCCTCACCCCAACAACCACCCACCCTCCCTACTGCCTTGTCACACTGCCTGGCCACCTTATGATCATCCAGTATGATTCACTGCACTAGTGATGCATGCTAAAATACAAGTAAATGATTCTTCATGGATGTTTATATCATCCGCCAGTTTAAAGAAATTATGTTGATGCAGTACAAACAGGGCTGTTTGCATGATTGTGTGGATTGCCTATATGCCACATATCTGAGGTTAGTAGGCAACCATATGTTGGAAAGCCACACAGTGGAGGTCCAGCAGACCCCCAGCAACATTCACAACAGATGCACAACCTCCATGTGCACATGATCACTTGGTTGATCACGCTGCTCTGCACCAGGTGTGGCCCAGGAGTGTGAGAGGGGCATGTCCCCACTCCACATGATTCACAAAGGCACAGAGTGCTGTGCAATTGGGGTATAGATTACAGCAGGAGGGACCCTGCCGTAAGAGGTGCATGTCCCTCACACGCACACACACACAGCACCATGAATGGCCCAGCTGTTAGGTACAGCATACCACACAACTGCCCCTGAGTGTTGGGATCATCTCTGATGTTGCCTCATATGTTTCCTCTTTTCCTAGTAAGCTCTGTGCTATGGTGACTGAACAATGGGGATTGGAGCACACTGCAATGTCATGCAGTACAATAACAGACATGTTCATCATCAGCAGATGCATCCTATATTAATATTATTAATATTATGGAGGCAGTATAGCACAGTGGTTTAAGGCTCTGAGCTGAAAACCTGTAGACCTGGGTCTGAATCCCACAGCCCCCACTTGCATAGTGTGTGACCCTGAGCAAGTCACATAACTTCCTTGTGCTTCCAGATCGCACTTGTAAACAAGCTCTCAGCTTAGTTTGTCTCTCCTGGTTAAAAAGAAATAAAAATTAAAAAAATCCTTATTCTGTCAGCATCTGGAGTGAATAGTATCTATGCAGAAGATGGGTCCTTGAGGTTGGGTCTTTGTCCTTGATGTTATTATTCTATGTCCCTGCTGTGTGGGAGACAAGATAGAGAGGTATGGGGTACAGTCATGTATAGGTGCATGCCTACATGCTTCTGGTGGCATGGGTCACTATTTGGGCAGGAGAATGAATGTCCCTAGGGTGGATGGCACTGGGCAGCATGATGACATGGAGTGGGTATACCCATACCAACCAGGGAGGTGGCCTGTGACCACCCAGCAGCCAATGTATGCACCTATGCCTATTGGCAGTGTGGTGCCATTGGTATTATGTGGTATGTGATGTCACCCACGACCAATGTATCAGTGTCTCAGGTGCCTCTGTACACGGTTATGATGTTGCAGTATTGTACTCTGCAGTACCACACACACTGCACATATGTATACAGCTAAAACCACCCTGTTCCAGTGGTGACCCTATATATCTGTGGTGTTTTGTGCCTTCCCAGGAGCACCAGCAAGTGTGCAGAAGAGATCCACTCTGGGACTTAGGACAGGCATCTGACTGGATGCACGCCTGCATCCCACACTCCACCCCAAAGCAATCCCAATCTAGCAGTGTGTGGCTGTGCATGGAGCAGGCAGAGCCAAAGACAGGTGTTCTGCAGGAGCTTGCAGTTGTGAATATCCTGCACCCTGCATCTGTCCAGGGCCGTGTAGGTATGTGGGTGGTATATGCACCTTTCGCACATATAATCCACCCTGTTTGTGCATAAAGCCCTTAGTGACTGTATCCACTGATACTATTTAAGTTACATGGAAATTGGCACAGTATCAGGAAAGACTCTAGCTTGCACAAATTTAATCATGTGGCCCATACCTTCACTGACCTACTGCATGTAATAGTAAGTAACAGCACCCATGATGTAGATGTGATGTGAGACATGAAATGAAGCTGAGTACTTTTAACCACCCAAAAAGAATCTATATTTCTTCATAGCTGAACACTTTAAAGGGTGTCATTGTATTTATAAAATTGTCTCAAAACATTAAATAAATAAAGCGTAATCAACCTGCTACAAAAGCTGAGCCATACAGCAACAATAATGGACTTCACAAGTGCTAGGTCGAGTTAACATTTACATTTATTCAAAATGTTAAAAACAAACACAGCACCCTTTCATAGCCACCAACATTTCTTACTGATGTTTTGTCAAGGTATGGCAACCTATGCCACAGGTACAACTTTTAAAGTGCCTAATTAAAGGAACAGTACTAGATTTAGATGTAGCCAGGTAGCCAGAATGCACAGAATCACAATAGCTTCAAAGGAATATGAGTTCACCAGATGATTATAACCAAAATGTATAACTTTTATGTGACAGGTTTAATGCAAGAGGTTATGACAGAACCAGTGTAACAATGGCAAAAAATACTGTTGATAACATGGATAGAGGAGAACTTTTAAATAACTGAAGTAGACAAGAAAATACTGACCATTTAAATTTCATTTCAGAGTTTATGCCACGAAGCTACAAAATTAGAGAGATTTTAAATATAAATTGGAATATTTTAAGCCTGGAACCCAAATTGGAAAATTACATGAAGGATCCCCCCCCAAATGGTTTACTGTAGAGGATGAAATATTAAGAACAATTGACCCTATGCACCATGCGTGCCGGGGTACATGGAAACCACACATACCCTACCTGCGTAGCTGTGCACCCGTGGACAGGTGTGCATGGGCCGGTAGTCACTACTGGCCATCACCTGTCCATAGCCCCCCCCAGAGTGCAGGTCTCTGCAGAGCGGCCAAGGCCAGAGTCGTGGACCTGGCCAGGCATCGAATTAGATGCCTGGACTTGGACCCACAGTGGATCCCATACTCTGCTTGGCACACATTGGCAGTGCACCCCATGGATATTCGAGGGCCAGCGGCTGTGTTGGTGTGTGGAGGGCGGCTGGTCCTCCAATGGAATAAAAGAGGACACAGGGATGGGAGGGGGATGTCAGTCGGCAGTGCAGGGGTAAGGCACTGCACCCCACCATTAGTGGGGGGTGGGCAGGTGGTGCCATTCAGGGGAATGAGGCAGTATCCAAGTCCTGTGCTCCTATGTGGGGGAGGTACTGAGGGGTCCGATGTGAGCTGGGGTTGGTGGGAGGTACCGGGTGGCAGTATGTAGTGGCCCCATTGTGTGGGTGGGCTACTCACCCTGTTGTCAGGTGACTCCTGCTGTGATTGTGGGCATGTAGGGAGCATACGGCAGGGTTCTCCCTGGCGTAACTTGCACCCCTGTGCACCCCATAGCCAGCACTGTGTGCCTTAGTGTATGGCACTTAGTGATGGCATGCCCCTCACCCACCCCTGGAGTGTTGCTCTTCAAGCAGCAAGGGAATCAGGTGCATAGGTGCTGTGCGCCCCCTTGGTGTATCCCATATGGGGGGGTGCATAAGGTACAGAGTGACTGTGTGCCCCAGATACATGTGCGTAGCCACTCTGCCCCAATAGTGCATATGGGATCCTGTTACTAGAAGTTTCTAGACCTAGAAAGAAGAATAAACAAGGATGAGTTTACAAAATGGACGCCCAAGTGTGGTATCTATACATTTTGTCAATATATACAGACTGGTAAAGCATTTACACATCTTGTTTCTGAACAAGTGTTTGAAAATGAACATTTTATTAATTGCTGTACCAAGAATGTCATTTATGTAGTGAGATGCACATGCAATGATTTCTACATTGGAAAAGTGAAAAGACCTTTTAAAATTAAAATTGCTGAACATTTGAGGAACATCGCTAAACAGGATACAACTAATGATTTATGCAGAAATGGCTGGGGCATTCATTTTTCCTTCAGGGATTAGACAAGATTGCCATAAATATCCACTGGGTGGGATTTGAACAATAAATTATTACAAAGGAAGCGTAAGTGGCTGTATACTTTACAGACTAATGGTGCTAAATGACATAATGAAATGTTTAGTTTAGTGCCTTTTTTAAAGAAAACATGGCTGTGAAATGTATGTTGTTTGGACAAACCCCTCAAATTGTGATATTCATGTGATTCAAGCAGTTACTAGCATAGGAATAATCTTTTTAAGAGTGTAAAACATGCTTTAATATATTACATGTGTTAGCACATATCTATTTAACTCTTAGTGCAGATTTGTAGATAGGGTATATTTATATTTATGTATAAATATAAATATAAATATTTATATTTATGTATACAGTTGTATAATTGCATACAGTGCATATATTCTTTATTGGGGTTTTGTGCATTCTGTCTGTGTTTAACATTTTGAATAAATGTAAATTTTAACTCGACCTAGCACTTGTGAGGTTCATTTTTTTTTGTCAGTATACCACGTGATCAGACTCCACATGTTTTATTTTGATCAAATCAAATCACTCTTTATTTATAAAAAAAGGTACCTTTTTACAAACCTAGGCACCAGTACAACATCTAATTAAAAAAAATAATAAATAACCAATAAAAAAGGTTAAGACTAAAGATACATAAAGATAACAGCATTCTTTAAAAATCAGGAAATGCTAGGCTAAAAAGGTAAGTTTTCAAAGCCTCCTTAAAACTTTGTACGGTCAGGCAGTCTCGTACCCAACGAGGTAGAGAATTCTACAGGGTCAGGGCCATAAAACTAAATGCTCTTGCCCCAGATGTATGCAAATGAACCCAGGGATTCCCTAGCAATCCCTCGTCAGTGGATCAGAGAGGGTGGAGGGGACAGTAGGGATGAACAAGATGTTGCAGGTAACCAGGTCCCTGATTGTGTAGGGCCTTATAGGTCAGCAAACCGACCTTGAAGGTAATCCGCCACTTAACTGGCAGCCAGTGCAGAGTACGGAGCACAGCCATTATGTGACTGGTCCTAGAGGTACCAGTCAATAGCCTGGCTGCCGCATTCTGCACCAGCTGCAGGTGGCGGATATCAACCCCTGGTACCCAAAGGTAAAGGGCATTGCAATAGTCAAGGTGGGAGGTAACGAAGGTGTGGACCAAGGTTGGAAGACATCAGGGGGAACCAGGTGCTTTACCCGGGCAATATTTCTCAGATGATAAAAAGAGGTTTTGAAAACTGCTGACACCTGTGAATTAAGGGTCAAACAGTCATCAAACATAACGCCAAGCTTCCGAACCTGGTCTGAAGTAGTCAGCTGGGCACCTCCAAGCCAAAGACCCAAGGGTGAACCTGTCAACAAACTTGTCTCCCGATGACCTGGGTCCACAACCAACACCTCAGTATTTTCTGGGTTTAACAGCAGCCAGCTCACATTCATCCAGTCCTGGATCTCGGCAAGACAGCTGTTAAAGACCGAAACAGCATCATCCTGGCAGGGCACGAAAGACATGAAAAGCTGAGTATCATCTGCATAGCAGTGAAAACTTAAGCCATACTGCCTAATGATCACTCCTAATGGCAGCATACACACTACAAACAACATAGGTGCCAAGATGGAGCCCTGTGGCACCCCACAAGATAGGGAAAATGGAGCTGAGGAAAAAATCCCAGACACCACCCTCTGAGTCCTAACCTCGAGGAAAGATCAAAACCATCTGAGGACCATCCCAGAGAGTCCACAGATAAACTGCAGGTGCTCCAACAATGCACCATGGTCTATGGTGTCAAAAGCTGCAGAGAGATCTAGAAGGACCAAGATGGAACGGGTCTTCTGATCTCTCGCTATTAGGAGGTCATTTAATAACCGGACTAGGGCTGTCTCGGTACTATGTCTCTTTCTAAATCTGGACTGAAGAGAATCATAGACATTGTGGCTGGTCAAATAGTGGTTAATAGTGTGATGCAACCACTTTCTCAATATCCTTACTCACAAAGGGCAGGTAAGAGACAGGTCTGTAGTTAGCCAGACAGTCTGGGTCCAAGGAGAGCTTTTTAAGGAGCGGTCGAACCACAGCCTCCTTCAGGGGATCCAGAAAGATCCCTCTCTCCAAGGACATGCAGACTATCTCAGCAAGGACAGGGCTGATTTTATCCACACAACCTACCAAAAGACTCGTAGGGCCCGGGTCCAAACTACAGTTGGTCTGATGCAAAGTTTGGATGATCATCACAATGTCACCGATTGTGGGCCTGCCGAAGTCACACCACACAAACTGGGTGTCTGACATGTCCTGCTGACCACCGCAGCTCTCATTAGGGAGGGACAGATGGATCTCGGACTTGACTGCGGCAACCTTATCTGCAAAGAATCAAGCAACCTCCTCGCACCGTTGTTGTGAAAAGCGGTTCCAGGCGGAAGACAGATTGGATTGTACAGTATGTCCACAGTCCAGAAAAGCTGGGCTGGTTGATTCTGTGCAGCAGCAATTTCCCTGGACAAGAATTTTGCCTTCTTATGGGTAATTGCTGATTGATAAACCCGGTAGTGGTCTATCAAATTAAGTCTGTCACCCTCCAGGCCCGATTTCTGCCAGCACCTCTCTAGCCTTCATCCCACTCTCCTCAACTCCCTCAGAGCCTCATCAAACCAAGGAGACCTGGGGTGTCGAGTGAGGGTTTGAACTCTAACAGGAGCAATGGAATTCAAGGCCTCAGTCACTGCCTTATTACAGGAAAGTACCAGGTCCCCTTCATCCAAGCATTCACTCGGTATACCTGAGAGGTCCAACACTGCCATCAGGCCATCAGGGAAAACACCCCTCAAAGGGCAGTACTGGACCATCTCCATAGGGGAAGGCCTACTGGGGGGGCCAGAAAACTGAACTTGATGGTATGATGGTCAGACCTCCCAAATGGTTCCACCACCAAGTCGGATATCTCCATCCCCATAAAGAACACCAAGTCCAAAGAATGACCACCAATATTTGTCGAGGAGGAAATAACCTGTGTGAAGCCCAGTGAAATCATTAACTGGAGGAAGTCCTGACCAAATTGTGAGAGTTCATCATTGACCCAGGCATTGAAATCCCCCAGGATCAGCCATCTGGGAGACTCCAGTGCCAGGTTAAAAATGAAGTCCATGACTTCCCACAGGAAAACCTTCCCACTTTCTGGTGGACGGTAGATGAGAAGGATCCTGCACCCCACACCCTCACCTATGATACATTCAAAGGAGTTGGTGGTCCCTAATGGTACCTCCATCAGGTTAAGTTCTGATCTAAAACAGATGGCAACACCCCCGCCCCTACGATCCAAACTCAGGTGGTGTATCACCGAGTACCTGGCCAGAATTACTGATGCCAAAATGGGAAAAGCATTCTCATCCAGCCAGGTATCGGTGATGCAAGCAGGGTCAGGTGATCCAACAAGATCTGCTATTATAGCAGTCTTGTTCTTAATAGACCTGGCATTGCACAACACTGCCCTAGTAGGATGAGTCACCGAGGAAGACCCTATTACCTACCTGCTATTAACAGAGCCCTTGGGTAAGGGAACCAGACAGGGAAACCCCCTTTCCTGAGCCCATTTCGCCCCAAGGCATCTCCTTGTCCCCACTATCCCAGTTCATCCACTCCTTTCAATTCCCCCACCAGGCCAGGCTCATGCCCTCTTAACAATCTCTAGAGCCTGGCACCTTCTATATACCTCCAGGGATAGCGAGGGACAAGCAAAAGGTCAGAGATCCCTAAGCCTGGAGGGGGAATAATGTCTGACCGTCGTTATACTACCCCAACACATCATCACCACATTACGCAGCAGCCAAGCACACAACACTAAAGTCAAACTCTCAATCTTTCACATCACTCCCACCATACAATAATCAATAAACCAACACCCCCAACCCCACAATACAAACAGTATACGATATTGTGATTGGTTGACCATCCATGGCACTCCAGACATTACATCATGGGTTTTAGCTCATCTGATAGGCTAACGATGCACAAGACCTAGGATCAAATTTATAGACCCCAGGTCCCAGAAGCCCCTGTTCTCCAGTTCTAATTGTGCATCTGAAAAGGCAGCAAGCACTCCAGGAGCATCTGCACCGTGCCAGGAAAGGTAGGTTGTGAATTCCACAGATAATTGTCTTTTTTATGTAAAAATACCACTGAGCCTACCTAGGATTCAGGTCTAAATAATTCCTACAGTCTAGTCAAGTCCTGAGAATAGTTTTATAAGGTGAAAACTGTTCAGGAACCTTATTGTCTAGGCCCCTGCTGGAGTGCAAATTTGTTTGTTTGATTTATATTGAAACTAAGTTGACTGTAACAGGTTTATGAGGCTTGATTATGGTGCATTTGCATGTTTTTTAAATCGTTTTTCGTTATCTTGGTTGTTTTGACCTGTGCAAGTTAGAAGAAAAAAAAACCCTAGTATACCTTGGCATCTCTGCTCATTACGTGCAACTCCATGCCCTACTTCATCCAAAAGCATGGCTTTATGCTATTCCACGCCAGGGAGCCTCTCCTTTTATGCCTTTTTTGGCATTAAGCTTCTCCACGGAGATGTCCATTCACTCGTTTCACCGCGTGTGAAAAGAGACCTCCCTCCCGTTTGCGTCTCCATTTGGAGATTTGCAGATTCCCCTCTCCTATGTCTCCCTCTCTGTTGTTAGGAGTGACAGCAATCCTGGATTGACAGAGGTATCGCCACCCTTCATGGCGATGTGATTCCCCATGTGGTCTGCGATTCTCTTTCCAGCTTGCGGAGTGGGCCGCCGACTTCCACTCGCATTTCTTCCTTGCGCTCGGTCCCGAATTAATTCTCTCAGCCCTCGCTTTTCAGGAGGGCTTGCCACTCTTTGCTCTACTCCTTAGTGGGTTAGCAAAGTAAGCTACCAAGGTTTTTTTCCCCTCACCATTAGTATTCCCTCCTTGTCCCATGGTACAGATTCTCGGAAGGGGCATTGAGTAGTGCTCCTGGATTCAATGGTGTAGTCGGAAATTAAGTACAGTGACGGAGCAACGGTCTAACAAAGGACCAGGATTCTTAAGCTTCTTCTTAGAACATCTAGCCAACGTGGGTTACTCGAGCCTTAGGGGGATCATCTCCCATAGCAGAGACCTCATGGCCCAGGGCCAAGCATGGCATATTCGATTCTTCATAACGCAACTATTAGGAGCCACCTCACCTGGCATAGGCCCCTCCCACAGTGGCCTACCCAGTTGCCCCACCACTCTCCCTTTGGGCCCCAGCTCCACTTCTATGCAGCGGCACAAGTGGATTGGAATCACCTGGATGGGTCAGTTTTCTCCCCTTTCTAGCAAAGACTACTAAGCCCTAGCACAGCAACCTGGACAACGTTTTATTCTGGGGAGATATTCTAAAAAACAACTTCCTCTCTGGGGCACCTCACCTAGTGGCCCTCTGACAGATCTGCTACACACGATATGCTATCTTTCTCCCACCCTGAACCTCGCTGCGTGGGGAAGAGGAACAATCAGGGGGCCTATTAACCATTTCAGACCCTCTTAAGCAAGGATCTCTACACTGTTACTTATAGAAGTTTTGTTATTGTGGGGCATTCAAGATTCTTCTGACAGACCGTCCTCTCGCATCCCTAACGTACTGCTCTCTTTCTCTCCCTCTCTCTCTTTCTCCTCCGATGGTGAAAGCAAGAAAATGTACGGCCTGTAGCACCAGCCTGATGCCCCACAACTCGGGTCCTCTATTCCCTGCATGCATTCATGATGAGGAAGATTCTTCCCTGGTCCCCTCCCCAATGTTGGGCTTGGATGCCCCAGGTACCAGTGGTGTGACTTGACTGGACCCAGGGGCCATACTTCAACAAAACCAACAAGCAGCTGTGGCCATGATGGAGAGTCAGCAAAATTTGATGTTGAAAATCACGGAAAAGCTAGAAGCCATGACGCAGTCCAGATTAACGCCCGCCCCAAATCCAGTGCCGGTGCCTGCAAACCAGGGGGGAGGCAGCCAGAATCCGGTCCAAACTGACCTGTCCTCCCCTGAACCCCACTGCACTCACCAATGGGGACGACACCGGGGACAAGGAGCCCCTCTAGAATGAGGAGCCAGTACCATCGGAAGAAGAAGAAGAGATGGAAACACAATCAGTCCCATCCCTCACATCCAAACTGTGCTCTTTTGACTTAATACCAGGTCTCATGAGGATAATGAAGGCCACCATGGGTTTCAAACTAGAGGAGGAACAAACTGAGTCAAAACTCGATCCCCTAATTCAAAAAAGGAAAGTCTCCCAGGAAACCTTCCCAATTTGTCTTGCGATTGATTACATATTCATTAAAGAGTGGGAAGCTACAGAGCCAGGCAGGATGTCAGATACAGTAAGAGGAACCTAGACTGCATGTACCCGGTCCATGAAGACAAGGCCAGCATATGGTGCACCGCCTCCACGATCGACCCACAGGTAGCTGCACTCAGCAAAAAGACAGTCCTCCCCCGTGGGGCCATTCCTCTGAAGGGCCAGGCAGACAAGAAGGTGGAGGACATGTTAAAAAAGTTGTTCGAAATCGAGGGCACAGCCGTCAAGGCATCCACTACCACCATATACACTGTGCATGTTCAGATTCGCTGGCTTGAGGAGCTCCTAGAGAAAACAGCTCCTGATTCCAGAGAAGCCAAACTTTTGGAATGCTCTCTAGATTCTGCCAGATACCTAGCAGATATGGTAGTTGATTCCCTGAAACTGAGTGCAAGAGCTACCGCCCTGACTAACCGAGAAAGAAAGGTGTTTTGGCTTAAGCTATGGGAAGCAGACAATGAATCCAAATTATTGCTCCAGAACCTCCCATTGAAGGGGAAACATGTCTTCAGTGAAGGCCTGCAAGATTATCTAAAACAGAAAGAAGAGGGAAAAGATTTACTTAAACACAAGAACAGACCAACCTATCTACCCACCGGGCGATGGAGATTTCGGGGGAGCTACAAGTATCAGGCCCTCATAGACACTTACTACCAGAGTACATCATTTCGAGGAAGAGGGAGACAAGGGGGACACTGTTGTTCCTTCACCCCCGCGTACCAATCTTCAAACTATAGGGGCCACGGACCAAAGTTTGGAGGAAGAGGAAATAGAAGCAAGCAGCAATGACTATGTACTCTTATCCCCCCCTACAGATGACAACCACTCGTGGTCCCTACCCACCCGTGGGAAAAAGACTTATGCTCTTCCATCACCAGTGATGCAACACAACCACAGACAGATGGGTATTGGAGGTAGATTTAAGGGGTATTCTATAGAACTATCCAGGTCTCATATATCAGACAGGTTCGTGACCTCCCCGACAGCAAAGAACAGGACCACACCCCATCAGGTTCAGCAGATCCTACTGGACCTGATGCAGAACAGGGTTATTCAACTAGTCCTCCCCGAACAAGAACAAGGAGTTTACTCCATCTTCTTCCTCATTCCCAGAAAGACTGGGGAACTTCGTCCCATCTAAGGCCTAAAATTCCTCAATAGGTTTGTGGTCACCCAGAGGTTCAAGATGGAGACACTGAGATCGACACTCTGCAGCATCTGGAGAGACAATTTCCTCACGTCCATAGATTTAAAAGACGCATACCTTCGCATCCCATTCGTCCTTGCCACAGAAAGTACCTACATTTCCAAGTGCTTGGCCAACATATTCACTATCAAGCATTACCATTCAGTCTTACCTCGGCACCAAGGGTATTCACCAAGGTGTTCATAGCATTCGTGGCCAGCCTAAGAGAGCAGGGAGTGGATATTGTCCCCTATCTGGATGACTGGCTAATCCAAGCACGGTCCAGGGAACAATCCCGTGCCACCACCATGAAGGCCCTAAGGGCCCTGGAAGATCACGGCTGGGTCATGGACCAAGCCAAGAGTCACCTCATGCCCATGCAACAACTAGAACACCTGGGAGCAGAAATAAACACATCTCAGGCATGGGCCAGTCCATCCCAAAACAGAGACATTGAAGTGATGTATCTAGCACATCAACTCCAGGTCACCAACATGCCAACTATCAGTCAAGTCGCTCAAATGCTAGGATGCATGGCCTCTTGTATCGATCTAGTTCCTTGGGTCAGGTGGCATATGAGACCCCCTTCAAAACTACATGCTATCACATGGGTCACCTAACGAACGCAATCTGACAATCAAATTACCACTACCCACTACAGTGAGACATTCCCTGACCTGGTGGAAAACTCACAGATCCCTCATACAAGGGGTTCCACTAGAGATTACCTATGACATCACCATCGAGACAAACGCAAGTCTCCTCAGATGGGGGGCATGCATGGGACCTCAGTCAGCCCAAGGTAGCTGAACAACTTCAGAGGCCAGACTGTCCATAAATGTGCTGGAAATAAGGGCAGTTTATCACACTCTCACAACCTTTCAAAGGGTTATTTCTGGTCAGTCAGTATCGATTCACTACGACAATCAGGTTACTGTGGCATACATCGCCAAGCAGAGGGGAACCAAGAGCAGAGCTATGCAGAAGGAAGTGACAAGGGTAATGGAGTGGGCTCAGGCCCATCTCATCCATGTTGGAGCCATCCACCTAGCCGGCAAGCTCAACATCCCAGCAGACTGGCTCAGCCGCCAAGAGGTACACCCAGGATAGTGGCACCTGCATGCCGATCTATTTCGACTGATACAGGAAACATGAGGACCTGTTTCCATAGACCTCATGGCAATGGAAGACAATGCCCAAGTGCAAGGGTTCTTCTTCAGATACAGGGAACGCCACTCCCAAGGAGTCAACACGTAATCCCAGACCTGGTCTCTGGATCGAGCGTACATGTTCCCCCATACCCCTCCTACTGCAGGTCCTTGCAAAGATACACCAGTCACAGAAGACCATTTCTGGTAGCCCCATACTAGCCGTGCAGAGCCTGGTTCTCTTCGGCCATGGCCATGGCACTGGACAAGCGCAGGCTCCCATACAGACCCGACATGCTAACCCAAGGGCTGTTAGTCCACCCCACCCCAGGGACCCTGAAACTAATGGCCTGGCTCCTGAAAGGCAGAGACTGCTAAAAATGGGCTATCATGCATCAGTCATAGCCACATTACTGCAGTCCAGGTGGCAGCTGACCAACACTACATACAGAAGGCAGTGGTCTCTCTTTTCGGCCTGGTGCAAAGACAGAGACAAACTTCCAGAGCAAGCAGACATGTCTACCATACTACTATACTTACAACAGGGAGTAGAGAAAGGACTTTCTCACTCTTCCCTCATGGTACAGCTCTTGGCCATCAGGGCGGCCATCGGCCACATAGGACACCACACCCCGGGGTCACATCCAGATGCGGTACATTTCCTCAGAGCTGTAGAGGGTCTCCACCCCAGAACCAGACTCCTAATTGCCCTGTGGGACCTCACGATAGTCCTAGATGCCCTCTAACCATCCGCTTTGAACCATTCCAAGATGTGGACTCTTATTGGGCGGGACTAAAGACCTGCTTCTTGGTGGCCATATGTTCCTCTGGAAGGGTTGGTGAACTCAGGGCACTATCATATAGAAAGCCCTACACAGTGTTCACCTCCCATGGGGTACAACTGTGTACACTCCCAGCCTTTAGACCAAAGGTTACATCAACTTTCCACCGAGAGCAGCCCATTGAGCTACCCACCCTCTCAGATGTTTCACAAGCAGGTGATATATCTATCCCTCACCCCTTGATGTTGCGGTTACACTAGCCAAGTACATAGCTTGAATATAGTTGGTATGGCAAACTGAGAGGTTGTTCATAGTGTCAAAGGGACAACAACAGGGTAAGGCAGCTTCAAAGACCACCATAGTGGGATGGCTCAGGAGGACCATACAAGAGGCTTACAATGCAAAGGGGCTGACACCACCAGAGGGCATTAGAGCTCACTCAACAAAGTCGGTATCCACCTCCTGGGCAAAAAGAGCCAACATAACTACAGAGGACATTTGCAGAGCAGCCACTTGGAGCTCTATACATACACTTGCAAGACACTACAGGTTGGACCATCTGTACACCAGTCAGAATACTTTCACCACTCAGGTCCTCTCAGCAGCCAGCTCATGCTCCCCTCACTCTCAGACCACTCTGACCCACCCAAAAGGGGTATAGTACTGCTGTTTAGTAACCCATAATGTAATGTCTGGAGTGCCATGGATGGTCAACCAATCACAATGGGTGTTTACTCACCTGGTAAAGGTGATTGTGTTGGTTGACATCCATGGCATTCCATGGCCCACCCTACAGAGCGATCAAAGTGACTGGGAATCTATAGAACAGTACAGTAAATAAGGAAAGCTTCTTTAAAGAAATGCCAATGCCTTGAATACATTCATCGGCCACTTAGCAGGCCAAGTGCTAGTACTGTATTAATAGGGAATAAAGTGGGCCTCCAGCCATGGATAGAAAGCTCATCAGCATCTTTGTGTATTGTTATTAGAGTATTGTGGTATTATTAACCTTACTTTTCGTTGTAATAATTTTTATTGATATTTCAGAACATAAAACAAAACATAAGGTCACATTACAAAATACAGTGATCAGTTAAAAAAGTACATCCAACCCCGCCCACAAGTGCTGGGATGGTATACTGATCTAGTTGTCATATGGGGGCAACCAAGTATACCCTAAGAGTAAACTATATAAACGTAACATTTCAGTTAACAGAATAAAGACTACTGTATATCACTGGGTTACATGCTCATTATGTATAGACATACCATAGAATTTAAGCCAAGCACTCCCGGGTACCCCAAAACCTCCCACTATCAACCCTATAAGGAGTACTTACCAAAGCAGGATTGAATCAGATCCTTCACAATACTGGGCGTATTACATTGCAGAAGTAATTTTATACTTGCTGCCAGAGGTGCTCCTTTTCAAGGCATTCGGAGCACTATGACATAGAGTATAGATATGTTCTGCAAGGACCACCCGTTCCTGTAAAGATACCAAAACGACCCAAGCTCAAGTCCGTACTCATAAGATAACTTCAGTGTGTCCAGCAGACCAAACACATTCAATCATAACACTTATAGTTCTGGGAATATCACATCCCCCACAAAACATGGGGAACCATTACCTTTACCTTTGCTGGAGTCCCACCACAAACTACATATACAGCCAACAGAAGAAACCAAGGTTGATCACCCTATTCCCGCTGGAGGAGGAACCTGCACTAAGTATCTCAGATATGGGTCCTAACAGGCTGTGAATGAGGATAATTTGGATTTCTGTAGGTGGGATATCTTATCCAGTTTGGTCAGAGTAGCCAAAGACCCCAATATTACTGTTACCGTAGGGATCACCACAGACCTCCACTGGCATAATATAGCCCTTTTGGTTTGTAATGCTAACAAGGCCAGCCATCTCAATTTTAATGGTGACAATTTAGGAAATACCCCCCTTAACCCCAAGATACAAAAAAGGGGACATAGGGGAATGGTCTGTTGGAGAACCCGAGAAGCCAGAACCAGAATCTATTGCCAGAGAGGTTGGATCTTGGGGCATGTCCACAGAATGTGCAATAAATCTCCCCCCGGCTGTTGACACCTCCAGCAATTATACCTCTCTATTACTTTAGCTCTATACAGAACGACTGGGGTTCTATACCATGAGTGTGCAATTTTGTTTTGAATTAGTCTTGATTTGGCATCAGTAAGCCAGGAATGAACATCTATCCAGGCTTTATCCCAAGCCTCAGATGATATAGGAGTCTGCAACATCTTCTCCCATCTAATCCTCGCTGTCTCAGATTGAGATGGAACAGTATCATGCAGGGTAGCATACAACTGACCCGCAAGTCCCTTAGTACATGACATCCACTTAACCAATGGAGATGGCTGAACCCGGCTCAATGGAGAACGCAAAAGTTGTCTGATAACATCCCTGATCTGGAGGTATCTCCAGAAATCTTCTGCTGAATTCCCCATTGCTGTCTCAGAGACTGAAATGTCTGGATATTCTTATGATCAGGGTCAACAAATCTCCTAACGTGGTGATACCCAATGCCCAATGCCCCCACCTAATTTTGCTGCCACCTATGGTGATGTCTGGGTTGTGCCATATGGGCACATAAGAAAGAGGAAGAGGTGCCAGCTTAAGTCTCTGATAAGCAAACCCAGTTTCTCCTGGCCGAATCTATTGTAGGGGACATAGGAGAAGTACTCTCTATCCCACCCTTATTAATCTTAGCTTTTTTGAAATTATCCTTCTGTACTAGAAGAGATAAGGGATGACACAACCCTGTGATGTCTGTCTCTAGCTGTACCCATTGCGGTGACAGAGGGGAAAGGGGTCTAGCCCAGTTGATCGTTTGAGCTAACAGAAAGGCCCAATGGTATCCTTCAAACCACGGGAGGTTCCACCCCCCCTGCCGCCAGTGTGATCTTAATTTAGCCCGACTGAATCAAGGTTTAGATCCCTCCCATAAAAAATCCCCAATTTGTCAATACTCTGAAACCATCGTGCAGGTAAAGGGACCGGTAAATGTCTCAGGAGATAAAATAATTTGGGAGCCGCAATCATAGATATTGCCGCCACTTTCCCAGCAAGAGTTAGCTTAAGTAACCTCCATCTATCAAAATCTGTCTTCAGTGAGGAGAGAAGGGGTTGTATATTGGCCTTCCATATAACCTCTAGACAGGGAGTGAGAAAAATACCCAAATATGTAATCCCAACTGGAGCCCAAACTAGCTCCTCCACTCCCATGTCCTGCTGAACACAGTGCTCATTCAGGGGGAGTATCTCTGTCTTGTGCCGATTCATTCGAAGACCAGAATGCTTAGAGAATTCTTCAAGCAAATCAAGAAGCAGGGGGATAGCAGTGTGAGCATCCTCCAACAAAAGGAGAAGGTCATCAGCATACATAAAACTTACATAGGATATATTCCCCACTGTCAAACCATTAATCTTTGGGTGATTGCGAATGGCAGCTGCCAACGGTTCTATCGCCAAGACAAAAAGTAAGGAAGAGAGCGGGCAACCTTGTCTCATCCTTCTGCCCAAAGGGAAAGGTTGGGAAAGGGTCGAATTGGTATCAACTCTGGCAAAAGGGGCCCCATATATAGCTTTTATTCTTGTGAAAGGTGTCTCCAATCCCAAAATGAGCAAGGGTCAAATATAGATAGTCCCATTCCACTGAGTCAATAGCCTTTTCGAAGCTACCGTAATGGCAGCCGCAGGTGTGAAGAGACCTGGCCAGAGGAATCAAATTCAACAGGGTTCTTAAATGATCTGAACTATGTCTGCCCGGTATAAATCCCACTTGTGATGGGTGTATCAATTCAGCCAACAAAGGACTAAGTCTGTAGGCCAGGATTTTAGCATAACATTTACTGTCCAGGTTTATAAGCAAAATAGGGCGATAATTTCCTGGATTCGTGGAGTCCTTACCTTTCTTGGGAATCACAACAATAGTTGCCTCCCCCATAGAGGGTGGAAAGGCGCTCTTAATTTCAACCTCCCGAAAGACCTGAATCAAAAGGGGTGCAATAACATGGCCCAGAGTCTGATAAAATTCTACGGGGTACCCATCGCTACCCGGAGATTTACCCTTTTTTAAGTTTTGAATAGCCACCATCAGTTCCTCCTTAGAGATAGGAGATCTAACCCTGTGTGTGCTGGCTCTGCAGCTTAGATAAGCTCAGCGAATTTAAGAAGCCCTGAGTATCCAAATTATGCTTAGTGTGAGTGGAGCAATATAACTTTGTATAGAATGCAGACATAATCTCATTAATATCCCCTGGAGAAGTACGTAATGAGCCTAAATTGTTTTTTAGGCCAGTGATAAATCTGCTAGCCTGCTGTTTCCTTAATTGGTAAGCAAGTACCTTACCCCCTTTGTCCCCCCCTTCCCAAAACATATGTTTAAGACGTAAAATAGTAGCTTCCGCTTTCCTGTTCATAATCTGATTAATTTCAAACCGAATGGCTAATATGGATTTCCCTATAGGCGAATGAATATTGGGAGAAAGCAGCGACTTAAACTTACTCTCAGCCTCAGCCAATTTCCGCTCAAGGTCAAGCAAGCTGAGCTTCTTTTTATCTGCATCTAGTAGCCGAAAACCCCCATAATGCTACCTACTTAGCGTGGCTTTAAAAGCCTCCCAAGTTGTACATGCAGAGGTGTCATCAATAGGGTTTTCTGCAAGGAAAGAGAGGCCTCCTTAATGAACCAAGGTGAACTCAGGGTCCTGTACCAGAAGTGGGTCCAATCTCCACTGTTTAGTTGGGGGGGCCACTGGGTCCCATTGTACTAATAGCTGAACTAAAGCATGATCAGAGATACAGCAAGGGAGAATTGAAACCTCCAAAGTTTTAGTAGTTAGGTTAGCTGAGCCAAGCCAAAAATCAAGCCTACTATATGAATCATTGGGAACAGAATGAAATGTGTAGTCTCTAGCTCTGGGGTGGAACAATCTCCAGAGATCTACTAACCCCTGGTCAGACAACATTTGATGGAGAGCCTTCACACTCTTAGGATGTGCCTCTTTCCCCCCATCATTTCTATCCAACATAGGCATCAAGGTAAGATTAAAATCCCCACCAATGAGTAGCGGACAGTCTGGAGGGTTAAATTCTAGTGTTGCTTCTGCCAGCTTATAAAAAAAAAGTGAAGCATCATCATTGGGGGCATATACATTGCATACAGTAATTAAACCTGTGGGCGTATTATACGTAGCCATAACCCATCTGCCATCAGAATCTGCACGTGTCTGGGTTAACTTCCAAGGAAGAGACTTGTGCACCAAAATCTGGACTCCGTGTTTCCTGGTCAAGGCATTGGAATGCACTTGCTGCCCAACCCAATCCTTCATCATACGGGTATGATCTTCCCCATTAAACTTAGTATCCTGGAGAAAGGCCACTTGAGAATGTTTACGTTTCAAGTATACGAGAACTTTCTTACGTTTAATCGGAAAATTTAACCCACGGACATTCCAGGTATGCATCACTATATCAGACATTTTGTTACTTTCCTCAATGTACCTTAGTCTAAACTATTAAAAGAACTAAATCTATCTATATGCCAAATATGAAAAGTCCCTGTACCGATCAGGGCAAACACGCACCCCAAGAATAGGCGGGAATTATCTAACCTAATTACAACTACTCTATACTCCTACACTATCTAAATAACAACCAAACAAACAAACTACCTACTATTATTAGAAGAACTGGTAGAATTAAGCCAGCTAGAAACCTAGCCAATGGTATATCCTATCGATCCTGGGGGGAACCAGGTATTTCTCAAAAGGAAGAAGATTCCTATCTACTATGGAGCATATATCAAACTACTCTGAAAGAGGACCAAAGCAACAAAGTCCGTACATGCTAGAACCTGCAACGGACCTGCCTACAGTCCCTTCACATGGGGAACTAGTCCTATAACCAAATCTTAGGACCAGTTATTGCTCTGCTCTTAATGGGAAACTCAGAACCCCCTCGTACCAACTCCATGTCCACAAAAGATATTATGACATCTCCCCTAACTGGGCTTCTAATACTCCCTAAACATTTTCTTACTAATGAATCTTTACCAACACTCCTTAAGGCCCACCTATAACCAAGCCAAGTACTGCATATTCTGAGTAAAACTATGTGGCACATCTTAATCATTACCCCATAGTACGAAACCGATAGAATCCCTTTGGCAATGTTAAGTTCTACATATCGCCTCTGTGGACCCATTGAGTCACTTAATCCTTCCCAATAGGCCCTCAAAGCAAAATACTATGGAGGGTAAAATATTGTCTTGACAGAGATAATAAACTTCCTCCTATGGAAGACAAACAGGGAAGGAAGAAAAAGAGGGGTAGGTCACACCCACGGGGATCTACCCTATCACAGGCAGATCTTCAAACATCCCTTAGCCACAGATGTACCACCCACATTATATGTTTATATAATCATTCCCCTTCTATCCCAGCCATCACCCCAGATGTGCCATCGATGACAACTGCCATAAAACCTTCTGATAGACATTACCCCAAGGGCTACACCCAGGTATAACTTAAGGAAGCCATACCTATTTCCACCCACAATATTACAACAATAAACAATCAGCAGTTCAGATACTTAACTAACATTAAACAGTATAATCCAAGGAAAAAAGTCCATTTGCTCATGAAATTTTCGGCTGTTTTCCCTCTTCTCGTTCTTGATCCATAGATTGACCTGGGGGGGACCCTAGGGCCGGAAAGACTGATGATGTACTAGCTGTGGTACTGACCATGCCCTGAAGACAGTTCCTAAGAGGGTCTTCTTGAAAACTTCCACCCCCATTGACCATTGCTTCACAACTTTCTTCCTCGGGGAGATCGTTCAGAATCGCAAACCGGTTTTTGGCAAAGTAAGGACTGACATATTCTATCTGAACTTCTCCTTGTGTATCTGGAGGAGAAGTCAGATTGTCGAGTGCTGCTCTTCCTTTCTGAGATGGTCCTTTTAGTATGTGGGAAGATGGAGGCCTCTTCCGTACATTCAAGTTCCTGGGTTCTAATCCCACCAGTGGTGCCGATTGAGGAGAGGTAACTGTAGTAACAGCAGCTGAAATGGGGATACCTTGAACATTTTCAGCCTGGCTAGAAGACTGGGAAATCAAACAGGAATTGGCAATATAGTCCAAAGCCGCCTCTGAAGATAAAAATTGCAGACTTGTACCATTCATAGAGATTTGTAGTGTGGCCAGGTACCTTAATGTGAAAGAGATCTGTAAAGCATGTAGCTTCTTTCGAGCTTCAGTGAAAGTTTTACGCCGAGCGGCCAATTCCCTCGAATAATCTTGAAAAATCATAATCCTATTCCCTTGCCACTGTAGCTGTCTGAGCTCTCTTGCCCTAGCCTGTATTGCTTCTTTTTCAGCAAAATTCAGGAACTGAACCAGGATGGGGAGAGGACGTTCCCCCTGGGCAGGCCTAGGCTGGGCCGTGAGGTGAGTCTGCTCCATTGTAATTTTAGTACCCTCAGGGAGCTTCAAGATTTCTGGCAGTACATGTTGCAGAAATGGCAAAACCTTCCCTTCCTCACAACCCTCCGGGAATCCCAATAGGCACAGATTATTTTGCCTACTCCTATTTTCCAGATCTTCCACTTTATCTTGCAGCTGATTAATCTTAGCTGCCTGATCTCTCATTAGGGCTGAGTAGTTGAGAAGTGAGTCCTCCTGCGTATTTACCCTTTGCTCCACTGTGTCCACACGTACATTAATTTGCTGAATAGCGAGAGCAGAATTATTAGCTGCTAATGTGAGGTTGCCTATGCTTGCCATGATCCACACAAACATGTCCCATATAGAGGGCTCCTCTCATTCATTTACTAACTGCGCCATCATGTAGATCACGGATAGCAGGGATACGAATCTCCCACTCGCAATCCACTTTGCCGAATGCCCCAAGAGTCCAAAATTCCCATGTCGATAGTACCTAGTTTCGGCAGCCTGGTCCGTTATTATTTTTTGTGTATATCCTCCCAAAAGGGTATAATTCCCGGGTGCTAGGCTCCGTGCAACGAGAACAACCCGATTAAGCCGGCATCTACAACGAGCGCTAACCACACCTCCCACTAACCTTACTTTTCAGCTATGGAAGATTTGAACTGGAGAACAGGGGCTTCTGGGACCTGGGGTCCAGAAATTTGATCCTAGGTCTTGTGCATCGTTAGCCTATCAGGTGGGCTAAAACCCAGGATGTAATGTCTGGAGTGCCATGGATGTCAACCAACAGAATCAGCTTTACCAGGTGAGTAAACACCCAATATTCTATCACAGAGTAAAAAAAGTAATTTCAAAAGGAAAAGAAGAAAGGCCACACAAGCTCTCCAAATGCAAAACCATTACCCTCTGAGGAACTCTCACCTCCCCAGATAAAATAATAATAATTGCCTCCTGGCCCTATCTCACACCTAGGTCAGGAGAACAGTCAACAGTTTAAACAAGGCACTCTCACTGCCCACCAGTTTCAAGACAATAGCATTTAAAAAAGAGTCCAAATGTCTTAATAGAAAAAAAAGCTTCCCTTAGCACCGCTGCAACTCCCAGGATCCTAAGAAGACTCCCCTTGATCCATGTTGCTTAGCCACCCAGCTGTCACCAAGGAATCACTGCCAGTGGCTTTTGACTACAAATAGGCTTCAGGGTAGAGCCAACTCTCCAGCCTGCCTCCCCCAGACACCATGGAGCTACCGGGTACCACAGTGCACATTCTCCAGTGGCCCCAGACCTAGGCACCAAACATCCAATTGCCCCCAGCAATTCCTCCCGTGGGTTCAGATCAGTGCCGCCATATAACTCGCCACATAGGTCTCAGAATAAAATCCAGAAAGAACGTCCAGTAACCTCGTTCATCGGACAAAAGTACCAATGTGATTATTCAGGTCCCAGTCCTAGTAGGAACTGCTGAAACCAAACCCCCGCAATAACGTTCCAGCAGCTCAATAGTCAAGAAACCAGGCAACTCCACCAAAGGCTCCAAGCTCAAACTCCTCAGGACAAATCTGCTCACATGGATGGAAATGACCCTCCTCAATCTTCGTCCTTGATCCTGGCACCAAATAGGAAAGACAGTAACATTCTCCACCAAACTTAATAAATAAAATGTCCCACAACAACTGTTAGTCACTCAGGAAAAATGGATCAAAATGTAACATAAGTATAAATATAGTGCAACTCTACATGAACACTTTGATTTTTACTTTAACCTAACCAGATACACTCTACAATAGCTAACTCACTCCTTTACCCCCAACTAACTACTAAATAAAATAACAGAACTAAATACAATAAATGAATAAACTCAAAAATAATAATGAACACCAAAACCAGCAGACATACACACACTGCATCTTGTGGCTAGCCCAGCATGGCCACCATCATCTTTATCTTCATCAGTTGGTACAAAATGGTACAGCCTTCACGTCATGGTACTGGTTGCATTTCAATTAGCCACCTCCTCTTTTTTCTTTGTGTGCTGATTTTTTTTAACCCCTTATGAATTATAAAGTACCTTGAATTAGGGTAAAATTTCTGACACTTATAAGGGATAAATTGTTATGAATTATAATCCTTTACAGAATGACTTATGTATACTTACCATTCCTTAGATGCGGTGTTTGAACAAGTTCAGCATTAAAACCAGGCCCTCTAATCTTAAGTACAGTGGTAGCAGTTTCACTATAAAATACCAGAGAACAAGGGGAAAAACACAAACACTAACACCTAAATGTTGCCGTTGACCATCTGAAGCAGCTCCAACATAGTAAACAAACAAAAAACATGCTGCACAGCACCATAGGGCTGTATTATAATTAAGCAATAAGGCACAACAGGGTGTGTGTCATCATGTAATAACATCACTCCTGGGGTGGGTTGAAGTACGAGGTGAAGCCGAGTGCTTCCACCACCCCAGGAGTGCATTATTACATGATAACACACATCCTGGAGGCCTTATTATGACATACAATGGCTCACACACAAATTAAAAAATAAAAAATAAAAATGATTTTAAGGAATCCAAATGGTCATCATCCATAGCCAAAAAATCATCATCCATAGCATCCAAAAGCAATACAGTGATGTTATTGTGTAATAGCATCACTGTCTCAGGCACACGTTGATCAATCAAAGTCCAGGAAATTTTTTTGCCATTGTATAATATACACTTACTGAGGTATTAGGCAGGCAAGAATGCCAACTGACATAGAACAACATCTCGATGCATCGTCTAGTGCATGAAGCTTTATCAGGGGTCTAGTGTTGTGTACCATCTTTTATGTGTACAAACCCATGGAGGAAATGCAGTGCAAAACTCAAGATAAAACATTGACCAAAATCATAATGTGCAAAGTCCATCCACTGCACTTCAAGAAGTCTTTCTGGTGAAGAAAAAACAAAACAAAAAAATTTTTTCATGTAGCCTTTGCCACAAAGTGCATGGTTTTGGAGTTTCTGATTGTTAAATTGAGCCAGTGAAGTACAATATAGTTAATAAAGTTTACCCCAAAGATTACTTCACAATTCTAATTTGTTGTCCAAAAAGATAGTCTCATAGTACATACAGCAGCAGGATGTTCCAAGTGGGGCCTGCTTCTGCAGTTAGAAACAACAGAAGAAATAGAATACATCTCTGAATGTTGAACAAATTAAACAGTGAAAATCAGTTACTACAGAAATCATTTCTCAGTTTAAGTGTTGAGGCAGTGTAGAAAGGATTGAAATGGTTTTGAGAGAAATAATTTTAGCAGTTATTATATTGCAGTCCGTGATCTGAGCTGAATCTGCTGGGGAGGGGTGAGTGAGCTCCAGTTTCAGTTGCGTTTGACTAACTGTTTTAAACGATAATGATTTTTTTTTTTACCAGTGCGACTTTTTGTTTGATGGTCTGTGCTGCTGATCAATAATTGTGAATGATGACCTGCCACCATAACAGCAATTTTATAAGTAAGCAGATTTTTTTTCAAACAAACCTTTTTTACAAAAACCAAAAACTGAAAAAAAAAACATCTTTTTGGATGGTGTGAGACAATAATCAGAGTTACTTGTGTAGATACCAGTATCAAAGTACAGTAATTAATATCTGGGGGAGTCTGCAGGGAGGCTCATAGGTCAAGCTGCTTAGAGGAGAGGATATAAGGTCAGAGAAGGAGGTGGGGGTTCCATAGCAACTGAAGCTATTACATATCTGGGTTCTGTTCCCAGAAGGACAAGTTCCATAAGGGTAAGAGGGGATAGCTAAGTTTATTAATAAGAAGTGCCTAGAATGTAAAATATGAAGAAGTGGCATGCAATGGTGATGGGGAGGCAGGTAGGGTTGTAGGGTGTAGAGGGTATGGGGCAGCAGTGTTCTTGGGAGGTCTGTGGGAGATGGGGGGTATGTTTAGTTTGCAGTCATACTGGACAGTTGAGGGTGGAGGTGTACCAGTTGAGGCAGGTGAGCTCTTCTTTATTGGGGGAGGGAATCCATAGGGTAAAAATGTAAAAATCAGATGAACCACAGGTCCTGGAAGAAGGCATGGGAGAGAAAACAGCAAAGGAGCCAAAGTGGGAGGGAGTCACGTACAAGGAAAAGGAAGCAGGAAGGGAGAAGGCAGATCCTCAGGGTCCATCACCCTAGCAGAAAAGAAAACTCTGCGTGGAGAGTGGATAACAGTAACAGGAAGGGCAAGGCATGGAGGGAGGGTGTCCACTGGGAGCACCATGAGAGGTGCCAGTGCAAAAGGTGTTGCTCCCACTGGACAGAGGGTAAGAGGAGTAATGTGGAGAGATCAGTAAGAATGGTGAGATGGGGAGGTAAGGAGGTAGTAATGGGAAGGAATTCAGGGATGGTGGGGTCATGGGGTGAGAGGGAAGAAGTTAAGACAAGAGGAAGCGAGCAAGGGAAGTAGGAAAGAGGTGATGGAGAAGGGTGACTGAGGGGAATGGCTGATGGGAGAGAAGAAGGGAAAGCTAGGAGGAGTACCAGGGAAATGATGGTTAGGTGGAGGGGGCTGGGACAAGGGTAGATGGAATGAGGGTTTGAGGCAGAGTACTGGATGTGCAGGAGAGAAAGGAGGATGCAGATAGGAGTGGGTAGAGGCATGGCATGGGGAGAGGCCTAGGAAGGGGGAAAAGGGTGGTGATCTTAGATGATTCAATGTTTAAGGGGTGAGGTGGGGAGAAGGAGTCAAGATCAAACTGTAGGAGGGTAAAATGTATGCCACGGATGATGGCAGGGAAAGAGGATCTCTGATAGTCAAGTGCATGGGTGAGGAGGGAGGGAAACCTCTCACAATAGTATATCTGGAAAAGGCAGACCTTGCAGGATGCAAGGTTGGGGTGGTGCAAGACAGATTCAGTGAGGTAAGGAAAATCTGCAGGTAGGGAGTACAGTAACATTCTTAGAGGTGCTACCAGTCCCAAGGGCCAATATCGCAATGAAAGCTAGAATTGAAGAATTTAGTTTATGGCTCAGAGGGTGGTGTGAGGTGGAGGGGTACAGGTTAATTGGTGACTGAGAAGGGACTTGGGTGTATAAAGACCAGCATGCACCTGACAGGCTGCATCTGAGTAAAACATACATAAGGGTCCTGAAGGGCTAACTGAAGGAATTCATGGGGAATTATCTCAGTTTAAACTGCCAAGGGGGTGGGCTGCAGGGTGAAAAATACGCTCAGTCACTTAAAGCAGGAGGCCAGTAGGCCTTCCCCAAAATAAGGACAGAACAGGGAGGATCTAGTGCAGATGGAGTGAAGGAGGGATGGTGGGATGGGTGTGGGACATGGGTAAAGGAAAGCCAGAGGAACTAGTCAATGGGGGTAAGATGGGAGGAGGGACTAGGTGGAGGAGAGGGGTGGGAGGGGGTAAAGAGTGGCTGAAGCCTAGGTGGAAGGTACTGATTCTGAATGCCAGAGGCCTGAGAAATAAAAAGGCTAAGTTGAAGGCACTAATGACTGAAGGGAAGGTGGACATAGCAACCCTCACAGAGACATAGGCTAGACCAAACCATGACTGGGACCTTGCAGTCCTCAGTTTGAAAGATATATAGGAAGCATAGGGAAACAGGTAGAGGGAGGGAGTGGCTCTGTATGAGAAAGAGGGGATAACCTGTACCAGACAGAAAGGGACTGATGGAAAGACAGAAGCATTATGGCTATAGGTTCAAGCCAATAAGGGGAAAAAAGTAAAGATGAGGGTAGTTTACAGACCACTTTCACAGGATGAGGACATAACCAAAGAAGTCATGTTCCAAATCATGGAAATGGCAGGCAAGGGGGAGGTAGCAATTGTGGGAGGCCTGGAACATTCTTGCAACCTCCAGCACCAGGGAGCAGGTACTGCTGGATGCATTCCACAGTGAATTCCTGACACAGGGTGTCATGAAGCCCACCAGGGAGAGGGTGATACTGGACCACTACTGTCCAACTGTGGACATGTCCAGGATGTAAAAGTGGAAGCTACACTTGCAGGGAGTGACTACTACATGGTGTAGTTCCATCTGACATGGGCAGAGGAATGGTCAGGGACTGACAAGGGTATTGGATTTCAGGAAGGCTGACTTCAATAAGATAGAAGAAATTCTGATAGGGCACCTTGCTGGGATCAGAACAGAGATGAAGTTGGAACAGAAATGGACCATAATAAAGGAGGGACAGATGAAGACCACTAGTGAGTGTACCAAAACCAAAAGCAAGAAATCCAAGGCCAAAAAGCCCAACTGGTTCAGAAAGGAAGTGTGCAAGTGCAGCAAGGCAAAAGGAAGCAGCCTTCTGGGTGTACAAACATACTCAGCATGAGGAGGATAAGGACTATAATGATAAATCAAGGGTTTCTTGCAGAGCAGTGAGAGAGACAAAGGGTGAAAGGGAAATACTACTAGCACAGGGAGTAACATCGGGTGAGAATGCCTTGTTCAAATATATAAGGTAGAAGAGGGATACTAAAGATGAAATTGTCAGGTTGAAAAAAGAGGAGGGTTGGACAGAAGGCAGTGAAGAAAAGACAGAGATACTTAAGTATTTTTGCCCCATTTTTGCTATAAAGAAGGATGGACCAGTGCCACAAGGGAGCAGGGAGTAGGGGTGGGGAAGTGGGATCTCACTGATGAACTAACATGAGTGGACAGGGTGCTAAAGGGCCTGAACATCCTGAAGGTGGATAAATCACCAGGACCAGACACTGTGCCCGAAGGTCCGAAGGCAATTGACGGAGGTCTTGACAGTCCCTCTGACAGACCATTTTAACACTTCCAGTCACCCTAAAAACAGGTATTTGGCTCATGGACTTACCAGATTTTAAATAAATAAAACAAACAATAAACAACACCTCTCTGGAGTCTTGCAGTGTGCTCCCAGGATGGGAGCACTGCACATGTGGTGCCTCTTTATAAAAGCAGTCTATGGGACAAACCATGGAATTACAGGCCATTCAGTCTGACCCCAACAGTGGGAAAACCAATGGAGACTATCATAAAGGAGAGGCTGGGGGGCTTTCTGAAGAAAAATGGGCTGCAAAATGAAAAGTGGCATGGGTCTGTATCAAGGTGGTCCTGCCAGACTAATTCAATAGACTTTTTCAACCGAGTGACCAAGACAGTGGACAGGGGCCAAACAGTTGATGTCCTGTAGCTGTGCTTCAGCAGGGTCTTTGACTCTGTACCTCATAGGAGATTGTTCAAGAAGCTGGACGATCTTGGGCTGGGGTGTGGCTCATTGAATGGATCAAAAACGTGTTAAAGGACAGAAGACAAAAGGTGATGATGGGGGGATTTTTGGAAGCTTGGTCAGTGTCCAGTGGGGTCCCACAGGGCTCAGTGCTCAGGCCAATATTGTTTAACATCTTTATCAGTGACATAGTGGATGAGATCAAGGGCAAAATCTGCCTGTTCATGGATAACACGAAGCTCTGCTGGAGGATGGACATAAAGTAGGGGAAATGAGAACAAAGGAAAGACCTGTTCAGGTTAGAGAGAGGGCTGGCATTTTGCAACTGAGATTTAATGCTAAAAAGTGTAATGTTATGCACTTAGGGGCAATGGAACTGGAGACCAAATACTGGCTGGGTGGTGTGCAGGTCATCAGGTGCAGGGCTAATGAATAAAAGGACCTGGGGTTTGTCATTAAGAGTTACCTGACACCGTCAGCACACTGTACAAGAGCTGCTGCAAAAGCTAATTGTATGCTTGACTGCAGCCACTGACAGGCATTGATCGAGGTATGCCTTGGGGTCTTCAGCACTAACGTTCACCCCTTCCTCCTATACTGCACCCATCTCAGCTTATTTCCTTATGGAATGGGGTGATCATAAGGGCCAAAGACCTCAAGGCACACTGCAACACCTGTCGGTGTCTGCAGGGTGGGGTGAGGTGGAATGGTATGAGTGTTATGACCAACAACCCAAAGGCACATCCTCAACACCTATCAGTCTCTCACAGGGTGGGGGTGGGGGATGACATTGTCACACTTGGACTGCTGGTTCTGATCCCTGTATCATTTTTTTGCAAATATCAAAAAATGTGTGATGGACTGTGTCAAGAGAAAATGCTGTATTGCAGGAACTACATCAACCCCCCCCCCCCCAGGGATAAGTTCAAAGGACAGGAGGTAGCTTAAACTACAGAGATCTGAGGTGCAATTAGATTGTTAAATTTGTTTTGAAGCCCCAGAAATAAAATATCCATTCATGACGCCCTCAGGGAAATCCATTGATTTGCACCAGGTGTTATGAGAAAAGGGATGTAGACCAGTGTTTTGGTTTCCTCCCAGGAAGCCAGCTCATTTCATCAAAGAGACCTTTGATGTCTGGGGATACCAGGTCCCAGACTAAATTAAGGAATCCAATATACATTTTGCTTTGAATATACAGTGAATTACATCAAAGAGACTTTTGATGCCTAGGATAAAGCAGATCACAGACCGGTTTAGACCAGTCACATAAAGAGAGGCAATTTAGGTGGGGTGGAAAGGATGAGAAGGGACTTGGCAAGGTTAGAGGAATGGTCAAATGTATGGCAGCTTAGATTCAGTGCTAAGAAGTGCAAGGTAATGCACCTGGGAAATAAAAACCCAGGGGAAGAGTACACAATGAGGGGTGAGATACTAACAACAACAAAAATGGAAAGGGACCTGGGGTAGTCATATCAGATGACTTAAAGGTGGGCAAGCAATGTGAGAGGGCAGGGGGGGATACTGGGATGCATAGGGAGAGGCATCACCAGTAGAAAACAAGAAGCTGTTATCCCTCTGTACAGACAGCTGGTGAGGCCCCATCTGGAGTACTGTGTGCAGTTCTGGAGACCCAATCTCCGCAAGGACATAGACAAGATGGAAGCTGTCCAGAGGGGCAACTAAAATGGTGCAGGGTCTGCACCAGAATACATATGAAGAAAGACTAAAGGAGCTTAATATGTATAGCCTGAAGGAAAGGAGGGAGAAGGGGGACATGATAGAAACTTTTAAATACCTCAAGGGAATCAACAAAGTCCAAGAGGGTAGCATCTTTCAAAAAAAGAGGTGTGCAAGAACAAGGGGCACAATTTGAAGATGGGGGACAGCTCAGAGGTAATGTAAGATATTTTTCACAGAGGGTTGTGGATGCATGGATAGCCTCCCGGAGGAGAGTTTGTGGAGTCAAAAACAGCAGCTGAATTCAAGCATGCATGGGGCAGTCATAAGGCAATTCTAGGGGTTGGGGGAAGAAAGAAGTAGGCTGTTGGTTAAGTAGGATCTGCAGCTTATCCATTAGGTAGGGAAATGGTCAGACTGGTTGGGCCAAGCAGTCCTTATCTGCCGTCAAATTCTATGTTTCTATGTTTTTTAAATATCTTAGTAGGACAGCCTGTGTTATAAAATATTCATTTTTTATACACCAAGGCACAGTTAGGTGACCTCAGAGAGAAGGCTGGCTCAAGACTGTTTTTTAAACTACTGAGCAGACTGTAGAGGAGACGCATTCATATTTCTGACTGAGAGGAGAGAGACTATGAAGGACAAAGCACTGAAAGATTAAGAAGCAAGGACGTTAAGACTAGTCTGAGTGTTATTATTGGTAGGAATCTGCACTTTTAAACCTGTTTGTTTTAAGGCTGTATGTGTTGGGATATTTTGTTCTGTAATTTTTCTGTTTTCCTATTTTACCTATTTTAAAGTAAAGATTTATATTTTAAAAACAGAAACTGCCTGGTGTGCCTTGAAATTTCTTTTATATAGGTGAAGCTTTGAATGTTATAGTTGACACTGTGCATGAGCTTATTGGGAAACAGAGTTCTCTAGGTCTTACATAGAGTTCTAAGGGTTCATTTTGTAATACCTGATTAGGTGCCCATAGGCAAAGATATCTGGCCCCCTGATGACAGAAGTATCTGAGCCTGATAATTGGGTACGCTAACAAGAGGTTATCAGTTTGAATCCCTCCAGAACTTGAGACTAAGGTGACTTGACCCCACAAAACAGACAAGAGGGTTACCTTGTTCTGTTCACTGTTCACAATTCTATGCTCAGAGGTTGGCACTTTGGGAGTAGAGGGCTGACCTGCTGAGTGAATCTGTGACAGGCATTACTTCAATACTTCATTGCCATTCCTATTAAGCATCTCTCTAACTCATGCACTACCAATGCCAATACCTGTAAGCAAACATTTGGCATTGACAAATGCTTTTTCTTACAGTGAAAACTACATCGTGTTACTCTTAACCCTAATTCTAGGTAGGACCACCACAATATGGATACAGATTTTTGGATGATTCTAACAAACATTATAGCATGAGTATAAAAATTGCAATGTTTCCATTGGCTGAAAGCAGATCAGAGTCATTGAATTATTGATTCATAATTACACGCTAAACTACTTTCAGTC
The DNA here is from genome assembly GCA_016271365.2 of Neoceratodus forsteri. Lineage (NCBI taxonomy): Eukaryota > Metazoa > Chordata > Ceratodontiformes > Ceratodontidae > Neoceratodus > Neoceratodus forsteri. Next base: position 882,444,936 of record CM057459.1, read on the forward strand.
CTATGAACCTCACTACAGAACCAGACTAGATTCATGCACTACTGCTCACACAAGTATTGTTGTGAAAAAGTGGAAATAAAAAGAATGATTGCAGCTGCACTGTTATTGGAAGACTGCCAACAGAGCCTGTCACCTCCTGTTCTACTGAGGGATTGTTTCCTAGCTAGTGCTCATTTCATATGTAAGCAATAATACCCAACAGGGTGGGCAGTATTGGGCAATACCAGACCAGTCAGGGGCGTAATGAGGCCCGACACCGCAGGCAGAGGGCCTTATGGCCTGGCAGTCAGTATTGCCTAATACCGCCCACCCTGGTGGGGTATTATTGCGCTTAGAAAATGGGCACTGTAAAAAAATTAGTTTAATAAAAAATATTACTGAAAAGTCATTTAAAGTAAATTTTGTGATAAAATAGTTCCTTCGCCTACCACAGCCTTTGAGGCCATCAATTGTATTTTTTTCCTGTCACCCCCCAAGCTGTGCTACGTTTTTTCTCTTTTCCCTTTTCCTCTTTGCTGATGGAGTTCCGTTTTTGTAAACTCTGCTTGCCACACACACAAGGACCGTTAATTTTGTTTTGCTGCATAGCTTCATCTAGCTTGAGTTACCCACCCTCCTCCACAAGCTGTGTTCCATTTCCCCCTTTAGCAATGGTGTCTCAGTGTTGGGGCAGGGGAGGTAGTGGCTGAGCGGCTGTGTTATGGGGCTTAACAGAGAGGAGCATGAACTACCTGGCAGCAGTGGACCTGGAGTTTGGTGTCAATAGTAAGCGATGACACAGCATAGTGTCAGTTACCCTCTCACTCCCTGGAGTTGCTGCCAGCGTTTTTTTTTTTTTATGATCAGTTGAACAATTACAGAGCATAATGGAACGTAATGCTTCTGATTGGCCAATACTAGTTGCTGAGGGCAACAGAAAACGCTATCTCAGGGGCCGATACTGTGTATAGCACTACCAGTATTTTCTTTGCTCTCTCTGCCACACATGGATGTCCATCTGTGGCAGGGAAATCCAAGAAAATACCAGTGCTCTCATGCCGGTCACTTTTTTAACAAGCAGAAAGCCACAAACTATGGGAACGCTGATGGTATGTGTCAAGTCAGGTAACACTGATCATATACAGCAGTGGCAGACCACTTTTTTCCCTATTTATTTATACAGACAACATTGCTGTTATTTGAAGTCCTGGGTCATGAAGTGGGGGTACAGTGTGAGTGGGACATCAAGCAGGGGCCTCCTGAAATAAACTGCTGGTCTCTTTCTTTCTTTTCAGTGAGACAACCCTGGATGTGGGAAATAATGGAACAAAAGTGCAAGACCACTGACTTACTGTTCATTCTTTTACTTTTCTTTTGTATGTCTTTTCCGGGAATCTGAAGTTGGGGCCGGGTGTGAGCAGGAGAACAAAAAAACACAAAACCTTCTCGATGGAGCAGGACATTAGAAATGGTGTAATCTATGGTAGGGCAGCAGTACACTACTTTTTCCAATTGCAAACAACGGTTTTCTATTTAAGGTGAGTCACTAAACTGTGGCAATATTTTATAAGATGCCAACTGAAGGGGGAGATGGGGGCCTTTGCTCCCCCACTAGACAAGAAAACAAACATGGCATGGTTAGCAATTTGAACATTCTACTAGCCCAAAGATACTTCGCTCAGTATGGGGCAACAGAGACTTGGACTAATTATTTTCCATTCTCTGTTGTCTCATACTGGACCGGCACATTGCATCTACCAGCCAATCAGAAACTAACATAGTCAGGACCCATTTTTTAACAGTGACTCATGGCTACTCCTTCCTGGAACTGAACAGTGAGGTACAAGTACAAGGAGAAGATTCCCCCCCCACACACACACACACATATCACGCCGTACAGTGTGCTTCTTTAGAGCAGGGACTACTGTGCCACATGTTTTGGGACATATAAATTATGTTATTTTCACCAGTGTGTTAAAATTCTTACCTATGTTTTCTAATTAATATATGTTTTTTGTACACATCATATATAGAATAGTGAATGGATGATCATACACAACAAGGCTATATTTCTATGGGGGGATGTAATGAAGTCATACAGACCTCGACAGTGAAGCTACTGTAGAAAGGTCTGTATGATGTCATCACATCCCCAAGACAGAAGTACAGATTTAGTTGTGTATGGTCACCCATACACTATTTTTTAGTATATGGTTAGAAAAATGGAAGGGGGAATTGTTATAGTGTGAGAGATAATGAGATAATGAGATAATGTCCTGAGACTCTTACTATTGGTAGTTGGTGCTGCTTGTTGCTTTGTTCCCTCCACTTTGTGTGAAACCACCATTCCAAGTGTCCATCGGTCTGAAGGCTGAATAACAGCCACATTAAAAAAAATAAATTATTAGGAAGGGTGATATGTTTAGTAGCAGAGAGCTAACTATGTGTGTCCATGTGTCAGTTAGCACGGACACCTGTTCAGTAAGCGGCGCCACCATTTTCTCTTTCATTTTTCTCAAAGCCTCAGATTTAACCAATTGGGTGGTGGGTCAAGACTGAAAAGTTGTTATGGTATCATTGTGATGTCAGAATGATACCATAACAAATTTTCATGACCTCTGCACTCAGCCATATCAAGAATACTATGCATATGGAAATCAATACACAGTAGGGGCTGACTATTTACTATATGCAATAAAGCACTTCAGGGATATCTAATTCTGGTCAATAATCACACTTCTCTCTCAGGTGTTTAAAGCACTCAGCAAAAACATCTCATGCCTAACAACACCCTTGAGAGGCATGTGATTATTGACCCATAATCACATACCCTGTCATGCATTATTGAATACTGATAACAAGCATGACAGTGGCTGTTATTGGGCTTCAAATACTCAACTATCACAAATTAGATAAATGGGACTGCTGGTACAGTATGAACACTCCTTCAAATCATTGTGAACTGGAATTTCAAAACTCATGATGCACATGTAATTTCCTCTGTGGGAAGCAGACTCTATAACAAATGTGCCAAAATGCTTATGTCATATTTTCAAATGTTGTGATGCATTTGCAAAATGTTCCTCACTTTATGGGTCAAAACACATGCATGCATAATTATTTTGATAGATGTGTGTTTTTGAAGCACATTTTGCAACACTTGCAGCATGAAGTTAGGTGTTTTCTTTGGTACAGCAGTCAGGCTGCAAGTAGTGCAAGCGAGCAAACATAATGATGTGAAGCTTTGAGAATCAAGCCCTTCATCTCATTAAATTTTTGCCATCATGGACAAGTGTCTATAAACCTAGTATGCCTCACTTAAGTCATAGAGTTGCACAACTATTGTGTATTTAATTAAGGAGAGAGGGAGAAAAGGAGGATGAATGCCTAGTACAGCTACTAGATACAAGTGGTCTCCGAAAGTCAGATTTTTTCTACCAGTGCCATAGAACTACATCTTTAAAAGTTAGAGCTGAAGTGGCCGTTATTAGGGTTGTGTGAAACTGGAAAATTTCACCCAGCAAAATAATTTGCGTAATTAGCGCAGTCCTCAAAATAGTTTGCTGGGCGAAATGAGAAATTTCACCCACGGTTGGGTGAGACATTTCACCCCCAAGCTGACAAAATTTTGCTTGCAGGTGAAATTTCTCACCTGTAGGTGAAATTTCATCACCCGCGATGAAATGTCTCTACCTGTGGGAGTATTTTGCCTCCTGCTGCTAAATCTTTTGGCCACTTGGCCAGTGGCTACAGGCCAAAGTTCTCCCTGGTGTCCAATGGTCTCTCCAGGGCTGATCACAAGCTGTAATTATATTAAATAAGCCCCCTCCAAGTTACCCTACCCCTCCATTTGTTTAATTAAAAAAAAAATTCACTCGCATCTCCTTGGTGCCTAGTGGTCCCCCCACCCTCAGCTGATCACCAGACATAATTAAATTAAATAAACACCCCCCCAAGTTACCCTGCTCTACCATTTGTTTACTTAAAAAAAAATTCACCCTCATCTCCCTGGTGTCTAGTGGACTCCCGCCCCATTATTAGACAGCAGCAACCACACAGCTCCCCCCAGTGCCCCAATCAGGCCATCGGCACAGCCCTCCACTCACTTCCATGGCTAGCAGCCTGACTGAGCACCACTGAGCACTTGAATGAATGAGCATGCTATGCGCTCATACATTCAAATGCTCAGTGGCACTCAGTCGGGCAGCCGGCTGTGGAGGTGAGTGGAGGGCTGTGCCGGTGGCCTGATCGGGGTACTGGGAGGGAGCTGGGTGGTTGCTGCTATCTAATGATGGGGTGGAGGGGTCCACTAGACACCAGGGAGATGAGGGTTAATTTTTTTTTTTAAATAAAACAAATGGGGGGCAGGGTAACTTGTGTGTGGGACTGGGGGTTCAATTTGCCATCTTGTGGTGGCCTGCAGTGGCGGGTAGAATTGCAGGTAAAATTGCAAAATTTTTCCACAATTTCATGCAACATTTCACCCAGCAAAACTGCCAATTTAATTTTGCTGCATCTTTAGCTATTATACAGGAGAGCTACCCTCGGCTCAGAAATAGCAAAGTGAGGTTACTGGAATCATACATGGGAAAATAATGATCCCAGCTTAATGTTTAATCACACAGTGGTATCACAATAAATCATCTATGAGATTTTTTGGCTATTTCTCCTACTGAGCATAGGTCAACTAACTATCTGAGGAAGTAAGAATAGAAAAATATAATGATATTATTAAAAAGAGAGACCCCCAAGATAGGAAGCTGGCATGTCTAAAGTTATTAAGAGGACAGAAGGTGCTCAGATGGAAGTAAATTCCTGTAATGAGATGCCTCTCAGGTGCTAGTGTTCATCTCTGGAGACAAAAGCCTAGTATTATAACAAAATATTGTCACTATTTTGCTTCTACTGCTCTCCATCTCCTCGACTCTGACTGGAACCTGTTTATTGGCATGGGTGTCTTCAGGTGCAGACTTCCTGGCTGTATTGGTATTATTTATTTGAATTTTGTTAACCAGGCGGGCCCACCGAGAAGACATGTCCATTCTCATCAGCAAGTCAGAGGAGAATATGTGGAGGCTCTGAACACTAACTGGATTTGTTTTTCCATACAGGAACAGTGTGTAGCTACAGCATTCTTTTCCAGCAGTGAGGCTTCTGTTCTATGCAGTGCCAATGGAGGAGAAACTGATAAGAAGGGGTAGCAAGAGTTAGAGAGGATAGCGGGGCAGTGGGCTGAATTGCAGCATTTGTGAATCTTTTACAGCTTTGTGCTTAGTATTGCAGAGGCAGCTGTTTATCGTTGCTGGTAATTGATTCTCACTTTGTTTTTCAGCAAGCAGCAGCTGATCATTTTTCTTTTTAGCAGCAGCAGAGACAAATCCCTCCCAACCACCTGGGGTCATCCAGTTTTATAGGACCCAATACTGGAGGGCATAAACAGCTTCATGCTGCAAAAAGGAAGGCAGAAACCACCACAGCACACAGTTGAATACGTACTACTTATTAGGAGCAATATCTAAGGACATGAGAGCTAGGAGATAGAGATCAATCAATCAATCAATTACTCTTTATTTAAATAAGGCGCCTTTCTTCAACCAAGGCGCCTGTACAATATTACATAAAACAATAAATAGTTAAAACAACATTAAAATAATCAGAAATCATTAAAGGCTTTACCAAAAAGGTAGGTTTTCAAAGCTTCTTTAAAACTTTGGACAGTCGGGCAATTTTGCAGCTGATGAGATGGGATAAAGAAAGAAAAAAAAATACTTGTAATTGAAGACCTTATGGGGGAGTGAGAACTAATACATCTTTTGGAGGCTAAAACCTCGGATCAGGGGATAGGTGAAGCAAGCTAATAGAGCAGGAAGAAGCCAATTACGGGGCAGGGGGTAACGACAGGGACAAAGGGTATACCAAAGGAATAAGTTGTGATCTACTGGATAAGGCAAGTTAAGAGAGAGGATAAGTTACATCCCGCATAAGGAAAGAAAAGAAGAAAAAGGGGGCTTAATTGAGCACAAACTAAGTAAGATAAACAGCATAGAAAGGGAATGTGATGGGAGTGTGCAATGCAATGGCTGAGGGGCAGCAGTGTTCAAGAGGACCTTCTGGAAGCTGCAGTTCTGCACCATCTGCAGGCACCTCTCTGGGCTGATGGCAGATTATTTTTTCCCTGATTATTTCTGCTTCTTGGTCTCCGATCGACTTACCATCCTCATCCACCAGCCCAGCCCTGTACCCCGAGATCAAGCCACTACCCTCTACCCCCATGGATTACCCCCCATGGCGGGGTGGTAAAAAGCCCCCCTGGCTCAGCTCAACTTACCTGCACAGGATTCAGTGAGGAGAGTGCCATTCGAGATTGGGGCCTGCGGTGGGTAGACGGCTGATCCGTGTGACTGGGACCAGATTTTCTCCTCCATTTTCACCCTTACGTGGGGAGCATGCAATGGCACCCATAGAAGGAGTGTGCATGCGTTTGCAAGCACTCCTCCCGAATGCCTGCCCCACCATGTCCCTTCTGTAGTAGCGGCACTGTATCACCCAGCCTCCGCTAGTGGACACCCTTGTGCTGACTACTAGAATCCATCCCACCCGGAGAGAGAGGTCCATCGGATGCTCAACCTTCTCCTCCCCTGCCAACCCCCGGCGATCCGTGCTCACTCCCGAACACAGGTCACTGGCATGGCATGAGGTAAGGTGACAGACGCCTCAGCCCTCAGTGCCACCAGGCCGGCTAAGGGCAGAGGTTAATAGTCTTCAGGCTGAGTTGACCAGGATTCAGAGAACCATCTCCTCCACCCAGTGGCCACCAAGTAAACCTTCACTAACTCAAAGTTTGCCTAGGAGAAGGAGTGGATGGACTTTCATGGGTTCAGGGAGGGTGAGGGTGATGGCACAGAGGCACATCCCCCATCTAGCAACAGTACAGAACTCCTACGCAGTGCTGGAGGAGCAGGAAGGCCCCACACTGACACCCAAGGTAGTGACCAAGGGGGATGGGTGGGTCATCCTGGATGGACCCCAAGGGTGGGCAGCAGAGGACCTCAGAGGAGGAGAAGGATGCTCCGGGTGGGGGACTCCATTGACAGGAGAACTGAGTTGGGAACAGAGAGCAAGGGCGAGGCAGGTTAAGTGTCTACCTGGAGGCATGGCTTGGAGAAATGTGGAGCGGATCTTGAGGATTGCAAGGGTGATAGCAAGGAGAGGGGATCTGGATGTCATTGTCCACCAGGGGACAGATGACCTGGCAAGGGACAAGGAAGGGATAGGATGAATACAGGAGGAGTTTAGAAAGTTGGGGAGGGGCCTTAAGCAGGCAGCAAGCTCCGAGCCCTTCTCAGAGGCACTGCCTGTCTGTGGCAAGGGGTAGGCTAGGACACTCTCTATCAGATAATTCAATACTTGGTTGAAGAAATGGTGAAGAGAGGAGGGGTTAGACTTCATGGGGAAATGGGGCCCCACCTGGAGGAATGTGGCCTATATAAGGGAGACAGCCTGCATCCATCCAGGGAGGGGATTGTGATCCTTAGTAAACCATTTAAATGCTTCGTAAGCAAGAATTTAAACTAGCCAACGGGGGAGGTGGAAGGTGGATGGGAGGTAACTCTGCACCCCCCCCAAGATTGCAAAGCCATCAATGGGTGACTGGAGGGAGAAAAACAATGAAGTACACAAATACTTATGATGTCATGGAGCTGGAAGATACAATTACTACTAGAAAAGTTAGTGGACAAACTAAGGAAGGGCAAAAGGGAATAAGGAGGGGGGAGAAGAAACACAACCTGGAGATCCATGTGTACAATTGCTCACAGTCTGCATAACAAGACTGGTAACCTAGAGACTACCATGGAAGAAACAGACCTGGATAGAGTGACCATCATGGAGACCTGGTACAGTGACAACCAAGAATGGAAAGTGGCCATACCAGGTTACACTCTGTTCAGGAGGGACAGGTAGGTAGGAAAGGGGGTGGAGTGGCTCTTCATGTGATGTGAGAGACAACATAAAGGCACAGAAATCCTGGAAGAAGAAGGAAGGGAGTAGACACTGTGGGTCACACTGGATAGGAGAAAAGGGACATCTATCTGAATGGGGGTGATCTATAGACCTCCAGTGAAGGAGGAAAAGATAAGGATATGATGCTAGCAATCCTAAGGATGGTGCAAAGGGGGGAGATGTTACTGGTAGAAGACTTCAACCTGCCTTACGCAGACTGGAGCCTCCTCACAGCAGCAACAGCCAGGAGCAGGAGCATTTTGGATGCCCTACAGGAGGCATTCCTCAAACAACTAGTCATGAAATCCACTGGAGAGGGACACTATTGGACCTAGTACTTACAAACAGGGATAGTGTGGCAGAGATTTCAGCAGGGGAACACCTGTGGAACAGTGATCACCTTACAGTGTGGTTTGACATAATAAATAGGCCACAGTAAAACCACATGAGGATGAGGAAAATGGGAGATTGCCTGAGAGACACCCTAGCAGGGGTAGGGCATATGGTGACAGTGGAGGAACACTGGACAACTATCAAAGAGGGAACTGAAGTAGTGACACATCTCTGTGTCAAACAACTCAGCAAGGGCAAGAGGAAAAGGAGACCACTGTGGTTCTCTAAAAAGGTGACAGAAAAAAGTAAAAGCAAAGAAGATGACTTTTAAGAAACACAAATATAGGAGCAGGGGGATAGGGAGACCTACTTGGAAAGGCAAAGGGAGACTGGGAAGGCAGTTAGGAGCACAAAGCACATACAGAAGAAAGCATTGCAAATTCAATCAAAAAAGGAGATAAAACTTTTTTAGGTGCATTATGAAAAAAGGAAGGCAAAGGGAGGGATAGTAAGGCTGAAAGATAAGTGTGTGGGGGGAGAGGGTTGTGTGGATGAAGACCACCAAAAGGCAGACATATTGAACAAATACTTTTGTTCAGTATTCATGGAGGAGCAGGCAGGTAAGGGGCCAACAATAAATGACAAAGGCATAAAGGGGTGGGAGGTGGACACAAATCCTTTTTCTGAATAAAGTGTCCTTAGAGAACTAACATCAATAAAAGTCAATAAGGCAGTTGGTCCAGATGGGTTGCACCCAAGGATACAGAGGGAACTAAAAGAGATGTTGGCTGCACCTCTGGTAGCCATGTTTAACCTATTAATGGAAACCAGGGAGGTACAAGGAGGAGGTGGGAAACTACAGGCCCATCAGCATGATCTCAGTGGTGTGCAAGCTAATGGAAACACTACTGAAGGAAAGGATAGTGGAATACCAATCAGCCAATGGTCTGCAAGACAAGAGGCAGCATGGTTTCACTGGGGTAGGTCATGCCAGACAAACATCATATAGTTCTTCGATTGGGTAACCAGGGAAGTGGATTGGGGGGAGCAGTGGATGTGGCATATCTGGATTTTAATAAGGCCTTTGACACCGTTCCACATAAAAAGCTAATAAACAAGATGAGGAACCTAGGAGTAGGTTCTAAAGTAGTGAGATGGGTGGAAAGTTGGACAATAGGACTCAGAGGGTGGTGATAAATGACATAAACTCTGCAGTAGGCAGGGTGACCAGTGGAGCACCACAGGGATCAGTGTTGGGCCCAGTTCTCTTCAATGTCTTTATCAGAGACAATGCAGATGGTTTAGAAGGGAACGTATCCCTGTTCGCAGATGACACAAAGCTCTGCAACAGAATGGACACACCCGGGGGGGTGGATAGAATGATGAGTGACCTTAACAGGCTCCAGAAATTGTCGAGGGATTGGCAGTTGGGTTTCAATGCTAAAAAGTGCAAAATAATGAGCATGGTGCACAGAAACCCAGGGGCAACGTGCCACCTGGGAGGTGAGCCAATTGCAGGATCTAAGCAGGAAAGGGACCAGGGGTAGTCATCTCTGATGACCTGAAGGTAGCTAAGCAGTGTGACAAGATAGCAAGGAAGGATGCTGGGATCCATAGCTGGGGAATCACCAGCAGAAAAAAGGTAATAATCCCACTACCTAGATCATTAGAGAGGCTACACCTCAAGTACTGTGTCTAGTTCTGGAGACCCCATCTTTGAAAAGACATAGACAGGGTAGAGGCAGTTCAGAGGAAGGCAACCAAAATGCTGAGGGGCTAGCATCAGAAACCCTCTGAGGAAAGGCTGAAAGAGTTAAATATGTACTCCCTGGAGGACAGGAGAGAAAGGGAGAATATGCCTGAAACATTCAAATACCTTACAGGGAAGAACAAAGTACAGAAGGGTACCATCTTCCTATGAAAAAGATGTTCAAGGATAAAGTGGGCACAATTTGCAGTTGGAGGGAGGGGGTAAGTTCTGAGGTAATGTGAGGAAGGACTTCTTCACAGAGATGGTGGTGGACAAATGGAACAGACTACCGGTAGAGCTGGTGGGGGCAGAAACAGTTAAGGGATTCAAAAATGCATGAGATAGACAAACAAGCATTTGTCAATGCCGAATGTTGTCACGCTGTGCATTGGCTTTGGTAGTGCAGTGCGGGAAAACATTTTGGGCAGGATGTGAAAAATGACAGCTGTACAGTTCATAAGGAGGTGTAAAAAAATGCCAGTGTTGAAAACGTGGCATGTAAATATTGCAAATTTGCAAAGTTACAAGGGTGTGTGGGAAATGCGCAATGCATGCTTGTAACAGTCATTTTATGGATGTTCGGCACCAAATTTTCAACATAGGCATTTTAGCACCTCTGCTCATGTACAGTGTCACTGTTATTTCCTCAAACTGTCCCAAAAAGTGATTCTGCACAGCAACCACGTTGTTCTGTGCTGGACGTGCAAAAACACATTTTGGGCAGGATATGTGAAATGACAGCTGTACTGTTCATCAAGAGGTGTGGAAAAATGCCAATGGTGAAAATCCAGAGTGAAAATATTACAAATGCATGATGTTACGAGCGTGCGTGCAATCTGCCAAGGCATGCTCGTAACACAGTCATTTTATGGAGTGTCGTCACTAAATTTTCAACATAGGCATTTTGTACCTCTGCTCATGAACAGTGTCAGTATCATTTTCATAATCTGGCCTGAACACTGATTTCCCACAGAGACTGTGCTACTGTGAGCCAGAAGTGCGGAAACACATTTCAGCTAGGATGTGAAAAATGACAGTTGTACTGTGCACAAGGAGGTGTACAAAAATGACAATTTTGAAAATCTGTCATGAAAATATTGAGAATTCACAAAGTTACGAGCCTGAGTAGCAACTGTGCAATGTACGCTCATAAAACAGCCATTTTTTGAATTTTTCCGACCAAATTTGCAACATAGGCTTTTTGAGAGCCCACCTTTTGAACAGTGGCACTATCATCTCATTAATCTGTCCCAAAAGGTGATTCCACGCAGTGACTGCAAAATCACCTTTCAGGACCAAGTAACGATATGACAGTGCCAGAATTCATGAGGATGTGTCCCAAAAACCCCATGTTGAAAATCTGGTGTAAAAATTCCCAAAAATACCCGAGATATGCATTAAAGTTGAAAAAACCCTATTTATTCCATTATACAGCTTACCGGCATTTCTACCATTCGCGGTCAGCTTTGAAGAGTGCAGATGTGTTCCCGGTCCACCGAAGATCATAGCGCCAGACTCCGGAGGTAAGTATGGAGTGGGGGGCTGGGGAGGCAGGGTGCGCAGTGGGTGGGTGTGGTAGGGGGTTGGAAGAGTACGAGGCACCATTTTTGCTTTACAGGTGAAAAGGAAAAAGACATCAGGGGACCGTTTTCATTTTAATAGGTGCTTTGGCATGCTGGTGTGGGCTCCCAACATGCCACCTGAGTGTGTGTGTGAGTGGGTGCTTTAGCCAACGGGGGATTGGGCACCCCCATCGGCAAACAGGGAAAGGGGGGCAGCAGGAGCAGAGGGGGATTGGGCACCCCCTCAGCAAGCAAAAAACAGGGAGGGGGCACACATTATGCCAACAGGGAGTGGGCTCCCCTGTCAGCAAAATTCAAGGGGAGGAAGGGATACATGCCGATGGGGATTGAGCCCCCATCGGTAAAGAAAAACTGTTGAGGGGGGTGCATGATGCCGAGGGGGATTGGGCACCCCCTTCAGCACACAATAAACAGGGGTGGTGACAAGCAACAGTGGCAGTCACTGCCACCATGTTGCCTGCATGTAGGAGCAGAGTGTTGTGGTCATGCTGCATGAGAGCTTTGCTCTCATTGCAGCAGAATATTTCTCTCATGTCTTCACCTCATTAGCTAGGCAGGGTGTCGGCCCCTGCTGCTGGCTGATTGGGGAATGCAGGATGCACCTACTGGTGCGTGCCCTGCATTCGCCCAACAGTGACCGCACCTCCAAATCTGCACTACTGCAAGAAGTTGGCTGCGCAAGTGTACCAACATAAAAAGGATCATAAAGGTTAAGAGGGGAGGACCTTAGGCTGATTAGGGCCTGCAGCATCACTATAGGTAGGGAAACAGAGCAGACGGGGCCTGGAGGCGCTTATCTGCAGTCAACTTCTATCTTTCAGTGTTTCAGGGAAACCCTGATTTAGTTACATTCAGCAACAGTACTGCACATACAGCACTTTCGAGAAACAGAACTTGCACAGATAAGATTAAACACTAATGATACATAAGTTAGCTACATTCAGAGGAGAAAAATACACATTCAGATGTTATGACATTATATAACATTACATATTTTTCATACAGATAGGGATTTAAGCCCCTCAGAAAAAGACAGCAGATAACACAAAGAAATCCCAATAGTTACTGTGAAAAAACACTGAAAGCATCAGAGGTTATACCTGCACTGAAAGTCTGAGAGCATATCACCTTTCTTCAGCTCTCACTTTTCTGCATCTGTGCTTCCACAGAAATACACCCCTCTGTCATTTATCAGTTAAATCAGGTGAAAGTACCCTTCCTGGCCTACCAGTTTCCTCAGAGATCTGGCATCTGACAATCTTTACAGATCACTCTCATTTCCACAGCCTCCTGACTGAGCAACTACTCATACTGCAACAGAGCCCAGATATCTGTCTCAGAGATCCTAATTTAGAGTTCTTAGGCAGAGATCTGATTGTCAGAAAGCTCCTTGGGTAACCATGGATCTGGAATTTGAAGCTTGCTCAGCCAGGATTTGCATGTATGTTACTGCAAACTGCATCGCAGGATTAAGTCGTGCCCCTGGGCAAAAGCTAGGTGTGCCTCTGACCTCTTCACTGTGGTTATGTGGTGCCAGATAGCTTTCTGAAGCATGGCTGCTGCCATGATTGTTTATGTCTTGTTTAGGTGTATATACAGCACTGCTGCTTTTAGTTTCACCCTGTTGGGGTTGATTTTACTTTGCCTTGCTTGCACTGGGGCTGAGACTATGTCCATTGCATAGGCAGTATGCCCTTTTTCTTGTCTGGGGCAAGGAGGGTGAGTTAACTGTGGCACCACTCTCCCCAGCCAACTCCCATGCATTCATGTTTTCTGGTGTTCCACAGTGCTATCAGCTCCTCGTCCCAATTCTTGCCTTGGGCCCGGGTAGCAACAATGGCTCTACATCTGATGGTGCTGTCCTATGCAGTGCTGAGCCTACTACCTGTCTAAGGGCCAGGAACCAAAAGATGTGATTTTTGTTGGCCATGTTGGCCATGAAGATCAAATGGCTTCTAGTCCCCAGGTTGCTGCTGTTGTCTCTTCTCACCCCTTCTAGATAGTGCAGTCACAAGGATGTGGAAGGTATAGAATCCTACTGGTGGGATTGCTGGGGCTCAGGGAAGCCCAAAAGGTAGGCATCTGTATTTGTGGGCTATACAAAGGAGATAAAACATTGCTGATAAGTGATTGGAGCACCAGGCCCCAAATGAAAAAATGTTCCTAATTAATGATCATGGTTCCATGTCCAACAAAGATTTAATAATTCTTAAAACACAGGGCTTACATTTTCCACCCTCAGGGCATCTCACATTTCTCCCTCAAAAATGTATTCATTTGACCTCTGCCTCCTAAGATCACCACGTTTTGTTGAATCTAAGTAGATGTAGTGTCATTGATTTTAATGCTACCCCAGTGGTCATAACTCTATTGCAGTTTGCATTTGTGTTAGCACTGTATCACAGTAGCTTGAAATAAAATAGATGGAACAGCATAAAAAGTATCATTATGTAAGAACTTAACATACCAGTAACACTGGTAGAACTGAATCTTGCAGGTGGCAGGACCCCACGGAAAAATTTCTATCTAGCAGTATACTGCGGGGGACCGCCCCCAATGCTGGCCCGCCTCCAACATCAAGTACACTATAAAGGAGTGGTCCCCCAGTGTCACCTCAGTCCTCCCGCCAGAGACTCCGGCACAGGTGAAAAAACTTGTATGGAGAGCTGAGGATGCTCCTCACAAAGAGGAGGTCAGAAGGTCAAGTTGCACATTTTTTTTAGTCTTTTGTAACCAGATAAGGCTCACTAGGCACAAGTGGCTGTTTTCAGGGGCAACCTGGGAGCACTGGGCGGTTAAGTGACTTGCTCAGAGTCACACAGTATGCAAGTGGAGGTTGTGAGAATCAAACTCAGGTCTGGTCTGCTGGATATATCAAGCTTGTTCACATCTCATTCCTCTAAACTCTAGGCTATACTGCCAGCCTAAATGCAAATGCAGAAGGAATCCCCAAGGGGAAGGCGGATGGGAAGCAGCACCTGCTGCAAGAGTTCTTCTTGAAGATCTACTGTTGCTGTAAGTTCTGATGTAACTGTACTATCTTACTTTGAGAGTGAGCTCTTGCCACAGGGAACACTGGTAGGACTGAGTCCCAAGCAGCACAGATGCCCCTTAACCCAGAGCGGAGGAAAAGGAGAGAGAAAAAACTGAATCCTTCATGAGAGGAGTCCCTGCAGGATGGCGAGGATAAAGCCTGTCCTGCAACTGGAAGTGATGTCCAAACTGTAATGCTTAATGAATGTGTGGACTGAAGTACAGGTGGCAGCTGCCCATATGTCTGCAGCAGACACATTCCTGAGATAGGCAAAAGAAGCTGCGACTCCCCTTGTGGAGTGGCCTTTTAGCGGGCCCGGTAAAGGCTTATCGTGTTTCTGGTAACAGTAGACAATACAATTAACCAACCATTTGGAAAGGGTTTGTTTAGAAACCATTGTCCCTAACATTCTGGGGGTGAAGGAACAACTGGTCAGATTGCCTGTACCCCTGGGTTTGAGCCATGTAATAATGGAGAGCTTGATGGACATCCAGGGTATGAAGAAGAGCCTCCCCCTGGATTGAGTGCTCTGGGTAATAAATGGGTAGGTGAATGTCCTGATTAAAGTAAATTCGGACACTTACTTTGGCAAGAACTTAGAACTGGTCCTCAAAGTCACCTGGCCTTTGTGGAAAACCAAATAAAGCTCTTTACACATCAGAGCCTGAAGAGCGGAAATCCTCCAAGCCTAGGTAACTGCAACAAAAATAATGCTTTCCAAGACAGAAAGCGTAGTTTGCAATCTGTGGCTGGCTGAAAGGGAGGTGGAGTAAGCTTTTTCAAAACAAAAATAAGATCCCATGGGGGAAGGGGTCCATAATGGAAGGTTTCTTGTGTAATATGCCATTCAGGAACATGTGCAACAAGTCCATTTGTGCCAGGGTTCTTCCCTGCATAGATTCATGATAGGCTGACACTGCAGATAAGTGCACCTTTAACAAGGAATAGCTCAAACCTGAATCTGAAAGAGAAAGGAGGTACTCAAGGATCGAGTTCACTGGACAGGCAATTGGGTCTAAATGGCGGACAGTGGTCCAGAGGCAGAACCGCATCCACTTCCGAGGGTGTCCTAGTGGCCACCAACACATCCATCATTCTAGTCAAGACTCCAAAGCAGGAGATGGCTAGGTTCGTAGGAGCCATACATGCACTGTCAGCGATCTCAGGTCTGGGTGGACTAATGTCCTGTTGTTCTGTGAGAGCAAGTGTGAGCTCAAGGGCAGAGATAGTAGTGGTTCTGTCATCAGCTGTTGAAGCAGAGGGAACCATATCTGTCTGGTCCAGAATGGAGCGACTAGGATCATCTCCACTCCAACTGACTGCAGGTTGAGCAGTACCCTCTGTATCAATGGAAGGGGGAGAAAGGCATAAAGGAACCTCCCTGTCCAACAGATGGACAACGCGTCTCACCAGAAAACACCAGGCAAGGGATCTAGAGAACAAAAACAGGGCAGTTTTGCATTGTGTTAGGATGCAAAGAGGTCCAATTCTGGTCAGTCCTACCTGTCAAAGAGGTCATCTGCGATGGCTTGCTGGGGTGCCCACTCATGTGCTCCGGTCCTTGACCTGCTGAGCACATCAGCCAAGGTGTTTTGTACACCTTGGATATGGACCGCCGAGATCTCCAAGTGATGTTCTATGGCCCAGTTCCAGATCCTTATGGCCTCATGAAAAAGCTGGTACAAGTAGATTCCACTCTTCTTGTTGATGTAGGTTGTCCATCTGGATGAGGAGGTGTCCCGGTAGCAGATCAGTCTGCCAGGCTTGCAGAGCATAGAGGGTGGCCCTCATTGCCAACATGCTGATTTGTAGGGACTCCTCTAGTGCAGACCATGTCTTCTGAGTCCTATGGTTGTCCAAGTATGCTCCCCAGCCCATGCCGGAGGCATCTGTGGTCAGGATCTATGCAGTTGATGTCCTCTTGAAAGCAAACCTGCTGAGAGGTGAGATGGTGTTAGCCACCAGTGAAGGGTCTGGTGAACCGGGTCTGGTATCTAGACTGGTTGATCATGGTCATCCCGGCATTGTTCCTTTGGACCTTCAGGGTCTATTGAATGGTCCTCATATGCAGCTGAGCCAAGGGCACTATAGTGATGGCTGCTGCCATGTGGCCCTAGAAGTCTGAGGATCGTCCTGGCAGGGACTTGTCTGATAGACAAGATGTGTCCAGAGAGACCCCAAAGGCAGACTGCTCTGTCTTCCAGGAGGAAGTCCCCTTTCTTGGATGATGCCCAGAAGGGCTCCTATGAATTGTAAGCCTCTGGCCTGGCCAGTGAAATGACTTTGACAGGTTTAGGGTTATCCATAACTCCCCAAAGACAGAAAAGATGTCTTCCACGGTGTGAAGTAGAGCCTATTTGGACAAGGCCATGAGAAGCCAGTTGCCCAGTTAGGGGGAGACATAGTGGCCCCTCCTGCAGAGGGCTGCAGCCACAACTACCAGGCACTTGGTAAAGACCCATGTTCTGATGATAGGCTGAAGGGCAGAGGCCTGAATTGGTAGTGCTGTCACCAGAATTCGAATCTCAGGAATATCTTGTGGGACTTGGCTATGAGGATGTGTATGTACACATCTTGCTTGTCCAGAGATGACAGCAAGTCTCACGGATGGAGAATTGTTATCAGGCCCTGAAGGGTAACCATCTGGTAGTGCCTGTACTCTATGAAGCTGTTGAGGATGCTGAGGTCCAGGATGGGATGGAGATCCCCTGTTTTTTGGGTACCAAGGAAAAGTGGGAATAATACCCTAGCCCTCTCTGCGAGGCCAGCATGAACTCTATTGCCCATTTGCCCAGAAGAGCCTGGATATCATCTTTAATAAGAGCTGCATGAAATGGGGAATACTGCGAGTATGGTGGAGGCCTGTCTTGTGGTGCCTCCATGAACTGTATCAAGTGCCCCCTTTGGACCACTTGTAGAATCCATTGGTCAGAGGTGATCCTCCTTCAGACATCTAGCAAGAGGGAAAAGTGGCCCCTGATTGCCTCTCCTGCAAGTTCTGCAGGAAGAGGAGGGTTTGGCAATAAGTCAGGCATTGATGGGGGTGGGCATAGCAGCCAGGAGGGTTTTGCTGCCCTAGGGCCAGAACCTCCTGAGTTTTGATTGGGGACCTTATGGCTATAACCCCCTCTCTGCTGCTGCTGTTGTTGATTTCTGGGCTGTAGTCCTGATTTGCCTTGAAATTGCTGTCTGTGAAAAGGCTTTTGTTTTGGCTTGTACAGAGAACTCACTGGATGGCTTTGCCTGAGTCCTGTATTCTGGTGATAATCTTTTCAGACTCCTCACTGAAGAGAACTGAGCCTTTAAACAAGACATGTAAGATGCTGGCTTGGACATCCTGGGTGAAGCCAGAGACTCTAAGCCATGAGTGTAACCTGAGACACACCCTAATGGTGGCTGCCCTGGCTGCCATGTCTGCTGAGCCGCAGGCCAATTTGAAGCCATGGGTGCCTTTGTCCAAACCTGTTTGCATGAACCTTTCCAATTCCTCTTTCTGAGGACAGTCAGGGATGTCACGAATCATTACCATCCCTTGTTCCCACAGTGCATTCTGGAACTGCAACATGTGTTTGAGGAAATTGAGCGATCTAATGGTGCAAGTGGCT
Source organism: Neoceratodus forsteri (assembly GCA_016271365.2). Classification (NCBI taxonomy): domain Eukaryota; kingdom Metazoa; phylum Chordata; order Ceratodontiformes; family Ceratodontidae; genus Neoceratodus; species Neoceratodus forsteri. Next base: position 882,463,221 of record CM057459.1, read on the forward strand.
GAGGAGTATACCTTCCTGACCATGCTATCCAGCTGTTTGGACTATCTGTCTGGGGGCTGCGTACTTAAATGCCATGGTGTCTGGGACCTGTCATGAGTGGCCGTACTTACCAGTGAGTCAGATGCTGGTTGCTCACTTAGGAAAGGATCTTCTCTGGATGCCCTGTATAGGTGATCTGACTTGCCTCAGATATGGATGGGTGCTTCCATGCCGCCTTGGTCACATCTTGGAAACTGTCCACCAAAGGTGGCCCAACAGGAGGTTTGGGGTCTTCCTGGTGCAAGTATCTGGCCAGATGACGCCTCTCTGGGTCGAGGTCCTTGATCTCCCAGCCCATATTTGCTTGTATATGCTGCATGCCTCCATAAAGGTGCGGTCATCTTGTGGGGATCTGGAAGTATTCCATGAACCAGGTGAAGGGATACCCCCTGCCAAGGAGGACTCTGATGAGGATGAGAAGGAATGGTCTGACTCCTCGGAGGAAGAGGACCTAGATCTTGTACCCCAGCTTTGGTGTCTGTGTTGATTGGTACAGTGGGAAGAGCTCCATCTTCTTGTCTGGGTTCTGTGTATGTGGCCTAGATAGCCCCTTTCCTCAGGGGGAAAGGTAGGTTCCCTCAGTAGGGGAGTGTAGCCCCTAGGGATGGGTTCTTCCACATAGCTGGGCTTTGGTGGGAGAAGATCCCTTTTAATAGTATCTCATCAAGAGGCAAAGAGATCCTTGACATCTGACAACTGGAGCCATGGTTCTTGGTCTGGCATTGGTTGGTTCGATAGGCCTAGTGTCTGGTCCACAGGGTGGTATCAGTGCCCTGGCCAGTAGATTGGGGTCAGCAGCCATAGTGTGGGTCGGGGCTGATGGCTGGGTATCCAACGGTGGTCCATCATCTGAACGTTTGTTGGCCAGCGGTGGGGGCAAGGCCTGTAACACTGGAGTAGAGGTGATAGGTGCTCATGCTGGGGTTGATGGCTTGGAGGTGGCCTGGAAAGGCTGTTGTTGGAGCTTGTTCTTGGACAATGACTGCTTATCTGATGTGCACCAATCCAAAGCTGACTTGTCCAATGTTTGGTCTCTAGAAGAGGACCTCCCAGAAGAGTGGTCCATGGCCCTGCATCTATCCAGGGAGTTGACACCACAGAAACATAGAAACATAGACTTTGATGGCAGATAAGGACCGCTTGGCCCACCTAGTCTGCCCATTTCCCTACCTACAGGATAGGCCGCAGATCCTAGCTAACCAACAGCCTATTTCTTCCTACCCCCCACAAGAATTGCCTTATGTCTGTCCCATGGATTCTTGAATTCTCCCACAGTTTTAGACCCCACAACCTCCTCAGGAAGGCTGTTTCATGCATCCACTACCCTCTCTGTGAAACAATACTTCCTCACATTGCCCTTGAACCGCCCCTCCCCATCTTTAAATTTAGTCCCCTTGTTCTTGCATGTCTCTTTTTCGGAAAGATGCTACCCTCTTGGACTTTGTTGATTCTACTGAGGTACTTAAAAGTTTCTATCATGTCCCCCTCTCCCTTCTTTCCTCAAGGGTATACATATTAAGCTCCTTTAGTCTCTCCTCGTAGGGCTTCTCTTTCAGACCCTGCACCATTTTAGTTGCCCTCCTCTCAACTGCCTCTATCCTGTCTATGTCCTTGTGGAGATGGTGTCTCAAGAACTGGACACAGTACTCCAGATGGGGTCTCACCAACTGTCTGTACAGAGGGATAACAACTTCCTGCTTTCTGCTGGTGATGCCTCTCCCTATGTATCCCAGTATATCCCCAGCCCTCCCTACTGCCTTCTCACACTGCTTGCTAACCTTAAGGTCATCTGATATGATTAACCCCAGGTCCCTTCCTCTTTTGTTGTTGTTACTACCCCACATTGTGTAATCTTCCCCTGGGTTCTTGTTTCCTAGGTGCACTATTTTGCACTTCTTTGCATTGAATCCTAGCTGCCATGCTTCTGACCATTCCTCCAACCTTGCCAAGTCCCTTTTCATCCTTTCCACACCTCCTTGTGTATCAACCCTGTTGCAGATCTTTGTGTCATCTGCAAAGAGGAATACTTTTCCTTCCAGTCCCTCTGCATTGTCACTTATAAAGACATTAAAAAGGACTGGACCCAGTACTGAACCCTACGGTACCCCACTAGTAACCCTCTTTCTTCAGAGTGGACTCCATTTAAAATTACCTTCTGTGTCCTGTTGTCCAGCCAATGTTTTACCCAGACTACCACCCTGGGACCCACTCCCAGGCTGGTTAATTTGACTATTAATCTTTTGTGTGGGACTGTGTCAAATGCCTTGCTAAAGTCTAGGTAGGCCATGTCAACATCCCCTCCCTGGTCTACTACTTTGGTCACCCAGTCTAAGAAATCTATTAGATTCATCTGACATGACCTTCCCGCTGTGAACCCATGCTGCCTTGGGTCCTGTGCTCCACTGGCCTCTAGGTACTCGACTATTCTTTCCTTCAGAAGTGACTCCATCACTTTCCCTACCACAGAGGTCAGACTGACAGGTCTGTAGTTACCTGCCTCTGTCTTGGACCCACTTTGTGAAGGGGAATCACATCCGCCTTCCTCCAGTCCTCAGGTACCACACCATCCTCCCATGATTTGTTAAAAAGAGTAGTCAGTGGTTTCACTAGTTCCCCTTAATTCTTTTAGAATTCTGGGGTGACTTCCATCAGGCCCCATTGCTTTGTCCACCTTCAGTTTTAGGAGTTCTTGCAGAACCCTTTCTTCTGTGAAAGGGCTGGGATCGACCCCCCTATCAAGAATACTTCTGTTAATTGGATTAGGCACTTCCCCCTCCTCTTTTGTGAATACTGAGCAGAAATATTCATTCAGTATCCCTGCTTTTCACTGTCCCTCTGTCCACCCACCATTCATTCTATTCAGCCTCACTATCCTCCCTTTGTCTTTCTACGCCTCTGATGTACCTATAAAGGTTTTATCCCCTTCTTAACTGAGTTGGCTATCTTTTCCTCAGTTTGTGCCTTTGCTATTCTGACTTCCTCCTGCTTCCTTCTGCCTTAACTGGTACAACTCTCTGTCCTGCTCCTTCTGTGTTTCTGTATACTCGGAATGCTACCTTTTCTCCTGACTTTCCCAGCCACCTCTTTTGAGAACCATAGTGGCTTTTTCTTTCATTTTGATTTGTTTATTTGCTTCACACAAAGGCTTGTTGCCTCTGTGATGGCAGTTTTGATGATTCCCCATTGTTGCTCCACACCTCCTTCTAGCCTGTTTGCTAGTGCTTTTGTGAGGCACTCTCCCATCTTGCCAAAGTCAGCCCTCCTGAAGTCCACTACCCTCACTTTTGTATGGCTTAACTCTGTAGCAGAGGAGGAGGCTGACTTGAAAGATGCTTTTACCGGTCTGGTTGCAGAGAATCTGAGACAGAACCAGTATTGCTCCCTGAATGTCGGCCCGTAGCCTGAAAGGGTGGCTGGACTTTCACTTGCTGCAGAGCCAGCCCCAGGCCAGACCCTGTGTCCTTACCTCCCGATGCCTGTATCAGGGTGGGTGGCCTCACTTCCATGAGCTAGGATGCTGAGTCACAACTGCCCTGGGAGGCAGACCAGGAGTCAGAAGATTGGGACTTTGATAATGATTTGTCTTTTTCCCTTTCATTCCATTTTTCTATGTGATGGTGCTTCTTTGAAGCATTTTTGTGAAAGAAGCCCTCTCTGGAAGAAAAATCTTTCTGCATGGTAACAAGTTGTTCTTTGATCAAGAAGGCCTGGAGGGTGAGAGATCACATGATGCAGCACACCTGAAGGACGCTTCTCTAACCCGCTCTGACCACCTACTCCAATAATCCTTGCTTTTCTATATTTGGGACAAGTTTAAAAACTTCAGAAAATAACTGGGGAACCTCACTAAATACAAGAGTAAACTTTGACGTTAGTTCTGTTGGAATGGACATTGAGATGAAGAAGTCGCACCCAAGGCACACTCCTCCGGTAATGCCAGAGAAGGCCCCCAAAAAGCTGTGGTCTAGCAGTACTGTCAGAGCCCAAAGCCAATCCTTTCAAAAATTAGATCAGGTGCCAGTTACACTCTCAGGCTTCTTAGCCAAATTTCGCCATTCCAAGAAGAACTCAGGGGAATGGCAACTGAAATCAAATCCTTTTCTTAGGCGATGGAGGATATGGCAATAAAAACATCAGACAACATCAGACAACGAAGCACATATTATTTCTTTATAGAGTCGGGCAGAAAGGCTTGATCCAGAACTTGTGGCAATAAAACACAAAGTTACAAGGATGGAACAAAAATTAGTGGACTTGTAAGGGTATAGCCACCGAAATAATGGGGTTCTTATAGGGCTTCCAGAAATGGAGGAGGGACAAGATAATATTCTTTTTATTCAGAAACTAATTGAGAAAACAGTAGGTCCCTCTCCCTATGGGCCACGCTACATTATTGAGAGGGCACATAGGGCTCTCCGGCCTACTCCTCCACCAGGGGCAGCTCACCGACCTCTAATATAACATTTCTTGAACTATCTGGAGAGACATAATTTTCTAACTAAAATTAAGGACATTCAAGAAGTACAGTGACAGGGGAAAATATCCGGGTGGCTCAAGATTTACCCATCATGGTTAGGCAAGGGAGAGTGGCTTTCCAGCCTTTGGTAACCAGAATCATTACAGCAGGTCTAAAATTCAAGATGCTGTACACAGCAAAATTACAAGTGCTCATTTCAGGATCGTGGCACTCCTACAATGGTTCAGAAGCAGCGAACATAGGCCTGAAAGCGGCCCTCCCTGATCTTTTTCAAGGTACCTGAACCAAGAAGACTGACTACCCTAGATGACTGGGCAAGGTTGCTTTCTATGTGTATAATGGACTTGTAAAAGTTATACAAACAAGCTGGTAATTTTGGACCAGGTGAATTGTTTCTGTGACTGAAATCTTAACAGGAACACACCAACGGACTGCTGATTTTAATTAAAATACAAGGTTCTGCATGGCTTAAACCTTTGCTGCCCTTTTACAATGATCCCAATAATTTAAGAGTGTTGCAGGAGGATTTTATTTACTTTCTGAAGAGCTGATAGAACTTAAAGACAGATATAACATCAGCACTCTATGCCGAAGTAAGGTCAGAAGATTAACGAGATCTAAAGAAAAGGCACACACATTTTCCTTTCTTGTACTTTAAACAAATATTTAATTGTAAGATGTACTGTTCATTGTTCTTTGGATAATACAACTGGGAATGCAATGGTTTAAATTCATGCCCATTGTTTTGTGATATCATTGTTTGTTAGAGAGGGGAATAGAGTACTCGCATTCCTAAATTGGTAATGTTTTCAACAACTCCCTTAACAAGACATGGGACAGATGTAATTTTACTTCATGGCCACAAGAGGGGAGTAGTGCATAAGTTTTCTAATATTAAAGTTTAGGTTTAACCATACACAATAGAGTTTACGATTAGTAAAATTAAAGCTTTAGAAAAAGTAGTAATTCATTGAAAAAGAGGTTTTCTAGTTTGGGGCAACAAAAAGTAAGGGTGGTGGGACTGGAGGAGTGAAAGTATGGGGAACTACAAAATGAAATACTTAATAGAAAGGGGGAATGCGGCTGGGTTGAGTAATGGAAAGGGAATCTGTTGGAGTTTACTTTTGATGGTAAAAGTTTGTGCTTTGGGAATGGTGGGGGGGGACAGACCACAGTCCAAAGAGTCAAAGGGATATCAAGGAATGCTGATTGCTTGCTTTTTTATGATTTTTTTATGACCTCTACATATACTTGGTAAATGGCTCATGATATAAGTTTCTCTTCCTGGAATGTGAAAGGGGTCAGAAGAAAACTAAAACAATATGAAATACTAAAGCATTTACATCTCCTTCAGTCACAAATTACTTTTTTTCAGGAATCTCATGTATTAGATGTTGAAGCAGTACAAATGAGGAAGCAACAAGTAGGACAAGTCTTCTCTGCCCAAGGGACCACAAATAGTTGTGGGTTATGATTTTAATTAATAAAAACGTGCCCTACAATCATACTCAGATCATTAAAGAGCCACAGGGCAGGTACCTTGTAGTCCAGGGGTCTATATACTCAACACAGCTCCAACTCTGCAGTGTGTATGGGCCAAATACAGATGACCCTCAATTTTTCATGCGACTGATTAATATCATGCTCCCCCTTTTACTCATTTTGATAGTCTCAGTTGGTGATTTGAATTTTGCATTTGACCCTAATTTGGATCGATCAGGCTTCAACCCCAGAAGACTTTCCCCAGCTCAACGTGCACTTGGTGATCTACTAGATCAGATGGGGCTGTGTGATGTATGGAGAGTAATGAATCATAAAGATAGGGAATATACATATATATCTCCTGTTCATGGATCATCCTCCCATATTTATTATATTTTGATATCTCAGACACTTATCCCTGGGGTCTTGTCCTCTTCAGTCCAGCCTTGCCCTCCCTCTGACCATGCCATTGTTTTATGCCGTTCTCTCTAACCTCCTTACTCAAAAGGGATAATGGTTGGAAATTAAATGACTAATTGCTCAATGATTCAAAGATCACCAAGCTGCTTATGGACCATATCCAACAATTCTTTAGCACTAATTCTTCCCGTAATATTACACCTGATATTATCAGGTACGCATTTAAAGCATACCTTAGAGGAATACTAATTGGGGTGGCCTCTAAGCCGAAAAAATCCCAAGAAGCCAAATTGAAAACCCTCTTGTCCCAAATTCGGTCCATAGAAGCAAATTTAACCCCTCAAACCTCTGATAATATTGAACAAAATCTAATTAAAATTAAAGATAATTACTTGGACCTGCTTAGGGAAAAGACCGAATTTGCAATCTTGCATACCAAGGCATCGTATACGGACCAAGGTGAGAACGACAAAAAATTGCTTGCTCTAAGAAGTAAGCAACAGGAATCAGCTTGATTCATTCCCCCCATTCATTCCCAAAAGGATAGTGCCCTGAAATCCTCACCTACAGACATTGTAAATGAATTTACACAGTATTATAAACAATTATATGGGACCATGATTAATCCTCCCTCAAACTTAACTTTATCTTCCTACCTCAAGGAATCCCAACTGCCTTCCCTTTCTGAAGCCCATAAATTGGCAATAATTGCCCTCATTTCCACACTTGAAATTGCGGAAGTGATCCAGAATCTTCCCATGGATAAAACACCGGGACCAGATGGATTTTCATTCAATTTTTACAAGAAATTTAAGGAGCAAATCATCCCACTTCTTCTACCACTATACCAATATACATTATCAGGAGCAAAAGTTGATGCTACCCATTTCAAAGCTTTAATTGTTCTTTTACTTAAACCAGATAAGGATCCCAAATTGGTACAGAATTATAGGCCCATTTTTCTTTTAAATCAAGACATAAAAATCTTAACAAAAATACTAGCTGATAGACTGAGTCTAATACTTCCAGATTTGATTGGTTTACAGCAAGTGGGATTGATGAACGGGAGATCTTCAGTTGATCACCTTCGTACTCTTTTTCACATCTTCTCGGAGTCCAGGGATGCCTCTTTTCCAGCTGTTCTGGTGTCTCTGGATACCCAGAAGGTACTTGATCGAGTTAATTGGAATTTTTTGTTTCAGACCCTAAATGCCTTTGGGTTTCCTCTAGAATTTCAGGAGTGGATCAGATCCCTTTATCAGGCCCCATTAGCTAGAATTTCAGGGAATGGAGAGATATCAGAATAATTTCTGTTATATTCTGGTACAAGGCAGGGTTGTCCTCTTTCTCCCTTATTAGTTAACATATATCTCGAACCCCTTATTCGCAATCTGATTGCATGTCAAGAGATACAAGGTATACAGATACAGGGCTCAGAGGTCAAAGTCTCTGCATATGCAGACAATCTCCTCATTCAAATGTCCCATCCTGAGACATCTATTGCACCAAGGCTGGAGATTATAGCAAAATATAGTAATTATTCAAATTATAAACTGAATGTTAGTAAGTCAACGATTTTTCCTCTTCATCACAAGGTATTTAAACACACCATCACAGTCTTAGGTCTCTCTTGGTCTCCAGATTCCCTCAAATACCTCGGCATTCACGTTACTAGAAACCCACTTCTAAGTATTAAGAGAAACTTAGATACCCTTGTGCAAAATATCAGTCAGGATTTAGACCGTTGGGCAAATCTTCCTATCTCCATGTGGGGCCGGATTAATTTAATTAAAATGAACATTTTCTCACACTTATTTTATCCCCTTAATTTATTCAGTGTATGGTTACCTGGCTCCTGGTTCAAAAAAGTACATAGCCTCCTTACAAAATTCATATGGTCCAATAAGCAGCCGAGATTGGCATATCATAAACTAGCTGCTCCCAAGGTTAAAAGAGGCTTACTTTTCCCCTACCTTATCTTGTACTATTGGGCCAGTCATGTGTCCAAATGCCTCAGATGGCTGGCACCAGATCCTTCCTTTTCCTTCCCACCTTGGCTTAAAATTGAATTAGACTTAATGTGTTCCAATGGTATAGAACCTTCCACATTATTAAATCTAAAATTATCCTCATTACCACCAAATTTAAAATTTAACACGATTGATGTCTTGATGAGAGTTAATACCCAATTGTGTGCTTTCCTGCATTATAAACCCCTTAATGATCTCTCCCAATCGATTTGGAATGCTCCCTCTTTTCAAATTGATAACAAGAAGATCACATCTAATTGGTTACTCCAGCTGGGGCAGGGAATATTATCTCTTTTTTTGGGAGAAGGAGTATCTTGGCTTATGGTTACTGACATTATGACAAAATGTAAAATTCCCAAATCTAACTATTTTAAGTTGTTTCAACTCAGGCATCTTCTTATCAAGGTAGTAGGCAAAGTCCCCCCTCTACCATCTAAATGTTCCTTCCACTCAGAACTGAGTTCACTGGTTCAGCCCCCTAAAGCTGTTTCTAAATTATATGCAATGCTTTATGAGTGGTGTTTCAGTGAATGCTATGGCCCTACAACATAAAGGACATCCCTCGTTCTCCATCTGACCATAGATTGGTCCATCTTTTGGCAAAATTGTCATTGTTTTGTGACACAAGATAGACTACGCCTTATGCACTTCCATATTTTGCATAACTTGCATTACTCTTCTCAGAAACTAGACAAATGGGGCTTAATATCTTCCAGTGTATGTACTCGATGTTCTCAGGAGAAAGGGACACTCCTTAATATCTTTTGGAATTGCCCCAAAGTGGCTTCTTTATGGAACAAGATGCAATCTAGAGTAGACCCCTTACTTGGGCTTTCTGAGTACTTTAAACCTGAGATATGTTTATTGGGTGATTACTCTCTAATAACAGTGAATAATCGCAAATATTACATGTCCGTGATAGCAATGTCTGTTAAAAAATGTATTCTTAAACTTTGGAAGGACAGTGACAGCTTTTTTCTATACTGAATGGCTCAATTAATTATTAGTGAATCTCAGAACTGAAAATGTTATAGCAAGCCTGCATAATAGACTGCCTAAATACCAATGGATATGAGACCCCTTACATGCTTTTTATTCTCTCTAATGTATATGTATCTTGATGTCTATATTAGATAATAGGCTTTTGTGTTAAATGGACTGTAGTGAGGGAGGGGGAAAGCAGGGAAAGGGGGGATGGGGAAGGGGAAGGGGGGAGACAGAACCTTTGTACCAGATTTTTTTTAAATCAGATGTATAGAATTAATACCCATGGCTCTGTCTCATGTATGTATTAAAATGTATAATAAACTTTAAATTGAAAAAAAAAAGAAGGCCTGTAGGGCTTTTTGGTAGTGAATCATCATTCTGCTATTAAACTTCTGGCAGTGTTGGCAGGCCCTGGTGTCTTCACTTGGGCCTAGGCACAGAAAACAGGCCTTTAAACTGAGTGGTCAGACAATGTTTTAGTCTATAAACCTGACCAAGGTGGAAGTTCACAGGCCTTATCAGATTAAATAAATGTTTTTGAAACAAGAGTCTGGTCAACAATGAAACCAATATATATAAATGTATCCACTCTCTCTACAATAGATGCATTTAATTCTTTAATTTTTTCAAATAATGGTAATGATTCTAGTTTTTACAATGTGCCAAAATGCATATACTTTGCCTTACTGACATTCAATAAAAGTCCATTTATAGTAGCCATTTTTGAACCAGATCAAAATCTGACTGCAAGTGTCCGGTGGTGATATTTACATTAGAACCCTTTTATAAAGGGCAATATTAGCTGTGTACAAGATTATATGGGACTACAAATCATGCAAACTGTAATTCAAATTGTTTAGAAATGCAGTAAGTAAAATAGGCCAAATAAGAGATCACTGGAGGACTCCAATAACTGTTTTGTTTAGGGGAAATAAGTTGAAATACTAAGAAACTGACTGAAATGTATCAAAGAAATAGTTTGTAAACTAAAAAACTACAAAATCAGACAAGCCAAGTACTCAAAGCTTGGCAAGCAGGTGATCATGGTGCACCACATGAAAAGGTTTAGAAAGATGCAGGAAGAGTGCACCGAATGTGTCCCCACTATCCAAGGCCCTCAGAAGATCATTACAGTCTTCAAGTACTGCAGTTAGTTTGCTATGAATAATTCTAAATCCATGCTGATGAGTTAGTAAACTGCCAGCATCCAGACACTCCTTAAATTTGTGAAAACCTATCTTCTCCTAGATCTTGGACAGTGGGTCACGTATAAATATTGGATGATAGTTTTTGGTCAAGGTGCACTGTCTGGATTTAAAGATCGGAACCATGGACAAATGCTTCTACAGGCCTGGGATCTCACTGGTAACTATGGAGAAATTAAATAAAGTACACATAGGATGGGCCATCAAATCAACAACAATAGAAAAAAGTCTCATGTATTATTATCTGAACATTTTGGTCTTTATGTCCATTTTCTCATTGTGGTCTTTATGATAATTTTCCTGAGATATGCAAGGAGTTCCATGAAAGATAAGGTTCTGAACTTAAATCCAGAGTCAGCACCTCCGCAACCAGTCCCAGGCTGCTCAAAATTAAAAACATCAACCAATGGAGCAAGGTTAGCAGCACTTCCATAAAAAGGAATTAAATTCTGAAATGCTGTCCATTGAGTATATAAGGTTGCTGTGATCAGCAGTCAGGAGAAGCACCGCTGAGCACAAGATATGACAAAAAGGTTATTTATTGTTTGCCAATTTACCTGTTAACTATTTGACGAATGAAACCGGGAATTCAAGTAACAGTCAGATTTGGTCCTATGTGAAGCAACAGTCCTGCTGTAAACCTCAGTGCCTGCATAATATTAGTGTTTACAATGTGCCTTTGATATATGTTGAAGGGTGCTCAAGGAAAGGGTAGAGATGGAAAAGAAAGGGCAGGAGGTTGCAGTGTTAGAACAATCATTTCTTATAAACCTGTGTTTAAATCCTGGTACATTCTAAGATTTTGCTGCACATACAGTTTTTATACATTTTTAAGTCCCCTATCTGCTTATATGTTCAGCCATAAAATGACTTGATCTGAGTTGAAACGGTGGCAGTTCTTTGAAATTTAGATTGAGGTTCCCAGGGTGATTATTTTAGCTCATAATCATCATCCTCAGTCTCCTCTACTTTTTATGTTGGTGTGCTTGCACAGCCAACATCTTGGGGTAGTGCAGATTTGGAGGCGCGGGTGTTGTTGGGTGAATGCAGTGCCAGTAGGTGCATCCCTCATTCCCCAATCAGCCTATATGCTGGCACCACACCAGCTGGACAAGCACATCTATGGAAAGGTCCACTGCAATGCAAGCAAAGCTCATCACATGCAGTGGACCCTTCCTACATGCTCGCCAGCTGGAAACATGGCGGCACAGTGACCGCTAAACTGCTGACTTCAGGGGTGCCCAATCCTCTGATTGGCTTACCCTGCCCAAGTATGTGTCGACGGGGGAGCCCACTCCCCATCAGCAGAATGCGTCTCCCCCCTGCTTTTGCTGTTTGCTAACGGGGATGCCCAATCCTCTTTGGCATCCATCCTCCCCTTTCCCAGTTTAATGTGCTGATGGGGGAGCCCACTCCCCGTCAGCATGATGTCCTCCTCCTTCTTCTGTGCCAATGGGGGTACCCAATCCCCGGCCGGCTACTCTACCCCCCCAAAAAGAAACCATCTGTAAAAAAGAAAACCATCCGTAATGTGTTTTTTTAGTACCTGTAAGCAGAAAAAGGTCCCTCGTAGTCTCCCTACCCACCACCCGCATCCACCCACTGTGCACCCTGCCTCCCCACACCCTCCTCTCCCCATACTTACCTCTGGAGCTCAGCGTGATGATCTTCGGTGGACCGGGAACACTTCTGCACTCTTCAAAGCCGACTGCGAACTGAGGAAATGCAGGTAAACTGTATAATTGAATAAATAGGATTTTTTCAACTTTGATGCATACAGTATCTCAGGTACTTTTTGGAATTTTTGCACCAAATTTTGAACATGGAGTTTTTGGGAAGCCTTCTCATGAATTCTGTCAGTTATAATGTTAATCTGTCCTGAAAGGTGATTTCGCAGACACTGTGTTGAATCACCTTTCAGGACTGATTAATGCAAGGACAGTGGCAGTGTTCATGAGGTGGGCTCTCAAAAAGCCTATGTTGCAAATTTGGTGGAAAAAATCCAAAAATTGGCTGTTTTACAAGCGTGCATTGCGCAGTTGCTATGCACACTCGTAACTTCACAAATTCACAATATTTTGATGCCAGATTTTCAACACTGTAATTTTTCTACACCTCCTTGTGAACAGTACAGCTGTCATTTTCCACATCCTGGCCGAAATGTGTTTCCGCACTTCCGGCGCACAATACCGAGGTTGCGTGGGAAATCAGTGTTTGGGGCATATTACAAAAATAACAGTGACACTGTTCATGAGCAGAGGTCCTAAAATGCCTATGATGAAGATTTGGTGATGATACTCCATAAAATGACTGTGTTACAAGCGTGCATTGCACAGTTTGCACACACGCTCATAACGTTGTGCATTTGTAATATTTTCACTCTGGATTTTCACCATTGGCATTTTTCCACACCTCTTGATGAACAGTACAGCAGTCATTTTACATATCCTGCTCGAAATGTGTTTTTGCATGTCCGGCGCAGAATAGCATGGTTGCTGTGCAAAATCACTTTTTGGGACAGTTTGAGGAAATGACAGTGACACTGTACATGAGCAAAGGTGCTAAAACGCCTATGTTGAAAATCTGGTCTGGAACTCCATAAAATGACTGTGTTACAAGTGTGCATTGCGTATTTCCCACACACCCTTGTAACTTTGCAAATTTGCAATACTTACACGCCACATTTTTACCACTGTCACTTTTTTACACCACCTTATAAACAGTACAGCTGTCATTTTTCACATTCTGCCAAAAATGTGTTTCCGCACTGCACCACCAAATCCAATGCCAGCGTGACAACATTCAGCATTGACAAATGCTTGTTCTTAACTGTTATCCTCAGACTCACTCTTATCATGGGCAACCTATTCTATGTCTGCCTTCTTTTCCTTTGGTCTTGAAATTATTGTGAGGGTAGACTGTGTCTCAATCTTTCTGACCTCTCCTAGGATCATGGCAGCAAAGTTAGCAGTTGTCAACCTGCCTTGTGATAGACAATGGCAAGTGCTAGTCTCTAACACATTTGTTGATGATGAGCTCTGCTTTTCGTTCTCCTCGTTCTGACACTAAACCCCTGTGATTTTCATTTTTCACATCTATATTTTCCCTGATCACCCATCAACATATAATGTACAACTGACATCAGAACTACAGTGATGCAAGACTGTTGCTTCACAGCTCTGCAAAAATAATAACTGTTATCTCACGCAGCTCCAACAGTATTGTATATAAATATAATAATGTATAGTCCTGTGTGTATTACCAGTCAGTAATACCATCGAGAGGTTCCTACATGTCCAGAACTGTGAGATGGTATTGCTGACCGATAATACACATGGGACTATACACTGTTTTTTTTAATATATGGATCCGAGTGTGTTTTGGGTTCTTTTCAGACAGGCGGTTGGCCAGTTCAGTTAAGGACTGTCTGGGTCATGGCGAACTGCTGCACTGTCTGGTGCTGTGTGTTGAGCTGTCTGCTCACTCCTGATGGTTCCCAGCACCTGCCTGTTTTTTTTTTTTTTAATTCAGATCTTACCTAATCTTCATCACTGGAATGGCAGGATCAACCAGATATTTTCATTTGCTGATGGGGGAAAATAAAATAAAAACAGAGAAACGCGATGACCGAGTTTGCTCTCGGTAAGTGACAGAAGGACCGCCATGTTTTTTAAACTGCTCTGCCTGCCCACACAGGAAAAGCGGCCAATGAGGAGGCACGCTTAGGACGTGAGGGCAAAAGGTATATTTTCTGAACCTTTCAACGATATTATTATCAGCACAAAATGATACTATTAAAAGTGATTGACAATACTATTACCAGTGATTGACAATACTATTATAACTGAACCTTTGAGGGTATTTCCAGATTTTTTTTGTATGATTTACAGACCTATTAAATTGAACATCCATATATTAAAATATTCTTACTTGAAAAGAATGTGCACTACCAAAGCAATGAGGTGCCTTGCTCTATTGCTTCACAGTGCTACACATTTAACCCTGACTGTTTCAGCACATCCCAGAAATATTTTATACACTATTTATTTTTTAATAGCTAAAAGGTACACTGCCTGTAAATGCCTGGTAGTGTATTTTCACAGTCCTGTACCAGTAATTCACACTATTGCCTCACAAGGTTTGAAAATATATTTTTTTTATATAAAATTTCTGTTTAAAAAACATTTGCATACTTAATAAATCACTGATATGGTGGCAAGTGAACATTCACAATCAGTGATCTGCAACACAGACCACTGAATATGAAATTGTGCTGGTAAAAAGTAATTAACTATAAAACATTTAGTCAAACAAAGCTGAAACTGGAGACCGGCCCGGTGGTGCAGAGGGTTGAGGCGCTGTCGCCTTACCTCTCACCATGCCAGCGACCCTGGTTTGGGAACGGACTTGAGCGATGGTGGGTCAGGAGGCATAGGAGTTGGATCGAGCATCTGGAGGATGGCTCTCCTCTCCTGAGGTGGGCTAGGGACAAGTGTCACTCTCTGGTGACCCCCAGTGGAGACCACGGGAAACACAGAGGCAACACAAGCAGGGAAAGTACAGGAGGCAAAACACAGAAAATGGTGTTCCACCTGCTAGGATGATGGCCTCTCTGGGCCAGGCACCACCTTGAACTCCACTGTCTCCAACTGCAGCAGCATCCTGACCCAATGCCTAGGCCATCAGGCCCTTCTCCTCGGAAGAGGAGGACCCACCCGGTGAAGGGTAATGCTGGGGTACTCAGGGGAATGGCTGCAATATGCGGTCAGAGCAGAGATGAGAGGGCAAGTGCAGAAACAGAGTAATTGACCTGAATGGGAGCAAGTGGAAGGGGATAAATTAATAACACAAAAAAAAAATTGAAACTGGGAACTGACTCACCCCATCCTAGAAGATTCAGCTGAGATGTACAGATTAAGCAAAATACAGTGTATTAATATATCTGATAAAATAATTTCTCTAGAAAAAGCAATACTTTCTACAATGTCTCAGTTTTTGTATTAACTATGAGTTTTGCAATTTACTTTGTTCAGCATTCAGATATATATTACTTTACCATGTATATTGCACTTCGCTGGCTATGTTTCATCATCAAAGTCCCAAACCATACACTTTGTGACAAAGTCTACACAAAGAAAATATAATGTATTTGCTTCACCACAAAACACATGAGAAGTGCAGTGGACAAACTTTGCCTATCACAGTTTTGATGTATTCTCTGTGTGCAATTTTTTTATCTTGAGTTTTGCACAGCATTCCATTCTTGAGGTATCTGATTGTAAACAAAACGATCACACACACAACACTAGCCTCCTGATTAAGCCTCATGCACTAGGCATTATATAAGGGTGTTGTTCCATGTCATTTGGCATCCTTAATTGTCTGCCTAATGCCTAAATAAATTAATATTTTAATACAGCCCTTTAGTGTTGTGAACCATACACCCAATTCTAAAATGGGTTATGCATGTTGCAAGATCACTTGTGCCAAACCCAATGGCACAAGTCGCACTTTGTGATATGCGTCACACTGTTTGCTATTCTAAGATATGACCTGCACCATGGCATGGGAGGCCTGAGCCCAAGGGGATTTCTGCTGACCACAGCCCCTATGGCATGGCAGAAGGGGGGGTTACATTAGCATCTGCACCCTATTCTGAAAGGGTGGATGCCGTAACTCACTTAACACTATTCCGAGACACACTGTGCCACTGCGGGGTTAGACCAGCAATTAGCTGGTCTAAGGTGCATCTGTCCTTGTCAAATGGTGGTTGCCCCCCCCCACAGTGCTGCAACACACACACACATAGACGTGCCTCATGGACCCCCATCACATAGATGCCTCCCCAATTCCAGAGTGTCACCAGCCAGCACAAGGGTCTGTCTTATGTGGTGCCATCATCATGCCTATGCCACACTGCTGACCTCCCCATGGCCCCCAGGGGCTTGTGCACTCATTTCAGGGCTGGGGGGGCTTGAAGGGGCTGGTCCTCTTAGTCAGTGGCTTGGGACACCCAGGTCCATTGTGCCATTTCCGTAGCGCAACACTGCGGCCATCACAAGCTGCAGAGCATAGGTGCTGGGGACCCTGCCTGTCTTGGAATAGAGTTCAGGGTCCCCAGCATAGCGAAGCATGCTGCATCTTACATACGCCTGTGAGTTGTGACATGCATCTTGGAATCTGATCCAATGTTTTTTTGTTGTCTGTGTTGGAGCTGCTTTAGTTTGAGAGATGTACCTTTGGAGGTATCTGTGTTTTCCTTTTTTCCCTTGTTCTCGGGTATCTGACTGTGAAGCTGCAACCACTTAAGATAAGAGGGTGTGGGTTTAAAACCGTGCTTGTTTCCAAACACCACATCTAAGAAATGGCAAGTACACATAAATCATTGTGGAAAGGATTATAATTCATAACAGTTTGTCACTCACAAGTGTGAAACATTCTGATCTACTGCATGTACTCCCCCTCCAGTTCTCAAAATAAATAATTCCCTAGTTTACGACCCTGGCTCCGTGGCCAATGACTTTAATGCCTACTATATCTTGTGCACCACATCTCTTCTAAATTCCCTCTCCCCCTTGTCGCCTACTAATTTCAGCACTTCACCTCAGCTGGTGCCTACCCCTCTCCTTGTTCCTTTTGTACTATCTCCTCTGACAAAGCTCTTAGTGCCCTCCTATCCCTGAACCCCTTTAAAGGCTCCTTACCTGATGAGTTGATCCTAAACTTCTTTACCTTTCTGCTCCTGCAATTGCTTATTCTATCTCCCTAATCCTTAACCTCTCCTTTATTTCTTCCCAAGTACCCTCATCCTGGAAACATGCTGTAGTCCTTCCTTTCCCCAAGGGAGGTGACACATCCACTCCTGGCAACTATAGCCCCATTTCTCTCCTTCCTACCCATGCCAACTTAAAGAACATTTAGTTCTCTCAACTATCACCCTTCCTCTCCAATTCTTCCTTCTTCACCCCCTTTCAATCTGTTTTTTGGAAGAATCACTCAACAACCACCTCTCTCCTCAGGCTTACTGACTCCTTCCTTTCAGGGATGGATGATGGCCTGATCACCTCAGCCATCTTTGTCGACATAGCCAAAGCTTTCAACACTATTTCCCATCCCCTGCTTCTTGATTCCCTCTCCTCAGCTGGTCTTGCTCCATCAGCCACCAACTGGTTTAAATCCTACCTCATTGGCAGGACCTAGTCAGTGAGAATCCTTGATTCCATCTCCACTCCACTCCCCATCAACACTGGTGTCCCTCAGAGCTCAGTGCTTGGTCCTTTACTCTTCTCCATTTTCCTTAATGATCTTTCCACTGTTTGCCCATCCTCATCTATCGACATGTACGCTGTTGATACTGTCTTATACAGTTCCAGCAAAACCCTGCTGCTGTGGAAACCAGCATACAGCATTACTTCAAGCAAATTCAACTCTGGTTTGCTTCTCATCAGCATTTTCTAAACACCAAGAAGACAGTCTCAATGACCTTTGGCACCAGGCAGAGACTCTCTAGGCTCCCGGCCCTACCCACCTTCCATACCCCTGATGGGACCATCCTGGAGGACACATCCTCATTTAGATATCTGGGGGTTTGGTTGGACCAGCACCTCATCTTCTCTGTGCATGTTGATGCTATCCTGAAGAAACTGCACCCCAAGCTTGGTGCTCTCTACAGGAATCATAGTTGTATCCTGCTGACTGTGAGGTGTGAAACTGTCCAGAAGATGATACTCCCTATCTTTGACTACTGTGACATAGTCTATGGTGCTGCTCCAAAATCTTCTCTGACCAAGTTCAACACTCTCTTTAACTCCTTCTTCTGCTTTACTCTTGACTCCTCTTCCCACTCCCACCACTGTGAACTCTATTGCTCTCTAACCTTCCTGCTACTATCTCACAGACGCATCTCACACTGTGCCAAACTAACCTCCAAATTCTGGCTCGGAGTGCTCCCCTCCTATCTCTCATCCTCTCTCTCCACTCCACCTCTCCCCATGCACTCAATCATATCTAATGACGCCCACACCTTGACGGTCCCTCACCACTCTGCCCTCATCGGTCAGACTGGTTTCCCCCATCGCTTCCCTAAAATCTTGAATTCCCTCCCCCTGATATATGACACTCCTCCTCCAACTACTCCCTTACCTCTGCCCTACACAATTACCTCTCCCTCAGCTGTTCCTGCTTTAGCCTTCCTTAATGCCTATCCTGAGTTTCTGCCTTCCTAGCCTGACCCCCCTCCCAGCAGGGTTCTCAACATCCTGAAGGGGGAATCAGGAAAAGGCTACCCCTTCTCCTCATATTCAGTTCTTGTCTCTCCACCTGCCCTTCTGGGTCACCCATGTGCACAACCTACTCCATTCTTTTTACTCCAACAGCACTTGCGTACTACCTCAAGCCTTCTCCTGGTACACACATGCACTATAATGGTTCTGTTGCATTATTACTGTTTTGTACATTTATATGTTCTTTTGTATGATTTTGGACATGCATTGTAATTTACCCAATTTTCCACTACTGCTTATTGTACAATTCCTTGTGTTCCAACTGTTGCATAATCTTACAATGTTGTATTGTTTGTACTACCCACATACTATTGCAACTGATCATCCTTCACAACCCTCTGTAACCCCTTCCCCCCAGGTTGCACCTTGAGATGAGCAACATGTTGTTCAGTGTACCCTCCTGGTGAAACATTTCAATAAATAAAGAAATAAAAAATGAATATATGCATGGCACTTTACAATTCAAAATTGATTGAAAAAAATAGTAATCTTATTTGCTGAGAACTGTCACATGGTGTCCAGACAGCTCAGTTCTTGCAGCTAGCAGATTGTCATTATTTTTTTATATTTTAAGATGATTTTATAAACACAATAACAACTATACAGTGTCCAGCTATGTAGGAATATACATTTTTCTTGGGTGGTTAAAAGTATTCTTCTTCTTCTCTTGTCTCATAACACACCCACAGCATGGGTATTGTTTGTTATGCATGCAGTGATGCAATGATGGTATGGGCCATGTGAATAAATTAGATCAAGCCAGAATCTCTCCTTATTCTGTGCTAATTCCCAAAGTAACTTAAATAGCAACAGTAGATATAGTCACTTTTTTAGTTTGTACTTTATCAACATCATTTGTTTAAAAAGGCATTTAAATTTCCATGAAGAAAAAATTACTTGTATTTTAGCACGTATCACTAGTACAGTGGTATGCTTTCTTGGAACACATTTTTAACAAACAGAACATTACTTTCCTGATAAAACTAAAGTAAACATATCCTGTCTGCCCTATTGAATTTTTCAGCCATGACTTAATAAAGGTAATATGAAAGAGTCACTGAAACATTGCCTTGTTCATGATTTCCATATATTTCAGTCAGTTTACCATAATTTCTTTATGACTGCAAATGGTCTGTGTAATGTTGCAGTTATACAATTCCAAATCTTGTTGCCTCATTAACATTTCTGTTTCTGTGCCACTTCAGGTTTGAGATGATATCTACAAATAAATCTTCTATAGATTGTTTGACTTGTACTTCATCCACCCCACCCCACCCCAAAAAAAGAAATCATATTAGGTAATTGCTCACTAAGGTAGTCTACCATGTTTTCTGATCTTGTCTTCTAACATAGGTTAGGTTTCATATGGCAATATCAGTTCCAATTAAAGTATGTGTTTAGTATTGATGGTTTGACTCCCTACAGCTTCATGGTTTATTACAATTGCAAAAATGTTAAAAATAGAACACATCATAACAAAAAAAAGGAAGAAAAAGAACAGCTTTCACTTCACTGGCAGTATGTGCAGCTCAGAATTGTGGGTGAGGAACAAAATAAACAACTTCTGCATATTATAAACAGATTTTAGTTTTCAAAGGAATTAAGTATAACACCAGGAGGGTATATGTGTGGGTGGGCTTTCTTTTGAAAAATGCTGGTATGTCAAATACTAGGAAAGAGCAGCCATAAGTTATGACTTTCAAGCTTTGAAAATGCAATAATGTAAATAAAATAATATCCTAAGGTGTAGTCCAGAAGTTCACAGAAATAAAACCAAGACTTTGTGCATGTTGAATCCTGCCTCATATCAGGAGCAAATTATGTAGCTGCTTTCATCACCTATACAATTGGGGTTGAAGAAGGACCCTATGATAACTGAGATATTGCATCTCAGCTGAGCTTTACTTTGAAGAAAGAAATAACAAACCTTAGGTCTGATTAGGAAATTGATAATTAGTTAGTCATTTTAATATTTTCTATTCTCATTGCTTTAGAAATTAGTTTCAGTACAGAAACAATAATTATTGAACTGAGCCCACTGGTTTAACTGGTAAGCAAACAGTGAATGATAACTATTTATTCTTAAAAGAAACATACAATTTTGTTTCTTAAATACAATACTTTCAGTATATCCATGACTTGATTATTTGGCTCTAATATTCTTTTTGGCAGCATCATGACTGACATAATACAGTACTTACATTTGAACACTATTGTTTGAACTTAGTTTTCATTTTCTTGTTCCCCCAGTTTTTCTTCATGAATCCCCACAAACCTAATAATGGGGACACCCTAGCTCCTCCCCACCTCATACTGTTAGAGTGGGTGAGTGGCTGCCATGATCCCTGCCTAATCGTTAGTTCTCAAATACCAAAGCCTTGTCTCTAGAATCTTTCCATTTGTTATGGTCCCATTTGTCTTCTTTAACTTCCACTGTAGACCATTAGCTTGGACATCAGGATAAATCTCTGCCTTAACCCATCTTGCCTTGTTACCCTCACTGATGTAACTAGTAACTGTATCCATTATATTCTGCATTAGATGCTCCAACTTAGAAACAACACTTCCACTCAATGGATTTTTTTTGTCACTGTTTCCCATCCCACCATCACAATTTATTAAAATCATCTACCCTGAAGTTAAGCATCCTGGTAAAAATATATAAAATCATCTGCCCTGTAGTTTAGGATCCTGGTCAAAATATATAATTTCCACATATAACTTCAAACTCAGTGCTATTGTTTTTTTACAGTTAATCTTTTTATTGTAATTATTGTGATTATACATACAAATACACTACATTCTCCAATATACTCTTACATAAATTCTTAAGAGGAGAAGGAAAAAAACATGATGTCTGAAGTATTATACAATGATATTAAAGGGGAAAACAAATGTGGAGAAAACAATATGTAGCTGTACAATCTGTATGATAGAGAGAAAATATAGCAATTTATGCTTCAAGGGTAAAATGAGTAGATACAAACAAGAAATATGAGCAGTCATGATTGTACTTCTATTATGCTGTGATTTATTACAAGTATGTGTAAGATTGTATAAAGGAAGAACATAAAAAAGAGAAAAATATCTAAGAAAGTGAACAAGAATGAAGAGGGAAAGGGAAGAAGAAAAGGAGATAGAAAGATTGAAAGAGAGGAGATGAAAAAGGAATGAAAGAGCTAGAAGTGAGATTCCAATGTGAACATATAACAACCCATCGATTAAGTGACAATATGTGTAGATGTGTTTAAATATTTAAAATAGTCCTGCCAGCATTTTTTTATATAAATTAAGTTGGTCAGAGGCTAAGTGTGACATACGATCAAGGATGGCATATTGAGATACTTGTTTGAGAATATCTGGGATGGTGGGCATGATGTTGGATCTCCAATGCATTAGTATAAGGCATTTAACTTGAAGGAATAGTAGGGATAACCCCCTATTCTAAGAATGGGATATTTTGTATGCCTGAGCATTGAAAATACCAAGTATGCAATGTTTTGGATCTAATGCAAAGGATACACCAATCACTTTCTTTGCAAATAAATGAATATTAATAATAATAAGAAGAATCAGCATTTATATAGCACTTTTCATACACAGTGTATCCCAAAGTACTTTACAAGCAATACTCAACTGGCAGTGAAGTGACTGAGTGTGTAGCGGTGGCCATATCGCACATCATCACCCACACACAGCCTGGATAATTACATGAACTGGTTTATAGGAAGGGAATGTTGGCCAGGACACCAGGAATATTCCCTACTTTTTGCGAAGAGTGCCCTGGGTTCTTTTACTTCCACCTGGACACTCACCAGGACAACACCAGGAAGGGCAGAAGGGACCTTGGTTTAACATCTCAGCCAGAGGATGGCACACCCCAGCAATACAGCACCCCCCAATACTGCACTCAGATGCCAGAGCTTTTTAGGTGCAAGTCCAATCCTGGTGTGGGATGAGAACCCTCGACCTTCTGGTCCAGAGGTGGATGTGCTTCCAACTGAGCCACACTCACACCTAAAAATATGTTTGGAACCAGGGGGGCCCGAAGCCCCCTTTGGAATAGTGGGAACACAATTTGTTACGACTAAATCTGGGAATTTTGCCTTCCCATAAAAAATTGCCAATTATATCAGCAATTCTGACAAAAAAAAAGTAGGGAGGGTTAAAGAGATATTAGAAAATAGATACAGTATTTTGGGAGCTATTGACATCTTGAAAGCAGAGATTTTCCAATTAAAAGAGAGGTTAAGCAGTTTCCATCTGTACAGAGTGTTTTTAATATTTGCTAATAATGGGGAAAGATTGGCATCCCATATCTTGTCTAATTTAGAGGTGATCTGTATTCTAAGGTAAGAGATACCTTGAGGGGCCCAACAAAAATCAAATTTTGTATTCATAGAAGGGTTACAAAAAATGTTCAATGGCATTGTTTCTGATTTGTTTAGATATAGAGTGAGCCCAGAAAGTGAAGTAAAGTTGCTAAGTAACTTAATTAACGGTGGTCCTGAAATTTCAAGATTTTTGAGTAGAATGAGGAGGTCATCAGTGAAGGATAGCGAAGTATAGCAGGAATTACTGATAAGGATACTTTGGTTCATGGAGGATTGATGAAGAGCAGCTGATACGGGTTCCATAGCTAAAATAAAAAAGAGTGGGGGATAAGGGACACCCTTGCCTAGTACCTCTTGCCAGATGAAAGGATGAGGACAGAGTAGAGTAAGTAAGAACCTGTGCAGAGGGGAGGGTGTATAGTAATTGAATCCATGTTCAAAATTTATTAGTGACACCAAAGTGGGATAGAACACGATACAAATAAGTCCAGCTGAGGCAATCAAATGCCTTTTCAAAGTCGATGGCTATAGCTGCGGCAGGTGATTTAAGAGATTTAGCTTTGTAGATTAAATTAAATAATGAGTGGAGATGATCAATCAGAATGGGTTCTATTTTTGATAAATCCAGCTTGGGAGGTGTGGACAAGTTTCAAAATTATTGATTCTAAATGAGTATTTAATATTTTGGGAAAATGTTCCCCTCCATATTAAATAATGATATTGGTCTGTAACTGGATGGGAGAGAAGGGTCTTTATCTTTCTTTGGTAGGATGGTTATAATGGCTTCTGTCAGAGAATAGGGAAGTTTACCTTGTGAAGATGCCTCTTTGAAGACCTTAAAAAGTAAGGGGCATTAGATGTCAGCTAGGGGTTTATAAAAGTCTACAGAAAAAAACATCACACCCAGGAGTTTTATCAGATTTAAGGGAATTTAGTGCTGCTTGTATCTCTTTTAGGGAAAAGGGTTCATCTAGCAAAGCCATATCTTGTTGAGAGAGGTGTGGTAACTGTAAATTGTCCAGAAATTGTTGTATACATTCAGGTTGTGGGGGACTGGGGTGAGAGTATAATTGTTGGTAGAAGGATTGTATAATATGGTTAATTGAGGGATTATCTGTATGGATTTTGCCTGAAGGATCTTTCAGACCAGCAATATGTCTCTCCATCTGTTGACTGTTGAGTTGATAAGCAAGCAGCTTCCTGCATTTATCTCCATGTTCCCAATAATGGTGTTTGACCAGTCAGGGAGAGGGGAGCAGATGAATGGAAGGTCAGAGAAGCGGAGATAGTGGAGCTAAACACGTGGCTCAAGGGCTGGTGCCAGGAAAAAGGACACAGATTTGTAGGGAACTGGCAACAGTTCTGGGAGCGAAAGTTCTTTAAATTTGATGGACTGCATCTGACTAAGGAGGGAGTCAGTGCATTGGGGCAGAAGTTTGACATCTTTGCAGAATATTTGAACTAGCAAATGGGGAGAGGGGTGCAGCACCCCATATGTCGAATGGGAAGAACACCCCTCCCCCCTCAGCTAGTGGTCAAACAGGGATTCAGCATGTTTGCAGTTCATTTGCATCACCAGGTAAGGTAAGAAAAAAAGGTTTGTCTCCCCATACGATGCACTGGGGTAATGCCAAACCTCACCCAACAACTAACACACCAAAATCTGGCCAATTGAAAATCATGTACACAAATGCTCACAGCCTGGGAAATAAGATCCCAGACCTGCAGGCAATAATGTCAGAGTCTAAACTGGACATAGTAGCAATTAGTGAGACGTGGTTTACCAGTAACCACACTTGGGAGACTTCAGTACCTGGATATGTATTGTTCAGATGAGACCGAGGTGCAAAAGGGGGTGGAGTGACCCTGTATGTCAATGAAAATATCAAAGCTACAGAAATTCAGAATACAAATAAGGAGCCAGAAGAACTGTGGGTCACCCTGGAAACAGGAAATGGGACAGCCATAAGAACTGGGGTTGTCTACAGGCCCCCAGACCAGGGGGAGGACATAGACACATTACTGTTAGAAGATATACAAAACATGACAGCTAAAGGGGAGGTTCTGATAATGGAAGACTTCAACATGCTGGATACAGATTGGTCAATACCAGCAGGAACATCTGCCAGAACTAGACACATAGTGGATTCCCTGCAGCGGGAGGGCCTCAAACAACTGGTACAGCAACCCACAAGAGACAGGGCTATCCTAGATCTAGTACTGACTAACAAGGAAGGGATCACAGATCTCCAGGTAGAAGGTCACCTGGGGGCCAGTGACCATCACATGGTATGGTTCAATTTGGCTACTACATCTAAATCATCCCATTCCAAGGCAAAATATGGGACTTCAGAGGAGCTGACTTTGATAAGATGGCCAACAGAGTTAAGCTAGCCCTGGCAAAAGAAACACAGGTGAGGGGGCAAGGCAAAGTGGGCAAGCATTAAGGATGCAGTACTTGAAGCAACATCCCACTGTGTTAGACAGAAAAGGAAGTGCAAAAGAAGAAGAAGGAAACCACTTTGGTTCTCAAATACAGTAGCAGAAAAGGTCAGAGCCAAAAGGCTGGCCTTCAGGAAATATAAGGGAACACAGCGGATGAAGATAGGGAGGCATACCAAACTGCCCTAAGGGAAGCAGGGAAGGCAGTAAGGCAGGCAAAGTCCCAAACTGAGGAAACACTAGCATGAACAGTAAAAGAAGGTGACAAGACTTTCTATAGACACATTAGTGAAAGGAGAAAGTCCAGAGGGGTATTGCTAGCTTAATGGAGAAAAGGGAGCATGTGAGGAGGAGGACCCTGTAAAGCATCTATCCCAAATAGATACTTTGCTCAGTATTTACTGAAGAGAAGGTAGGGCAGGGCCCACAGCTCAGCATCATGGGCACAGGGGAAGGAGGTGAGCACTACTCCTTTCACAAAAGAAAGGGTCCTACAAGAGCTTGCTATGCTCAGGTGGATAAGGCAATGGGACCTGATGGCATACATCCCAGGGTACTTTATGAGCTAAAGGTGGAACTAGCAGAGCCATTGGCAGAACTGTTTAGTGAGTCTCTGAGCACGAGAGGTCCCAGAAGGCTGGAGAAGGGCTCATGTGATCCCGCTCCACAAGAGTGGTAGCAGGGAGGAGGCAGGGAACTACAGACCAGTCAGTCTTACCTCAGTAGTGGGCAAGATTATGGAGGCACTCCTTAAGGAAAGGATAGTGCAACACCTGGAATCAATAGGGGCACAAGATCCAAGACAGCATGGGTTTACAAAAGGAAAGTCCTGTCAAACTAATCTCATAGATTTCTTTGACTGGGTAACCAGAGTGGTGGACCAAGGGGGAGCAGTTGATGTCGCCTACCTTGACTTCAGCAAAGCTTTTGACACTGTTCCACATAGAAGACTGATAAATAAGCTGGGTAGGCCCGGGGTGGGTCAGAAGTTGGTCAACTGGGTGGCAAACTGGTTGACGGGCAGAAAACAGAGAGTGGTGGTAAATGGTATACAGTCAGAAGAGCTGCAGGTCACAAGTGGGGTACCTCAGGGATCAGTTCTGGGGCCAGTCCTCTTCAACATCTTCATTAGTGACCTTGCAGATGGACTAGATGGTAAGGCTTGTCTGTTTGCAGATGACACCAAGATCTGCAGCAGAGTAGATGACCCAGATGGGGTGGGCAGAATGAGAAGAGATCTGGATAAACTAGCAAAATGGTCAGAAGAGTGGCAACTGGGATTTAATGCAAAGAATTGCAAAATCATGCACATAGGGAAGAGAAACCCTGAAGCCACCTATAGGCTGGGAGGGGAGTTGCTAGCAGTCACAAAGGAAGAAAGAGACTTGGGCATCATCATCACTGATGATCTGAAATCATCCAAGCAGACCTCTAAAGCAGTAGGTAAGGCTAGTGGGGTGTTAGGGTGTATTAGTAGGGGTATCACAAGTCAAAAGAGGAGGTAATAATCCCTCTTTACAAGACACTAGTTAGGCCCCATCTGGAGTACTGCGTGCAGTATTGGAGGCCACACCTTCACAAGGACATTAACCAAATTGAGGCAGTCCAGAGAAGGGCAACCAAAATGGTGCAGGGACTGCATCAGAAGACACATGAAGACAGTTTGACAGAGCTCAATATGTATACCCTTGAGCAAAGGAGGGAGAGAGGTGATATGATCGAGGCATTCAAACACCTTAAGGGCATTAACAAGGTGAAAGAATCTAACATGTTTAAATATAAGAAAAATAGCAGGACAAGAGGACACAGCATGAGATTAGAGGGGGGCCGATTAAGGGGGAATGTGAGGAAATTCTTTTTCACAGAAAGGGTGGTGGATGCATGGAATGGCTTACCACAAAAAGTGGTGGCTATAAATACAGTGCAGGGCTTCAAACAGGCATGGGATAGGCATAAGGGAGCAATACAAATGACTATGAATAGATAGGCCACTGACAGAGCAAAGGCCAATGGCACATTTATAAGGTAGAAAAAGAAATGGGCAGACTGGATGGGCCTTGCGGTCCTTATCTGCCGTCAACTTCTATGTTTCTATGTTTAAGTCTAAGGAGGTCAAGTTCAGCTTTCCTGGATATTAATTTATTGATTTTAATTCTAAGCTGAAGAATTTCAAGGTGAAGTTGTGAGTTATTATTTGGATTTTTTTGTTTTATAATATTGGGTTTCTTTTTCTTTAAGAGGTTTCTCTAAATCAGCCAATTGCTGTTCCCTTAGTTTTTTTCTTGTGTGCTGCATAGCTTATAATTTTCCCTCTAACTGCTGCTTTAAGTGCTTCCCAGATGGTTCCTTGAGATACATCAGGAGTTTTGTTAAAGGAAAGAAATTCTTGGATTTGGGATCTAATCCAAGGTAAGTAATCGGGGTATTTCAATAAGATTGGGTATAGATGCCAGGAGGGGGATTTAGATGGGGACAGGCCCCAAATAAGATGTCATTTTATAGGAGAATGGTCTGATATAGTAATCTGGAAGCTAGTTGTGTCGATAATTTTTTCAGTGATGAATGGGGAAGAAAACCACTATTCAGTTCTGCTATAAGATTTATGAAGCGGTGAGTAAAAAGTATAGTCGCGCTGTCTAGGATGGTGTAGTCTCCAAATGTTGGTGAGACCAAAGTCTTTCATTAGCAGTGAGAGTGTAGAAATACTTCGGGGGAGAGAATCACATGAAGAGTTACTTCTGTCTAAATGTGCTTCCATAGCTAAATTGAAATCCCCACCTACAAGTATAGGAGAATTGTTAAAGTTACTGTTCATAATTTGTTGGGCCATATTATGAAAGAATTCTGGTGAATCAGAGTTAGGGGCATACATGTTGACTAACGTAAGGGGGTCTGCAGGGGTATTTACGTGGGTTATAATCCATCTGCTATCTGAATTGGAGATGGATTTGATAAGGGTCCAGTTAAGAGATTTATGTAATAGAATAGCAACCCCCTGTTTTTTAGAAGTAGAGGAGGATGCATATACTTAACAGATCCAATCCCTTTTGAATCTGTCGACATCCTCTATTAAAAGTTTTGTTTCTTGTAAGAAAACAATATGAGTTTTATGCTTTTTGAGGTAAGAAAGTATTTCCTTTTGTCTACACGGTGAGTTGAGTCCCTTAACATTCCATAAATGTAGAATTAGATCACTCATGTTAATGGGGAGATAAGTATGAAAACACAAATAGGAAGTAAGGGACTCATATTGAAAGGGCTAGAGGATGTTACAGACTCAAAAGGGAGAGCGCTAGCACAGTCAGATGTGTGCAGGATATTTAGTTTGTGGAAATCCTTAAATCCTGGGTGAATGTTTCCATTGGGTCTCACAAGGAAGAGAGGTAGTAAAAAGAATGCAGAAGACATATATATAAAGTTACTAAACAAAATCTATGCATATTATACTAACACTTTATGAAGCCTTTAGGTAATATAGCAAGATATGAGTTGGTGAAATCACCAAGACTCTCTTGCTATACTACAGAGCATGTCAATAGTAAGTAAATCATGGGAGAAAATTATCTTAAACCCAGGATACAAACTGTAAGCAATTATTTCTATCAAGTTATAACTGTGACTAGAACTAAAGTGAACATAATAATTCCATGAGGAGAACCATGAACATCTTACCATGTATGAAGAGGGGATTACAGAAAGTATATGCAATCCCAGACATAATACATCTTGAACCTAAGCTAGACTGGTAAAAAGAACTGAGCTGAAACACTATTACAGCAATACAAACAGTATGTCATCATGGTTGGCTAAGTCCTAAAATTATAAGAGCAGCTGTACTTGTGCCATCTACTATGTACTTACTCACATAATCATAATGCTTAGACACAGAAATGTTTATGTAGAAGGAGTGTTCAGATAAAATGGAGCGAGTAGGGTCCAAATAGTATAAGGATTTATGGGGTGTCGAGGCATTACAAGATCCAAATTGTATGGGGGGAGTATCTGGTGAAAGTCTTGTATTGAACAGGAATACGTAGTCATTCTGGCAATTTGACATTTATAAGAGTTGAGTTTGTTCAGGCTTCGAGGTACTGCATATATTATTGATAAGTACTAGGTATTTAATAGTAGCAAAGACCCAAAAATCACCCTTAGTGAAGTAGTTGCTTTAACATAGTGAGATTTCAAGACCTGGAGAGGGTCGAGCGAGCTCAGCTATAGGATTACAACACATGCTTAAAAAGCCATATCAGAAGGACTTCGAGTCAGACTGTGATATCTATTATTAATTGCAGCACATTGAGTAAAATAATAAAGATGAGACACCTCAAAAATAGCCTGCAATGCCTAATTGTAGTGTAAAACTGAAGACTAAGTGATAGATAAATAAAACAGTACAAGAAGTTGGCATACCATGGTTATAGAAAAGGGGATTTAAAAGTTAGATAAAGGCAAGTTGGAGTGGGAAGGAGACTAGAGAAAAATATTAAAGTGTTAAATGTTAGTCTGGGAGGTAGTAGTGGGCGAAGGGAATAACTAGTTGAGGACCTCATTAATATAACCCCAAGATACTGTAAATTTATAATGCTTATATATGGTAACAAATGTGTGTGGTGATGTTGGATCACAAATTAGTTTAAGCAGACAACCTCCCTTAATGGTTATGTAAGAAGGACATACTGATAAAAAAGATGGTAGACACCTCTAACTGAATATAGAAAATCATTGAGCACATACGAATTAATCTAACATTATATAAGACCTGTCCCTTTAAAATAAGAACATACCCAACATTAGGGATACTCACAAACTGACATTATAAGTAAAATATGAAGAAATAACTGGATATATAATGTAGCAAACATTACATTGAGATAGAAAACTCCAAAACTGTCACAATGAGATGACTAAATAATATGACATGCTATTAAACCAAAAGCCTGTAACCACGATGTACAGCTTATCACTTTCCAAACCAGCTGGGTACAATAGTATGCACACACAAGGAATGCAATGCACAGTTGCCAGGCAGACAAATTCTGATAGTGATCAGAGAGCCAAGGTTAATTAGGCACTAACCTCGAGAGTTACTATGATATATACACATGCCCAGGCATCATTTATAGGTTTCAATTTGTTTTTGCTTTTCCCCTTCAATTTCTTTTTAGGAGGCTCTGCCAATTTGGATGGGGAGCTTGTTACCAATTCAGTCCAAGAGGAATCAGGAGACTTGCTGCCCTGTAAAGCATTTCCAAGGTCATTGCCGACAGGATCCACAGCTGATTCCTGGAGGTCTTCCTGAGACTAGTTTAAGTCCTCTTGTAGTAAAGAAAACTTATTGGGGAGGGTTAGGGGTGTAGTGAAGCCAACATGTCACTTGTGCTGAGAGGTAGGCCTAGAAGGAGTAGCATCTGCACAACAGGCATGTTTAGAAGAAGGTGGATTCAAGTTCTTTTTGTCTAGCAAGCGGGCTGAGATTCAGACAGGAGGTGTTGCATCAGCTGGAGAGATATGGGTTTCTCAGTAGTTCATGATTTGAAGTCCTAATGTGGGTGTGCCTGTCCGATTGGGAAGTTGCAGAGACAGTGGGAGAAGGGGTCACATCAGTATTTCCAAACAGGGCAGTTGGAGACTGGGGCTCACCAAGAAATGCAGCCAAGGCATCGGGAGTGCTGACATCTTAGGTTGAGTCAGTCACCCTGAAACAGGCACATGACAGCTGGATAGCACAGAGAAAATTTGATCCTTTCGTTGGTGTAGGGTAGTTTTAATAGGATTGAAAGCTCTGTGTTTATTAGAGAGTTCCTTACAGAAGTCTCTAAAAATAGAAATTCTATTATCTTGCCAAGTAAGCGTTCCCACTAGTTTTGCTCTATTGATAATCAGTTCAGTGTGGGCATAGTTTAAGAATCCTGCAATGATAGCCCTAGGTTTCTGATCTGGACCAGGCCTCCAGCTTAAAGTATGGTGTGATCTCTCAGTAGTAAGGTCTTGACCAAGTGGGAGAGTCTGAGCAGGGCTGGCAGCACATGTAATAGAAACGCACTAGTGTCTCCGAGTTCTGCACCTTCAGGAAAACCCAAAAATCTCAGGTTATTGCGTCTGTTTCTGTTTTCAATGTCATCAATTTTATGTGATAACTCTGTCTTGCTCTCTGATGGTGGCTTGCAGGTTGTTAATAGAACTTTCATTTTGAGCTACTTTAACTCCAGCATCATTGATTTTTTGGTCTAACACTTGCATGCTAGTGATGTTTTGTTAAGATGTTATTTTTAAGTCGCTAATTTCATAGATGAGCTGTTTAAACATAGTTTCCACTCTGCTGAGGGAGCTGTTTTGCAGGAGTTGCTCAACCATTGGTATAGGCCTTCATAGAGAAGCAGTATAAATTCAGAAAAATTATAGGAATAGAGTTATGATATTGAGAAAATAATTTACCAAAGTTGAGCTATGATGTTAGTAAAATTATATTTCATTTGCTGCTAAACGCTGACAATCTGGGATCAAGAGGATGGATGATGATGATAGATGGTAGTCCCAGGAAGAAGCAGAATTAACAGCCATCTTCAGCACAGCTAGGTCACGCCCCAGTGCTATTGTTTTAAAGTTACCCACTGCCTGTGTCCTGAATATGGTGACAATCTAATTTCTCTACTATTCAGCAACAGACTCAGAATCACATCCCTGCTTCAACTATTATTGACAGGTTGAGGAAGGAAACAGAACTTCATACTGTAACTTGCAATATATACATCATTTCCTTCCATGAACACTTGCCCCCTATCAATTAATGACAGACAGGTTGAAATCCTCTGGGAGAACCTTGTGGCTTATCATCTTTGCTATCTTGATTTAGTCTGCAATTAAAGGCTTTGTCTTCATATACTACCTTGCAGCCTATAACATTCCCCTTCCCCGTTTTCCTTACTTAGGATCCTATTTTTAGTCACACGGTTCTATAAGGCTCCCATTCTTTCTCATTCCTATTCCTGGCTCGTCTAAATAACTCTCCTTCCTTGACATAAAAGACAACCATTCTACTTTACCTGCCCTCCATGTGCCTTCTAAAATATATTATCCTTCTATACTAACATCCCAGGTAAATACCTTACTCTGCTAGAACTTTGAGAGATCCATCACTTCCTAGCTTGCCTCAGTGAGCTCACTCTTCACCTCCTCCATTTTGTTAGATGCTCTCTTTACATTTACAGTCATGTAGCAGAAGACTATAGTTCTATTTTTCCATTCTTTGACCTCCTACAGGTTACCCCACACCCCCATTCCTGCCTGGACCATGGCTGGTGTTCCCCTCCACTTATGCCTACTCATACTTGTCATAGTTTAAAGGGACACCATCAACACTTTTTGCACCTTATTATTTCTATTTGAAAACCCACATTTTATGATTGCTCACCGTCTCTAAAATTCATTAATGATGATAGTTGTTTTATCTGCTTCCTTTCTCAGTGCAACTGAAATGCATGCTAAAGGTAAAATTAAATCTAACCTTGTTTTGTTTCAAATCCTCAATCTACTTTTTATTGTGTACTTTCTGAACATGATAAACAGCTCCAACCAGTGAAGTCACTCATGATGCAATAGTCTCCTCTTCTCCTACTGCATCTTGAGTACATAGACTGTGTTGGTGGCATTCACAATTCCAGGAAAGTTGCAGTAAAGCCAAACAAGGAATTTAAACAAACATGTCTTAGTGTAGTAACACCAGTATGGTGGGCAGTTTGTTTTTCACTTTTTAAAAGAAAAAAAAATCAGAATCAAACAATCAACATCCACAGTCTCTACAGAATCTGAGCAACCATGAAATGTGATTTTTAAACTTGGAAAAATTTGAGGCCTAAGGGGGTTGACAGTTTCCCTTTAAAGCCTTCTTCTCTGGAGTTATATCTGTCATATGTAGCAGCACCTCCTGCCCATCCTGGAGTCAGGCTAAGCTCATATGTTGTGTACAGATTACCCTACCTTACAATTCCATCCAGTTTGTAAGAAACTGAAACCCTTATTCTAAGGAAAATAATATTTAGTCAGGTTTATGTATGCTTATGGTCCTGCTGCTTCATTAGCCTTGTGTGTGGCACTGGTAGTATCTCAGAAAACAACAATCTGGAGGTCCTGTTCTTTTGATTCACACCAAGCTCTTTAAATTTGTTCTGTTGCATCCCTTGTGTACTGTACCTACAGTCTGCCTATATCACAGGAGTTGATGTATACCACTAACTGAACAAACTTTCCCCCCTTACCATGAAATCTGCTACTTATGTACCAGTTAGGCAAGTGACAAAGCAGTCCACATGGCTATGGTGCCATAGCACACTGCCCACTTTGCTTACATACAGTACCTTGCAATGGAATCTCTGCCACCAGTAAAGTTCTCTTACATTAACTTGCCTCCCATCCTTTCCCTTCTAGTACTATAGGAGCCTTTGCACTTTTGCCCTCAGTAGTATGCCCTGCTACCTGCAGTAGCCCTCCACCTACTAATCCATTGGCTGGTATAATTTTCAGATGGCCACCACTGGCAACTCCTGCCATACCTCAGAATCCTGCCATGATGATTACCTACTATGAACCACTTCCTTTCTCTGTTTGTACCTACCTTTCCTGTCTCTGCCCACACCTGGCTAACCAACTATATGCATGGCTCCAACCCCCTATTACACAACCTACCACTCTCATCATAACTGCTTGTTCCCTCCCCTGTCCCCCAGCATGTCTTGAGTCCTGCAAATTGCTTCCTGTAGCTACGGAACAGACTGTCCATGTCCAGAGTAAAGAAAATGGGCATCCCACACTCATGTAAATAATTACCTGTTCTCTCTGTCATCATTGTATTTTGTCTACCCTCCACCCCCTGTAACCTGACGTGGAGCCTTTGCAAAAGAGTCTGTGACTCGAAGAATTGTAATTCCGATTGTACTCAATAAATAAATAAAATGTAATTAACTGTATGCACTACTGTATGCACTACCATGATGTCAGTCCCTAAACTTCTCCCTTCTCCCTTTTTCTCATAAAGAACTTGGCAGGCTTACCTCCCTGTCCCTGATCTTGCTGGCCTCCTGTCTCAAACTGGTTTGAGTGGTATTGTCATGTGAAACTATATGATCTTTAACCCCACTGTTAAAATGACTGACTTTAACCTACTGTCACAAAAGGGGGACTGTAGTCTCCAATGATGGCCAGACCTCCATCACCAAACATTACAAAACATTTTGAATTCAGAGCTAATTATTTTCTTAATCATTAGGGTCATCCACTTGAAACAGTATATTTTCCCATTGTAGTCCATTGACAGCTGAAGCCAGGGTTGCAGTTGAAGTCGTTTTCCCTTGCTGAGACATCACACTTTGAGATAAGAAGTTTTAATTCATTGATGAAGTTCCAGCAAAGTGATGAAATTCCTGCAGTTCCGATTGGCATTAGTAACTTTGAACTTCACCATTTCTGTGATGTTTTCCATGTGAAGTGAAACTTTTCCTGCAAAGTCTTTGTGAACTGGCAGCTTGTCAATTACATTTTGGCCAATCTGCATCTAAAAAGGGTCATTTCAGATGGCAAAAATTTCACAAGGTTGGCACATTATGATTTTTGCAGGCTTTGTGAAGTAATTCACAACATGACTTTCAGCCACTATATCCACCTCTAATCACAGTCTGGCACTGTGGAAATGACTATGATGTCACAGGCAGATCAATATGACTTGAATATCAGAATATGCGTATATTGCAAAGTGTGAGGGATAAAACTCTCCTTATCATGTGAATACTGTTAGTAAAGAAAAGAAGGATCTGAAATTCAAATTTTGTTTAGAATCTAATTTACCTTAGTCCTGTTGATGGAAACAGTGATTTTTTTGCTGCTGGTCAGATCTCATTTTTATGTTTGCTTGCACACATGTGCAAGAAACAGAGTGCGATCATCCGAAATACAGTGCCATACAGTTGAAAGGGAGAGCTCCGCTTCAGTGAGCAGCGCTCCCCCCCCCACACACATGCAAGCACACATAATGCATGCTCATGCACTTCTCCCCCCTCACACATACACTTTATGGCTGATGGGGGTGCCCAATCCTCCGTCGAGCTTCATCCCCCAAAAAAGTTTTCAGGTGCCACGCTTGGGAGCCCACCCCAGCGTGGCAAAAATTGTCATACGACTTGGGGTGCCCTCTAATCCCCCATTGGCTCCAGGCCCCCAAACAGCTCTTCCAGCTGCCACATTGGGAGCTCACCCCAGCGTGGCAAATGTCCTCATGAGTCTTCCTAAAAAACAAAAACCTGTGAACAAAAGTTCCTCGGTGGTCTCCCTGCCCTCTGGCCAACCCTCTGTGCACTCTGCCTTCCCACACCCCACCTCACCCCATACTTACCTCCGAGTCTGCGAGATCTTCGTGGACCGGGAACATCTGCACTCTTCAAAGCTGACCGTGAACTGAAGAAATGCCAGTAAGCTGTATAATGTAATAAATAGGGTTTTTTCAACTTTGATGCATATCTCAGGCATTTTTTGGAATTTTGGCACCAAATTTTCAGCATGGGGTTTTTGGGACCCCTCCTCATGAATTCTTGAACTGTCATGGTGTTAATCAGGCCTGAAGAGTGATTTCATGGTCACTGCACAAAATCACCTTTCTGGACCAATTAAGGAGATGACAATGCCAGTGTTCATAAGGTGGGCTCTCAGAAAGCCTATGTTGCAAACTTGGTGAAAAAATTCCTAAAAATGACTGTTTTATGAGCATGCATTGTGCAGTATAGTGCAGTGGTTTAAGGCTCTGAGCTGCAAATCTGGTGACATCCAGCAGACCAGATCTGGGTTTGAATCCCACAGCTTCCACTTGCATACTGTGTGACCCTGAGCAAGTCACTTAGCTTCCCTGTGCTCCCAGGTCGCTCCTGTAAAAAAGCTTTCAGCTCAGTGTGCTACTACTGGTTAAACAACTAAATAAATAAATAAATAAAAATGAATAAAAGTTCCTATGCACTCTCATAAGTGTGTGAATTTTTAATATTTGCACTCTGGATTTTCAACATTGCCATTTTACCACACCTCCTTATGAGCAGTACAGGTGTCATTTTTCACATCTCGCCCAAAATGTGTTTCCACACATGTAGCACACAATAGCACAGTCGGTGTGCATAATCAACGTTTGGGACAGATTAAGAAAATCACAGTGACACTGTTCATGAGCAGAGGTGTTAAATGGCTATTTTGAAAATTTGGTGAACAAATTCCCAAAAATGACTGTTTTAGGAGTGCACGTTGCGCAATTCCTACACACGCTCACAAGTTTGCAAATTTTTAATATTTACACACCAGATTTTCAACATTGCCATTTTACCACACTTCCTTATGAGAAGTACAGCTGCCATTTTTCACATCTTGCCCAAAATGTGTTTCCGCAAATGTAGTGCACAATGGTGCAGTCGGTGTGCGAAAGCAATGTTTTGGGACAGATTAAGAAAATCACTGGTCATGAGCAGACGTCTTAGAATGGCTATGTTGAAAATTTGGTGACAAAAGTCCATAAAATGACTGTGTTATGAGTGAGCATTGCGCAGTTTTCACGCACCCTCGTAAGTTCATGAATTTGTAATATTTTCAGTCCAGATTTTCACCAGTGACATTTTTCCACACTTCCTTATGAACAGTGCAGCTGTCATTTTTCACAACATGGCTGAAATGTGTTTTCACACTTTCAGCACAGAAATGCATGGTCACTGTTGGAAATCATTGTTCAGGACAGATAAAGAAAATCACAGTGACACTGTTCATGATCAGAGGTCCCAAAATGCCTGTGTTGACAATCTGCAGTAAAAAAATCCCCAAACTACTTACATTATGGGTGTGCATTGCACAGTTTCAATGCACACTCATGACTTCACAAGTTTTTTTAATATTTTCACCGCAGATTTGCAACATTGCCATTTTTTACACCTCCCTATGAACAGTATAGCTGTAATTTTTCACATCCTGTTCGGAATGTGTTTTTGCACCTGTGGTGACAAATGCCGTTGTCGCTGTGCAAAAGCAGCTGTCGGCTAACAAACTGATATTGTCATTGCTCATGAGGTGGGGGTCACAAAAAAAAAAACCATGTTGAAAATTTGGAGTGAAAATACCAATGAATGCCTGAGGTGTTAGAGTTTCCAACC
Source organism: Neoceratodus forsteri (assembly GCA_016271365.2). NCBI lineage: Eukaryota > Metazoa > Chordata > Ceratodontiformes > Ceratodontidae > Neoceratodus > Neoceratodus forsteri. The sequence goes on from CM057459.1 coordinate 882,501,089, forward strand.
ATAACGCCCCACCTTGTAGAGAATGACAGGCATCAGGGCTGTGACTTGGGACTGTCACCTGCAATGCTCATACCATTCCACCCCCACCCACACCCTGCAGCCACTGAGAGGCATCGAGGTGTGCCTTTGACTCTTCGACCCCAAAGTTCACCCCATTCTCCTATACCGTACCCATCTCACCGTATTTCCTGATGGAATGGGGGTGCGCATAAGGGCCAAAGACCCCAAGGCACACCGTGACATTTGTTGGTGTCTGCAGGGTACAGTGTGGTGAAATGGCATGGCCGTTATGTCTAACAACCCAAAGGCACACCCCAATACCTGTCACTATCTGCAGGGTGGTTATAGGGTTGGCTTCAGTTCAATACTTCACTGTCATTCCTATTATGCAGCTCTGTAACTCCTACACTACCAATGCCAATGCCAGCAAGCAAACATTCGGCATTGACAAATGCTTGTTTAACTGTTATTTTTCACCAGTTGTTTTAAAAGGTGTTATTGTTTGGATGGTAAAAACAGTTCAGCCATAAGTGTAATTTGCTCTATACTCTTACCAGTTCAATTGTCAATTTGTTGAAGTTCCTAACATTTCAGTTTTACACCACCAACTGATTTCAACTCAAAGTTAAAATTGCAATTATTCCTTATCCCATTTTATCCCTATACTTTAATTAGAGGCCCTCAGGTGGCCCCATACTGACAGATTTCCATTATCTAACTCTCCGGTATCATCTAGCAAGGGGTCCTCAAAGGGAAAGTCTTTCAAAGAAGCTCTGTTTCAGTTTTCTGTCCTTATCTGCAGTTTACAATGCTACAGTACCTGCAATGTTTACCTGTCTCTCTGTACTGTACCACCCAGTGTAACATATGCCAAACTTGACATGCCCAAAAGTATCTAGTAATATTGAACAGGACTAAATCTAATGTGTCAATGGATTTCATTAGGTTTACTCCACTTCACTGCAAAATGTTATAATTTGAAATTGAATATATAAACAATCTTGTCCAATGGGAGATAAAGCATTTCATATGGATTAGAGGGAAAAAGTCTGAAAAGACCACGCTTTAGGGACACATGCTGCAGGGTAATAAGTTCATCTTGATTGTATTAATTCTGCCCACAGGGCAAAAAAAAGGTAGCATGAGCCATCTTTTAATGGCGATATCTAATTTTTACTCAGGATTAAAATCTCCATTGTGTATAGATTAGAGTGATCATTGGAAATCCAGATTCCCTCTCTGAACTAATCATATTTAGATTGCTGCCCAATCTTGATCATAGAAAGAAAGCATCATTTAATTTTGTGACCCGAAGGATAACTACAATTTTCTAATAATGCCTATAGTGCAGCAAGGAAATGTCTTGTTCTGTAAGATAGGAATGATCTGGAGTGGTTAGAAAAAGTAGAATTTGTATGCCATAACTTTTTGGTGCCTCTTTGCAGCCCCCCCTCCCAATCATATACATACCCATATTTGTTACCAAGACTCCTTGTACACTCCATATCGCTCAGTTTTATGCATTTTGCAAATGTTTGATACAAACTGAGCACATCAATCATAACACAAGTAGGAGTGGATATCAGACAGTAGGACTAATCAAAATCAATGGTTATGACCCATAATGCCACACCATCTCCAGTAAACTTGCAAACCATGGCTTACTTGGAATATGTGTTCCCACACCCTTGGATATCTTCTGCATGTACTGTAAGGATACAGTGCAAAACATTGTGCATGTCCTGAATAACATGAATAATATTGCAAAATAACACAAATAGTGGTATTCTCTGATCTACATTCTATTGATTAATTTCCATTATTCAACAGTATGTGGGAAAAATGGGAATGAGATTACCTAAAAGTTGTACTAGCAAAATATGGCTTTTGGCAGAAACACCTAACTTGGATTAATATACTCTATTCTAAATTAACTGCTAGAGTTTAAACTAACAATACCATTTTAGGAATAATTCAATTACATAGAGGTACAATGCAGGGATGCCCTCTGTCACTACTGATATTTGTACTTGTGATAGAATTTTTAGCCTTGGCAATAAGACAATTATAGGATTGTAAATGTATACAGGTAGGGGGGATGATGACTAAAATAAATCTTTATGCAGATGACACCTTAACATATAGTGCCAATCAAAATCATGATTTCAACCCATTGATACAAATTATTGAGAAATTTGGGAAAATTGGTAGATATAAATTAATTGGAATAAAACGGAGCTTACAATATGTTAAAAAAGGATGCTCCAATCCATTTCAAATCCCCAAAGAATATAACATCAAAAGAACCAGTAAATGACATATTTGGGAATAGTCATTGATACTGTACCAAATAGTTTATTTGAATTAAGTATTGAACCATTAACAGAAAAACTTAAAAAATGACCTTGAAGACTGGGAATATCTACCTTTGACTATGATAGGCAGAGATAATGTCAGCAAAATGAATGTGTTACCAAAATTTCTATTTTATTTTAGACCTTGACTATGCCCATTAAAGATAATTAGTTTAGAAAAATGGAAAAGATTTTAAAGAAATTCCTCTGGAAAGATAAACACCCAAGATTAAAAACAGAAAAAATATATCCCAAAAACTATTGGGGGGGGGGTTACCTCTATTGAACCTATAATAGTATCCTGTGGTCTTTCATACTTGGTATCATTGCAACTCACAAGACAGCTCAGCTCAGATTGAAACTGCTAGTTGCCCTTATAATAACATGAAATATATACTTTATTAAGATCAGCAGGATCATATTGCAAAAGGATTACAGAACTCAGATCAAGTTCCCATACTGTACAGTATGACAGATAAGGGACACGGTTAACAAAATCCATTAAACTTCCTAATAAATTCCCATTTCATTCCCTGATATATCTGAATGGAAACTTTAACCCCTCATTTACAGACTATACATGCAAAATATGGCAGAGTAAAGGGCTATAAAAAATAAATCAGTTATTTAATCAACAAGGTCTAATAGAGTTACAAACCTTGAAAAACACATACAGTATTCACTTAATGATTCCTATTTCTTCCAGTATCTTCAAATTAAGGACTACATATCTAAAAATACTAACATATCTGCACCACTGGAATATGATGAACTAGAATACATATGTATGAATAAAGATAAACATAAAATCATCTTTAAAATATATAGATTTGTGTTGACACATTTAGGGGAACAGCTAAATCAATTAAAAAACAAAATGGGAAGATAAACTTTGGAATTTAGTACCACTAAATGCTTTCAAAAGGTGCATCAGTGACATTACCTCCAAATCCTGTCAGTGCTTCTAAACTTCATTGCTTTTTTGACTCCTGATACCTTGCACTTCTTGACTCTAGTTCTGTTCTGTTTCTTGCTAATGTACCCTCCTCCATCTCTGCTTCCCCTTCATAGTATTATTATGTGTAATTTATTATGTATTCCAATGTTGTTACGCATCCCGTTTGATGTATCTGGTAAATGTTTGTATTCTTATCACTATTTTTGCACCCATGTATTCAGTGAATATTGTATTTTGTGTCTTACTATTATGTTTCCTTATATATTTTCTGTATTGTACTAGGGACAGCCTTGCAAATGAGCTTGCTCAATGGATCTTTATCCCTTCACATGAAACTGAACTGAACTGAACTAAACTAACTAAAAACTTTTCAAAAAAGAACTGGACTAACATAAATCTGCCTCGGCCCCCCACCATGGTGTGCCAGATAAATCAGAATTTTTTCGTCCTTGTATCTCAACCCTAATGTATTAGAAAGCATCTTTTCAAAGTAATCAGTGGGATTACCCCCCCCCCCCCAACTTCTGGCACATTTATACATTTTGTGTTGTTCTATCTGGAATGGACTTCCTGCTCGGTCACTTTTTGTTGCAGTCTTTTTAACAGAAATGTGCAGCTCTCTATCATTGTTAAGGCAGGATTTATCCTGTCTTCCAGATCACTCACTCTATGTTCCACCGCACCTGTTCTCAAATTAAGCACTTGCATCTGTTCTGTCAGGTCTGTGACTGATTTACTTAGAGTTGTAAATGCATAAGTTAAAGTGCCAGCTCCTTTCTGAACTTCTGCTTTGATTTCATTCTTAAATTGGGTCAACTGTTTATGCTGCTAAGAGCTTTTAGTCTGATGCCAAAGTCAAAGAAAAACATTCAAATTAGTGATAATTTGCATAGAGCTGCAAGATCACTTCTACAGGAGAATCAAATAATGCAAACAATTTGTTCAACTGGTTTGGATAGTGACTGGTGTGAACCAATTGAACCAGTTCACTGATGAACAGGTAAACTGCAATTTTCTGTGCTATTGTGGTCCGATGATTTGCAGACGCCAGCCACATGGTACAGGGTTGTTTTTTGTTTGTTTGTTTCTTGTGTGTGTCATCTCAGTGCTAGGCTGTAGTAATAGAGCTCACTCATGCTGAGCATTGATCTGAAAGATAGCTAGGGCTCCCTGTACAGATAGTTTAATTAGGACTTTGGTGAAAATGGAGTGCCAAACAAATATCTTCCTAATGTACACAGTAGCTCAATCAAGCCAGAAACCTCATTTATTTAGTAAAGCTATGTGCATGTCTTTGTTTGCTGTGTGTGTGTGTGTCTTTGTCAGACTGCGCTGTGCAGGGTTCTGAAGCCAGGGGGGGCAGAATTGGGAAGGGGTCTCAGCAGTGGGCAGCCGGTGAATGTGGGCTGGCAATCTGCCAGTGCTCATTACCAGTTACATGGCATTTCCCTTTGCTATATGAGGTAACTACTTGTTTTTATGCAGTACTTTTTCTGTATGTGTTAATCTGAGATATACTTGGCAGGTTCCCCAGTCCTTGGGTAAAGGGTATAGGATGTCCGTCTAGGAAGAAGGTAACAAGTGGGTGTGATCTGAAAGACTGCCTAAGCTTGTCCTAATTGGCACTTTTTGCTTGTATAAAAAAAGTATCAGTTTTCAAAAATCATAATTTGTAAGAAAGAAGTTCAGTGTTTTACTTTCAGATTTACTAAAACATTTTTGATTCACCAAAGCAATGGCAGTGTTAGTGAATGTGTTTCATGCTATCATGTATAGTGCAAACAAACCTTTCTTTCTGTGTTTCTGCCTCTGACTTTCTTTTTCTCGCATTTTTCTTTCTTTTTTTATATTGGTTGGGATTGTTTGCTCTTCATTTCATTGTAAGATTTGCACTTACTCAAAATACTGTATTATCTATTTCTGATGAAAAAGGCAAAGATGCATTACTTGTTACATTCATATCATCACTATTACCACCAAGGTTATCCATGTTTGTTCTTGGCAGAAATGCAGGGTGTTTATTTTCCAGACCCTTCCAAGTTGTCAAATCTATGCCAGCACTATTACCAAAATGTATATTTTGTAAATTATTTTCAGTATTTTTCCGATGTATTTATAGGTCACAACTCATGCCTTCCTACCTGTGTTTCATTGGACACCTGCCCATTACTGCATCATTCAGCCAGCTGTAATCGGTCATTTAGACTTATTCACAGGCCCACTGTCCATGTCTTGCTTGTCATATTTGACTCTGTCTCTGCTCTATTTTTGCTTCTTTCAAGCAGCTGGTGTCAAACATATGAATGTTTTTACAAGACCACAATTCATGTCTTGCTTATTGTATTTTAGTTGGCCCTGCCACATTCTGTCATCCTTCAGCTGGCTGTCATCAATAATTTGGACTTATTTTAGGGACCACAGTTTGTGTCTTGCTTGTTGTACTTTGCTGGGTCCATGCCCAATAATTCCATCATTTAGTCTGCTATAATTGTTTGGTTAGCAACTCTTCAATCTAGTTCTTTGGTCAGGGATGCCGGTATTGTGAACTCAGACAAAACCAGGATATTAGACAATTAATTATTTTGATGCTCCTAATTATCATTAAAAGTGCTCCCACAGCAGATCCACCTTGGAAATGTGCAAGGTTAATGTAAGTATGGGTTGATGCTATTCAAACACAAATGAGTGCTCCTACTTGTTAGAATCTGAGGAGGACATTTTAATTATAGGCATGGGGAAACAGGCAGTATTCATGGCAGTATGGCCCATCCAAGAAGAAAGAATCACCCTCCAACAGCTATGTACTGGACCTCCCCAGGTACTCTTGATGGACCTGGCAACAACTTACTATAGATGCAGTGGATGTGGCTGATGATGAGACTGTGATGTCCCTGTTGGGGTCACAAGTGCCATAGCTGCCAAGGGTTAGAAAACATCCCATGTGTCAGCCGAGGGTAAAGAGTAGTCAGTCAGCTCCTCTCCTTTATTGCACAAAGACTTCTGGATGAGATTTTTCTCAGTGTGTGTATGTGTGTGTGTGGGGAGGGGGGTATTCAGAACTAGATGAGTGTTCAAATGCAATTTGTTGGTTATGCACTGGCATTGTTTGGTCTATTATCGACTGCAGTTGAGGCTTTACCACTTCAACAACTTTGCTGCTCATCCACTCATGGGAAACACTCACTGATGGGGTGCATTAATCATATTATATGGTAAGTTGTACAAACTGTAGGGAACAGGACTATCCCTCAGTTTCTTTAGTATCCTGGTCAGTGTACTACCATGTCTAAGAAAGCCTCATGAGACTCAGAGATACAGCAGGAATCATCATAATTCAGTTATCTGTATTTGTAGAGGGCACCAGCTTTGGGATCAAGAGATCATCAATTCAAACCTAAGTACAGCCAAATACTCATTAAGTGATTTTGGACATATCAGGTAAGTTCTGTGGGTTTCTGGCCAATGTGCTGCGGAAATGCTTAGAAGTAGGACCCCACTAGGAATGAGATGTTGTATCTCATATGAACTAATCTGGGTAAATAATTTGTAAAATTTATCTAGCTGTATCTATATCTCTGTAACTGTATCTATAGCTATCAATCTATATCTATATGTCTATCTGTCTATCTATCTATATGTCTGTCTGTCTCTCTGTCTATCTATCTAGCTGTCTATCTATGGGATATGACATGGTCTGACTGAAGATATAATATTTATCTTCATTAGAAGCTAATGATATTATATCTCACAAGTAGCGAAGCCACAAATGAGATATCTTAACCCTTAGAAGACTGTGGGCTTATATATATATATATATATATATATATATATATATATATATATATATATACACATATCATCTTAATATCATTGACCTCAAATGAAGATAAATATGATATCTTAAGTCAAGTCATGTCATGTTCTGTTTATAAGGACATATGTTTTGAGACAACATAATTGAGATTGTGTAAAAAAGTGCTTGTGGCTTTGAAAAGTTTGACTAACTTTTGGTTGCTTTTTAATTACAGTCTATGTTTTGAAGGGGTTTTCAGGATGTACTACTACTTCTATTTAACTCACTGAACTCCCTAGCTTTACATTATGGCCAATAGATAATGAAAAAGTTTGATGTACAATTTTTTTTTGGGGGGGGTGGGGAGAGCATTTGTTTGTTGAAAAAGTGAAGAAAAAAATAATTTCTGACATTTTTTGCTGATTATAAAATGTAAAATATTTCTATAAATTGACTACCCTTCATTTTCTAGATAGTTTTTGTCTGAACAACTTTTGTGCTCACAGTGCCGTGCTATCATTTTAGTTTTAAAGTTATTCACATTTTCTCATTGAAAAAGTGAAAAGAAATCAAATTATATGTATTTTATATGATTAAAAAAGTCTAACAGGTATCTATAAATGGAACCCCACTCATTTTATAGATTTTTTAGTGCTGAAAAACTATCATGCTCATAGTACCATGTTGTTGTTTTTCATTTCACCCACCAACAACCCAGCACCCATCAGCAAGTTCTCTATGAAGAGATCCAGGCGCAACTTCAATGAACATGCCTACCTAAACGAGCTTAAGTACTCCGCTGAGTGGCAAGATTTCTACCTGGCCAAAATGATTACGTCAGCTTACAATATCTTCCACAACATTCTATCAAGGGCCCTTAATAAGTATGCTCCCCTTATTAAAGTTCGAACTAGGACCAAAACCTGTAAATGGTTCACCTCAGATCAAGTCCTTGCTTCTAGAAAGAGATAGCTCTGGAAAAAGCACGCAGACTGAACACTGCAGAGGACTGGAACCAGTTCAGAGACTAAAATTTATGTACCAAAACAATCAGAGAATCGAAGACCACCTTCTTCAAATCGAACTCGACTCTGCCACAAGAGCCCAATCAAGCTCTGGAACACAATCAGTGATCTGCTAGGCCACTCCCAGGAAATTCACTTCCGACCAAGATTACCTCTGGCAACTTGACTATAACTGAAAAAGATGGATATGCTTGGCGCATTCAATAATCACTTTGCTGCGGGCATGGCATTTGATAACTCCCCTGCAAACATACGGCTCCCAGACTGCCAGCCAACTGCCTGAAAACTCTGATAACCGCGCCTTTCTCACTTCAACCTGCCACATTGAAAAGAGGTAGGACCTCTTGCTTCAGTTGGATACTAGAAAAGTGCTGGGGCCGACTCCCTTGACCCTTACTTCCTAAAATTGCCTACCACGTGACTAGCGATACCGTCACCCACCTTTTAACTTATCCCTGTCTCAGGGCACCTTACCACCTATATGGAAGACAGCACATGTCATACCACTGTTCAAATCAGGTGACTGTGGCGATCTCAATAACTACAGGCCAATTTCCCTCCTTCCGGTCCTGTCCAAGCTCCTAGAGAAAATTGTAAATGCACAGCAGAGGACTCACCTTGAGTCTAGGGAACTGCTAAATCCTATGCAGTCCAGATTCAGAGCTAAACATAGCACTATCTCAGCCCTCGCCAAAGTTACTAATGACTGGCAGCGTAATCTTGAGAGCAAAAACTTTATTTGTGCTGTTTTCCTTGATCTAAACAAGGCTTTCGACACCATCAACCATAGTCTGCTCCTCTCCGCCCTTCAAACCATAGGTGTGGACCCCTCCTCTCTGCGTTGGTTCACTGACTATCTTACAGGGCATCTTCAACAAGTTAAAGCCGAAGGAGGCCTGTCCCCCTTAAAAACTCTGCAAAGAGGGCTACCTCAAGGTTCTATATTAGGGCCTTACTTTTTGCAATCTACATTAATAACATCGACTACTGTATAAAAGAAGCCAACATCCATCTGTTTGCAGATGATACAGTTCTCACGTTAGGTTGCCCAACACCTGAAGCTGCCTGCAATGACCTACAGTCAGAATTCAACCTTTGCAAGCCAACTCCTCCAAAAAGCTACTCCTTAATGCCAAAAACTAAGCGATGGTCCTCTCCTTTTATCCGTACAGCTAACCCTGTGTCCAGTGGGACAGTTCCCCAAATTACCACAGTTCTAGGTGAAAACTAGAATTTGTTACAAAATTCAAGTATCTGGGAGTTTGATAGACCAAAGACTCTCCTTCATTGAACATATCGAGGACTTGCTAAAACGACTTGCAAAGGCTTGGACTGTTTTTTAGAATCAGCCAATTTCTCACCAGAGATGCCAAGAAACAACTGGTCCAATCCATTTTCCTATCATTGGTTGATTACGCTGACTTCCTCTACAGCCAATGCCCCAACTCTTACATGGCTAAACTGGACACACTCTACCATCGAGCACTGAGGTTTATAATGGGACTCCCCTTCGACACACATCACTGCACCCCTATGTCACGGCAGTGGGATGGACATCACTAAAGTTCAGGCGCCACAGAAGCGCTACGCTCTCTGGACCTATAGAGCCATCTCTAATAAGCTGCCTTACTATATCTCCTGCTGTCTTCCCTGAGAATAATTGGGAAATACATGCTAAGAAGTTACTCAGCTATTACATCTTAAAGTGCCCAAAGCAAAAAATCCCGCTTATAGGCAGCCATAAGCTTCAGGCTACCTACCTTATGGAACGATCTACAAAAAAACTCAAATTAAGCACTCTAATCGGTATAAATGCTTTCAAGATGCTTTATTTCCGTACAATCAGAGAAGTATGTAACTGCTTCACCCACTCAGACCCAGTACTGGTATATAGCCATGCCTAGACCCAATTTTAAGTACTGACCCCCCCAGCTTGCTCCTCACCAGCCTAATTGTTCTCTCTCTTATCCCCCTGTCTTATCAACACTAGGCCCATCCATCCCCTTATTCTTCCTTTCCCTACCTTGGATAGGAGCTCACTACCCTGGGTTGTGATATCCTACCATGCCCCATACTTTATAGCATTCAATCCCGGGGCTCACACATACTCCTTTTCTCCATCCACCTTCTCTACATCCAGCTTTGCCAACTCCTTTCTGTGCACCGTGCCCTCCTAGCCTTTCTCCCCCTACTTCCTTCCCTCTTTTCCCCCCACCTTCACCTCTACCTGGTGTATATTTTTATTTTTATTTTTTTCTTCCGTTGCTTCCTCCTGAAACCTTAGATAACCTGCTTTATCTTCCTATAGACACTTCTATGTATGTAAATACCGTGTAATCTGTACAATATCTGTATAATTCTATGTACATATGAACTTCTTTTTCTTCCTCTCTGTAAAGAGTATTATCTGTATTGCCTTGTAAATACCTGCGTTGACCTGTATATACAATTGTTCATGCTCCACCCAGGTCCATCTTGCAAATGAGCTTCTGCTCAACGATGAACGCCTGGTTAAATAAATAAAGACTTGATTGATTTCAAAGTTATTTGTAGTGCTGTGTGAAAATAAAAAAAAAACTTCTACCAACAGAATTTGCACGAAAGATGGACTTTTACTTCCGAGAAAGTTCAGAAATCATTTTGGCAACTTTTGCAGAAATTCCAACATAGAATAGCAGAATGAATGTATGAACTGCAGATTAATGTATTAAACTATGGAAGAAAATTCCACAGAACTGATTACTGTCAGAGGTCAGTTCTGCAGAATTTCTTTCAGCAGTTTAAAACATTAGTATGCAATTCATGCATTTATTTTGCAGTTCAGTTTAATGTTTCCTTGGTGTCTAGTAGCACCCCCCCGACCTGGTCTCATATTTACATAATGTTTCTCTGATGTCTAGTGGCACCCCACACCCTCTGATCTGCAACCTCTTATTAATTGAATGTTTCTCTGGTGTTCCTGGGCTAGCAATCAGAAGGTGTGTCACTAGGCACCAGGGAAAAGTTCAGTTAATACGGGGACAGCAATCAGAGAGTAGGGGGTACCATTGGACACCAAGTAAAGTTTTTTTTTCTATTTAAGAAGTACAAAGCAGGACTGATCACTGAGCTGAAGAATAATAACATGAATTGCAGATTAATGTTGTAGTTCCACATTTCATGTACATTATTCCACAGTTCAGTGAGAAATGTCATGGAAGAGAGTATAAATTCACCAAATACTTCCAGATAATGTCCAATTTCACCAAAGATGGAAGTTCGGAAAATTCCACGACAGTTGCAAACTGTCATAAAAGCTCTGATAAAGCATAATGCACAACTTTCACCCAGCTCTAGTTATTCACATTTGAATGTGGTTAGTACTGCTACTGAGACTGAACATTCTAAACCTAAATGAGTGAAGAATCCATCATGACATAGTGATACAAGGAAAAATATCACTATGACATAATGCATTAAGAAAATATATCAATATATTTTTTTGATGTACTATGTCATCATAGAGATATCACTTTTTATCAGGCCTTTTATCTCAAAACATATGTTGTATAAACACATACACACACGCATGCACACACACACATGCACTTGCACTTGCGCACACACACACACACACACACACACACATATATTCTTTTGGGAAAATGGCATTAATGCACCAGTTAAGATTCTAGGTAATGCCACAGAAATATGGAAATGTGGCATTAGGGTTTACAATCCTAACTCCCTACCCCCACCCCACAAGCAGCAAAGGAAAAAAAATATTAGGGTTTTAGGTTTCTGGAGTCTTGGCAATCAGTGGTGGGGTGTTCCTTGGTGCTGTCAACCCTAATGTTCATCCCTCCATCCAGCCTATAGCCTCCAGCATGAAGCACACAGTATAACTCCAAGCTAGTGCCTCATACTGATACTGTACACTCTTCAAAGGATGGGCAGACTAGATGGGCCTAGCGGTCCTTTTCTGCCGTCAAAGTCTATGTCTATGTAAGTAGTAGGTCTTGCCACATGTTGCTAATATAAAGTGTTGTAGCTTTCTTCACATCTGACTTTGTCTGGTCAGGGAACAGTGTGGGCATTAGTGTTGACAACCCCAAGGAAGCCCCCACTACTGATTCATCAAGACTCTGTAGACCCCAATCCCTAATGTTTTATTGCTTTTGCTACTTGGGGGTGAGGAGTTAGGGTTGGAAATTATAATGCCACATTTTAATTCTTCTGTGCTGTTAACTTGAATCCTAACTGGTGCCTTAATGCAGATTTTGAAAAGAATTTCATTTCTTTCTGAGATAGTGGAACTGTATACTCATTCATGCAGGTCCCTTCAAGACTTGCACGAACACATGCAGATGTATAGGACCCAAGGAAGAAAGGGGAGGCTCCATCAGCCTGTGGAAGTGCAGGGTCCTTGCCTCGAACTGCAAGATTTTTTTTAACCATCAGCAGTTAGAATTGGGAATCGGGAACTCATTTTAGTCAGTGTCAGATATGGAGGGTTAAGTAGGGGAAGAACCCCATTATTTTATGTAATCATCAAACTTTTCACAGGCTGAATACTCATTGTCCAGTTCCCCATCCCCCAACCAGATTTCTAAATCTGTCCATTTGAGAATGGGAAGTAGAATCAAATGTTTAATGACTACATTTCAGAAAGAATGTTGGGAAGGACCGACTGCTGTAGTTGAAATGTGTCTCCCAAATACAGAACAGTGTGCAGCCCTATAAAAGTATAATCTTTTTTCCTGGGCACACGCATGATGGCTGCTTTGTTCTGCAGCTCCTCATACTCACTGAAAAAATCCATATGTTTCTGTGCCAGCATGTCTAGCTACCACCCAAAATCTTTTATCCAGAGAGAGTACTCACCATGCTGGGTTAGTCGATCCTTTGGCAGTATTCCTCATTGGTCTGGATGGGCAGTTATCGGCTTCATAACTTTTACCTCAGATGGCTCTTCTTTTTGGTGGGAAAATGGTGGGAGCAGAACTTAGACAGGTCCTTATGGAAATAAAAATGATGTTTGAGCAACTCATGTACCAGATTTCAAAACTAGAATTGGCAACAAAATATATTAATTCAGATATTCAGATCAGTGACAGTCTAAATATGGTGGAGCAGGGGATCACAATTATAGAGGATCTGTCAGCCAGAGTGGATGGCCATCTGTGAGAGCAAGATTAGAAACTCTGGCTGTTATGGGACTGTGTGGAAGACCTTGAAAACCACAGCAGATGCAACAATCTACGGTTTGTAGAATTTCCTGAAAGATGTAAAAAGAAAGGGCACTATCTATTTCCTTCAGGCAGCACCATCTACTATTTTTGACCCGGACTTCCCCCCCAAACATAAGAGATCGATAGGGCTCATCAATCTCTCACTCCTCCTCCCAAACCTGGTGATCATCCACAGCCAATTTTAATCTGGTTTCTTTGTAACCAAGACTGGGAGAGGATTCTCACTTGAGCCCAAGCCAAAGGGGCACTGCACTGGAAATATCACACCACCAGGGTCTTCCAGGACATTTCTGTGGTGCTCTCCAAATGGTGGCAGGCTTACACACTGGCCTTCCATATGATTATAGATCTGGGAATCCAGTACAGCCTGCGCTATCTGCCACCCTTTGTATCTATTAAAATGTGGCGGCTCATCAATTCTAATCCTCAGATGCAGCTGAGACCATTACTGAGAAGCATTGGCTCCAGTAGACCTTGACAAATCACTGGGTGACTCAGCAAAAGCCCGACAGGCCCATTCCCATGCCCTATGGATCCCATGGATTTCTCCCCATATACGGACTGGGAAATTTAGCCTACAAGTCAGCCTGATCTTTGTTCTCAGCCGCCTCCTCCACAAGTTGACCCCTGGCTCCCCATCATCTGTGCACAGAGGAGAAACAGAAGAACTAAGGGCTGTAGGGAGCAAGGTCTGAAACCACGTAGTCAGAGCAGAATGCAGTCCCCGCTCTTGGGCAGTAACAGATATGCTCCCCTGTTGGATCTCCCTCAGTCTGTGCTCCTCCCACCTAAGGCTGCAGACACACTCCAGAAAACTGATCTAGCCTCCATACTGAAAACAGTGAGCCTGGTGACAGCAGTAATGAACTTGCATTTAAGTGAATCCTCCAGAACTGACAACACTCACCTCGAACACCCCGGACATTCAACAGATCCTGCAAGGACCTCCCATTCAAATGGACCTCCTGCTATAAGAACACCTATTTCATGAAATGGTACCTGAACTGTTCTGAGTAGATCCCTCCTCTTTCCCTTTAGTATGCAGGGACCTATGAAGATTCTCTATACATTAAGCAGCCACCCTACTTAAAAGGGCACTGGATCTCATAAACAATTGTAGCTCACTACACAGTGCACTGGGGGAGCACACAGGCACAGCCCCTTTAAAGGGCCATAAAAGCAAGGGGTTGGGTTACACATGGAGCTATTGGAATTTTGCTCATGGTGATTCTGCACCCCCTGACCCCGCCTACATGGCAGCACAATCCATCACAATGACAACTATAGTTTTTCTTGGGGTGTAGGTGGGAGGTACAAAAGTTACCTGGTGACTGCACCATGGCAGCTCAGTACCCCATGGTCTGTGGTAGGTGCTGCATGTGTCATCTGGCAAAACACCCTGCAGCACCAGCAAGAAAGCAATACAGTCCTACAGGTATGTAGCTCTCTTTCTAACTAAATGCCTCATTTCTAATGCTGGCACTACAGCTGATCATTCCCTTCCCTCATCTGGGTCTCTTTGAAGTGGTCACCACAATTATCTCGGTACATGATGGAGGACGACAATGGCAAGGGGCTCACTGAAAGCGGCAATGTTCCCCCATACACATACCATTAAGCTGCTCTGTTGGGCCCTTCTCCGTGAATCACTCTTACTGTGGCGCTATGACTATATACTTCTTGCTCCATGAACGTACATATGTTTGTGCAGCAGTAGGCAGCAGAGCCGGGAGTTAAAGTTTTTAGTGAGATTAGCTTTTCTGCCCACTGTGGCATCTACTGCTTACAAGGCTACACTTCCCTCAGGCTACCCACTTAATTCTCTCTCTTTCCACAAAATAGGTACCTACCCATTTAGCCAAAGCTAACTATACCCTCAGCACTGCATGGTACAATAATTACACACTTGCATGATGACTCGGCAGGTTTCTCCCTGGGACAAAGCAGTTTAAGGGGGAGAAAACTGAAAACTTTGCCATCCAGGTACCATCTATTTCCAACAGGGCTAGCTTTGTAATGTATTAGGGCACAGCTCAGGGTGGGGTTGTCATGAAGTATGCACCATATCCCATTCAGCAAGGGACCATTATTACACAGGGAATGACCACCCATGAGATGGATAGCATAAGGGCCATTCAGTGCTTGCATGCCTTCTTCTGAAATAGTGAATCTGCCTAACCATGCAGCTGCTTGTTTCTCTGGACATTGCAGACAAACTTTTAAGGTCAGCAGGCATAACTACTTATACGTTATTCCAGATCCTGGGGGGTTGCAACAATTGACTCAGATCGGGCCTGAACACACATATCAGCATCAGCCAAAATACCCCTGGAATGCAGGCAGTCTGGTAGTATTGCATTTACTTGGGCATTTACTTACACAGCCTACAGTGCTCATCTATGGCTGTCTCTGGCTTAGTTCCCCTCAGCTCCTCCCCTCTTTAATTTCTGGTTCCAACCCCCACACCCCATTTATCTCATGGTGCTCTATTACTCTCCTCCATTATGGCTGCAGCCCCTCTTTGCCCCTGTATGATATGCTGCTAAGCATGCAGTATGAATATCCTAGGTAAACCTCAATTGCTCCTTACTTGTGTTTTTTCATGTGGTCATAATTCCACCTTTTACAATGCATGCCAGTCAAGCTGCTCTATCCCCACCTGAATACTGGTTTTGTGGGTTTTAGTGTCTGTACATGTGGTTACAAAGATATATATTTGAGATTATCATTTGACATTGGTGGGATATCTCCCCCAGTTGGATATCTGTGGTAGCTCCAGCTGGCAACCACTGAAGGAGGTAGATGCTGGACCCCTTTTAACCATGCTTGGATCTTCAGGAATGGACACTTGGGATTTACTGTCCTTGATAATACCTTGTGTTGCAATTGCGGGGAATGTAGCGAGAGACAGGGAAGGGTATTTGGGGTTGTTGAGACAATTAGTGGAGGGAGGAATTAGAGTTTACTGCTTTTGGGTTGCATTTATTTCTAGGTTATATTGCTTCTCTCTGGCCCCTGTTTGGCCTTATTCAATTTCTACTGTTCCACTGTTGGAATTGTTCTTACATGTTTTTTCTCTAAAATGGTCAGTATACCAGGTTGTACTATTGCTGGGCTCTGAGGTATTGTATTTGGGGAAGAAGTGCACCTTAAGAATGTTTGGGGAGTGTCACTCGATGCAGCTGAGCTGAAAGGAGTTTCGCTCTCAAACTCTGCCTTGCTTGGATCAAATCTGCTGCAATCCTTCTCACCCTTGCCATTTTCTCCAGAAAATGTCTCATCATTCCCCTTCCCCCAAAGGTTAGAAAGCTGGATTCAGATGTTTCTGCTGACTTAAATATGCCAAGGAACCAAAAAACTCACAATCTTCTGTATGACTTTGCCACTCCTTAGAAGATGATAGTGATGGCTCCATCCAATTCAGACTGCCTCCCGGTGACACAGGAGCTTGCTGAGATTAAATCTTTTATGTGTGGTATCACTGTTCAACTTTCATGTATGAATCTTGCTCTGGAGGTGATGAAAGGGGCTGTGGAAAACTTGGGCACTTATATTACGGAGGTGGAAAAGCAGGTAGGGCATCTGGAGGACCGGGCCCAACCGATGGACCATTGTCTGGCAGCGATGGAGAGAGATATTCAGCTCCTGTTGGACAAACTTGATGACCAAGAAAACAGGAGTAACCAGAATAATGTGTGACTCCTGGGCATCCCTGAAACCAGTGAAGGGTCAAATACCATTGATTTCCACCAGATAGGAGAGGATCCCCAGAATCTTTTTCTTCTGTGGGCAATGCGGCTTTAAATCGTTTAATACAGAGCCATGGCATGTGTGACATGTGGTGGTTAGAACACCCTATTTGTCATTATTATACTTAGTATTTTGCTCCTTATGGATCTTATAGCAGAATAGACATGGTCCTTGCCTCTGGTTTTGCTACCCATGGAGCGAAAAGATCCACAATTGAGAGCATTTTGATTTCCATACATTCCCTCATGACTTTATAGTTGTTAATATGGGACACCAGAGTAGTCTGCCAAGAAGTGGAGGTTTAATGCTAGTCTCTGCAATGATGCCACTTTTGTTACTTGGCTAAGAAAGGAGAACCAGACTTATCTTGAGATAAACTACCCTGGTGAGACTGCAGCTTGATGGCGCTTGAAGGTTATCAAAGCCTATTTTCGAGGGCAGGTTATCACCTATGCTTCAGCATAGAATAAAAAAGAAGCATTATGATCTTCAGACCCTCGAGTTTCAGCTGGCTGACCTGCAAAAGCTGCATAAGGGTGAGGGCCATTCTTCAGAGCTATTACGATTGATGAGGAATATTCAATACCTACTAAATGTTTTGAATTTGCAAAAAGCTTAATTCACCTTGAGCAGAATGCATCATGCCTATTGGGAGAGTGGGGAAAAGTTGGGCTGTATTTTACTCTATCAGTTAAAGAAGCTTTAGGAGGAAACAAAAATCCCTAGTATTCAAGAGGGCACTGCCCTCGCTAGTGGTCCAGAATCAATCAATGATGACTTCTGTGCTTATTATCAGGGACTTTACTCCTTTAAACTAGCTCCAGGGGATCAAACAGAAGAGGTTATCACCTCCTTTTTAGCCTCAGTCACACTTCCTAGACTTTCTGATGAGCAAGTGAGATCATTGGAGGTACCTATCACAGTTCAAGAGGTGATGACTGCCATTCAACAGATCTCCAGTGGTAAAGCACTGGGCCCTGATGGCCTTCCTATAGAATTTTACAAGTAATTCCAGGATCTGTTGTGCCAGTTACTCACCTCCACTTTTCAGGAAGCCTGGGAATCCCTTTCCTTACCAGAATCTATGACAGAGGCTAGTATCTCGGTGCGTCCGAAGAAAGGAAAGGACTCCCATTTATGCGCCACCTATCACCCCCATCTCTCTCCTGAATGTCGACTATAAAATTCTGGCTAAGGTTTTGGCCTTGAGACTGCAAGTCCTGCTGCCATTCTTAGTACAAGCTGATCAAGTAGGTTTTGTTGCAGGGAGAGATGAGGCTGACCATATTAGGAGGCTGGCTAATTTGATGTGGGTAACAGAGTCTTCTCTGGAGCCAGTGGCAGCTATTGAGCTGGATACATAGAAGGTGTTCAACTATCTTGAGTGGCCATATCTGTTCACTGCTTTCTGAGCTTTCGGGATTGGGGAAAGTTTCATTAATTGGGAGTGGACCATTTACTCAGCCCCAAAAGTCTCCATAACAATGAACAGAATGACCTCTGTCATGTTCCTCTTGGGGGGGACTACGAGATGGGGTGCCTCTTATCTCTAGCACTCTTTGTCTTAGGATTGGAACCTTTGGCACAAAAGCTGCAAGAAAGCCCAGATACTGTAGGTATGGTAGTTGGTGGAGAAGTCTTTAAACCAATGTTATTCACTGACAATATTCTTCTTTCCCTCCGAAACCCAATTAAATCTATTCTGGCTTTAACGGAACTACTGGGTCAATTTGCAGCCTTGTCTGGCCTCAAGAACAACTGGGAAAAAACTGAGGTTCTAGCCTTAAACACAAAATGTCTTTCTGTTTCTTTGGAAGGGCTTGAGTTGGCAAAACACCCAATAAAATGTTCTGGTGTTTTTTTCTCCCGACTGGAGAGAGTGTGTGCATACCTTAATTTTTCTCCACTGTTGAAGTCTCTACAGGAGGACTTTGACCAGTGGAAGCATCTTCATCCGTCCCTCTGGGGGAAATCACACACACTACAAATGAAGATTCTTCCCCAGATCCTATACCTTCTCCAATATTTGGCTTTGACAGTTCCAGAACCTACTTGGAAATCATTGGACAAACTTATTAGATGGTTTCTTTGTGATGGAGGCAAACCCAGAATCTTTCTAACCCTACTGGTAGCTCCTGTAGGCAAGGGTGGACTTTGGATACCGTGGTTTCGGGAGTACTACTTAGCCTCGGGCCTTAGGCAGATTTGGATGTGGCTCTTTGCTGAAAAGTGCTGTGATTCCTCTCAATGGCTTGCATTAAAAGAGAGATTATTTCCTGAGGTAGCACCTAAAGTAATTCTATGTTACTACTCTAGTGCCCGCCCAACCTATCCTATTCATGGCTATATTTTATCCATTTGGAAGGGAGTGTCTAAACTATCTACCTCACAGTGGCAGGTCCCATTTTCATGTTGTCCACTTTGCAACAGCCCAATGCTACAAATCAGATGGAAGCCTATTCAATGGCCTCAGTGGGCTGTGGGGGGATTCAGGAGGGTGGCTGACCTTTTCCATTCAAAGACAGGTCAGTTTAAAGATTTTGACATAATCAAGGCCCAGGCTTCTTTGGTGCAATCATACCTGTGGAAATATTTCCAAATACACCATCTAGTGTATTCGTATGTAGGCCCCCAGCTCCAGCTTCCTCTCAAGGGGATATGGAATGATATTTTGGAGTTGACAGGAGGAGGTAAGGCTGCATTCTGACCTAATATAGGTCATGTCTACAAGGGGCTATCACAGGTATATATATTCCCTCAACCCTAACCCTGAAATCAAGATGGGAATAATAGCTAGGTACCCCCTTATCAGACACTGACTGGGATTGCTGCAGGACGAATGTTGCTGAGATATGTTGAGATTTGAAAGGGAGGCTCATGCAGCAGAAAACCTTGCATCTATGGTATTGGACTCCAGATTTACTAAGTAAAATTAGTCTAGTTGCCAATTCTGACTGTTGGATGTGCCATCAGCAGAAGGGTGCCTAATTACATCTTCTCTGATCTTGCCCTGAATTGGCTAATTGGTGGAATTCGATTCAAGATAAGCTTACAAAAGTGCTTCGTTGTCAAATCCCCACTGATGCCTCCCTTATGACTCTGGGCAACACAAATTGGCTTCTGGGCCAGCATAAATCTCTTTCTTTATAGTTCATAGCTGCAAACACTAAGGCCAAGCATCTCATCCTTTGGAGGCGATGCTTGGAATTAATTCCTACCTTAGAAGATTGGGAACATCGACTTCATAAACTAGTCAGCCATGAACAGCTTTCCTATAGGCAGTTGGGAAAGCCGCTTAGTTTACTCAAGTGTGGGGACCTTACCTGAATGCTTGCTATGATCATTAGGACTTAGTTGCTATATGTGGTTTGAGGTGGTCTTTCTACCCCTTCCCCATACATTCCACCATGGCCTAAAGGTGTATATATTAGAATATGGGCTTTGCACCTCACTTCATCCTTCCTAACCTAGTGGTTATCAGTTTGTTCTTCTGCCATTTGTCTGTCTCACCATTCTTAGAGTGTTGCTGTTCTTTGTTATTAGTGTTAATGTATTTTCTAGTTTCTGTTTGACAGGTTTAATGTTCCTTTTCTCTGCTGTGCATGTTGGGCCAGCTGGCTGTCAAATATGGATGTCCACAGTTGTATATTTTTTGTCTATATAATTGTGAAGAATGGACGCAGGGGGGCCTCTAATGGACTGACCATGAACCTTAGCGGTTTGGGACTTCAGTAGCACTCAATTGCTTGAACTCTACTTGGAAGAATGTTTGCGCTTTAAGTATATGTTTATATCCTCCCACCTTTCTTTGTTATTTCCTTTTCTTGATGTCAATATTTTTTGTGCATAAGAATATGTGTCCTTTTTGTGTTGCTTGTGTAATATAGCTCAACCAAGCTGAAAGAGCCTTTTTTAGCAGAGAACAGCAAGAGGAAAGAGGTGATGTTGGAACATTACTACTCTACTGGGACTTGAGAACTAGAACTCTACTACTGGGACCTTCAATTTAGGGTAAAAACAAACAAACAAAAAACACAAGAGTTAGTGTGTTTGTCTGAGTTGAGGGACGGGAACTTTTATCTGTGCATTAGCTAGGTGAAGAAGGGAACCGTGAATTAGGGGGAGTGGCTTAGGTAGCAGGAAGTCAGGTGTTTGGATTTAAAACTGCCCTAGATAGCTTTTGGCAAGGAACAGCAAGAAGAAGGAGGTGCTGTTAGAACTTCACTACTCTACTGGGACTTAAGAACTAGAACTCTACTTCTGGGACCTTCAATTTAGGGTAAAAACAAACAAACAAAAAAAAACAAGAGTTAGTGTGTTTGTCTGAGTTGGGTGAAGGGAACTGTTATCTTTTCAGTTAGCTAGGTGAAGAAGGGAACTGTGAATTAGGATGAGTGGCTTAGGCAGCAGAAAGCCAGGTGTTTGGATTTAAAACTGCCCTAGATAGCTTTTGGCAGAGAACAGCAAGAGGAAGGAGGTGCTGTTAGAACTTTACTATTTTACTGGGACTATATAGACCTTCCTCCCTCCCCTCCACTCCCCCACCCTTAGCCAGTTCCACTTTTATAGGCACAGGATTTGACCGACAACAGGAACTTCCTGTTTTGGAGCACAAAGGGAATGATCACAAAGGCACAAAAGACTCACCATCCTACAAGGAAAAGAGTAGCTCTCTATCCTCTCTAGCTGCTGGAGGTCTGACTCTGAGCAAGTAAGGAGACTACTGAGGAATTCAGGAACTTACTTTCCCAGAACAGAAAGAACAGGAGTTTTAAGGGGAAAGAGGCATTAGGAAAGTAGGGAGAAAAAAAATAAAATAAAATAAACAGAGAGAGGGAAGTGTAAACATACAAAACAACAATTGAGGTGCCAGAAATTAGACATGATGGGAGTGGTGCAGTGCAGTGGCTGTGGAGCTGCAGTCTTCCGGGAGACATTCTGGAGGATGCAGTGTTGTCCCATCTGCAGGCACCTCTCTGGGCTGAGGGAGGAGGTTGCTTGTCTCCAGGCTGAGTTGTTCAGGATTCAGGGGGCCTCCTTTCCCACGTAGGGATCACCAGGGCCACCACCACTGTTTCAGAGGTTTCCAAGAAAGAGGAGCAGTTGGACCACAGTGGGTTCAGGGAAGGTGATGGTGGTGGAACAGAGGTGCATGCCTCCAATTTTATCTCTCCACAATTTGTATGCCATTCTGGCAGTGTGGTTCCTCTATGGAGGCACCTGCAGTGGAGACCAAGGAGGATGCTGGGAACCTCCACAAAGGAGATCCACAGGAGGGTGGCATGGGACCCCACAGGAGAAGAAAATAACTCCTGGTGGGAGACTCCATTGTTAGGAGGGTAGAACTGTGGAGTGGGGAGAGGTAGGTAAGGTGCCTGCCTGGAACCATGGCTTGGAGAGACAGGTAATGAATCCTCAGGATCGCTGGAGCAGCTGTATGGGGGAGGGAGCTGGATGGCATTGTCCAGCTAGGGGCAAATGACCCAGCTGGGAAAGGGATCAGAGCAGGGCAGAAGGAGTCTGTGGAGTTGTGGAGGGGCCTTAGACACATAGCACAAGTGGTAACCTTCTCTGAGATGCTGCCTGTCTATGGCATGGGTGAGGCTAGGGTGCTCCACACCATGGGATTCAATCAGTATTTGAAAAACTGGTGCACAGCTCAGGGTCTGGGCTTTATTGAGGATTGGGGGGTCCACCTGGAGGGATGTAGGCCTATACTTGTGTAATGGTCTACATCTATCCAGGAGGGGAACCAGGATCCTAGGTGATAGGTTTAAATGCTTCATTGGCAAGCACTTAAACTAGCCGGGGGTAGTGAAAAGGAGCAGGGACATTATTGCTTCCCCCCCAAAAAATTCAGGGTGGTTAGTGAGGTAAACACCAAGATAGAGAAGTTGATAGGGAACAAGGCAGGGGTAAAGTGAGTAAAAGGCAAAGGCAGTAATGACATGGATGGGGCAAAAAGGGGTAAGGCCATCAAAAAATGGAGGGTAAAGAGTACCAATGCCCGTAGTCTAGGTAACAAGCTCCCTGAACTGGTGGCCCTGATGGAAGAGGGACACCAGAATATTGTGGAAGTACACAGAGAACCATGACTGGGATGTCAACATACCAGGGTACACAATCTATAGGAGTGACAGGGAGGTTAGAAGATGAGAAGGAGTAGATCTCTTCATAAGGGAAGAGATCAAAGCAAGGGAACTAAAAGGTAAACAGGGAGGAGAGGAGGCACTGTGGGTCACCCTGGAGACCAGAAATGGCACCACAATCTGCATGGGGTTGTAAAATGACCCCTATCCCAGGGAGAGGAAATGAACAAGGAAATGATAGAAGACATCCTTAGGATGGCAGAAAAAGGGGAGATATTGTTGATGGGGTACCTGAATATGCCAGATGTTAACTGGAGCACCTTTGCTGCAGCCACATCCAAAAGCAGAGTCATTCTCGATGCCCTACAGGGATCATGCCTCAGACAGCTAGTGTTGGAACTCACTCTGGAGGGAGCAGTATTAGACCTGGTACTCTTAAATGGGGACAGAGAGAGAGGATCTCAGATCTAGAAGTGGGTAGACATCCAGGAACAAGTGACCACCAAACAGTGTGGTTCATGATAAACACAGCCACAGAGTCAAGCCACGCAAAAGTGAGGATATTGGACTTTAGGAGGGCTGACTTTGTCAAAATGGGATAGTGCCTCAGAAAAGCACTAGCAAACGGGCAAGAAGGAAGGGTGGAGGAACAATGGGGAAACATCAAAACTGCCATCAGAGAGGCAACAAGCATTTGTGTGAAGCAAATAAATCAAAATGAAAGAAACAAATACTATGGTTCTCAAAAGAGGTGGTGGGGAAGGTTAGTGAGAAAAAGACAGCATTCAGGAAGTATAAGGAAACACAGAAGGATCAGGACAGATAACTATACTAGTTAAAGCAGAAGGAAGTGGGAAGGCAGCCAGAATAGCAAAGGCCCAAACCAAGGAAAAGATAGCCAACTCAGTTAAGAGGGGGGAATGAAACCATTTATAGGCACATTAGGGAGCGAAAAATGACCTAGGGAGGGATAGTGAGGATTAATAAAGGGGAGGGTGGGCAAAGGGACAGTGAAAAAGCAGAGATACTGAATGAATATTTCTCAGTATCTGCTCAGTATTCAGAAAAGAAGAGGAGGGAGAGGTACTTAATCCAAACAATAGAAGCACTCTGGATAGGGGGTCCAATACCAGTCCTTTCACAGAAGAAAGGGTTCTGAAAGAACTCCTGAAACTAATGGTGGACAAAGCAATGGGGCCTGACGTGATTCATTCCAGAATTCTAAAAGAACTAAGGGGAGAACTTGTGACACCAATGACTATCCTTTTTAACAAATCATGGGAGGATGGTGTGGTACCTAAGGCCTGGAGGAGGTCAGATGTGATTCCCCTTCACAAAAGTGGAAGCAAAGCAGAGGCAGGAAACTACAGACCTGTTAGCTTGACCTCAGTTTTAGGGAAAATGATGGCATCACTTCTGAAAGAAAGAAATGTTGAGTACCTAGAGGCAGGACCCATGGCACCATGGATTCACAGTGGGAAGGTCATGTTAGATGAATCTAATAGATTTCTTTGACTGGGTGACCAAAGTAGTAGATCAGGGAAGGGCTGTGGACATAGCCGACCTAGAATTTAGCAAGGCATTTGACATAGTCCCACACAAAAGATTAATTAACAAATTAGCCAGCCTCAGAGTGGGTCCCAGAGTGGTATCCTGGGTAAAAAATTGGCTAAACAACAGGACACAGAGAATAATAGTAAATGGAGTTCATTCCAAAGAAAGGGGGGTTACTAGTGGGGTACCACAGGGTTCAGTACTGGGTTTGTCCTTTTTAATGTCTTTATAATTGACATTGCAGAGGGACTGGAAGGAAAAGCATGCCTCTTTGCAGACGACACAAAGATCTGCAACAGGGTTGATATACGATGAGGGGGTGAAAAGGATGAAAAGGGACTTGGCAAGGTTGGAGGAATGATCAAAAATATGGCAACTTAGATTCAATGCAAAGAAATGCAAAGCAATGCACCTGGGAAACAAAAACCCTAGGGAAGAGTACACAATGGGGTGGGGCAAGGTATTAATAACAACAAAAATGGAAAGGGACCCAGGGGTAGTCAAATCAGATGACCTAAAGGTAAGCAAGCAATGTGAGAAGGCAGTAAGGAGGTCTGGTAGGATACTGAGCTGTATAGGGAGAGGCAACAACAGTAGAAAAGAAGAAGTTGTTATCCCTCTGTACAGACAGTTGGTGAGACCCCGTCTGGAGTACTTTGTGCAGTTCTGAATACCCCATCTCCGCAAGGACATAGACAGGATGGAGGCAGTTCAGAGGAGGACAACTAAATGGTACAGGGTCTGCAACAGAAGCCATATGAAGAGAGACTAAAGGAACTTAATATGTATACCCTTGAGGAAAGGATGGAGAGGAGGGACATGATAGAAACTTTCAAGTACCTCAAGGGAATTAACAAAGTCCAAGAGGGTAGCATTTTTCAGAAAAAGAGATGTGCAAGAACAAGAGGACACAATTTGAAGATAGAGGGGGGATTGCTCAGGGGCAATGTGAGGAAGTATTTTTTTCACAGAGAGGGTGGTGGACTCATGGAACAGCCTTCCTGAGGAGGTTGTGGGGTCAAAAACAGTGGGGAAATTCAAGAATGCATGGGACAGACATTAGGCAATTGTGGTGGGGGTAGGAAGTTGTAGGCTGTTGGTTAACTAGGATCTGTAGCTTATACAATAGGTAGGGAAATCGGCAGACTTGGTGGGCCAAGTGGTACTTATCTGCCATCAAATGATGTGTTTTTATGAATACTGGCTGACTGGTTGTTTAGTATGATATTCTATGTTTTGTATATATAAAATAATTAATAAAATTTTAATTGAAAAAAAAGACTGTTTGTGGACTTCTCCCTGCTTTGTTTGGTAGTCTGGCACTCACTACAACTCAGCAATCCATTGCACTCATTTTTATAGCAGCCTGAGATCATGGGTGAAATACAGGCTGTGACCTGGAATGTGCATGTCCTTGATTCTCAAATAAAGAGGAAAATGTTCCTGTCTCGCCTTAAGAACTTGAAGGTACAGATCGCCTTTTTTCAGGAGATGCATCTTCCTGGGGTTAAGGTGGCAAAACTCCTCTGGGACTGGGGTTCCATGTGATAACTGTGATGCAAAAACAGCGCGGACAACAAAAGTGAGTGCAGCATCACCGAAATTGAAAATGGTGATGAGCACTACAGTGCCCACCATGATCAGCGATGGACTGTCACTTTATGTGCGGGGGGGTGATGTAAAGTAACTTTACATATGTATTATAATCAAGTCTGGGAGGAGCTGAATTTGGGGGATGGGGAAGCTTGGAAGGGTGGCCACATTAACAGGACAGCAGTTGGCAGGTAGAGAAAGTTGGGGGGGCAATCAGCAGGCAGGGGAGGGAACGTAGTTGGAGGGCGGGGGAACGTGACTTCATCAACCCAAAACCAACACCAAAAAAAGAATAATACAAACCTACAGCCAGTCCCCATCCCAGGTCCACCGGACACAGAGGTGGTGACTCTAGCCACTACACCAGCCAGCTAGCTTGAGATTGGTGCAGTGAATACAGCCCTATATTCTACATAAAACACCTACTCCCTATGGACATAATATCGCTGAACTTACTATGTGCGATTAAGTGCACATATCCCATTTTACACTTGCTGTTTTTATGTCACCCATATTGCCTTGCTTAAATTGATTCACCCATATCATAGGATACCAGGACAGGTAGGGGCAGAGCTACATAGGCAGGCCCATGGTAAATAGAGAGTTGTCTTGATCCTGCTGCTTGAGAACCTACATGGTTCATAGCACGTTCACTAGCCAACAGAGACGGACATTGAGTTATGGCTGAAGTCTATACCCCACAAGGCCCCCTAATTATGGTCATAATATATAGTCCCAACCAAAATAATATGCAGTTCTTTCACAATCTGAACCAGGGCATCATTCAATTCCACACCTCTGGGCTCTAGTTGATGCTAGGGCATGACTTCTACCTAACCATCAATGAACTCATTGACCATAGCTCTGGGTTTCCAAATCACATAGCCAAGTGAGGAAAGCCCTTAAGGAGCTTTGCAGAAGCATCACTTGTTTGATGCCTGGAGGGTTCAGAATCCTAGACAGTGAGACTATTCAAATTTCTTGGCTGTTCATCTAATGATGAGCTGCATAGACCAGAGGTGTCAAACTGTACCATCTCATGCACATCTTTCCATTATTAACATCTGATCATGCTCCTGTTGAGCTCACCATATTGTGAGGGACACCATACTGAAAATCTAAATCCTGGAGACTGGACCCTTTCTACCGTGTGGTTCACAATTGGCAAACTGGGCAAAGAAAGAGATAACGGAATTTTTTCCCACAGTCATACAGGTGATACATCCATTGCCACTGTATGGGAAGCCTTCAACATGTACATGAGGAGCCGAATCATTAGCTACGCTGTGCACAGGCCCAGAACCAGGGAAAAGAACCTTAAAGACCTAGAAGATTATCTTCTTACTTTAGAGGCCACTTATAAGGTCCAACATCCTCCATCGCAAGACACACTGACTCAGTCCATACCAGAATTCAAATTAATGACCTGTTAACCAGGAAGGCAGAACTAGCCATGTTTAGTCTCAGGCATGCATTCGGGGATAGTGGAGAGAAAGCAGGTAGGCTGCTCTCTTACAGAATCAAAAACAGACAGACACATACTTACTGTAGCTGCCCTGCAAGACTCTAATGGCAAGATTCAAGCCACCACATCAGGCATTAATCACACTATGCAACAGTTTTACCAAGATTTATATTACTCTAAAGGTACCACTTCCAGGGGTAGTATTAATACCTTCCTGGATAAACTCCTCATATCTAGAACTGCCCCTACTGATTGTGTTGCCCTCAAGGTGCAGATCATGCAATAGGAAGTCAAACAAGCCATCCAAACATTAGTCAAAGGCAAGGCCCCAGGAGCTGATGAGTTTCAAATCGAGTTTTACCTCCTCATTCAGGATGACGTCACTCCCCTGCTCCTGGAATTATTTCACTCCACACATGAGGTTGGTGCCCTCCCACTCCCCATGGAGGAAGCTGTCATCACCTTGCTATCAAAAAAATGTAAAGACACCACTGACCCAGGAAATTAAACACCCATCTCTCTGATAAACACTGGTGCCAAAATATTGGCAGAAGTACTGGCTTCTAGACTGGAAACAATTCTCCCAGGGCTGATTCATCCCTCCTAAGTGGGGCTTATTAAAGGGCAACAAAGTTCAGATCATCTCTGCACATTGCTTAATATCATTACAAGTGTGCAACAAGCTCCGACATGAGCAGTAGCCATGGTGGTAGGCTTTCAAAAAGTCTTCTGTTTTGTCAAAAGGCAGTATATTTTTTACACCCTGGAGTATATGGGCATTGGTCCTGAACTCCTCAAGTGGATTCAAGTGCTTTATCGATCATCTAAAGCATGTGGTCTTACTAATGGCCTGCTCTCAATAGCCTTCCAATTATTTAGGGACACTCAACAGGGATGCCCCCTTTCCCTCACTTGTTCATTATGGACATTGAACCTTTGGCCACTGCAATTCATCATCATCATCCCTCTCATGATGGTATTACTTGGGGCAGGCACGAGTATTGTGCGCTACTTCTGATGCTCTGCTCTTCCTACAGCAGGATGGGCAGGCCTCCCTCAACCCATTGCTTAATCTGTTGTCAGAATTCTCATGGGTCTCCAGCTGGGATCAATAAAATCAAGACCAAAATACTTTTACTGCACTCATCGACCCTACTTAACCCTACATTGAGAAAGGGCTATGATGGGAACCAAAGGGCATAACTTACCTGGGAATCAATGTCCACCCTAATCCTAGTATAATGATCAGGCTTAATCTGGCTCTCATGCTAGAGTCCACTCGAACACAATTAGCTCAATGGAAGCTGCTTAACTTGTTATTTGTGGTGAAGATGGAGGCTTTCAAGATGATAATGGCACCACACATCATGCATCTCTTATCCCACTTGCCCATTGCCGTACTGCAGAAGTGGTTTTAGGATATGGACAAGGTACTAGGACACTTTCTTTTTTTTATACACACTTTTCTGCTTCCATGCATCGTGGCTGCTGGCTCAGCCCTGTGCCTGTATCCCTTGTCCATCTGCTGCCTACCGGTCTTGCAGTGCCCCATTCTCCCATGGACTGCCCACCATGGTGGGCAGGGAAGGAGAGGGCTGTCCTCCCCCCACCCAGTGTTCCTGCATCCGGACTGGGGATCCACGGAACAGTAAGAGAGTAGGATGAGCACAGGCAAACATTCATGAAGCCCATGGCCACCATTTTACTCTGAATTTTTTTCCCCTGCCACAATGGCCATAACTGCACATGTGTGGAGGTGCACATGCACTACATAACCCTGATCCTATGCTGCTCAGCTGTGGCACTGCCAACAGGCCTCCACCAGATGGCAGTCTTAGAATGAGCCAGTGAATCTCTTCCATCATAGGATAGGAGAGCACTCCATTGAATGCTCTATCCTCTCCCTCACCACCACCCCTGGCAACCCATGCTCATTCCCAAACATGGGTCACTGGCGTGGCGGGAGGTAAGGCATTGAATACCTCTGCCCTCCAAGCCACTGGGTCAGGCTGCACTTGGACACTTTCTATGGGAGGACAAACCACCTCATTTTAGCAAGCAGAAAATACAAATGTATTGGAAGTGAGCTGTATGGGGCCTCCCATGGTTCTATGACTACCATCTACCCTTCACCACTGCACCATGGTTTACCTTAGCTTCTGCCTCCTTCCCATTATGGTTACAGCAGGAGCAGGACAAATCCAGATCTTCCCTGGCTGCTGCCATTCTATATTCAATAAGTTCTAATGTGCTCCAATAGTACCCCACAGTGATGTTTTCCAAAAAGGCATGGGTGTCATTACATAGAGACTTGAAATCAGGTTCTACTCACCCTCAAATTGAATTGCTGTGTGGCAATGACTCCTTGTGTATAGGCCTCAAACCTCCTTTTTGGCACTCATGGGTCTTACTAGGCATACATGTAGTCAAGGACCTCCTCACTCCAGACAATCAGCACATGGAAGCATGTTCCCCTTTACAAGTCACATTTAACATACCCAAACAGGATTTCTGGAAATAACTCCAGATCCACAGTCTTTTTTTGCTAGACTCCAGCAGCAGCAGGGATCAAAAGCCCAGCACATGGTTACACTTGTGACAGTCAACCTCTCAGAATCTAAGGGTTAGGTTAGCCATATGTATGTCACACTATGGGATGCACTTCTTGATGCATCAACCTGTCCAAATGTGCATGGGAAGGAAAATACAGCTCCAAATCTCAGACAAACAGTGGGCCACCTGTTTATTTCTGGCCCACAAAGCCTACTGAGATAGCCACAGTTAACTTATATAGAATAATGTTTTGATGCATTGGTACCGTACCCCAGCAGCTCTGCATCAGATGGGTAATTTCTCCCATGATAGATTCCAGTGCTGTTCTCAGCCAGGGGCCCATCTGTCCTAGATCCTTTTGTCCTGCCCATGATTCCAAGGTTTTTTGGGTGGAGATTATAAATGCCAGCTCCAAAATATGGGGGCAAACTATTAGCTGGGACAGATCACTTTTTCTTTTAAACATAGAACAGCCATTAGAACCCAAGACCTCGCTCCTGATATGCTGGGTAGTAGTGGGGGTGTGGTCACCAACCATCTGCTTTTATGTAAATGGAGATCATCGGATATTCCCTCTTATGCGGAATGGCTTGCAGAAATAGGACAGCATGCCTCCATAGACCACCTTTTGCAAAGAAATACAGGCATTTTAGAACAATACCACTGAGTTTGGGGAGCATACCTCAACTCAGTCTGGTGTGTATCCTTATGATCTCCTCAACATGCATGTCTTGATGCCAACTACTGTATCTCATGCACTCCTGGCAACAAACAGGCAGCAGCACTACCACAGAGCCCGTTGAGAAGTTCCCTCTGCAGAAGTGCATTTTGTTTCTTTATGGATATTGACGTTGTTTTATGCGAGTTATAAATTCATTATTTTTACTAGGATCCCCATTACTTTTTCGGTCTGACTCCCCCTTCCCCCTTCATTTCATATGCATAATCTTTAAAGTCCTTCATTGTAATTTTTCCAGTTGTACTTATATGCTGGCCTTCATAACTTCTATTCTGACTGTGTTTCTGTTGTGTTTTGTTATTTAAAGTTGTCTTCTCTTCAAAAAAAAGATTAACTGAAAAAATATACATATTCAAAATATATTAAAAGGAATGCAAATTCCAGCAACAAAAAAAAAGATTAACTGAAAGAAAAATATACATATGCAAAATATAATAGAAGGAATGTCAGTCCCAACAAATGATGGTGCTTGCATTGAAGGCGGTGGATCACTTAAGTGACTTTTCCATTCTATATCCTCCTCTCATTCAAAATTGGTTTTTAATAGTGTGTATTCCTCTGGAAAGGGGAAGAAACCTATTAAAGTGTAGGGAATAAACATTCTCATCAGTCAGCTGTACTGAGGTTTGTGACTTTATAGTTTGAGTCCAAGTCCCTCTCCTCCTTGACTTCAGTAGTTAATCAAGTTTTAACAGACTCACCAAATGAATAAAAGGCAGGAGGGGTTAGCACTTTTTTAAGTACTATATTCCATGATTTACTACAGACAAATGCTAGTGAATTATGCACCCCCTGCATGTAGAAGCTGATGATAGATAGATAGATAGATAGATAGATAGATAGATAGATGAATAGATAGACAGACAGACAGACAGACAGACAGACAGACAGGCAGGCAGACAGACAGACAGACAGACAGGAAACATTATTTGCAGGAACATTTTCAAGAAGCAATCACCAGAATCTAGCTTAATGGGTCCTGTTTACCTAGGTTCAGGTGTTTTTTTAATACATCATTTTTATGTATTTTCTTTCTTTTTCTTTTATTTTCATAGGAGTTATAATACACATGTCAGATACATTATATATGACATTCATAAATATCCATAGCAGCAAATCATTCCATAAGCAGTAGTACAATAGCAGTAGTAGTAGTGTCTTCATCACATTCAATAAATAGAATTCACAGTATTTCATAAGCTTAACCCCAGTAAACGTCTTTAATTGCCTCTTACTCCTGTATCTATCCATCTCCCCTCTATCTAAAGAAAAGAGTCCTCTCTTATGATGCCTTTTCTATCTCCTAGCATCCAAATATTAAAATCAAATCAAATCAAATCATTCTTTATTTTTAAAAAGCTTCTTTCCAAAACCAAAGTGCTTTTACAATAAATAAGTCAAATACATAAAATTAAAACAATATAATAAAATAATTCATTAAAACATTCTTAAAAATCAGAGTAAACCAGGCTGAACAAATAAGTTTTCAATGCTGATTTAAAACTTTGGATGGTCAGGCAATCTCGCACCTGATGAGGTAGAGAATTCCACAGGGTCGAGGCCATAAAACTAAATGATCTGGCCCAAGATGTCTTCAAAAGGACCCTGGGAATCTCTAGCAATCCCTCTTCAGTGGATCAGAGAGGGCAGGGGGACAGTAGGGATGAAGAAGATCTTGCAGGTAACCAGGTCCCTGGTCATGTAAGACCTTATAGGTCAGCAAATCGACCTTGAAGGTGATCCGCCAGTATACTGGCAGCCAGTGCAGTCCGTGGAGGACAGGCATTATATGACTGGTCCTAGAGGTACCAGTCAAAAGCCTGGCCACCGCATTCTGCAGTAGCTGCAAGCGACAGATATCTACCCACAGTAGCCCTAGGTAAAGGATGTTGCAGTAGTCCAGGCGGGAGGTATCGAAGACATGGACCAACATTGAAAGATTGTCAGCAGGAACCAGGTGCTTCACCCGGGCTATATTCCTCATGTGATAAAAAGAGGTTTTGACAACAGTTGACACCTGATGTTTAAGGGTCAGGCAGTCTTCAAATATAATGCCCAGGTTCAGCACCTGGTCTGAGGTGGCTAACCAGGCCCCCCCAATCCAAAGACCCGAAGGTGATCCTGTCAGCAAACCCGCCTCCTGACGACCTGGGTCCACAACCAACACCTCAGTTTTTTCAGGATTTAACCACAACCAACTCACAGTCATCCAGTCCTGGATCTCAGTGAGAAAGTTGTTAAAGACCGAGACAGCATCACCCTGGCCGGGCACAAAGGACATGCACAGCTGAGTATCATCGGCATAGCAGTGAAAACTCAAGCCGTACCACCTAATAAATGCTCCCAATGGCAGCATGTATACTGCAAACAATATGGGTGCCAAAATGGAGCCCAGCGGCATCCCAAAGGATAGGGGGAGTGATGCTGAGGAAAAAATCCCAGACACCACCCTCTGAGTCCTACCCTCGAGGAATGATCAAAACCAACTGAGGACTGGAACAGACAGTCCACAGATAAACTGCAGGTGCTCCAACAGCACTACATGGTCAACGGTGTCAAATGCCACAGAGAGATCAAGAAGAATCAAAATGGAACGGGTCTTTCTATATCTCACTATTAGGAGGTCAGTTGTACCCGAGCAAGGGCTGTCTTGGTACTATGTCTCTTCCTAAAACCGGACTGGAGAGAATCATAGATATTGTGGCTGATCAAATGACCTTCCAGCTGCGATGCAACCACCTTCTCAATAATCTTACCCACAAAAGGCAGGATAGAGACATGCCTGTAGTTAGCCAGACAGTCCGGGTCCAAGGAAGGCTTCTTAAGAAGGGGTTGAATCTTGGCTTCCTTCAAGGGATCAGGAAAGATCCCCTTCCCCAATGACAACCAGACTATCTTGGCAAGGACTGGGCCAATTTTATCCACACATCCTACTAAAAGGCATGTGGGGCCCGGGTCCAAACTACAGTTGGTCGGTTGCAGCGACTGGATGATCATCACTATGTCATTGATTGTAGGTAGGTCGAAGTCAGACCACACAAACTGGGTGCCCAACATCTCCTGCTGACCACCACCACCACTCCTATTTGAGAGAGTTAGAAGGAGATCAGACCTGATTGTGGCAACCTTATCTGTGAAGAATCGAGCAAACTCCTCACATCGTTCCTGTGAAAACACACTTTCAGGCTGAAGACAGATTGGATTGCACAATCTGTCCACAGTCCGGAAGAGCTGGGCTGGTCGATTTTGTGCAGCAGCAATTTCTCTGAACAGGAATTATGCCTTCTTAAGGGTAATTGCTGACTGATAGACCTGATAATGGTCCATCAAACTAATCCTGTCACACTCCAGACCCAACCTCTGCCAACACCTCTCAAGCCTTCTTCCCACTCTCCACAACTCCATCAAAGTCTCATCAAACTAAGGAGACCTGGGGTGAAGAGTGAGGGGATGAACTCAAACAGGAGCAGTGGAATCCAAGGCCTCTACTACTGCCTTATTATAGGCAAGAACCAGGTCCTCAGGATCCATACATTCACCGAGTAGACTCAATAGGTCTAGCTCCGCCATCAAACCCTCCGGGGTAACACCCCTCAA
This sequence comes from Neoceratodus forsteri, assembly GCA_016271365.2. Classification (NCBI taxonomy): domain Eukaryota; kingdom Metazoa; phylum Chordata; order Ceratodontiformes; family Ceratodontidae; genus Neoceratodus; species Neoceratodus forsteri. Next base: position 882,535,790 of record CM057459.1, read on the forward strand.
AGGGTGGTACCAGACCATCTCCATAGGGGCTGGTCTACCGGGGGGGCCAGGAAACTGAACCGAATGGTGTGATGGTCAGACCACCTGACTGGTTCCACCACCAAGTCCGATATCTCCATCCCCAGGAGGAACACCAAGTCCAATAAATGACCATCTATATGGGTCAAGGAGGAAATAACCTGTGTGAAGTCCAGTGAATTCATCAGCTGGAGGAAGTCCTGACCAAACTGCTAGAGTTCATCGTTGACCCAGGCATTGAAATCCCCCAGGATCAACCATCTGGAGGACCCCAATGTCATGTCGACAATGAAGTCTGCAACTTCCCGCAGGAAAACATTCCCAATACCTGGTGGATGGTAAATGAGAAGAATCCTGCTCCCCACACCCTCACCCACAATGCATTCAAAGGAGTTGGTGAATCCTACTGGTACCTCCATCAGGTTCAGTTCCATTCTAAAACAGATTTCCACCCCCCCGCCCCTACAATCCAACTTCGGATGGTGAATCACTGAGTACTTGGCTGGTACAGCTGAATCCAAAACAGGACAAGCGTTATCATCCAGCCAGGTCTCGGTGATGCACGCCAAGTCCGATGACCCGACAAGATCAGCTATTATAATAGTCTTATTTTTAATGGCCCTGGCATTACGTAACACCGTCCGAGTAGGATGAGTCACTGGTGATGACCGAGCTACCTGCCTGCTACAAGCAGAACCCTTGGATATGAGAATCAGGCAGGGAGGACCCCTCTACTGAACCCATTTCATCCCAGGGTGTCTTCTTGTCTCCACTGCCTCAATCCGTCCACTCCTTTCCATTCCCCTTCCAGGCCCCGCCCTCACCTTCCTCCTCCTTACAATCCCTAGAGCCCGATACCATCTATACACCTCCAGGGATAGTGAGGAACACCTGAAAGGGCAGAGGTCTTTAAATCGAGAGGGGGAATAATGCCTGACTATCCCAGCAACTTCCTAGCACATCTTCACAAACTCAGAGCACCCAAAATAACTTCACACCAATCCACACCACACTACACACAAAATCACTCAACTTTCCAGTCCTACACCACACACCATTCAACAATAAATGAACATAGTTTTAAACTAAACAGAGCACATTATGAGTTACAACTAAAGTTCAAAGAAAAGATTGCCACAATTCTCTCTAACAATAGTTTATAACCTCTGGGAGCTCTCACCTCACCAGAGAAAGGAGGAATAGTCTCCCCAAACCAATCTCTCACTTCAGCTGGTGTACAATATATCAATTTTTAAACAGTCTGCAGTAAAACAGGACACTCTCACTGTCCGCCAGGCAAGAGAACAAAGAAAGAGAAAGTCTGACCCTATATCCTGGAGTAATCTCCTGGGCTGTGGACCTCAAACAGTTCTAGGCAGGTCACTATCTCAAATCAATTCAGGCCTAGAAATTCAATATGCCTCCACACAGAACTCTACTTGTCTCTAATCCCTACATGAATATCCCAAAGCGGCACTCTCACTGCCATTAGGAAAAATCTTTTAATAAATAGTTAAAGCCACAGAGGCTCTCTCACTGCCTCTGAAGTAGAAATTCAGTTATAATGCAGCCAATAAGTTCTCAGTAAGTTCTTTAACAGTTAAATCTTGCATTCAACCTGTGAAGATCCTCATTTAAAAGTTTTTGACTTGTAGCAGTAAAAACAGAAGAAGCTGGATGGCTTGAAGGACAAAGGAAGAGCCCCTCCACTGTGCACCCCAGGAGGCAATTGCCCTGTGCTAAGGAGCTGCAACTGTGGTCCCCGGCTCAGAGACCGCTAAAATGAAGACCCCCTGAGAAACCTAGAGGCTGCCGATAGCACATCCACTCCTCACTAGATGTGCATCGGCACCTCCTGCCACGGTCCCAAAGCACAAACTGTCACCCCCCAGAAAACGAGCAGAGAGAGGCACACCAAGTGCCCATGTCAGTCTCAGCTAAGCAGAATGGGAAAAAAAATCCAATGATTCAGAGCAACATGGTGTCCATATAAAAGAAATCAGCTCAGCAACACAGAATGTCAATAATACTTTGGGGGAGCTCACAAGAGAATCTGGCCATCAGAGAAAATCCCCACCTCAAACAGTCATCAACAGTCAATCACCCTTGCTAGGCGAATCCTCTCAGTTTCCTTAAATCCAAATCCAGAAGTAAACACAAAAATCCACTTCAGACTCCATCTCCAGGCCTCCGGTGACCTCAGAGTGAACAGATACAGTCACAGGAGACCGAACAGCGATAAGCGCTACAGCAACTTCACCTGCACAGGAACTCCAAGCAAGAATCTCACTCCAATAGCTTAAATGAAAATAACTCTAAATAGCTCTAAACAAATCTAAACAAAGCTCTGACAATACTCTTAAAAATCTAACAGTACTCTAAGAATCAGAGCTAACATTGTCGGCAGCCCAGTGCAGCCACCATTTTCCTGTCAGATGGACTCCATCAGGGAGCAAATGTGCGATCTCTTGCTGATTGAAAAAGGACCCAAACCCTCCACTTTAATTCGAACTGTTCTCTGTGCCCCATAGCCCCTGTAATCATACATTCTAAAAAATAATGTTCTACTATCAAATCATGCCAGGTATCCACCATAGGGGATCTAATCTGTCTCCATAGATTAGTAATAGTCTTCTTTGCCAAAAGGAGGAAGGTAAATACAAGTGACCTTTTTTGTATTTTGAGCCCTTCTGGGGGGATTGACAGGAGAGCAATTTGTGGACTTAGTACTAAATCTGGTGTAAAAATCCTCTGTAAAGATTGCTCAACTTGCTGCCCAAAAATTTGTAATTTGCTACACCCCCCAAAAATATGTACCTGATGAGCCCTCCGTTCCTCACATTGTCTCCAACAGTCAGCCCCTAGTGCAGGAAAAATCTTAGCCAGTTTAGCTGGTGTATTGAAATATCTAATTTGTGATTTCCATGCAAATTCTCTCCAATAAGGAGCCAAGGATATCCCTAATGAGGGGCAGGAATATTTAACCCAGAGGTCATAAGTCTCTGTAGAAGAAAGCTCCCTGTTCCATGGCTCCATAACAACTCAGATGAATCAGAGATAATGTCCCTGATTCCTCTATACATCAATCCAATCAAATGTAGTTGGATAGAGCCAGAAATTGCATTAATAACTAGTTGGAATAGTGGGGGCATGGGGGTAGGGAGACAATTCCTCGAAGGGCCCTTATGTATGAGAAAATCCTGTACCCGTAGGTACCTATAATGGTCTGAATTTGATTAGTTATATTCCCTTTGAAGCCGAGCAAATGGAGCCACCCCGTGTGGATCAAAAAATTGAAAAATAAATGTGAGACCCTTCCTATGCCAAGTGCGAAATGTTAGATCAAATTGAGTAGGTAGGAAATCCATTTCTGCAAAAAGTAATCACAAAAAATAAAACAAAGTTTCAATGGCGGGAACAGTTCTAAATTTATACCAGCTTTGCAGGGCCTGTTTGGCTCCTATATCAAAATCTGCCAATGCCAATAAGTCATAAAGAGGGGCAAAAATTACCTTTTGTGGATCATGCATATCATTAAGAAAACATTCTATTTTCTTCCAAGGATGTTGAAAGTTGGGGTTCACCCAGGTGAGAATTCAGGTTATTTGGACTTACATTGCATAATTATTTAAATCCAGGACATTTAGGCCTCCCTTGTCGTTCAGCAGTTGTTGCAATGACCAGTGTGTCCGTGGCCTATTCCCATCCTACACAAACCTAGATTATAGCTTATTCCAGGAGTCATAATACATTTTGGAGGGAAGGATAGGAATTGTTTGAAATAAGTACAATAATCGAGGTAGAACATTAGATTGTACAGTACTAATTCTCAAATAAAAGGGGAGCTTCATCAAAGACCATTTATGTATATCAGCCTCTAGAACCTGTGTCATGGGCTCGTTCTGCCTCTAGAACCTGTGTCATGTGCTCATAATTTACTGAAGTAACATTAGAAATATGTAATGGCAGATGAATACCCAGATATTTTAATTTTGTGGTTCGCCATTTAAGGGGCAGGCTTTGTTTAAGTTGGGGGGGGTGAAATTCAAGGCCAGAAACTCTGTCTTCAAGGAGTTAATAACATAACCAGATACTGAGGAAAACCTTTCCAATGTCTGCCAAGTTTCTTGCAGTGATATCTCAGGGTCTGCCAAGATCAATAGCACATCATCTGCATAAAGTGATATGCAGTAGGAGTCTCTTCCCACTACCACCCCATGTACTTCTCTGGAGGATCTTATTGCCATGGCCAAAGGCTCTATATAAAGAGCAAATAACAGTGGTGACAAGGGACAGCTTTCTCTAGTTCCTCATTTCAGATCAATTGGGGAGGACAGACAGTCATTAACCCTGATATAGGCCCTAGGGTTAGCATAAAGATCACTAGGTAATATAACCAAGGCCACTGATTTACGGTGATTAAAACAATTAAATTCTGTTTTCAAGACTTAAGATTCCGGGAATTTCACCAGTGATTGTTACTCTAATTTCCAGATTTTACCGGGATTCTTTTATCATTTTTTAGTATGTGCATAAATAATCAGAATCAAAGAAGGCTTAATATACAGAGCATTAAATGAAGCAAACTGAAAATAGTACAGGAAGGAATTAAAAGAAAAACACACTTTTTTATAGATTTACTGATCTGATAGAAAATGCCAGATTCCATGAAATCTTCGTTTTTACCGGTTTTCAGGCAGCCCTAATTCCGGAATTTTACCGGATTTTCCGGTAAAAACTGAAAAAACAGTGGCCTTGAATATAACAAATTCCTCTGGAAATCCAAATGCTCCCAATACCTGCCAGAGATAATTCCAAAACACCCGATCGAATGCCTTGTAAGCATTTAGACTAGCCACTACCACAGGGAGTGAGGACCTGAAGATATAGGACAAAAGGTGTAAGATTCAAAGTGTATTATCTGAAGTTTGTCTGTTCTTTAAGAAGCCAGTTTGGTCCTGATGGATTAAATCAGGTAGCACATCTTCAAGTCTCTGGCCCACACTGACATATATATTTTATAGTTGCAATTTAAAATATAAATGGGCCTATATGATTCAGGGTGACTGGAGTCTCTACCAGGTTTAGGGATTGCTGAAATAACTGCATATGCCCATGAAACTGGAGGGGGATTTCCCAACCACACTTCATTAAATGTCTGTCTTATCAAATCAAGAGGTAAGGGAAGGAAGGCTTTATACCATTCCTGAGGTAAACCATCAGGATCCGGGGATTTGAGGGTCTTAGCCCGCCTGATTGCCTGCTTGATTTCCATTTCTGATACTGGGGCCTTTATTATATCCTGCTGCAGAAGGGTTAAGATGGGAAAATTCAAGGGGGAGAGGAATTGTTGTATCTTATATTCTGGAGGAGGAGTTACATTGGAATATAACTCCCTATAATAATTCTGAAATATAGAAAGAATTTCTGTAGTAGTGCCCTTCTATATCCCAGATACTGGGCCTTTTAATTTTGTTATTGTGGCCACCTGCCGAGCACCACCGAGTCTCCTGGCGAAGTTATGTGCCCCTCTAGGTCCCCCTTCATAATAATATCTCTTTAATTGTTGTAATTTAGCTTGCACTTGATAATCAATTATAGCTTGAAGGTCCCCTTTAAGTTGTCTAATTTCCTGCTTCCTAAAAGTATCACTCTGTCCCTGGCCTTGTTGAAGATATGTCAAGTGAGCTTGGAGCTGCCTGTATCTACATTCTCTCTGTTTTTGCTTTCGTGCACTATAGGATATCAATTACCCCCTAATTACCACCTTAAGTGTGTCCCATACCAGGGTTGCCGGAGTATCAGGTGAGGTGTTTTTGAGAATAATCTGTGGGATCCTGGTTTGCAAAAAATCTTTAAGTTCCTGCTCTTTAAGCAAAGATAAATTAAGTCTCCAAAGTGTCTGTAGATGTGGTTTCCCTAAATCTATTTTAAGTAGTAATGGGGTCTGACAAAAATCTAGCATTTAGCGAGAGATCTCTGAGCACAACCATATGTTCCAATGAAATAAAAAAATAATCTATTCTAGACAAGGTTTTAAAACATGGCGAGTCATGTGTAAAGCCTCCTGCTCTGGAATAGAAATGCCTCCAAACATCTAAAAATCCCAAGGCCTTGATTTGGGAGGACAGCCACCTCTGAGCTGGAGATCTTCTATGAGAAAGGGGATTAGAAGTGTATATTTTGGGATTTAATGTGATATTAAAATCTTCTACCATAAGCAATATCTAGAGACCCATGTTTTTCTTAAATAAGAAATAGCAAGAAATAACAAGAAATTAAGGCATAAAAAGAAATTCAAGGTAAAACAAGAAATTCAAGCTATAACAAGAAATAGCAAGAAATTCAGCACATAAAAGGAATAAAATGCAAAAAACACATGACTAAAGTGAAGACAACTGCTTTTTGGCAGGCAAAATCTAAATAAATGCTTGCAGCAGTTGTTGTTTAGGCTCCATTATTACCACAGAGATGGGCCACAAGGAAGCAACAGCGTAATTGTTTCAGTCACAAAACCTTGCAATACCACAAAATAATACTGCTTAATACAATGTAATATACTAGGAATGTGATTTCTAGTGTGTATAAGGTCATTTTGAAGTAGTTTATGAATGTAAATGTGATAACAAGAAATACAACTATATTTTTAATGAATAAAAAGAAATAACAAGAAATTCCAGAAAAATAAAAATAAAAATGATAAAAAATAAAAAGAATTTCACGGGTCTCTAGCAATATTCCCTTCTGTAGCTCAGTGATTTTTTTTAGAAGTTGACTAACTCTCAGCTGGGGAGATGCAGGAGGGAGATAACATTAGCAAAGGTTATATCTTGACCAAAAAATTTTCCCTGGACTATAACATAGCAACCAGCAGGATCAGCATATTCGACTCCCACCTTTAATGATAAGGTAGCACGGATTAATATGGCTACGTCCCATCTACGGCCAGTTTTACTTAAGGCTGAATATATCTTAAATGATCCCCCAGCTCCCAACTTCATGTGTTCTGTCTGGGTTAGATGAGTTTTCTGAATATATATAATATCTGGGACCTGACTCTTTATATATAGAAGCCACCTAGATTGCTTAATTGGGCTGTTAATTCCATTAATATTAATCAAAAGCACTTTACAAGGTGAACTATCCATCCATATGAGAAATTTCAAAAAATCCCATGTTTCTGCTGAAAATACCACCCTTTCCCCACAGCTACTTATCAATCTGCTTTCTCAAAAACCATTTCCCCAACCTTCGCCAACAGTAATGTTTCCACCATATTTGAGTTATTAACAGGGATAAGATGGCAAGGATGAGATTTGATTCTGGGTCCAAACAAGGAACCTGTTGTCTGTGCAGTGTAGCTCTTTTAAACCAATAACCAAGTGTACAACTACATATATAACCTTTTGCCTGACTAGGCATAACTCCATAAACATATTGTAACTGTTTACCAGTGTGGGTTTTTAAACAAGAAAATATAGCACTAACTAGTACTTCCAAGGTTGGGGTTGGGGGGGATAATCTCTTCCTCCCTATATATCCTATGTGGTCAATCAGTACAAAACCGGAGCCCAACGGAAATGAGGATTGACCCAGATCAAAAATGCCTGGGGCCTCCTGGGAGCAAATGCAAGCTCCAACATAAAGGTGAAATAGGAGAAAACAATACATTTGGAAAGGAAGGAATTTAAATGCCCCAGCTGTCATGCAGATACTCATATCAGCAGCCTAGTGTGAGTCTCCACCCCATTATAGGAGTTTTTAAATTAAAACTGGTGTAGTAGTCCCTCTAACAGTTTGTGCAATGCAGTCCAGCATAAAAATTCAAATTAGTTTGACTAAACCTGTTGGGAACATAAATACACAAAATACAGCATTAATCTCATATAATATCCATTAATAAGTAAGACATGGGGCGGGGGGAGATGGCATCTACTCCTAACACCACCTCGACAAATGGCCCATGCATCCTTAATAGTGCACAAAAATAAATGATGGTAGTAGTTCGGGCCTAGAGTCAGGGTAGTTGGAGGAAGAAGGGCCTAGGGGATTACCCTTCACCCCCACCTGCCCACTAACCTATTACTATATGTGTCTCTCCATCAGATTCTCTCTCAGGTCTAATCAGTCCTGGTAATGGTTTCTGAGTGATGAAATGTGGCCAGAGTGGTCTTTGCATCTTGGGTGTTCTTATTCTTCCCTGCCTTCGTAGCTGACTGAACCATTTGCCATTGTGGTGGTCTGGCAGTAGGCTCCGCTGCTCCACCTGAATGCTCAGGGAAATGAAGACCCATTTTGATGAGATCTTGTTTAGCTTCCTGTGCTATGGAATATTCTTTTTTGCCATTTGGAAAGTGAACAATTAATTGGACTGGATAAGGAGTTGAAAATGTATGGCCTGCAGCTTTGAATACTGATAGTAGTGGAAGGTAGGCCCTGCATTGTCTCATGGTTTTTGGAGCATTATCATGGTCTAGATAGAAACACTTCTGTTCAAAATAATTCTTCTGTTTTCATCATGCCATCAGCAGAATCTGCTCTTTGGTGGAAAAGCTATTAAAGTGAGCTATGGTAGACCTGAGAGGAGCCGCAGGGTCGGAGGGCTTTAGGGCTAGGGCTCGGTGTACTCTCTCGATGTGAAGTTGAAACCCTTCTGGCAGTTCCAAGGTAGTGCATAATAGATTATCTACAAAGTCCTTAATGTTTGGGCCCTCTGCATTTTCCGGTATATAGTAGATATGAATGTTCTCCCTTCTAGCCTTATTTTCAGCAACCTCTTGTCTAGCCTCTAAAGCTTCATGTTGCTGTTGTAATTGCTAATACTGAGTTCCAGGTCATCCACCTCCGTATCATCAGCCAGCTGCTCCAATAACATCACATCTTTTCTGAGCTCCCCGTAGAGCTGTTTAACTTTAGTCCTAAATGAGAGAAGTTCTTGATAAATAAGATCAAGCTTCACTTTCTTTGGTTTGGGTTTTGCAGCTGAGATTAGGCCTTCCTGTAAGATTCTACCCAGGCCCCTGACTTTAACTTCTTGCACGTATTCCGAGCCCAAGGCCTCTAATTCCGATCACTCTGCATCACTCTCCATTTCTGCTTACCATTCAAGAAAAACACCAGTTCAGGTACTGAAAACCCTCCGTTACCTTTCAAAGTCACTAATTTTTAGTTTTAGGATTGCGTAAAGCATTTAATGGAGGGTATTTTTTGGGAGTTAATGTGGAGCTCGAAATTAGGCTGCCATCGTGCATAGGGGCGGAACCGGAAGTCTCTCATTTTTATGTATTTTTAATGTTTCTAAGTTAAAAATAAAAAAAAGATGGCTGCCATCAGGATCTGTATTTCTTCCAAGACAACAAGTAAATCATGAAAATGAACACTCACTAGTTTTTGTTTTACCATTTGCATTTGTCGGTTATCAAAAAATCCTTATAACTTTTGAACTGTATAATATTTTTTTCATAAATCCTTTGAATGGTGCACCCTTGGCATAAGCCTTTACTACCCTGAACATTTCATGAAAAAAATTCAAAAATGTCTAGGCTGCAAGTGAGAGCAAATAAGTTAATGTTAAGTATAGGAAAACCAAACACATTGTTTTCCATTTTTTGGCTCTCCATATCTCAAAAAACAAAAATTATGCTGTCTTGAAACTTTTTACATCTTCAGACTCAGTCTAACTGTGCTTGTCAAATTTTGGGCTATTTTGTCAAACTACACCAACGTTATTAATGTGCAAATACTGGGGTCTAAACATTAAACAGCCTACTCAACCCTAACTATTGTGGTGCTACTGTGGCCCTGTACTGTACAATATAAACATATATATATATATATATATATATATATATATATATATATATATATATATAAAATCTCTTTCTCAATCCATATATATATATATATATATATATATATATATATATATATATATATATATATAGTGCCAAGTAGTGGCACTATAGTTAGGTTGAGAGCACATTTCTATGTTAAAGTCAAAATTTTGGACCTTAATAACTTTGAAACTATTTGATGGATCTGCACAAAATTTAGCATGCATAATCTCTAGGGGTAGATCTGTTGTGTGAATCAGTTTTGCAGTTTCCAAGATACAGAGTGTCAAAAAATCCTTAATTTTCCATTTTTTTAACATTTCTTTGTCTACCTGTGTCTCAAAAACAGTTTTAGGTTTGGGTTTGAAAATTTCAGGGTATAAAGTCTTTGGGTCACATATGTGACTTTTGAAGGTTTGGTGAAAAAATATTAATCTGTTTAAAAGTTATTAAAGTATTAAATTTCCCATTATTTCTTATGGAAAAATGTAAGTGTTCAGCACAAAAATGCCCATTTTCAAAAACTAATCATTGTTTGTGAAAATGAAATTAAGCTGTTTTTGCAAACAATGTGGTATTTTCACAAATGTTCTTTCGAGAAATTTTCACAAATTTGCGAAAAGTAGAATACTTTTGCAAAAGAAAGTTTGCAAAAGTATCACAAATTTGTAAAAGTACCACCACAAAAACTTCAGTTTCTTTGCCACTTCTTTGATTGCAAAATTCTTTGATCACGATCTTACATTGAGAGCGAGGGGGGAGATGGCCCTTTTAAAAATGCAAATTTTTTAGCCCAGGGGTGGCCAAGGAACACAAATGAGGGTGGGTTTTGCTCAGGAAGCTTTGTTCTATTGAGGCATGGTTGTGGTTCCATGTAATTCTGCCAAAAACCTGAGTTTCAGCATTTTTTATTCTTTGATCGTGAGATTCTTTGATCACCATCTTTGATCGTGAGATAGGGACAAGATGGACAGATTTTATAATGCATTAGATAGGGCAATTTCATCAATCTACATCAATCTGATTAAGAAAAAAACAATACATATATTTTTAAATGTGCTTAGTTGTAATAGCATCTGTGGGCTTCATGAACAGTTTAAAGGTATCCAGAGCACCATTGGTGTTTCAAAAATTAAAGTGATCCTGAACCTTGTTTGCAGAATTATATTACCCCATATGCATATATAGTTCATATGCTATTATATGAAACATATACCTATGTATAGTAAAGCATGAATAGTAGTACCCACTCCCCAGTCAAGAGAAAGTTGCCTTGAAGGTATAATCAAATTTTCCTTATGTTCTTAGAGTTTTATTTGAGATGACTCAATAGGTTTGCGATTGTCCATCTATTTTTTTTCTAAAATCTATATGACCGCCAAAGAAACTGTATTATTTTGTACTGTTCAAAAAAGCCAGTGTCTATGCTGTGATACTCTGTAGTAATAGCAATAATCCACTTTTTCCTGCTTGAAGAAAGTCCTGCCTTAGCTTTAACAGCAACCCCTTACCTTGCATTATAAACTGGGATTCCACTACAATTTGTTTTCATAGGGTCCCATATAAAAGAAGACCCATACAGTTACATTAACTTGCAACTTCTGCTTGGATATATATGCTTAACGAAGCAAGGCACTTGGATTAAGTAACAGGATCATTTTCAAAGCCTGGTTATTACAATTTTGAGTTACAGTGCTTCTGGGACTGGTCATGTAACGTTTTGGGTGGAGACATTGTCCAACTGCAAAAATATATTTAATGTGGTTAAGTCACAAGTGACAGAACTGTTAGAGATGGAAGTAAATGCAGGGATTCAACAAAGGTAAAGTATGTAAACAAAATGCAGAGGCATTTGGACCAAGAAACCCCAACCCCCCCACCAAACGTTTGTGCAGACTGCATGATAAGAAATCAATGTTGCTGAATAATGAAAACACATGTATCTGTCTGTTTCGCTCATTACCTTCATGTTTCACAATGCCTCAACTTCAATTCAGCTTAAGTACTTCTTTCTTTACAACTGAAAGTAATCCAAACATCATTGTGTAAGAGAACTTGATGGCCAACAAAGTAGAAATAGTTCAAAAGTATGGAAATGTCACGTGCCTGTTGTCAACAGGAGACACAGTATGCTGCATTAAAAATTATTACTGATTTTATTTTATTTTTTTCTGGGTGGGGGTCATAATGCTGTTTGACTTCCAATATTTCCAGTCTGCATTTTTTTTTAAAGTCCCATGAACTGTATATGTTAATTAGTTTGTGTGTGTATGTATGTATCTATATATCTATGTATGTGTGTATGTACGGTATTTTCCACCTTCCATCAAGTGTGTGTGTGTGTGTGTGTGTGTGTGTGTGTGTGTGTGTGTGTGCTGGTGTGCAATAACTATTTTTCACCAGTTCTATCTGTTGCTGTTAATATTTGTGTTTGGAGATCACGCTTTAATAGTATGGCACGATATGTCACAAAGAAACCCTTAGCATCTGAAATTCTTTACTGGGGAGTAAATGAAAAACAAGAGCCTCTCCTACTGGAGCCTTGATGCTGGCCTTAAAAGCAATATGCAACCACAGGAACAGACAGCTGCAAGCAAAAGTCTGTCTTGCTAAGTGCTCAGATTTATTTCAAAAGTGTAGCATCAAATAGTATATCAATGAGTGCAGCAAGATGATCAATCCCTTTGTGCTTGTCTCTGCAATACATCCCATTTCCCAACATTATTGTGTGTGTGTGTGTGTGTGTGTGTGTGTTTCTGTAAAATGATCTATTGTTCATTGCATGCATTCTGTTATATCAATAACCACAATTAAGCATCAAATCCAATTGAGATTTGGAGCACACAATCTTGACACAAATGCCACGTTAGTGTTAAATATTTAAACAAATCAACCAGGCAACAAACTTTTATAATTACATGTGTGGTTAATATGCTTTTTGCATTTTCAGCTGAGGTGGTAGTAAAATAATGGCCCAAGAAACTGTTTGTCTGTCTGCCAGTCTCTATCCACAGTGTCTATCTATCTAACATTGTTTCTATCTCAACCTCTCTTGACATGTTGTTCTCTATGCAACATTCCCAGAGCCTGTGGAAATAACAGGTGTTGTAAGTAAAACAAAATTTTCATCCCAGACATCCCACAGGAACATGACTTATTTACCTAATGTATTCATAATGATGTGTGTGGGAGGGGCAGGGAGAGAGAGGAGGAGAGACATTGCAATTTACAGCAGAACAGCCCATCAGAGATAAACCATCTCATTTCATGTGGAGTCCAGCTTCCACCCATTCATCTATTTATCTATCTAGCTATCTGTCTGTCTGTCTATCTATCTATCTACCTATCTACCTATGTACATACCAACTTCCACAAGTTCCTACTTTTCTCTGCAACACTGATGAATGAAAATCTCAAACTTTTACATGTTATGTCTCGGACATGGTTTGGTGTTTTACATTGAAATTTGGAGGGTGTTGATGGTACACACACATTTACAAGTAGGTGGGAGCACAGGGTCCGAAGGGCTTGTGCTCCCACCAAACTCCACAGGTTGGTGGGAGCGCAGGACCCAAAGGGCCTGAGCTCCCACCAAGATCCGTAGGTTGGTGGGAGTGCAGGTCCCAAAGGGCCCACACTCCCATCAACTTCAACAGGTTAGTGGGAGCACAGGGCACTAAGGGTCCAAGCTCCCATGAAATTCTCAGAAGTTGGTGGGAGGGCCTGAAGGACCAGGCCGCTCCAACTCTACACAAGTTCTTAGTTTTGTATTCTGTCTCAAAAAGTAAGGAAATTTGATGCAAAAAACTGTGCTAATGCATCATTTAGGGTTAAGAGTAAAACGTCAGGAAATGAGACCTTTAGGGTTGCCCCTTCCCCTGGACCTGCACATCATCCCAAGATTGACAGCTGATGGGGTGTGTCATTGGGGTTGTGAGGGCCTAAATGTCACCCCATTCTTATTTACTGTGGCTTGTAAATGTAATTTCAGATGGAATGGGTGACATTTAGGCCTCACAACCCCAATGACACACCCTGTCAGCCGTCAATCTTGGGATGATGGGCGGGTCCGGGGGAGGGGCAATTTTAAAGGTCTCATTTCCTGACGTTTTATGCTTTAACCATAAATGATGCATTACCTCAGTTTTTTTGCTTGGAAAATATATGTGTGTGTGTGTGTGTGTGTGTGTGTGTGTGTGTGTGTGTACAGGGCCTGCCTGATGGCCTGCAGCACAGCCATGGCAGAATGCACAGAGAGATGGCTGCCAGAGCCATGGGACAAGGGTGGGCATCAGAGGTTCCACTACTACAGGAGCTAGAGCCCCCCAAAAACACAAACACAAACAATCAGTCAAAGGTCTAATGCAGAGAATAGACAATAACCAATCATTCCCCTGGACTGGGCATGAGCACCCCCCCTTGTATACATATGCCTTTGAATCCCATCTCACAGTATGTGCCTGTCATATATAGAACTAGTACAATATGCCCCCGTGATCGAGGCATCGGTCAGGAAGCATAGGCAAACCATGAAAAGTCATAAAATTCAAAAGTACGGTTGTATTATTATCATTAATAAAATAAGAACAATAACTTATACAGAATATCTCCTATACAGACAATTTGCACAAATCAAAGTCCTTCATCTGATGGTATCTCTAAATCTAAATCTCAGTCTTTCTTCCTCTCCCTCTAATTAAACATCACTCTCTTTTACAAGATTTGTTCTCATGTCAATTAAATTCTGCATTCTGTTCTTAAGTTTTGTTTCCTGTTTTTATCCAATGTACCAAATTTTGTCAATTTCTTTCCTGTGACCACAATATCCAGTCTTCTCAACAGGTGCTGACAATTAAGACTTTCTGTCCAGAGCTGGTATTCCTGCTGACAGCTCTGCAAACAAGTTTGTGGAAGGTCAAAAAGTTTCTCAAGGTCAAACCCCTGTGTTCCAGCTTGCTATCTAACAAATGCCAAAATAGCTTTCTGCAATTCTTTCCAAAAATATAACTATATACATTTACAAACAAAGGGATCCCAGCTTCACATACAGATTCACATATATTACATTTTCTAACCCCAGAGAAGCAAGCAGAGAAAGAGAGAATAGAAAAACAAGCAAGGGAAGGGAGATAACGGGGGAAATTGTGGGGCCTTCGGAGTGGCCAGTTCTAAGGTTCCACACAGAAAATTTGATTGCACAATCAGACAGACAAGTGGCAGAATAGGAGCAGCCAGAAAAACAGATTCTTGCTTTTAGCTCTCTCGGCATAACAAATGGGACAGGGTCTTAACCGACCCTGTCACATACTCCAACAATGAGGGAACCTGTTTTTTTTCTTCTTTTTAAAACAGGTTTTCAAAACCTTCTTTTGTTTCTTTTTTTGGCATTCTCTTAAATCATTAAGAGTTCTTTGCATATGAAGTATCCTTTTTTTCCATAACACCTTTTGCAGCAAACATTTCAGTTAAGCACACTGATTTTTTTCAACTTTCTGAATTCTCAATTCTTGAACCATATCTTGTCAGACAATCAGCACTCACATTCTCTGTTCCACATCTGTGCATCACTCTGAATTTAAATGACTTTAGTTCCAGGTACCACCTTGTGATTCTGGGACTTCTGTCATTCATTTGATTAAGCCAATAGAGAGGACTGTGATCTGTTATAAGTGCAAAGTCATCACCTAACAGATAAAACATAAGGGGACCCCCTGGCCCATTTCTCAGTAAGGCATTCTTTTTCTCAAAAATGGAGTACTTTTTCTCCCTGTCATGCAACTTTCTACTGATATGCAGAATGGGAGGCTCCTTCCCATCTATATTCTGACTCAGGGCTACACCTAGGTCTACCTCTGATGCATCTGTCTATGATAGAAATTGCTTCTTAGAATATGGACTTCTTTAAACGGGTTGAGCATAATGCAGCCTTAATGGCCCAAAAAGCTTCATCACACTCTGGGGACCATTTCACATTCAGGTACCATGTTTTCATGAGCTCAGTGAGGGAAGTAGCTAACTGGACACATCTCGGAGCAAATCTCTTGTAGTAACCAGCCAAACTTAAAAATGGCCTGACATGTTACTTTGTTTTAGGGACAGAACTGTTAGCAGCAACTTCTGTCTTGGAAACCTCTAGCTTTACTTCACTACTTCTCAAAACTACAACCCAAACATCTGGTTCCTTGCATGTCCAGTGCACACTTGGCAGCATTAATAGTCAGACCTGCATTTCTGATAGATTGGATAACTGCTTGTAGATGTTCCTGGTGGCTTTTTCCAGTTTTGACTATACATCACAACATCATTCAAGTAGCAGCACAATAACCAGTGTGAGGGGCTAGCACTATATTCATATCCCACTCAACTGTGGTGGGTGCACCATGTACGTCAGATGGCATGGCAGTGAACTAATAGAATCCAATTGGAGTGAAAAATGCATTTTTGTCATTGGAGTCTTTAGCTAGGGTAATTTGCCAATAACCGTTGGTGAGATTGAGGGCATTATTGTACTTGACAATTCCCAGTCTGTCCACCGTGTCATCTAACCTGGCCATAGAATAGCAGTCAATTATGGACACTTGACTAAGTTTCCAAAAATCAATGAAGATTCTTATACCCACTTCTTTTTTATTTACAATCACCATTAGTGATGACTAAACTCTTCTCAATTTTTCAATGATACCCTACTCTTTCATTTTTTGTATTTCCTTAACCATGTCTGCTCTTAAACACATTGGTAATCTGTGTGCCTTTTGTCTAATAGGGAAAACTGTCTCAGTCACTATTACTTGATCTTCCCCTTTTGCTCAGCCTGGCAGTGAAAAAAAAGTACTTCTTAATGTGTTTACCAAGTTATAAATTTCTGCAGTTTGTTCTATTGATAAGGAAAAACTCACCTTTACAGCATCGGAAGTTATAGTTTTCTCCAGTCTGTCATAAGTTATATCAATATACTCTTTAGCAGTTTCTGGTAAGAATAACAAAGCAACCTTTGGTGCTTTTTCAAACCATTTCTTCAGGAGGTTTGCATGGTTTATCTTGATAGGATCTTTCCTATCAGGGGTCTCACTATACTGATACATCAAACCACTTTATAAGGTCTTGTCACTTCATTAACAGTTTGTTTTCTGTAATGGGCAACAGTAACAAGACCTTTTCACCTAGCTCAAAAACATTTTCTTTTTCCCCATGGTCATAATACATCTTCAGCTGTTTTACGGTGCTTTCTGGTTACTGTGGACAATTTCAACAAATTTTGCCAGTTCTTTCTTTCTTTCTTTCTTTCTTTCTTTCTTTCTTTCTTTCTTTCTTAGTGCACACATATAAAATGTAAAAGATTCTTTCTGACAGGGGTGATAGTTCCATGTTTCTTTCATTACATCTTATGGTCCTCTAGGTTGTCTACCACAGAACATTTCAAAGGGAGAAACACATGTTGATGATTGCGGCACTTCTACATAAGCAAGAAACAGGTAAGTTAAGTATCAGTCCCAGTCTTTCCCTTCCATTTTCACAAACTTTTTAAACATGAGTTTTAGGGTTTCATTAAAATGCTCAAGACCAACTGTCTGAGGGTGATAAGAGGAGGTTCTTATGGCAGTGATGCCTAGTAGTCAGTACAGCTCCTTCAGTAATGTAACACCAAAATTAGTGCTCTGATCAGCAATAATCTTTTTAGGTATGCCCACCCTGCTGAAAATGTTGACAATCTCTGCTGAAATTTTTGTAGCTGTGAAAGTAGGAATTACCACTGGGTATTGAGAAGCATAGCCACATACTACCAAAATTAATTGATTACCCTTTTTACTTTTTTCTAAGATGCCAACCATTACAATTCTTTTAAAAGGCACATCTATCAAAGGTAGGGGAATCAGGAGTACCTTGTCATCTTTAGTTACTGGGGTTATTTTTTGACATTTAGCACAAGAACTGTAATAGGTAGCTACATCCTTTTGAATCCAAGAGCAGTAAAATCTATACAACAGTTTGTCCAGGATGTGATCCCTCCCTGAGTGACCAGCCATATGGCTGTCAAGTGCTACCTATAACAACTCAGTTCTATACTTCATTGGTATGACCAATTGTTCTATCTGTTCCTGTGTCTAAGAATTAACCCAAACTCAGTACAGTAGCCCATTATATTTTTTAAACATTGGTACAACCGGTTTTTGTTTCACCCCCAAGCTGATTAAAATAACCATGGAGAGAAACATTGTTAGTTTGCTGAGAAACAAAATCACAATCAGTTATCAGTTTAGCTTTGGCATTTTCATATATCAACCCCATAGGTCCATAAGTCCATCAGTCTTTTGTTGCCACCATTTTTTCAGATGTCTTCTTTCTTTTCTGAACTTCTGGATGTTGGCTGTAGGCTCAAACAAGATTTTCTTTGCCTGTGTTCTTGTTATGACAGCTGCTGGCACAGAAGGATTTACTCCTTCTGTGATTAACTTTGCAAATCCTGGAAATTTATTTCCAGTAATTACAGGTACAGGTAACTTAGTTACTACTCCCACTTTCATTTGATGAGTCACCTCATTACTATTCAGAGCCACTTGGGTGGTGGGACAGTATCGAGTGTCCTCATGGATTCAGACTTGTACCTGTTTTTCATTGTATCTGTAACTGATGAAATATGGCAATCTTTGGATTATTTATAGTGTTTAATTGTATATGTTATTAGTATTTTGTCTTGATTGTATTGTAACCTTTTATGAAACATTGTTGTATAATGTCATCAAACAGGAGCTCCTTAAAAAGGGGGTCTTATAGGTCCTAATGGTGTTGGTCATGAAAAAAATGGAAAAGCTTTTCACTTCTTTCATGTATAAATAAAGCCTTTTACTACTACTACTATTACTAGGCCAGAGTTTTTTCTCAGAACTTCAGCATGCACCAGGGTATGTCAGCTTCTTGAATCTACAGGTCCCTTCTCAGGCTTATCCCCTGTCTTGTCATCTGTTAAATATATACCCCAGTTTGCTAAGGCCATATCTGGTCCAGTGATACCCTCCTTAATTTTGTGACAGGCTCTTGCAATATGGCTTAGCTCATTACAGTTATAGTAAATAAAATCTTTGGGTGCAGATTTGTTACCCCCTTCAGAGTTCTTATCTCACGATAAGTTAAATTGGGAAAAATAATGTCTTACCACTCCTTGGCTGTTACTGTACTTCATGGCTATGCTGTCTGTCTGACCATCTCACACTAAAGAAATTGTCTTTTCATCATTTTTGGTCAGTGTTCCTTTATTCAGAGCTGCATGTCTGTGGGGGAGAAT
The DNA here is from genome assembly GCA_016271365.2 of Neoceratodus forsteri. Classification (NCBI taxonomy): domain Eukaryota; kingdom Metazoa; phylum Chordata; order Ceratodontiformes; family Ceratodontidae; genus Neoceratodus; species Neoceratodus forsteri. Next base: position 882,554,921 of record CM057459.1, read on the forward strand.
GTTGATTAATTGCTCCATTACAAATATGACAGTCTGTACCACTGTTTCCCCCTCTCTTTGGAGCCATTTAATGAGGAGTTATTTGAGTCTGCTGAAGGCTTCTATATGATTGTTGACAGAGTGGTACTTCAGGGACCAGAATCTCTGCCTCTAATCCTCTCCTGAGATGTCATATCTTTTAAAGATTTCTCATTCCACTAGGTCATAGTGTTTTGTCTGTACGGTGTCCATATTGTTGTGGGAAAGTTGGGCTTTAGCTGTCAGATAAGGTACCATCCTGTTTACCCATTGCTGCTTTGATCATCAGAAGGCTCCAGCGACCTTTTCAAAAGTTGTCAGGTATCCTTCAATATCATCTGAGCGACACAACTTTGTAAGTTTAATATGTTTTAAGTTGCTTGTGTTTTGTTGATCTGTTGTACCTGTACCAGATCCTCCAGCTTTGATAGCTCACAAGGCATCCAGCAATCACTGTAACTATTTTTTTCTCTGCTGCTCCTGTTGCTGCATCTCTTCTTTTCTCTGCTTCTCCATCTTTCTTTGCTGTATAGTGCACCATTTGAAGAATGCAGACATGCTTTCAGGATCTGTCCCTGCCTGTTCTTCTTCCATCACAGGTTGTGGTTGTACAGTCTCAGTTTGGACTTTTGTTTCCACTTCTAGTTTGGCTGCCATTGTTGTTGCAGGATCCATACCTTTCTTCTATGCTTCCTGGGTACCAAGTTTAGTACCCATGCACAAAACACCTTGTATGAAGCATGTATGTCAAGGATTCCACAACTTACACCAACTGTGGTCAAGGCAAAGGTCAGGATGCTTAGGCAAACCAGGAGAAGTTACAAAATTCACAAGTAGGATTTTATTATTATCTGTAACAATAAAATAAAACAATTACAAATGCACAGAATAGCCCTTATACAGGCAGTTCAAACAAAACAAAGTCATTCATCTGAAGGTATCTCTTAATCTAAATCTCAATCTATCTCCTATCTCAAAACAAATATCACTCTCTTTTGTAAACTGTTTTCACCTGGCAATTACATTCTGTATGCTGTTCTTGTTAAGCTACATCTGCTGTTTTCACACATTGTAACTAACTTTGTGAGTTTCTTTTCTGTGACGAGAACATCCACATGTATGAACAATTAAGACATTCTGTCCAAAGCTGGTTTTCCTGCTGACAGCTCTGAAAACAAGCTTGTTGAAGGTCAAAATGTTTCTCAAGGACAACCACCAATTTTCCGGCTTGGTATTTTTTCTAAGAAACCCCAAAAAGCTTTCTGTAATTCTTTTCAACAATAATTACTGTGTATGCTTTTACAAACCAAGGTATTCCAGTTTCACATACAGACTCACATATATCTATGATTTTGGTGCTCACTGTTCCTACAACTGTGAATTGTCCATCCACACACTCATTTATGCTAACTTTTAAGTATATCTACCAGATCATACTCCACAAGCATATGGTTTGGCTCTATTTTATTTTTAGTTTGGTGCAAGAGATTCCACATTTTTTCAACATTTTAGAATTTACAAACAATCTTTCTATCAAAGTCATGTACCACAAGGGTTAAAGTCACTCTACCAGACTGCTTATCAAGTTTCCATGTCAGGTCTCCATTTTTTGTTCTTGGCTCAATTGTCTAATCTGTGTTTGTCCTTTCTTCCCTGCAGCTGACCACTGCCCTTATTGTAGTCTGCTGGACTTTCTTTTACTGCCTGTGTGAAGTGTAGGAAATCATTTATCTATTGAAAGCACTTTTGCCAAACTCCCCATTTGGGATTGCTGTCTCCTTCCTATTGCTACAAGCAGCCCAGCTCTCCTCCCAACAGTCAGGTGGTCAGGTCACATAACGACATTCTGACATTTGGGAGATCCAGGTCTCCATCCTCAGAGCTCTGTATGTCTGTCTGTCTGTCTGTATGTATCTGTCTGTCTGTCTGTCTGTCTGTCTATCTATCTATCTACCTAGCTAGCTATCTATCTATTGTTTAACCACAAAGAAACAAGGGAGAAAGAAATAGAAACAGTAAGTGAAGGAAGAGAAATGGTAGTGGGAAACTGTAGGACCATCACAGTGGCCATTTCTAAGGTTGAACAAGGAAAATTTGAAAATGCAATCAGACTGACAAGTGACAGAATATGAGGACAGCAAAAAATAGATCCGTGCTTTTAACTCTTTATGTATATCAAGTGGGACAGGGTCTTACCCAACCCTGTCATAGCCTAAATGGGCTGATACCCATATGCTGCCTCCTCTTGCAAAAAACACACCCCACAGGGTGCCTCCAATATGGTTGTATAACAGAAAACAGATCCCCCACCCTGTGGCATACAATAGCCCAACCCGCAGAATCGAGGCTGCATACACAACAGTCTCCATGGTCCATACAACCACAGCCAGCAGCATGCCACCACAGACCAGCATGACCACTCAGGCAGAGGACATTTTGTACAAAACTGCTTTAATAATAATACAACAGATAGCAGTAACCATGCATGGCTATAGCACAGTCCTGATACCATCAGTTGCTTGGACAAACAGAATATGAAATGAAATCAAATGTAACACACATTTTATTTTATTTTGTTTATGTATTTACTATTTTTTTTTTCATTTGGTAACCAACTAAGGCCCACTGGGTAAAAGGCCTGTTTTCATGTGGTGACCCTGGAACATGAGGGAGGTTAAGGAACTTGCCTAGGGTCACACAGTATGCAAATGTAGGTTAATAATAATAAAATTTATTTATAGGGCACCTTATCTATAACCAAGGCACCTCACAATTTAAAAACAGAGCAAACATCAATAAAAATTAACATTAAAATAACAATGCACCAAAAGAAAAATGATTTTAACATGAAAATAATGCACCAAAAGAAAAAAAATCAATCACAGAAGGCCTGGTGCCACAAATACATTTTTAGAGATTGCTTGAATCCCTCCACAGTTGTGTACTCCTGTAGCCAATGGGGTAGAGAATTCCAAAAGTTGTGGGAATCAGACTCAGGTCTGCTGGATGTACCAAGCTCATTCACAGCTTGTTACTCTAAACATTAAGCTATGCTGCCAGCCCATGTAATAAACATGCCACTACTCCTGGGGACATAGGCCTAGCTCTCCCCCTTACTGGAGTCTTCACTGGATCCCATCCATGTGGTGGCCATGTAGTCCCACTCCATAAGCACCACCCTCCTCCACAGTTCTCTGTAGGCCTATAATGAGAAGAACACTGAGGACAGGCATGAATGGAATGCATATGCACATGACGCACAGACCCCCTCCCCCACTGACACAGTCTGTCCTACCTTGAAGGGCCATGTTAGAGCCCAGTACACACCCAGGTCATCCTTGTAACAGGTTTTGCTGGAGGCCATTCTCCAGGACAGCTGGACAGGTATATGCAGCCACCACTAGGCCCTTAGGGCAATGACCATGGGCACCACACCATCTGGCTGTTCCCTCCACATCAGAAGTATCCTATCTGGCCTGCTACAGTAAGTTCTGTGGAAACAGATGCAGCGGGATGTCTTAAGCATCACAGTACATATCACATGGCATGCATGTCCTGCCCTTGCCACTGGCATACTTACCTATCCAGGCTCTGTCACATGCCAGACAACACCCCAGTCCAATCCTAAAGATGAGAGTTCCCCTTTAATCCACCCACCTGGATTATTAATCAACCACCACCATAGGACTCCATTTTATAGAGACATAAAAACATAGAAATTGTCAGCAGATAAAGGCTCACAGGCCAACCACGTCTGCCCAGTAACCTGTAGTTATCTCGACTACGCAAAACCAAATCAGCACTCTGTCCCCTTCCCTTGTATTTTCAATCTCCCTTTGTGTCTGTCCCATGCTCATTGAAACGTTCAACCATTTTTGTCTCAATTACTTCTGCTGGCAAGCTGTTCCATTTGTCCACCATCCTTTCTGTGAAAAAGTACTTCCTCGCATTACCCCTAACCCCTCCATCATATTTTGCCCCATGGTCCTTGCGCATCTTTTTCTTCAGAAGATGGTACCAACCTGAACTTCGTTTTTCTCCATGAGATATTTAAAAGTTTCAGTCATGTCCCCCCCTTTTCCTCCTATCTTTCAGTGAATACATATTTAATTTCTTCCGCTTGTCTTCATAGGGTTTATTGTGCAGGCCTCCCACCATTTTGGTTGCCCTCCTTTGTACTGCTTCTACCCTGTTTTTGTCTATTTAAAGATGGGATCTCCAAACTGGATGCAGTACTCAAAGTGAGGCCTCACTAATGAGCTATACAGTGGGATTATTACCTCTTTCCTTCTGCTGGTGATTCCCCTACCTATTTTCACCACATGTTTGGAGAGCACACTAGGAACAGGTGCTACCAAGAACAAATATAATTGGATTACCTTCATGTTCTGAGCACTCAAACCCATGAAAGGGACGCCACACCATGGTAAAATTTACAGCATCTTTACTAGAATCCCGGACAAGAGTCTTGCCTGATGGGCTTCAGATTTCCAATCTTTTATCAGTGGCATCAGTCGAGACTCTTATCTGGGATTCTAATAAAGATGCTGTAAATTTTACTATGGTGTGGCATCCCTTTCATGGGTTTGAGTGCTGAAAACATCAAGGTACTCCCCTACCTATGCAGCCCAGCATCCTGCTAGAGTTGTCTGCTGCCTTGCCACATTGTTTTGCCATCTTCTGGTTATCTGAGATGATGACCCCCCTATCTCGCTCCTACTTGGAGCTTTCAATTTCCTCTCCTACTAGGGTTTTTTTGTGCCACAAGTGCATTATCTTGCACTTCTTAGCATTGAACCCACCTGCCAGTCCTTTGATCAGTCCTCCAATCTTTTTGGATCCCATTTCATTCTTTCCATCTCATCTGGTGTGTCCACCCTGTTGAAGAGTTTTGCATCATAAATGACCAGGCATACTTTTCCTTCCAGCCCCTCAGTGATTTTGCCTATAAAAATATTGAAGAGGACTGGGCCCAGTATTGATCCCTGGGGAACTCCACTAATCTCTCTCTCTTCCCACTGTAGGGCATGTACCATTTACCACCACCATCTGAGTTCTATTTTCTAGCCAACTCTACCCATCTCTCTACCTTGTAACCAACTCCCAGGTTCTCCATTTTGTTTGACATCCTTCTATGTGGAACCATGTGAAACACTTTGCTAAAATCTAGGCATACTACATCAACCCCCCCCCATCTACCTCACTGGCAACCCAGTCGAAGAACTCTATGAGATTCATCTGACATGACTTCCCCTCTGTGAAACCATGCTGTCTTGGGTCTTGTAACCCATTGGATGCCAGGTGCTCTGCTATCCTTTCCTTCAACAATGTTTCCATTAATTTGCATACTACAGAGGTCAGGTTGACTGGCCTGTAGTTACCTGCCTCTTTCCTGTTTACATTTTTGTACAGTGGGACCACATCAGCCATTCTCCAGTCCTCCAGTACCTCCCCTGTTTCCAGTTACAGGCTAAACATGGCTGCTAGTGGTGCGGCCAACACCTCCCTTATTTTCCTCAGTATCTTGAGCTGCATTCCATCTGTCCCCATTGTTTTATCAACTTTTGTTACTGTCAGTTCCCTTAGGATCCTTTCCTCTGAGAAAAGACTTGTGTCCACCTCTGTCCCCTTTGTGTCTCTCTCCTTCAAAGTTTGACCTCTTACCTCCTCCCTCTTCAGTGAATACTGAACAAAAGTAATTGTTCAGTATGTCTGCCTTGAGGCAATCCTCCTCCACCCAATCCCCCTCCCCAGTTTTCAGTCTAACTATACCCTTCTAGTTTTCCCTTTCCCACTTATATATCTGAAAAAAGTTTTATTCCCACTATCTATCAGGCTTGCAATACTATCGTCTGTCTGTGCCTTTGCTTTCCTTTCTGCCTTCCCCTCCTCCCTTTGTTTGTCCTCATAACTCTCTCTGTCACCCTCCCTCTGAGTCTGTTTGTATTTCATAAAAAATCATCTTCTTTGCTCCAGCCTTATCTGCCACTTCTCTTGGGAACCAGAATGGTCTCCTTCTTTGCTTCCCCTTGATGATTTCTTTGGCGTTGAGCTGTGTTGCTTCCTCAATTCCTATTTTTATTGTTTTCCACTGTTTCCCACTGTTGCCATGTTCCTGATCGCAGCCAAGGCTTCCTTCATGAAATCTCTCATCTTCCCATAATCTTCCCTTCTGGAGTCCAGGATTCTTGTCCTAGTGTGATTCTTCTCATGCCCAGCTATTATCTCAAACCACACCATCTGATGATCACTATTCCCTAGGTGCTCTGCTGCTGAAACTTTGCCCACACTATCCCTGTTTGTAAGCACCAGGTCTATTATCGCCCCCTCCCAAGCTGTTTCTGAGGAAAGTTGTCTTAGTAATGCCTCACGTAGGCCTTCTAAGAAATTAATACTGCTTGTTGTTGCATCCACGTGGAGACTCAAATCCACATCTGGAAGGTTGAAGTCCCCTACCAGGAACACCCCCAGTGCCGTTTTTGGTATTGATAGTGACACTACCATATGTCCTCTCCTATTATGCTTACTGCCCCTCCTGACCTTGCTTGATCCTTCTTGCTCCCTGATGGTGTCTTCATTTGAGTACTCGGTTGCTTTCTTTCTCATATGGCTTATATTTATGTCTATTTGATCCAGGGTGTAGATGCCATCTCATTTCCACCCTCCATCTCACTTACTGGTTAGTTTACACTCTTCTTAAGGTCCCTGCCCTTGATGGATGTAGGCAGTCCCCTTTATATAGGCTTCCATCCCCCACAGGTGGAGCCCCAGTCCCCATGAAGCCAAATCCCCCTATAATCCCTTCCCCTTGCACCATTCCTCCAGCCAAGTGTTGAATTCTTTGATGTGATGCGTCCTAATTTCCCCCTTGCTGTGGACAGGCAGTACCTCTGAGAAGGACACAGATGTTGTCTGTTTAAGGCCCACTTCACGTCTTCTAAACTCCTCCTGCACTTGACCTATTCCTTCCTCATTCCTTGCCAGGCCTTTTGTGCCCATGTGGACAATGACATCCAGCTACCCCCTGCTCACTATCACCCTTGTGATCCTCAGGATTTGCTACCCATCTTTCCGAGTCATGCCTCCTGGCATCACTTTACCTCCATGTTCCTCTTGCTTCCCATTTCAAACTAAATTCCCCTGACAATGGAGTCCTCCACCAGGAGTTACTTCCTCTTCCATTGGCATACTCCATTGCCCACCCTAGAGGTCCACCCTGGATGACCTTCCTTCCCCCTTGGACACTACCCTGGGGGCCTCTGCAGGACCATCCTGTTTCTCTAATACTGCAAAGGAGTTAAGTAGTGTTACTGTCCTAGAGCCCACCATAGTCCATCCAATCTTACCATGTGGCAACCTTTGAGCAAGTAGGGGTTGATTACGTGGTCCCTGGGTGGGGATGGAGGTCATCCAAAACCTTGCCAAATTAGCTTAGAGACTGGAGACCTCTGCCCTCAGCCCAGAGACAAGCCTTCAGATTGGGCAGCACTGCAGCATCCAGAATGTCCTCTTGAACACTATTAGATATACTACACTTTGTTCTGTTAAGTACCCTTACCCCCTCCTCTCTCTGCTCAGATATCCAATTTGGGCACCACCTATTACCTTTCTCCCCTTAGCTCCTTTGTTGTCTGTTTTGTTTTTGCTTTCTTCCTGTTTCTCTTTCTTCTTGTCTTTTCCTGTCTTTATGTAGGAAACTCCAATATGTCACAGGTTCTGTGCCTGTAAAGGGCAATAATTCCGGGGTGGATGATATGTAGGAGTGAGGGAGAGTGGGTCTTCCGGTGCTGCCCTGAGACAAAAAAAAAATCAACTAAACCTGCTCAGCTCCACTCCGTGTCATTTCCCTTGTCTCCCAGTCTCCAGTGCTGTGTTCATTCCTCCTAGTTCTCCTCAGTAAATAGAGAATTCACAAAATGATACTGCCTGCTGAGGAAAAATAAATTGTTATGCTGAGCCCTCTCACCACCAAGCCCACGGATCTTCTCGAAGTGAGACGGCATCTACTGCAGATCTTGATCTGACTCTCCCTATTTAAAACAGCTCCCTATTGTTTAAAACTGGTGCCTTGTTTCTGACTTGCTAGTGGCTGGCTGCTGCCTGCATTTATGCCTTTGTTGTTTTGCAGCATCCTATTCAGTGGGAAAAAAAAATACAAAAACCTAAAGGCAATAAAAGTAGTTAAACAGGTTAAAGTCCCCTGGTAAACCTAATGTTTAACAGTTTGAAATGTAAAGGTGATAACTCAATAGTTTCACTGCAGTCCCAGGTAAATCTAATGTACACTGTATATCACAAACAACAGGATTTCATGGTTTTGCTATATCATGTATATATTGGCTTTCCCAGGCTACCTTTGATGCACAGCTAAAATGGCCTATAAGCACAAGATAGACACCAACAGATCACTCTGTTGTAGATGTGTTTTTTTTTTATTTTAGCAGTCTTTACTTAGACTTCTACCATGAGTAACATGGACACCATCATAAGAATCTGACATTATATGATACAATACATACAAATAAATACACACTCCTTATAACAGTGGCATATTAATGACCAAAAACAAGAATATATTCCTAAATCTTCCATGAACAGTGAAAAGGATGTTAATCTGAAGTGTCCAGTAGGGACAGAGCTGAGAATGGACAGCAGAAGAAAGAGTAATTTGTCAGTTGAAAAATGTTTCTATCAGGTTAAGAAAATAATGATTCAATAGACTAGAACCAATCACATAATATAACATTTAAGTTGTGCAGACAAGAAACACAAGCAAAAGAATGTGTCTCAAACATGGTACAGCTCATAGGCACCCTGGAACTGCAGGCAAGGTTAAAGCAGATGTAACTGGTATGGCAAGCAGACAAGAGGTTAGAAGCTCACATGATACAGTAACACGGTGCCAAGCCTCCCTCTCCCCAGAATCAACACCCCAGGATTGTGACATGAAGAATATGGTAATGAAACAATATGATGACAAGGGGGCAGAAGTGCCCAAGCCCCAGGAGGGGTTACCAAGTGGATATATGCACAAAAGAAGATGGTGTCAGGCTTTCATACCCATCAGGAAAAATGTCAGAGGCAAATTACATTTCTTTAGTTCTTGTTTTTCTCCATCTGTGTCTCAGCAGAAATACGACCTTCTGTCATTTATCAATTAAAGCAGGTGAAATTGTCCTACCAGTCTATTAGTCTTCTCAAAGCTCTGACATTTGGCAATCTTTATTGAGGGCTGTCAGTTCCACAGCCTCTTGGCTGAGTGACTGCAGAATAGAGCCCAGATTTTCATCTTTGAAATCCTTATGAAGAGTTCTTAGGCTGCACTCTGAGTTTCAGAAAGCTCCTTGGGAAACCATGCATCTGAAACTTGAAGCCAGCTTCGCCAAGTTTTGCATGCATGCTGCAGTTCAGAATTACTCAGCCTCGTCTCTGAGCAGTAGCTAGGTGTGCCTCCAACCATTTCACTGTTGTCATGTGTTGTCAGAGGGCTTTCTGATGCAGGCAGCTGCCATGTTTGTTTATGTCTTGCTCTGATGTATATGCAGCTCTGCTGCTTCTAGTTTTGCCTTGCTGTTCTTGATATTACATTGTCTTGCCTGCCCTGTGGCCAACACTGTATCCATTGTAAAGGCACTATGCTCATTTTATAGTCAGAGCAATGAATAAGAGTCAGCATTGTAGCTACTTTGCCACACCACTGACACACCCATGTGCAATCTCCTGTGTGTGCATGTTATCTTGTGCTCCCCAGTACTGCCTGTCAGCTTCTGGCCCCAATTTGTGCCCTGGGGCCATAAAGCAACACTGGTTCTGCATCTGATGGTGCTGTCCCAGGCATGGCTGAGCCTGCTACCTGGCTGAGGGTCAGAAACACAAAATAGCTGATGTTTGCTGGCTGTAAAGATCAAAGAATTTCCTGTCCCCATGTTGCTGCTGTTCTTGCTGCCAGTCCAGTCCTAATGCTGCAGTCACAGGGACCTGGAGGGTGTAGAATCCAGCTAGTGGATTTGCTGGGGCTCAGAAAAGTCCATACAGTAGGCCTCTATATTTTTGGGCTAAACAAATGAGATAAATATTGCTGGCCTATACTTAGAGCACCATGCCCATGAAGAGGAAATACCATATCCCTGATTAATGATCAAGGTTCCATGTCCAAAGAAGAATGAATAAATCTGTTTAAAAAAAAAACAGGGCATGCATTTTCCTCCCTCAGGCATCTTAAATTTCTCCCACAAAAATATATTTATTTCACTTCTGCCTCTTAGGATCACCACATTTTGTAGAATCTAAGTAGATGTAGTCTCATTAATTTTAATGCTACCCCAGTGGTCATAACTCTATTGCAGTTTACATTTGTGTTAGCATTGTATTCCAGTAGCTTGTAATAAAATAGATGGATCAACCTAAAACTACATAAGCAGTATATGGAATGTTGGTCTATTCAAAGGATGAACTGGGTGAGTAAAAGGGAGAAGATATTACATCAATAATTTGAATGGATGCAGGAGTCACAAAGGAGTGCACATCTTTAACTCATATTTATATTTTATTTTTTATTTATTTATTTATTTATTTAAAATGTGTTCACCGGGTTTGTCTCATGAGCATTAAATGTGCATCATCAAGGGGAACCCAGATATGAAATAATACAGTGGTGCAATATTCATTATACAATGGCAAGAAAGAATCTTGGACTGTGATTGGTCAGTTTGGGGCTGGACCCATGGCGTTATCCCAGCACGTCGCCACAGGTCTAGTCTCAGCACTGTGAACCTGTAGATGAGCTTGATCCCATTGAGCCCATTGAGCTTGATTGTTTCATCTGCTCTTAAAAACCAAAAAATATTTTTCCACACAAAACATCTTTAAAATTATTTTTTTTATTCTGTATAACAACGAGCCATTGTATAATAGGAATAATGCACTCCAGGGTGTGTGTCGTTTGGGATAACGCCACGCCTGGGGCATTGGACACACTCGGCTTGCGGCCTCGTGTCCAACCCCCCCAGGCGTGGTGTTATCCCAGCATGAAACACACCCTGTCGTGCATTATTCCTTTATTTATTATTGGGGCCAGCTATTGGCATGGTGGGGGTCTACTAAACACCCAGGAACTGGACTGAAGTTTTTATTTATTTATTCATTTATTATTGGTGCCAGTGATCAGTATGGTGAGGGGTCCACTAGACACCAAGGAACTGGACTGGAGTTTTTATTTATTTATTTAATATTGGGGCCGGCAATCGGTGGGGTGTGGGGGCATGAGACACCAGGGATCACTGAGATTTATTTATTTATTTATTATTGGGGCTAGCGATTGGTGGGGTGGGGTGGGGGGTCCGCTAGACACCAGCGATCTGGACTGGAGTTTTTTTTATTAATTTAATATTGGAGCCAGAGATTGGTGAGGTGGAAGAGACCACTAGACACCAATGATAGATTGGGGGTGGTGTTGGGACTTTCCCCATTTGCAACCTCTACTTGCTTTGGGTTTTTAAAATGCAATTTGCACTTACAAACTCAAAAAGCAAAGCAAAGTCATAAATGGTGAATTTTGGTTAATTTGGCAAAATAATGCAAAGTGCTCCTCAGAGGCAAATTTAGCGACTTCACTGCATATTGGCCCATGAATTAAAACTTTGCTGGATCTCTAGTCATGAGCCTGCAAAATGATCTTCAGTGGCTGGAAAAATGGGCTATCACCTTGCAGTTAAGCTTTAACGCTGAGAAGTGTAAGGTGATGCACCTAGGAAAAAAGAATCCGAGAACAGGTTATTGGTTAAATGGGAACAGACTCATTGTCTCTCAGGAGGAGAGGGACCTGGTAGTCATAGTTTGTGACACTCTTAAGCAGTCCAAACAGTGCTCCACAGCTTACAGTAAGGCCAGCAGAATGTTAGGATGCATTGGGAAAGGGTTTGACAGCAGGGGCAGGGAAGTAATTCTACCACTATACAGATTCCTGTTGAGGCCACACCTGGAATATTGTGTCCAGTATTGGAACCCACCCTGAAGAAGGACATGGACAGGCTGGTGACAGTTTAGAGGAGAGTGAAAAAGATGATCCAGGGCTTACACAAGGTTCAATATGAGGAGTGCTTAGATGAGCAGAACATGTTGTATCTGGAGATGAGGAGGGACAGGAGGAATATGATAGAGACCTTCAAGTTCTTGAAAGGAATAAACAGGATTTCATACCCTACACTGTTCAGCAGGGAAAGCTGCTCCAGTGCTAGGGGGAACTAATGTAATCTTGGGGGGGGGTTATAAAAGATCTCAGGAAGCACTACTTCACTGAATGGGTGGCGGAACCTTGGAATAGGCTTCCAGCTGAGTTGTTGGGGGCAAAGTCAATAACAGCATTCAGATTGTGCTGGGACAAATGGAACACTGGCTTGGAAGTCAAAGGTAAGGGCCACAATGACATTGGGGGAGGAGGGTTCATGGACCAGTAATGATTTTAGGAATCTCTGGGCTAACTAGATGACTGCCGTCAACTTTCGATGTTTCTATGTTTCTATGTGTACAGTTTGAAAAAAAACAGTGCACCTTTCACCAGTCCTTCAATAAAGAGTCACTGTTGCAGCTATACAATGCTAGACTGTCACACACACACACACACACACACACACACACACACACACACACACACACACTTAAGAAAAATGGGCTGTCAGAGAAACACACAAAAACTGTGACAGCCAACTAAGGAAAAAGGTAACGTTTCACGATCAATTCAAGCTGCCAATTGGATTTATTATTTATTTATTCATTTGGTAACCAGGTTGGTGCACTGATCCAAAGGCCTTTTTCAGGCGTGGCCCAGACCAGAAGATGGCACATACAACATAAAAATACAGTGAAAGAGCAGCGTGAATCATACAGGGAACATAACAATGTAGGTCAAGCTAACAGAGAAAATATAAGGTAAACAGTACCAGGTACATTAGCAATTAAGCAAACAAGGTATATAACATTTAAGTAAACAGGGTAAAGTTGCTCCATCATTCAACAGCAGGAATAACAATAGTGTTCAGTACAGTATTTATAAAAAGCACTGTGATACATCTACCTAGTCTACATAGTAAGTAATAAACTCTCCACATAACTGTCTGCCAGTGGCAGTATGCTAATAAATTTAGCATGCTGTATAACTTGGAATGTGCCGCCCACTCCAAAATGACATCAGCACTACATAAGGCTAACTGAGAGGCACAGGAACAGCGTGACTGCTCTGTGCTCATACACTGCAGGTAAATAAATGTCCTGATGATCTTCCAATGTTGGTCCATGCCTTTGTAACCTCCCACCTTGACTACTGCAATGCCCTTTACCTAGGGCTACTGATGGCTGACATCCACCGCTTTCAGCTAGTGCAGAAGGCAGCAGCCAGATTATTGACTGGTATTTCTAGAACAAGTCATATAACATCTGTCCTCTGCAGACTACACTGGCTGCCAATACAATGTGGATCACCTTTAAAGTTGGGTTACTGACCTATAAAGCCCTACATGACCAGGGACCTCCTTTGCCCTTACCACCCCCTCCATTCTCTACAATCCATCAACAAGGGATTGCTAGAGATTCCCAGGTTCATTTAAAGACATCAGAGATCTGATCTTTCACTTTTGTGGCCCCAACCTTGTGGAATTCTCTACCTTGTCAGGTAAGAGATTGCCTGACCATCCAGAGTTTTAAGACGGCACTAAAAACACACTTGTTCAACCTAGCATATCCAAATAGTTTTTGAATTGAATATATAGCCTGGCACACTCAGATCTTATTGAAGTTGATATTTATGGTGCTGTATTTTTATGGATTTTAATATTTTGTTTGCTTTGTGTGTTTTTACATTTTTGTTTTGTTTATGTGCAGCACCTTGGTTTTGGAAAGGAGCTTTTATTTTATTTTTTAGCTGTTACTCTCTCCTAGCATACCTGGTCTGCTCCCCATCTTCTCGCAACCTCTAGGGACTCGGGCTGCCATCCATCCATCCACACTCCTTCAGGGTCCTCGCCTTTCCTCCCCTGTGGTTTACACCCTGCAGCAGGGTGGTGGGGAGCCCCCGACTAGCCCACCTTGTCCAGATCCAGATTCAGATGATGTCCCCAGAGCCGGTGTTCATTGGACAGCCATTAAGCTGCTTGACTAGGATGCCACTCCTTTTTCTGGTTTTCTTCCTAGAGCTGGGAGTGTGCAATGATGCCGGTGGAGGGGAGCACATATGTGTCTGCACGGTCTCCCTCCAGACATTTGCCCCAGCTACTCAGCATGCTAAAACACCATGCCCTGCCCTCCTAGTCTCTGCCAGGTAGTTAAAGACACTGACCATTGAGGACATCCCTCCCCAGAGAAGGAGAGCAGTCCATCAGATGCTCAATCCTTCTCCTTCCCTGCAGACCCCCAGCAGCCCATGCTCATGCCCGAATATGAGTCACCAGCATAACTTGAGTTTAGTCGTCCAGTGCCTCAGCCCTCAGCACCACTGGGCCAGATAGAAAAGGCACTTTTATAAACAAATATTTCATTCATTCATAATAAAACAAAAACCATGTCACAGAACTGTATAAAAATGTGAGGAATAATTCACAACACAAGGACCTGTAATATTGACTTTATTGAGGAGATAAAAGTCTTGCATATATAAAATAATGCATGGATAAGTGTGGTTAATGAGGATTTTATGCACACCCAAGGTGTGTGATGCCCCATAAATTCCAAGAACGAAGCCTAAGGGGTTTATCTGGGCATCACACACTGAGGGTGTACATAAAATCTGAAATTTCAGACTTCCCCATGTTTTATTTTTTATATTTACTGGCCATTGTTACACAAATTTATGTCAAAAAGTTTATTTAATATTGTCCCTGGCTTTTTCTTTTAGATCTCTGAGAAGTGTTTTTTTTTGCAGTGTTGGTTTTCTGTGAGCAGTGCGAGTGGACTGCCAGCAAGAGAACAGCTTCTCTGAGAGCTGCTGAGGGAGACTAGCAGCTGTTTCTGGAAATCGTGGTTTATGGAAAGCCATAATTCACAAGTTTGAATTAGAGAGAGTTTTTAGTGGTCTGCCAGCAGTGGTTCATTGACCCTAACCAGTAAATATATGACCTTTAATGCTAAATGTGCCTATAATAGATGAGTTAGGCCATATAATGTATATAAAATCTTCTGTCATCATCTATATATTTCCATAGCTATCATTTGAAAATATATTTGTATATTGGAGAACAAATGGGAGCGGGGGTTCTTAATCTCTAGAGGGTGTGCACATACCTAAGAACTTCAATGCTACTAGGGCAGGATTCACAAAGAAAGCCAAAAATCCCGCAGCTGCGTGAAAAAGACCTGCAGCTCTGCGGAAACGCAGTTGTGTGATATTCATAAAGAAATTCTGAGCCGGTGCAGAATTTCGTAAAATCCCCGCAGCTGCAGAAATTCAGCAGCTGTGGAAATTGCGCACATGCTGAAAATCCGCAACTGTGGATCCACAGCTGAAGAAATAGCTTAGGAGGCACAGCAACAGTGAACTTAATTAGCTGGAAAAGCAGACTTTAACAGGACTGCCATAGAATGAATCTGAAAGCACCCACAAAGATACCAGCAACCAGTCCCTTAGCTGGGACCACTGCAGCACCATAGGTACCAGCAATACCATGGCACCACAGTGGCCAACTGTCACTGCTGGTCCTCTCTCCTTGGGGTGTTCCTGTTGCCTGCAGTGGTAGCACTTACTGCAGGCTGGCCAGGTTCTACTGCCTGTGGGGCTCTGTCATGGGCTGCTCTGTGTCTGGTGATTGTTGCCTGTTGCAATATCTTGGCAGTGTGTGCTTTTATTGCTGTCACAGCAGCCACTGTTATACTATCTGGGATGCTATTACCTGTGCCTCACCTCCACCTTTATTGCTGGGGCACTACTGCAGTTTGCTGAGGGAGAGTTACACCTCATTCCACTGTGTGTAACATTTTTTCTGCAACTGTGGAAAAAAACTGGTTGTGAATATCCTTTCAGGGGCTGTGCTTTACTTATCTCACCCCTTTTTTTCCTCAGGGACTTCTGCAGCTGCACTTTTTTTCCAGAGTCCTTAGTGTTGTTTTCTGCAGCTGTGCAGGGTTTTGTGAATAGTACCCAGTGCAAATTTCCCTTTTTTTCCATAGGTTGGGGACTTAGGGAAGGTTTTGCACCTTCAGGAAGCTTTGTGAATCCAGCCCTTAGTCTTTAACAGAAAAACACGGTGATCCATGTATGGAGGTCAGCACCTATTGGGAATGATTACTGTACAATGCTGAGTCTGCTTGCAATAAAAAACATCCCTTTTTATTCAAAAATGCAGTGCAATAGCAAAGAACAAAAACAGCTCACCATACAGAACACAGCAGAGCTCAAAGATAATCACTTCCTTGTTTGCACATGTATACATTCCCCACTAGTTGACTGGTAACCTCAAACACATATGTTTGTACGGCCGAGGTGTGGCTGCAGTACAACAATTATTTTAATTCAGAAGAGCTAAAAAATAAGGATTTAAGCAACTGCTTTAAACACAGTAACCAAAACTACAAACTGGTGGCTTTGCATCCTGTGCTCATGCAGGTGCAAATGTATTTTACATGCTTATATTTGTATATGTTTGCCTTGTGCTCTATAGTACTGGATGTATAGTAGCACCTGACTAACTCTGATATTATTTTACAGTTACTATGTTTGGCAACAGGGATCTGAATTCCATGCAACTGGTCCCACTATTTTTGACTTTTTATGTAATGCATGTTTGTACTTTGATAGCTATCACTATATATTGCATAGCACCTAATTTTGTTTTTAGCATGTGCACTTTTCAGTATCCACAGCAATTGTTAACGGAACAGCCTACATAATTGATGATAATGCTAGTGTTCAATTAACTAAGAGGAAGCCCTTTGACTTCAAGGTAAAACATTGGTCATTATGCACCATGGTTTGTCTTGGCAGAGGCCCATCACAAACTACACTTTTAGAAATTTCTAAATGGATTTCCAATAATTGCACTCCAAGTGCATCTTTGTTTTTTATTAACTTCTTATGTATGTGAAAATCTTTTTTTTCTGTCATAGAATAATACTTTTGTATAACTCATTCCAGACTAGTTGTTTGATACTTTAACAATGCACAAAGGTGCATGTTAGTACATTAAGTGAAGGTGGATGCTCCAGAGTTGTACTGCTGGCATTTCTATGTTCTAGGCAGTACTGTCTTATCTTTCATGGTGGAGCAGCTGCTTCTGTCTTGGTGCTTTGGTGGCTGAATCATACATCTTCCCTCAGAAGGTTACTTTTCCTATGCATTTGCCTATGATACTAACATTTTCAGTGCAGGCCCTATTAGTCCATTGAGGGATCCTATGGACTTGGATACCCTTGTTGGGATTGGCATCTTCTCCTTTATGCATGTCAATCAATTGTTTGTACTCCATGGCATTCCAAATTCTCAGGGGGGGGCGGCACTATTATACACAAAGTCACAGTTGTAGGCCTACCTGTGTGGTGCATGGACAATCCCAACAGTGCCTTCCGCATAAGCCCAGGGCCCTCTGGTTTCATAGGGCAACTGCAGTATCAATAACAATGATGCAGTGCCTCTACCTGGGCAACTGCTGAGTGCTGCATGGACATTGCTAAATCAGGAACAACTGAGCTAATGACTTATGTGACAGGTACCTGATATTAACTCTCTGTTCATTAAACAGATCTCAAACCCATACAATAATCCCACAATGCAATGTCAATGACTTAATTAGCAATACCCAACACACCAGGAATATAATTCAAAGGAACATATAACTTTATTCAAAAGGTGAGAGGGTAGGAGAGAATAAGCAAACCAAACTGAAAAAAGGTAATCAAATGTGAATAAATTTATACTTTAAAGAAGAAGGTACACAACACTCCCTTTTCCTGTCCATCAGCCACTCCAAGCCCCTTTGTGGGGACATCTGGATTGTTTCCTCCAAATGTCCTAATGAGGGTTCTTGTTTTGTTGTGGTAAGGACTTCACCGGGTTGCTTTTAGCTAACCAGAATGCTATTGGTAACACATTGGTGCACTTGCAGAAATCACTGCAATCCAAAAGAAACACAAATAAAAGGAGCCCCTATTTGTAATCCCAAAATTGAGCTTTGGCCCTGAGATAATTGCTGATCTTTCACTTTGGCCTATCAGATTACATGGTGCAGTCCTGCTCAAGCTTTCCAACGTCCCCTTCACTAACTAAGTACCCAGAAGATGGGTACTGGGCCTGGAGTTTTGGTGGTTACTCACAGTTTATTTGTTTCGTTTTGTATTGTTCCTGATCTCCAAAAACAGCTCTTCTCTTCTCACTGGTTCAGCTCGGTCTCAAAACTGGTGAGGGAAGCTTGATAGTTTGGCTTTACTGACTTTTCATCATCAAATGGGCCTTTCATTGTACTTTGACTCTGCCATCTTTCAACTCACCGAACACCTCTAGGACCACTTGTTCCTCTGCACTGCTAGTGTGGATGCATCTACTCTACACCACAGAAGTACTGATAAGTCTGATGCCATTACTCCTCCAGTCCCCTCCCATCAGTGAGATGGATACCCATGCCCAGCTTGGATGTGTCTGATGCAGGCTACTTGTGGTTTCTTTCCACTTGCAAGGGTTCATCTCCAGCCACTGCTCTGCCAGTATAAAAAAACACCATCCATGTGGCCAACAAATCTGCGTGCAGTTTCTAAGATGCCAATAGTACTAACACAATGGATAAAGTACAGCCCAGGCAAGGATGCTGCAAATGGTAAACATATTCACTCCATACATCTGCTAGATTATAAATCATGCTGATAGTTTACTTTCATGAAGTTGGTTCAAAAGCAAGCACTACCACCTACAGTTTGAGGCTACACTCCTCTTCATCAGTCAAATATTGGTGATAGGGTGACCCATAGTTTAAGGCCCACACACCTTCATATTAGTACCACTTGGTTGCCACCTTTGTCACCTTTGCCCAGTGGTAATTTTTTTTTTAATTCTAAATCTTTATTAGATTATATCCAACACCCAAGATGTAACAGGAATAAGGATAAACAGGATTACATTGAAATCCAGAATCCAATAGTTGATAGCATGGAATCAGACTTGCACAGAGTCACATACTAAAAAAAAAAGAAATAATAACCTACTAACATATCCAACCCCCCACTATCCCCCCCTCCCACCCCTGGAGTGTGCCTTATAAAACAAAAATAACGTGACAAGAATATATCAAAAATGAGATTACATCACCAATGAATGAGCAACAGCATAGAGTGATACATGCCAAAACAGACAGAGGTATGCATTACCTAAGTCTTAATTCAAATATAAAGCATATAGTTTGCCCCATTTCTGGTTGAAGGAGGCTATACAATTTCGGGAGCTAGCAATTAGCCTTTCAGTATTAAAGCAGAGAGACATTTCTTTCACCCATTCAGCATATGATATTACCAATTGGTCCATCCAATGTTTGAGAACCAGCCTCTTGACTGCTATAGAAATTAGAGCCATGTGATACCTGTGCTCCCGGACCCCAATAGTAGACAACCTCCCTAGGATGCATATTTCAATAGTAAACAGCTCTCCCAGCCCCAGAAGGGGGTCCAGATTGGTTTGAATTGTGTTCCATAATGGAGCCACCTTGTCACATCGCCATAGGATGTGTATCAGGTACCCATCAGCTGTGCCACACCGTGTACAATTAGTCAAGGGTAATCTGCCTAATTTGGCTAATTTAACTGGAGTGTAGCACAGATCATTTAAAATATGATACTGTATAAGCCTGTGTCTATCTTGAGTGAGTTATCTATGCAGGTCTTCCCAAACTTGACCCCAAATCAAGGGGGAATCTGGGAGAAACGGAGCCCAGATTTTAGAACCAATAAGAGCATTGGGAAATTGAATGCCCAGTAGGAAGGAATAAATCTTAGAGATGCCATGAGATCTGTGTGCAAAATCCTGTATCTGATCTAAGAAGGGCTTAACTCAGGATGGTGTAAATGTGATACCAAAAATAGAGACCAAGAGATGTCTCAGCTGAAAGACCTTAAATATACATTTCTGAGGAATATTCAATTTAGTTATTATATCAGTTGAGGAAAGGAGAGAATCCTGAGAAAACAGATCTTCCACCAGAGTATCCTGAAGTTGAGGAAGCCAGTCTGGAGAAAGCAGAAAGCCTCCTAATTTAATGTTAGGATTAGAAATGAGAGGTTGTGCTGTATCCTTTTTGGTTGAAATACCAAAGAAGTTCAAGCACTGAGTCAGAACCTTTATGGAAACCCCAACCACTGAAATTTAGTAAAAGAGAAGGTAATGCAGAGGTAGAATAGTAAAAAATTCTAGGAGAGTAAACCTTGTGTGTGTCCAACAGCTTCCTCTCCAGTTGAAGCCAGATGGGAATATAAGTATTCTGGCAAGTCTCAAACCAACTCCCCATTTTAGATAAATGACTCGCTCAATAGTATAGCAGAAATTAGATAGATGTAGTCCACCTTTCTCTTTAGATAAATTGAGTTTTAAGAAGGCTTTTCTAGGATGCTTACCTCGCCAGACAAATTTCGAGAGAGAAGAATGAAGCTGCTGAAAGTAGGATTCTGGGAGCCAGATGTTCAGTAGGTTAAGTGGGTAAAAAATACGGGGCAGAATATTCATCTTGATAATGCTGATACTGCCCCATAAAGACAATGGGAGGTTGACCCATCTTTGAAGGTCTTGCTGTATCCTCGACAGTAAAGCGTCCAGATTCAGTTTCCTGAAATCATCAGGGTCTCTGGTGAGAATTATGCCTAAATATTTGAGAGAGGAAGGAGACCATTTCATACCAAAATGAGTGAAATTGGCATGAAGCGTGAATGCATTTAATGGGAATATGATGGATTTGGATAGATTAAGCTTATAATTGAATACTTGACCAAACCGATCAATAATTTGTAACAAATGTGTTAGAGAGAGTTCCGGATTAGTCAGATGTAAGAGAATGTCATCAGTGTAAACTGAGAGAGTCAGCGACTGCTGATGAACTAAACAGCCTGTGTCCTGCGGTGAGTTCTTGATGCTGATTAGCAGGGGTTCCAGGTATAGAGTAAACAAGAAAGGAGATAGGGGACAACCTTGCCGAGTTCCAGTGAATAAGGAAAATCGAGAAGAGAAAACCCCATTAGAATAAATTCTGGCAGTAGAAGACTTGTATACCATCCGAATCCATTGAATAAAGATATCCGGGAAACCCATTCTCCTCAAGGTAACCCAAAGAAAATCCCAGTTTACTCTATCAAAAGCTTTTTCTGCATCTAATGAGATTAAAGCCATGGGAATCCGGGAGTCCTGAGCGACCTGGAAAATATGTGGGAGGGTTCGTAAGTGATCAGCCGAGGATCTACCTTGAACAAACCCCACCTGTTTGGGACTCAGCAGGTCAGATCAAACCAGTTTGATTCTAAGAGATAGGATTTTAGTTAAGATTTTAATATCATAATTTAATAATGAAATCGGACGGTAACTGGCTGGATCCTTCTGGGGCTTATCTGGTTTCAAAATCAAGACAATCGTGGCTTCCAGTAAGGTAGAATCCAGAAGGTCTGAAGTGAGCATGTAATCAAACAGTTTCAAGAGAAGGGGAGCAATCTCTTTGCTAAAGACTTTATAGAAATTGAAGGGAAAACCATCAGGACCAGGGGATTTGTTGAAAGCTAACCCTTTAATCGCTGCTTCCACTTCGGCCAGAGTGATAGGAGAGGTTAGGATCGCGCACTGGTGGGCCTGCAGGGAGGGGAGTTTAAGGCCATCCAGAAATTGTTCAATGGAAGAATAGGAGGGCTGAGAAGGACCCTTATTATATAAATTCCTATAAAAGGATTCAAAAACCTGAAAAATGTCCCTGGGAGAAGTCTTAATAGTGCCATCTGAGGAACACAGTGAGGGGATCAACCTTGAACTTTCTATTTTTCTCAATCTAAGAGCTAACAATCTACGTGGTTTCTCCCCTTGATCAAAGTAACAAGCTTTGATTTTAAGGATGGCGTACTCCACCTTGTCCCTTAATAAATCTGCATATTGATTCCTGAGCTTCAGTAAAGCTTCCAAATTGGATTGGGATGCAGAGGAGGATAACCTGTTTTCTGCCATCTTAATTTGATTTGACAACAAAATAACTCTAGCCTCTCTCTGCTTTTTCCTTTGGGAGGTAAGCTTAATAAATTCTCCCCTAAGAAAACATTTGAAAGAACACCAGAACAAGTCCTTCCTAGTTGTAGAGCCCGTGTTGGACTCAATAAAGAGAGAGATTAGCGATCTAATATGAGAAATAATGCACTCCTCTTTTAAGAGTTGTGTGTTTAATTTCCATGAGGTATCTCTTTGAACCTGCGGAATGGGAGAAATTGAGATCCAAGCCATGGAATGATCAGATATGACAATAGGCTCTATTCCTGTCTGGTGAATACCAGGCAGAAGAGTATTGCTGACTAAAACAAAATCAATTCTGGACCAAGACCTGTGGACTTGAGAAAAAAAGGAGAAAATCCGACTAGAGGGATTAAATAAACGCCATGGATCACATAACCCCAAGGTGTCCATAACGTCTCTTTGTGCAAGTTGTGAAGGAGAAAGCAGTTTTAAAGGCCTATAGGTTTTATTTAGATCTTGCGATGCAGCAATGTTCCAGTCACCCCCTAGAATTATCAAGAAGGGCAGAAATCCACTCAGTTTATCAGCCAGCATCATGAGAAAGTCTGGATCCCTTTCTACTGGGCCATAAATTGCTCCCAACACTACCCTGACATTATTGAGTCTGCCTTTAACCAGGATGAATCTCCCCTCCTGATCCGTTAAACATTCTTCTGCTACAAATGAAATTTGCCTTTTTATCAGTACCACCACCCCTCTACTACAGGAAGTCCCACAGGACACAAAATATTGGGAGAAACTCTGTCGATGTAACCCATTGGCCTCTGAAGCTATGAGGTGGGTTTCCTGCATCAAGAGAATATCAATATTTAGTAGGGCACAATTTTTGAGAACCTGATATCTTTTAGAAATGTCTCTGTCACCTCTGACATTCCACATTGCAATTTTAATTGGCATCATTTTCATGTATCATTAACTTTAATGAAAAGGGAACCAGTAACCCCCAACCAATAAATCAACCCAGAAGGCACACCCCAAACCCACCCCCCTTCCCCAACAACCCTTGAAAAAAACAAATTAGTATAATCCAATTTCTGTTCCCGAAGGAATACATAGAAAGATCGAATTATGTAAAGAATAGATAATATTAGCCATTCAATAATAAAGTCAAACCAAATAATCCTGAAGGAAGAGGTCAAAACGTAAGTCAGAATCCCCCAAATTCCCCCACGTTAAGCCGATCCCAAATTAATGAGAAAAGAGATACCACCCAGTGGTAATTTTAAATGTGAGTGATGTAAGTATTGTATGGTATTAAAGGAAGGGGGTAGTTTTGTGAATCTAGCAACAAGGGAGAACCATCAAATCAAGAAATTCATTAACTGTACTTGCATAGTTTATTTAGCCACATTTCAGTGTAACATATTCTATGTGAGGAAAACCAAACAAACATTGACAGAGAGAATCAGTGATCATATGAGGGACATACAAAATGAAAACAGAGACTATGTATTACCAGAACATGTGTTAGCTGCAGCTAATCCTAAAGAACACCTTATTTTATTTATCAAAATTGAAAAGGCATTCATAGGAACTAGAAGGGAGCAATATAGAACTGTAGTTGGCTAGGATAATTTTTAGATTTTTCAAATTGCAGGCAACAACTTTTCCAGGCACCGTCTTATGAAATGTGATAGAGTGAAACTGCTGAGTTGTACTATAATTATTGATGTGAATATGATGACATAACTAGTGTTGATGCTGATCTGGTAAGCATAATGTAATCAATTGTAGCTTTTCAGATTTTATAATTATGCCAAAATGTTTATGATTCTTTGTGCTGAACTAAGCTGGTTTTTATGAAAAATGTGTATTTCGTCATTTTAAATGTTGTAAATATTATATATATGTATGTTAAACACCATCACACTCATCATACTGATTTTATTAGTACTGTGCCTTTAAGAGAAGTCACTAAGTGGTCTTGTGGGGACACGTTGTACACTCCTTATGAAGCTATAAAATTAACATTGAGTGTTTTTATGCACTTTAATAAAGTTTTTGACACTTATCTATAGTGTCATTGCCATTTTTCCTAGCTCTGGTGAGTGCCATTGCTTTTTCTTTGTATGACTTGTAGTTTACCAGCTGGCATCCTTTTATCAGCTGCACCTATTTTGTTTTTGGTATTACAGATCAGCTAAATGGGACTGCCGGTAGAGCTTGGGCATGCCTCCTAAGCATTCATCAATGCATTTACATTATCATGGACAAAACTTGTATATGTAGTGTGCCGCACTTAAGGCACAGAGCAGAATAACTGTTTTTTTTAATTATGTGGAGCGAGAGAGAGAGAGAGAGAGAGACAGAGAAAAGGAGGATGAGTGCCTAATACAACTACTAGATACAAGTATTTCTCCTAAAGTGAACTTTTCTCCACTGGTGCACAAGTACTACATTTTTGAAAGGTTGAGATAACGCAGTTATTATATAGGAGAGCTACACTCTGCTCAAAAATTAGCAAATGTACCTACATCAGTGCCAGTCATTAAGCAACTCATTTCCTTGCAGAAAATGACATGTCACAAAATATTGCATGACAAAAGGGCTTAATTGCCACTAAATTACATTGTTCTGTGCAGCATACTGGAGCACTCTGCAGATTAACTGCAGTAAAACTACAAGGTACTGCACTGCATTCTGGTTAGTGCTGGTGTCCATGGTGAATAAAAAATATGAAACTCTCAGAGGGGTGGGACAGGAAGAAGGAGAAGCATAGCAAATAGTGTGTGCCGTTAGATGGGGCAAGAGATAGCATGCTTTTTGGGGTAGGGATAAATGTTAGTCGTATTAGTTAAACTATGCAAAATTTGCTGACATCATACATGTCAAAAAAACAGATTCCAACTTAATGTTTAATTACACATTAGTTTTACAGTAAATCACCCAAGACATTATTTAGTTTTATGTCATATGCCAAGCCAAGGTCAATTAACCTTTTAAGAAAGCTAGGATAGAAAAAATATAATGGTATTAAACGGAACACCACAAAGTGGTTGACGGACATCCCTACGGTTAATAAGAGGATATCTGGTGTTCTAAGTGAAGTCAGTTCCTCCAGTTAGATGTCTCCCAGGTGTCTAGGTATTAATCTGTGAAGGCAAAAGCAAGTTCCATTAATGTAATAACACAGAAACAAAGAAATTGTCATCAGATGGGAACTCTCCTATATTTTTCAAATGTTTTTCACAAGAATTAGCTCATAAACTAAGGGATTTATACAATTATTTTGTTCCACCATGAGATTAAAGAATTGGCCATTTTTTAAACAAGGATTGTTGTTTTACCTGAAGAGGGAAGGGACGCCATGCTCCCGGAGAATTATAGGCATATGTCCCTTTTAAATATTGATACAAAAATCTTGGCAAATATTTTATCTACTAGGTTAAAAAATGTGTGGTCAGGCTTATTTGGTGTGGAGCAAGTTGGTTTTGTGGTAGGGCGACACTCTAGTGGCCACTTTCGTAAAATATTTCACTATTTCTCCATGTCTGGGGGGAGAACACTGATGCAGTGATTGTCTCCCTGGATGTAGAGAAAGCCTTTGATGGGGGGGAAGGGATTTCCTATTTGACCTCCTGCCTGAATATGGCTTCTTGAAAGAGTTCATTTGAAGGATCAAGATTCTTTATAGATGCCCAACAGCTAGGGTTGCATGTAATTGGGCCATCTTTTCACAGTTTCCTATGACTAGAGGGACTCGTTAGAGTTGCCCTCTTTCTCCCCTAATTTTTAATTTATATATAGAACCCTTAGCAAGAAAGATAAATGTATCCACCCAGGTTAAATGGGTGAAATTCGGCCAGTGTGAATTTAAATTATCCATGTTTGCTGATGATGTTTAACTTCATCTTTCTGACTGGAAGCACTCTATCCCTGCTGTACTCCAAATAATTTCGAATTTTTGGGCATTATCAGATTATAAATTAAACTCCCACAAGACAACAGTTCTAGCATTATCCCAGTCTTGTTCCCTCTCAGAAGTTTCAGATCTAGGCCTTAAGTGGACCTCTGAACATATTACATTTTGGGGAATAAAACTGTCAAAAGACCTGCATGATCTTCAAAAATGTCATTTGAATCCAGTAGTTAAGCATTTGGATCAGAATCTGTAGAGATGGCAGACAATTCCATTGTCTTTATGGGGGAGGGTGAATATCTTAAAAATAGTTGCTCTGCCTAAACTAATGTACCCTCTATCAATGTTAAATATCCCCTTACCAAGGCTATGGTTTCAGAGATTGGCCTCGGTTTGGTCCAGGTTTTTGTGGCTTGGGAAACATCCAAGAAGGGCCTTAGACTAGCTGTGTAGGTCTAGGCAGATAGGAGGGCTTCAGCTTCTGCATTTATTTATATACTATCTTGCCTTCCAAGGGGTGAAATATTTTAAGTGGTTAAGTACTATGGCCCCAGCAAAAAGAGTGCCAGATTGGCTAGAAATAAATTGGCTCAGAGCGAAAACTTTCAATATTTCATTAGCTTCTCTTCTCTATGTCCCATTCAAAAAGCTCTCTTTAGTATGTAGGGATTTTCCAGTTGGGTGATCAATGAGATCATATAGACAGATGTCTTGCTTTCTTGGTTTACAAAACTTTTCTGACATGGGACAACCACTCTTCAACAACCCTAACCTATTAATTGGTAAGAAGGTGATTACACAAGGACTCTGGCAAACAAACAAAGTCCATCTTTTATCTGATCTTGTAGTATAGGACCAGTTTGTAACTGTAGCAGAATTTGGAAAGCTGTCTCACCTCCTGAGCTTCTCATTGTTTAGATATAACCAGATTAAACATTGTGTACTGCAGTTTTAAGGAAAAACCCCTTGGTTGAAAGAGTCCTGGCGGTTCTTTACACAAATGTTAGACATTGTTCAATAGTGTAGACCTATCTCGAAACTTTATAAGGCAATAGGAAATATAATATGGATTAAGTGCTCCCCCACAGCTTTTTATTGGCAACAAGAAGCTAAGGTAGTCTATAATTATTCCGCATGGAAAAAGATCTGGGCTGACTTATGCCATTTTATTAAACAAGATAGGTTAAGACTAGTTCAGTATAATATTCTACATAATCTTTATTATACATCACTAAAATTGTTTAAGTTGGGCAGAGTGGCCGAAATCCAGTGTTCTAGGTATTCTCAAACTGAGGGCTCCTTGACGCACATGCTGTGGTTCTGCCCAAAAATATATTAATTTTGGAGTGACACTGAACAAAAACTGGCACCTTTCTTTAATTCCAGGGATCCTTTTTCATTAGAGGTTTGTATTATGGTAATTACAGGTCTATACAGTCTTTAAGAGACAAGGTTTACCTGGCAGTCATTACAGCAGTGACCAAATTGATTATCATGAGAAACTGGTTAAAAGACAAACTTCCCACTTTGAGGGAATGGACACAGGGATTGCTGACTGCCATTAATGCTGAATTGTCAGTAGCACTGCAGAATCATAGACTGAGTCAATTTGGAGAGTTTTGGGATCCTCTGTTATGTTATTTAGCCAGGAGGTGAGTCAGTTTATGTTAAGGATAGGCATTTTCTCCTTCAGCTTCTCAGAGAGTAATCATCATAAGATTTAACTATTGTTTGTTCCTTTCACCACAACAGGCTGTAGTACAGCTTGTGATTGCTAGGCTGGATGTTTTAGGAAGCGCTTTTTGGATCAGGGAGGGGGATAGGGCTGGGTAAAGGGTTAGTGGAGGTGAAAGTATTGGGGATTTTTACAATTCACAAGGAGTGTATTGTTTGGACTTTCAGTTTATGGGGGTGGGTGAGGTGGGGGGTTAATATAATATGGATGGCACTTTGATCTAAGTGTGATACATCTGTGTTGTAAATTGTATTAAAATATATTTAATAAAAAAAAAAGAAATTGTTGGCAGATAAGGATTGCTAGGCCCATCCAGTCTGCCCGTAGGCACTATACATTGTATGTGGCCACTAACCCTTTGTGATCAATGGCTTTTCATCACTCCCTCCCCTCTCAAGCTTCTGTTGTGCCTGTCCCAGGAATGATTAAACCCCTCCACTGTGCTTGCCCCCACTACCTCCTGTGGCAGACTATTCCAAGCGTCGACTACCCTTTCTGTGTAGTAAAATTCCCTCACATTACCTCTTAATCTATCCCCTTCCAATTTCATATTGTCCCCCCATTTTCTAGTACTTTTTCTACATTAGAATAGGTCCCCCACCTGCACCTTGTTTATGCCCTTGAGCTACTTGAAAGTTTCAGTCAAGTCCCCTGCTGTCTTCTCTCCTCCAGTGAGTACATATTGAGGCCCCTTAGTCTCTCCTCATATGTTTTGTGGTGAAAGCCCTGCACCATCTTTGTTGCCCTTCTCTGAATAGTCTCCACCTTATCTATGTCCTTGCACAGGTGTGGCCTCCAAAACTGCACTCAGTACTCCAGGTGTGGCCTTACCAATGTTTTATACAACAGCATCAGCACCTCCTGCCTCCTGCTTGTGATACCCCTGCCTATGCACCCTGGCATGCCACTGGCCTTCCCTGCTGCCTTTGTGCACTGCTTTGCTACCTTAAGATCATCAGAAATGATAATCCCAGGTCCCTTTCCTCTTCAGGTACAGTCAGCTCCTCCACCCCCATCCTGTAGCTCTCCTGAGGGTTCCCTTTACAAAGGTGCATTATTTTGCACCTCTTTGCATTGAACCTCAGTTACCACATCTCTGACCATCTTTCAAGCTTCTCTACATACCTCTTTATTTTCTGCACCCTTTCTGGAGTATCCAACCTGTTGCATATCTTGGTGTAATCTGTAAACAGGCAGACCTTCCCTTCCAGCCCCTCTGCAATGTCCCTAATGAAGACATTGAGCAGGACTGATCCTAGTACTGATCCCTGTGGTACCCCACTGGTCATCCTTCCTCTCCCCAGATTATGCCCCATTTACCACCACCCTATGTGACCTGTCTGTTAACCAGTTCCTAACCCAGTTCACCACCTTGTCTCCCATGCCCAGACTACCCACTTTGTTAATCAACCAATAAAACATTGTCAATTCTGTTTTCATAAAATGGTAATACAGTAGTCCAATTTCTCACTGAGGTCCTTCAGACAGAGTGTCTGCAAGTTAAATGAATACCTATTCTCTTTTTTAATAACAGTCTGGTTCAGTCTCCACCAATTGGGTGGCGATGTTGTGAAATTTTACTTTACCTGCAAAGTTGGTGCAAAGTTGAGAAGTTCATGCTTCACAAAGCAGAGGCAAGTGACGACTAGGTTTATAGGCATAAAGCACCTAGCTTCACCTGAGATCTTTTCTTCTAGGGTTTGCTTGAAAGGACAGTGCAAGGAGCACCATTAACAGAGCAAGGAGAAACAATAAGGTTTATTTTGGCTAAGCAGAGTTACTGTTGTGTTACAGTTTAACCCGCTTAGGTGCATACCCCTCGGACAGACTGATTTTATGCAGTTAACCGGGCTATTCACTAAAACGAAATACTGACCTGCTGCATTGGTTTTAGTTTGAGAAATAACAGACCATAGGTTGAATAAGTGATATTGTGTTGGGGGAAGAAACACTATTTTCACATTTGCAAGGGTCAGAGTCGGATGTGCACTGCAGCTATCGAGCAGGAGGCAAATCTGTTTATATTTTCCTCTCATTGCTCTGTCTAGATCCCGAGCTCACTCAGACAATAAGTCAGTAGTCATCCACGCATTATGGTTTGCTTGATAGGTGATTGGGAGCCTGCTCATATTAACACCCTTAAAGCACTGAGGATTTTTACTTTTTCTGATGATTGACAGCTTCTATTTATGTAAGCCACTCATGTTGGCCCATGTTAACATTGTAAGTTGATCCTTTGCTTTTTTTCCACCTGCTATTGCATCTGCTTTAAAAGTAAGAGTGCCATCAGGGGTAGCATGGTAAAAAAAATTCCAGTTTCATCCACGTTATAGACAATGTCAGTGGTGTAATCGACAAGCAGATTTGGTAGGACAGTTCACACCCTGTCATCAGCGGACAGGGAGTCCGCATCCTTCTTTTCCCCATGTGTGCATTTAAAAACAATGTTATGGTAAGTTTTGAATCTGAAAAGCCACCCATTAGTTGCCTCAAACTCAGGTTTTCTCTGGGCATCCGGAAGCTTTTTGGCCTTGTGCTGCAGCAGGGGTCCCGAGACAGGGATGTCAGCAGCTCTGGCTTGCTCAAACCATAGCAGAAGGGCTTCACCAACAGTGTAGTCTTTACCCACCCTCATTCTTTTCCAGTTGCGGTTGCTGTTCCCTTCAAACTCAAGCAGGATTCGATCTTTGTTTCTCTGTAGATGGAAAATCTGAGGTTGTGAGACACCCCAGTGCCGTGCTACCACAGACTGTGTCATTCCAGGCTCAGACAGCATTTTCAGTGACTCAACTTTCTGAATTAAGGTGAGCTCTTTATTTCTCTACCGAGGGCTGTTGGGCTCCACACTACTCGCCACAGTTTGCCAGAGGTGATTGTGATTTGACTTTGTATAGGGGATTTATAGTGTGGATGATGCTGTAACAGGCTCTAGCAACACCATTAACACCTGGTACAGTTAAGTCTAGTAGCCGTTAATGGGCTGTGGATTGTACCATTGTCAGCAGAAGCAATTAGGTACGCTACCTATTGATGGAACTAGCCTGACAGCTGAGAGAAGGCAGTACTCTAGTCAAATTTTTAATCCAGTTAAATGGGATTCATAATCCATTTAACAGGTTCTTTTAAGCTGGAAAGTATAGCAAAAAGAAAAGGACAGCATAATAATATTCATTTAACCAAAATATACGCTTAACCAATATTCACTTAAGTGGGTTCGACTGTACTATTTTGTTTTGTGCTTACATGTTGTACAGTTTACTGGTTTATTTTTCTCTGATTGAAATTGTTTTTTGCAGGGTATATTTTATTTTAAATTATTTTGCAGGTTGTCTTGCTGAAAGGAAGGAAAACGCTCACTGGGGTGGAGGGTCAGATCTGTAGCTAATTGTTTCTTGAGGGCACAGGCTTGGTCCAGCCCACCCTGACCCTCTCCCCACCCACACCAAGCACATTATTTTCTTTATATGAGGTTCTGACATCACTTCCCCAAAAATGCAAAGAACATACACCTGTCATAACCTTAAAAGCCCAGCATGCTGCTTAGGGGGTAGATGCACGAATACGCTCACACACACTAACCGAAGGAAAAAATAAATAAACAGGAAGGAAGAGAGAGAGACATGTGGGGAGTGGTGCAAGTCTTTCAGGAGATGTTCTGGAGGCTGTGATGCTGCCTTATTTGCAGGAACCTCTCTGGTCTGAGGGAGGAGGCTGCCCATCTCCAGGCTGACCTAGTGAGGAGTTGGGAAACCTCCTCCACCACCCAGGGACCACCAGGGCCACTGCCACTGCCTCAGAGGTTGCCAAGAAATAGGAGTGGTTGTACCATGGTGGGCTCAGGGACAGTGAGGGTGGTGGACCAGAGGCACATCCCTCTAGTTGTACCTCTCCATAATTCATACACTGTTCTGTGGAAGCACCCAGAGTGGGGACCAAGGAGGATGCTGGGAACCTCCACAAAGGAGACCAAGAGGAGGGTGGCATGAGACCCCACAGGGGAAGGAAACATCCCTTGGTAGGGGACTCGATCATTCGGAGGATAGAACTGGGGGGAGTGGAGAGGGAGGTAGAGGGACAGGATGCAACTCCTCAGGATCACAGGAGCAGTGGCATGGAAGAGAGAGCTGGACATCATTGTCCACCTAAGGACAAATGACATGAATGGGAATGGAATCAGAGCAGTGCAGGAGGAGTTTGTAGAGCTGGGGAGGGGCCTTAGACAAGTAGCATACACAGTAACCTTTTCGGAGGTGCTGGTTTTCTATGGCATGGGTGTAGCTAGGGTACTCTGCACCATGGGATGCAATGAATGGTTGAAAAACTGGTGCAGAGCTCAGGGTTTTTGCTTCACTGGGGACAGGGGTCCACCTGGAGGGATGCAGGCCTATACTAGCACAATGCTCAGCATCTGTCCAGGAGGGGAACCAGGATCCTGGGTGAAGGGTTCAAATGCTTCATTGGCAAGCATTAAAACTAGCCAAAGGGGTAGGCACTGAAAAGAAGCAGGAAAATTCCAGCCCTCCTCTCCCATAAAAAAGTATAGGTTGTGAGGTAAACACTAAGGTAGAGAAGTTGATGGGGAGCAGGACAGGGGTCAATGGAGAAAACAGCAAAGACAGTAAGGATAGGGATGGGGCTAAAAGGGGTATGGCTATCACAAAATGGAGGGTGATGAGCACCAATGCACATAGTCTGGGTAACAAGCTTCCTGAACTAGTGGCCTTGATGGAAGAAGGACACCTGGATATTGTGGCAGTCATAGAAACATGGTACACAGAGAACCATGACAGGGATGTCAACATATCAGGGTACACAATCTACAGGAGTTACAGGGAAGGTAAAAGAGGAGGAGGAGGAGTAGCTCTCCACATAAGGGAAGGGATCAAAGCAACAGAACTAAAGGGTAAACAGGGAGGACAGGAGACACTGTGTGTCACCCTGGAAACAGAAAATGGCACCACAATCTGCACGGGGTAGTATACAGACCCCCATCTCAGAGGGAGGAAATGGACAAGGAAATGGTAGAAGGAATCCTTAGGATGGCAGAAAAGGGGGAGATATTGTTGATTGGGCCCCAAAATATGCCATATGTTAACTGGATTATTTTTGCTGCGGCCACATTCAAGAGCAGGGTAATTCTCGATACCTTACAAGGGATATGCCTCAGACAGTTGGTGTTGGAACCCACTTGGGAGGGAGCAGTCTTAGACCTGGTACTCTCATACGGGGATGTAGAGGGGATCTAGGATTTAGAAGTGGGTAGCCATCTGGGAACAAGCAACCACCAAACAGTGTTGTTCATGATAAACACAGCTATAGAGTCAAGTTACACAAAGGTGGGGGTACTGGAGTTTAGTAGGGCTGACTTTGGCAAAATGGGGGAGTGCCTCAGAAAGCACTAGCAAATGGGCAAGAAGGTGGATTGGAGGAACAATTGGGAAAAATCAAAGCTGCCATCACAGAGGCAATAAGCCTTTGTGTGAAACAAATACAGTAAAATGAAGGAAAAAACACTACGGTTCTCAAATGAGGTGGTGGAGAATGTTAGGGAGATAAAGATAGCATTCAGGAAGTATAAGGAAACACAAAAGCAGCAGGACAGAGAACTTTACCAGTTAAAGCAAAAGGAAGCTGGTAAGGCAGTCAGAATAGCAAAAGTCAAAACCAAGGAAAAGATAGCCAACTCAGTTAAGAAGGGGAATAAAACCTTTTATATGTGCATTAGGAAATGAAGAAAGACCAGGGGAGGGATAGTGAGGCTTAACAAAGGGGAGTGGGGGTGGCAGAGGGTGACAGTGACAAAGCAGAGATACTGAATTAGTACTTCTACTCAGTATTCATAAAAGAAGAGGAGGGGAGGTACCTAAACCAATTAATAGAAGCACACTTGAAAGGGGGGGTTGATACCAGTCCATTCACAGAAGAAAGGGTTCGGAAAGAACTCCTAAAACTAAAGGTGGACAAAGCAATGGGGCTTGACAGAATTCACCTCAGAATTCTAAAAGAACTAAGGGGAGAACTAGTGGCACCACTTAATGCCCTTTTTAACAAATCATGGGAGGAGGCTGTGGTACCCGAGGACTGGAGATGGGCAGAAGTGATTCCCCTTTGCAAAAGTGGGAGCAAGAAACAGGCAGAAAACTACAGACCTGTTAAGTTTGACATCAGTGGCAGGGAAAATGATGGAATCACTTCCAAAAGAAAGAATTGTTGAGTACCTAGAGGCCAGCAGGGCACAGGATCCAAGGCAGCATGGTTTCACAGTGGGAAGGCCATGTCAGATGAATCTAATAAATTTCTTTGACTGGGTGACAAAAGTAGTAGACCAGGGAGAGGCTGTGGACATGGCCTGCCTAGACTTTAGGAAGGCATTTGACACAATCCCACACAAAAGATTAATAAATATGTTAGCCAGCCTGGGAGTGGGAGCCATGGTGGTAACCTGGGAAAGCCATTGGCTGGACGACAGGATGCAGAGGGTAATAGTAAACAAAGTCCACTCTGAAGAAAGGGGGGTTACTAGCAGGGTACTGTGGTGTTCAGTACCGGGATCAGTCATCTTTAATGTCTTTATAGGTGACATTGTGGAGGGACTGGAAGGAAAAGTATGCCTCTTTGCAGTCGACATAAAGATCCGCAACAGGATTGATACACAAGGAGGGATGGAAAGGATGAGAAGGGGCTTGGCAAGGTTGGAAGAATAGCCAAAAGTATGGCAGCTTAGATTCAATGCAAAGAAGTGCAAAGTAATGCACCTGGGAAACAAAAACCCAAGAGAAGAGTACACGGGGGGGGGGGCTTAACAACAACAAAAATGGGGAAGGGACCTGGGGCTAGCCATATCAGATGACCTAAAGGTGGGCCAGCAATGTGAGAAGGCAGTAAGGAGGGCTGGGGCAATACTAGAATGCATAGGGAGAAGCATCACCAATAGAAAACATGAAGTTGTTATCCCTTTGTACAGACAGTTGGTGAGACCCCATCTGAGTACTGCATGCAGTAATGGATAACCCATCTCCACAAGGGCATAAACAGGATGGAGGCAGTCCAGAGGAGGGCAACTAAAATGGTGCAGGGTCTGCACCCGAAGCCACATGAAGAGAGACTAAAATAGCTTAATATGTGTACCTTTCAGGAAAGGGGGGGGGACATGATAGAAACTTTCAAGTACCTAAATGGAATCAGTCAAGTCCAAGAGGGTTGCATCTTCTAGAAAAAGAGATGTGCAAGGACAAGGGGAAGCAATTTGATGATAGAGGGGGGATGACTCAGCAGTAATGTGAGAAACTATTTTTCTCACAGAGAGGGTGGTGGGTGAAAGGAACGACCTTCCTAAGGAGGTTGTGGGGTCAAAAACAGTGGGGGAATTTAAGAATGCATGGGACAGACATGAGGCAATTCTAGTGGGAGGAAGGAGGAAGTAGGCTGTTGGTAAAACTAGGATCTACAGCTTATCTGATATGTAGGGAAATGGGCAGACTGGGTTGGCCAAGCGGTCCTTATCTGCCATCAAAGTCTATGTTTCTGTGTTTCTATATAAAGTTTTCAACTTGACCCCTAATGTCTAGCAGTGAATTTATTTTTAAAACCATTTTCTGCCCCTCACCCACTTCAATAATATATACACCCCCCCACTAAGCTATTTAATACTCCTTTCACCTCCTCTCTCCACTCACTGAGGCATGATACTTCCCCATCTCCACCCCTCCTGGTGAAGTCTGATGCCAATAATTGTCACACTACACACTGTATAATTTATAAATCACTGCCATACCATTCCCACCACCCACAGGTTTCAAACAACTATCCTTCCCCTCACCCATCCCAACCCTGATGTTCAATTGTATACCCCCTACCCCACCCCTTATGGCATGCAAATCACCCCCCTGATCTCAGCTAGTCTACACCTGTGAAAAATGAAAATGGTTCTTTGCTGCAGAGAGATATCTTTCTCTGTTCAGATGCATGTATCTGATGAATGCATGAATGAATGAATGAATGAATAAATATATGTTAATAATAACACCTGATTGGCTGAGTCTTACAAAATGAAGATTTCCTGATTTTGCAGATCTGTTCTATGAGGTTCAATGGCACTGTTTCAATCCCCACATATCTCATGGAATCACAACTGTTATTATATACGAACATACAAAGAAGCCAGCAGAAGAAGGCCTTTTGGTCTTATCAAGTCTGCTCGTATTGCAGGGTCCACAGCTTGAGCTAATGTCCTTTCCCTCCCTCCCCACTCCTCCCATCCTCCCTACCCATGATTCTTACCTTCCCCCTATGCCTATCCCAGCCTTTCTTAAAGTTGTCCACCTTATTCAATGAGATGACGTCTTCTGGCAGGGCATTCCAAGTTTCCACCACCCTCTCTGTGAAGACGTGCTTCCTGACCTCCCTCTTAAACCTTCCACCCTCCAGCTTAAGTCTGTGCCCCCTTGTGGTATGGTTGCCACTCAGCTTAAAGAGACTCTCCTTATCAACTTTATTTATCCCTTTCAAGTACTTGAATGTCCCAATCATGTCCCCTTTCTCTCTCCTGTCTTCAAGGGACTACATGTTCAGTGCCCTCAACCTCTCCTCGTATGCCTTGCCCTGCTGACTGGCTATCATCTTGTAGCCCTCCTCTGTACCTTCTCCAGCAGGTTAATGTCCTTTTTGAGGTGTGGGCACCAGTACTGCACTCCATACTCTAGATATGGCCTTATCAGTGACCTGTACAAGGGCAGCATAACTTCCTCTGTCCTACTACTGATCCCCTTAGCTATGCATCCCAGCATCTTGTTTGTTTGTTTGTGTTTGTTGACAATGGAGGCTAATGAGGTTATCTTGTCTCACGCTAATGATTACTCTAACATGTTCCTGACTTCATTTTTTAAGTGGGTATATTCTATGTCCCACTTAAGAAATGCCACAGGGTCATCAAAATACATATAATATACCACAACACATGTTTGGCATGTTATAAACGATCTAATCTGTACTGAGGTATATAGCTTGTGATATTTAAATGTGTTAATTTTACTGCCATCCTACAAACAATGCATTTCCTGTTTTGCTGGTAGCCACGGTGGGACAGCTTCTCTAGATTGTATGTAGTGGCTGTGTGTGAGTTTGTCAGTTACTGTATGCTTGAGCTGTTGGTGAATGTTACTCTGGATTTAATTGGTGTTGTTAAACCTAGATCTGTGTTTGCAGAATGTGCTATTTTTTTAAAACTATGTTTTAACGCTGTCTGACAACAAGATTAAATTGGTTCTCAAACATGAATCATCATGATTACCCTAAAACTCAACAGAGATGAGAGTTTCTTTCTAGTTGTTTAGCCTTGACCATTATTTGCTATAGGACCTGGTTCTGGCATCCCTGATGTATAAAGCATTGCAATAGTTTAGCCAAGTCCCTCTCAAATGATGTGTAATCTGATCAGTTTTTTCTATGCCTCACTAATAGTTGTGTGAAGCTGGAAAATTTTGCTTTGTGGATTAATTTGTGAATTCACCTAATTTCCCAACTTAATCCACTGTGCAAAGTTGCAGCTTCATGGAAAAGTGATGACTCTGTGAAATGAGAAGTCACAACTTCCACAATGGAGTTTGACGCAGATGCAAAGTCTCACAACCCCATAAAGTTATTTCTTCACCAGCGAAGTTTGGTACAAAGGTAAATGTACGGTATGGAATTGGAGGTAATATGTTGCTGAACAGCCTATAGAACATGGAGGAGGCTGTCTCTCAGTGCAGTGTTGTGAAGAGAGAGTAGAGAGAACACCATGTACCTGTGGCAGAGCAAGAAAAAGATTTAAATTCATTTTAAAAATAAGGTTTTTGAAATCCAGATTGCTCTTAAATTGTTTTAGAAGACCTTGTGCTACTAAATTTGTGTTTTTTTTGTTCATTTTATCTGTGATTTGTTATTTTAAAGTATTGGTATCTGTTCTGGCAGCCTGTTAAGCAGTGAAGTTAGGGATGATAGAACTGTAAGCAGCAAGGTAGCAAGGCAGCCCAGAAAGATCTGGAACTTTTTTTGTAAGCAGGAGATTTGTGTTAGATTTTTTCTTAGTCTTTCTTGTTATTTTTTTGATCTGTAGAGTAATTTCTGATTTTTATTTCTGTCATTTGAGTTTGTTGTCTTTAAGTAAGCAATTTTATTGCTGTGTTTCTGTAGAAGGTATACTGATTTTCTAGTTTCATTTTTCTTAAAGTGACAGTTTTCTGTCACTACATGTCCTACTAATTATTGACTAGAGATGTGAAATTGCTGCAAAATCAGCAATTTTGCTGGGCAAAATATTTCATGAAACTGTGAAATTTTGCCCCAAAATGGGCAGCTCAGTGCCCTACTGCCCTTTACCTTATCATAGTGTAATATGTTATCCCTGGTGTCTAGTGGTCCCACCTCCCCAACCGATCAATGGCCCAAATTGAAGAATCCCCCCGCCAAGATTTACATCAATTTCCCCATCCCAATGGTATTAAAAAAAAAATCCAGATTCCCTAGTGTCTAATGGACTCCCCCACCCTGTCATTGGATAGTGCATTCCCTCTCCCCCCCAGTACCCGAATTGGGCCACCAGCACAATCCTCCACTCACCTCCATGGCCGGCAGTCTGACTGAGCACTTCAATGAATAAGAGCGTGCTTGTACAAGCCACTTACAAAACAATAAATGAATAAATAAATAAAAACTCCAGTCCAGTTCCTTTGTACAAGCACATGTTCATTCATTCAGTCAGTCAGCCAGCTCTTCATTGTAACAGACGTTTTTCAGGTGGCTAGAGAAGGGAGGGAGAGGGACGGCTCTGGTCTTCTGCAGGGTGGGGGGGGCTGGATTAGTGGAATGGCGTTTTGGCCCCCAGAGGGGCAGAGCCTGAAAACAGGACAAGAAAGGAGATTGGGTAAAAGAAAAGAGAGAGAAGTGGGGACAGGGACTTAAATGGGGATGTCACAAGCAGGCTCCCTCACAATTCTTCTTACTAGTAATTTTGACTAGTTAACACATCTGTTGGCGATTTTGTTGGTGAAATACTTTGATTCCAGTTTTTTGTTCCAGCTTTTTTCATTGGAAAGAAATTTGTGTTTTATTTGCATTTGGGAAGTATAAAATTATAAATTCTTAAATGGGCAATTACAGTTGTAAGTAAATAGCAGTATTTAAAAAAAAAACATACGGGACCATTTGTACAGATTTAAAGTTTGGTTGTTATTATGCTTTAGAGGATAATGATGTGGCCAGAAGAGAACTCATTGGTTGTTTGGAACAGTGTCGCAAGGAAAATGTAATAGTTTGCCAGATAGTTTGCTGAAAAAGACGGGAATTGATGCATCTTACACAGTGATAGAGCATGGTGTAACAATGCCAAAGGGAAACACTAAGGAATGATGGTCGTCGGGCCACTTGTTGCTACAGTTAAATCATGTTGTGTGTGGCAGAATGTATAATGCTTCTAGAAGCAGGCTGAACACTTCACTTTCTTTCTCAAGTTTGAAAATTTTCCTGCTTTAGTTTTGTTTGTGTGTAAATGGTAAACAATTTAACATGATCCATTGAATCTCTTTATTATATAGTGTTGTATTCTATTTTATGCTTACCCTATTGGTGATGTGTTTATTCATGGCAGTCAGAGAGAAAATAAGTTATTTACCTGCTGTGTGATTCTTGAGGAAAAAGAATGAAGCAGTCCTATGGCTGGCTCGGTCAGTCCCCTCAGCGTGTGAGTGGAAGAGCAGACTAGCTGGCTCTAAACACATAGGGGAGCTGGGCAGCGGAGATGTTATGGCAGTAAGTTAAAAGGGAGGACAGAGTTTTTTCAAGGAAAAAAATTGGGTGGTTTGTTTCCCACAGGAGCAACAGGCCACCAGAAAACAGGGGGGCTGTTTAGGCAACACAGAAAGGAACTGCCAGAGTAGAGGCCTGACTGTTTTTTTAGGGAAAAAGAAGCAAGGGATGTGGATGCCCAACAATAGCAGGTTCCATGGGGTGCATTGGGGACAATGGGCACCAGGACAAAAGGGATTAAAAATGTTTTTTTTTTTTTTTGTGGGACAATAGCGGGCTGAGAATTAAAAAAAAAACAAAAAGAAAAACATGGACCACAGTTTGGCTTTGGGACTAGAGGGTCTGATTTTTGTGACAGTTCTTGGGTCGAGTGGTCAGCCACCAAGCAGAGGAATACTGGTGGGCCACATTACAGCTGCCATTTTAAAATGGCTGGCAGACCGCATGGCAGCCACTATCTTAAAAACAGCCGGCGGACTGCAGGGGCTGCTATTTTTAAAAGCGGTCAACAGATCGCTTGACAGCCATTACATTGAAGCAATCAGTGGTCCACACAGCAGCCACCATTTTAGAGTTGTGAGTGGCCGCATGGTGGCCACCATGTTTAGAAATAAAAAGAGGCCATTACTTAGGGCTTCCTGGGGTTGATATCCACCACTTGAAGCTAGTGCAGAAGGCTGCTACATGTTTATTCACTGGGGTATCTATTAGATCTCATATTACCCCAGTGCTGCTTGATCTGCCCTGGCTGCCAGTTCAGTGGTGGAGCACCTTTAAGGTAGGTTTGTTAACCTACAATTCCCTACATGGACTTGGTCCTGCCTACTTGAAAGATCTTCTGATTCCTAACACCCCTGTGCGACAGCTGTGCTCGGCTGTTGAGGGGTTGCTGGAGATTGTGAGGATTAGTCTGAATTCATCTGGGGCACATGCTTTTATGTTTGCTGCCCCAACCCTCTTGAATTCTCTGCCCCATCAGCTTTGGGAGTGCAGGACTGTGGGGAGCTTTAAGCAGGCACTGAAAACATTTTTATGGAGTAAGGCATTTCCTGATTTGCTGTGATTTTAATTATGGTTTATTGAATTAGTTGTGAATCTGTGAAGCGCCTAGATATTGTGAAAGGCGCGCAATTAAAGTCTTTATTATTATTATTATTTAGGCTATGAGGAAGGACTAAAAGTTATGGTTAATGGTTATGGTGCTTTTGCTGCACACGTGTACTAAGCAAGCAATGCCTTCAGTTTAATTAAGTTGTTTAATATGCACCAGGTGTGACAATAAACAATCAAGAGCAATACTTTATCTTTTGAGTTACTTTTATTTACTTGGTGTGTGCTTTACATAAGCAAGACCAAAAGGTCAAGCATTTAACTAGTATGTTTACCATGTTTGTACGTTAGACAGACAATACTTACAGCTTTAATCAATTAATTTGTTTTAAGGGTATAGCCCCCCAAAACAAAAATAAGAAGAATATACTATATATTTCAAAGATAAAGAAGAGAAGTATAAAAAGACAATAAGTGACATCGTCTAACTAATTTTATTGTGCTTACAGCAAGCACGAGATTAAGCAATTGCACAAAGAAGAAACCAAAACTCTTAGGAAGAGGCCATGAGATGGGTGATGGAGCTGGTTGAGAAGGCTCAAAAGATTCTTGATGCTGCTAAGGAAGTGCTGGCTGGGCCAGAACCCTGTGGGTGCAGGAATAAGCTGAAGGAGGGCAAGGGATGGATGAAAAGGCAGCAAGAAGCCAATAGTGGCCCTTCAGAACCTGGGGCCAGTGGCCCTCTTCCCCTACAACCAACAAGGCCCATGTCTCTGATCCCACCTCCCATGCCAGTACAGCAACCTCAGCCCAAACCAACACCGAGCCCCAGCCAGTGCTTTCTCAGCTGCAGGACCCAATAGTGGTACCTGCCCCCCACAGCTCCTCCTCAAGGACCACTCCCACCAAACAATGAAGCACAGAAGATACCTTCAATACCAATACTGGCCTCAGTACTGGAGTCACCAAAACTAGGTACAGTAGAGGTAAAATTGGAAAGCAGTATAAAAGAATATGTAAAGCCAATGATAGGCTATATGGGGAATAATGGGATTGCTGAATTTTAAAACGTTTTGGGATAAATTAAAAAAATTAAAAGGGGAAAAACAGTAATGGAAAAACAGGGAACAGGGGCATGGGAAATAGCGGAACAAAGATAGGCACCCCAAGGGTCAGAAAAGGGGATCATGTGCCATTGGTTACAAAAGAAGAAAAGAAATATGGAAGGGGAAATATGTTGATGTATTTGCCTTGATTAACAAGGAGACAGTGAAGAAATATGATGAGATAGAGTTTTGAAAAGAAAAACATGGCAGCAGCAGTAGTGCTGCTGGGGAAACGGGGAAGAGGACAGGATAGCAAAAGATAAGACATGGGATGCCTGGTCAGTGGGTTTCATGTACTATATGGCCATTGTATTGGAAAAGAAGACCACGTTGGCAATGCCTCTGCTAGCTTACTCTCTAATCATCAGGAGTGCATACAAAGTGGGGGTGGGGGGGATAATTGGCCTCAATATCATGAAATATTCAGGCAGAGAATGGCATTGCATGATGATGTGCGTTGGGATACAAGTCATTTTGACATTTGGCTACAAACCATGATGGTGCCCAGTGGGAGTGAGGGAAACTGGGATAAAAGGTCAGGAGGAGTGCAAAAATGCTGTTTGGCATATAACTGTGAACACTGCTCCAGGCCGCATTGACTTTTCAGGCATGCTTGTTCTAGATGTGGGAGATCCCATCCGGCATTCCGGTGCAGGTCATATAGGGATAGGAAGAATGGGTCCAACTACAAAAGCCAGACCTTCCGGGCAGGCCATTCTGGATATCAAGGGACAAATTGGGGGAGTGGGGAAGGGGAAGAGGTTTTGGGTGGGGAAGGGTTATGAACAGTGAAATAGATGGACGGAAGGGGATAGACAGAAGCATTAGAGACCCAATGGCAAAGACACCAATACAATTTGAAGTTTTAAAACAATGGATAAAGGGCTACCCAGATTAGAAGGCTGCACAGATTTTTAGGGAAGGTCTTCATACAGATTTTAGTTTGCATTTTCAAAGGCAATGGATAGGCACAGAGGTTAAGAATCTATGATCAGTGAAAGGCAAGGAAGAGCTGTTAGCACAAAAGATAAAGAAGGAAGCAGAATCAGGAAGAGTAAAAGAGCCTTTTGTTTTGCCCACTTCCACAATTTTAGAGTGTCACGACTGTGGCTAGTGCCCAAGAAGCTGCTTGGGGAGTTAAGGGTTATACACCACCTCTCATATCCAGAAGGGAGTTTGGTAAATGACCATATTGATGAGGAAGAATGGTCGGTTGAATGAGATTCCAGCTGATATTCAGAATATGGCAAATATATTGGCATTTAAGACAGATCATAGACAGCATCTAGTCAGCACTAGTACATGTCCATGTTTGTAGGTACATGGCCTCACCTCCCCTACCCCCAAACTCCTTCTCCACTGGACCTAGTCCATCCCTTTAAGATTCACTCTTACCTTAAATTCTTTTTCATCTGTTCTACACAAAATCAGCTAAGAACATTACTCCCCTCTACCACTTCACCTCCAACTTATAGAAACATAGAAGTTGATGGCAGATAAGGACCGCAAAGCCCATCTAGTCTGCCCATTTCTTTTTCTGCCTTATGAATGTGCCTTCGGCCTTTGCTCTGTCAATGACCTATCTATTCATACTCATCTGTATTGCTCCCTGATGCAAATCCATGCCTGTTTGAAGCCCTGCACTGTATTCATATCCACCATTTCCTGAGGTAAGCCATTCCATGCATACACCACCCTTTCTGTGAAAAAGATCTTCTTCACATTATCCCTTAATTTGCCTCCCTCTAATCTCATGCTGTGTCCTTTTGTCCTGCTATTTTTCTTATATTGAAACATGTTAGACTCTTTCACCTTGTAAATGTCCTTTAGGTATTTGAATGTTTCGATCATATCACCTCTCTCCCTCCTTTGCTCTAGGGTATACATATTGAGCTCCATTAATATGTCCTCATATGTTTTCTGATGCAGTCCCTGCACCATTTTGGTTGCCCTTCTCTGGACTGCCTCAATTTGGTTAATGTCCTTGTGAAGGT
This sequence comes from Neoceratodus forsteri, assembly GCA_016271365.2. Taxonomy (NCBI): domain Eukaryota; kingdom Metazoa; phylum Chordata; order Ceratodontiformes; family Ceratodontidae; genus Neoceratodus; species Neoceratodus forsteri. The sequence continues at coordinate 882,598,680 of CM057459.1, forward strand.
GTGGCCTTCAGTACTCCACACAATACTCCAGATGGGGCTTAAACAGTGTCTTGTAAAGAGGGATTATTACCTCCCTCTTCTGACTTGTGATACCCCTACTAATACACCCCAACATCCCCCTAGCCTTACCTACTGCTTTAGTGGTCTGCTTGGATGATTTCAGGTCATCTGTGATGATGATGCCCAAGTCTCTTTCTTCCTATGTAACTGCAAGCAACTCCCTTTCCAGCCTATAGCTGGCTTCAGGGTTTCTCTTCCCTATGTGCATGATCTTGCACTTCTTTGCGTTAAACTCCAGTTGCTACTCTTCCGATCATTTTGCTAGTTTATACAGATCTCTTTTCCTTCTGCCCACCCCATCTGGATCATCTACTCTGTTGCAGAACTTGGTGTCATCTGCAAACAGCCAAACATTATCCTCAAGTCCTTCTGCAATGTCACTGATGAAGATATTGAAGAGAACTGGCACCAGGACTGATCCCTGATGTACCCCACTTGTGACTTGCATCTCTTCTGATTGTATACCATTTACCACCACTCTCTGTTTTCTGCCCGTCAACCAGTTTGCCATCCAGTTGACTAACTTCTGACCCACCCCAAGCTTACCCAGTTTATTAATCTATCTTCTATGTGGAACATTATCGAAAGCTTTTGCTGAAGTCAAGGTAGATGACATCAACTGCTCCCCCTTCATCCACCACTCTGGTTACCCAGTCAAAGAAATCTATGAGATTAGTTTGACAGGACCTTCCTTTTGTAAAGTCATGCTGTTTTGGATCCTGTGCTCTTATGGATTCCAGTTGTTGCACTATCCTTTCCTTAAGGAGTGCCTCCATAATCTTGCCCACTACTGTGGTAAGACTGACTGGTCTGTAGTTCCCTGCCTCCTCCCTGCTACCACTCTTGTGGAGCAGGATCACATGAGCCCTTCTCCAGTCTTCTGGGACCTCTCCTGTGCTCAGAAACTCACCAAACAGTTCTGATAATGGCTCTGCTAGTTCTATTCTTAGCTCCTTTAGTACCCTGGGATGTATGCCATCAGGTCCCGTTGCCTTGTCCACCCTGAGCTTATTGAGCTCTTGTAGGACCCTTTCTTTTGTGAAGGAACTAGTGCACACCTCTCTCCCCCCTGTGTCCATGGTGCTGAGCTGTGAGCCCTGTCCTACCTTCTCTTCAGTAAATACTGAGCAGAAGTATCTATTTAGGATCAGTGCTTTTAGATGGCCCTCCTCCTCACATGCCCCATTAGCCCCCTTGATCTTAGCAATACCCACTCTAGACTTTCTCCTTTTTAACTAATGCATCTATAGAAAGTCTTGTCAACTTTGTCTTATTGTTTGTGCTAGTGTTTCCTCGGTTTGGGCCTTTGACTGCCTTACTGCCTTCTCTGCTTCCCTTAGGGAAGTTTGGTATGCCTCCCTATCTTCATCCTGCTGCGTTCCCTTATATTTCCTGAAGACCATCCTTTTGGCTCTGATCTTTTCTGCTACTGTTTTTGAGAACCAAAGTGATGTCCTTCTTCTTTTGTACTTCCTTTTCTCTCTGACACAATGGGATGTTGCTTCAAGTATTGCATCTTTAATACTTGCCCACTTTGACTGTACCCCCTCACCTGTATTTCTTTTTGCCAGGGCTAGCTTAACTCTGTTGGCCATCTTATCAAGGTCAGCACCTCTGAAGTCCCATATTTTTGCCTTGGAATGGTATTATTTAGTTCTAGTGGCCAAATTGAACCATACCATGTGATGGTCACTGGCCCCCAGGTGACCTTCTACCTTGAGATCTGTGATCCTTTCTCTGTTAGTCAGCACTAGATCTAGGATAGCTCTGTCTCTTGTGGGGTGTCGTACTAGTTATGTGAGTACTTCCATGCTCCCCACCACTGCCTTGCATACCTCTCATGAATTTTGCCTTGACCCAGAAACTCTGTGTCTGCCTTCTCCTTTCCTACTGACTGTTCCCTCTCAACTGTGCACGTCTACAACTTCAGTTGAAACTGACAATCACAAATACAATTAGATCATTATTTTGGCCAACTCTCCTCACCTACTGCCCTCTGTGCCCCCCCCCCCAACCACCTGTATCTTTTCTTAACAGCTAAAGCATTTTTTTTCCTTTTTTTGATGAACAAGGCCTATGTTTGGGCTACTCACTAATTTCCTTTTTACCTTAAGTTGTTCCCTAAAAACTATGGTAGTAGCAATATTGTAACACAGCCTTCTCTGAGGGCAGTGAACCTTCTGTTATTTGTCTCTGTATAATGGTACTTGTCTTGCTTGTATGAAATGAAACCTTTGAAAAACAGCAGCTTTATCAAATGTTGTTTACGATGATTGCAATAAATAAATAAATAAAAAGAAGACAGCAGGGTCACTTATACAAAACTAGAGGGAGCAGTGCAAATGATAAAGGCAACAAAAGGAGCACGGTTGGCCAAGATAGACATTGAAAAAATATTTCACCTGCTTCCAGTCAGGCCTGAGGATTGGGATTTACTGGGTTTTCGGGTGGGGGAGCAATTCTATTTTGACAAAGCGATGCCCATGGGTTGCTCGATAGCATGTGCCTTTTTCCAGATGTTTAGCACATGGCTACAGTGGGTATTCCAGAACCAATTCAGGCACAGGGCAGCTGTCTCTACTATGTGGATGATTTTTTTACTAATTGGGGAAGGGAAGGCAGAGACGGATCGTATGCTTAGTCAATTTTGGGATGTGTGTAAGAGGTTGGAACTCCCTCTAGCACAAGACAAAACTGAAGGGCCAAGGTAAAGAATTGAATTCCTAGGGATAGAAATAGATATGGAGGGAGAGCTATTTTGGCTACTCAAACAAAAAGTGGACAAACTAAAGGAGCTTTTGGCTACCATAAAAGAGCAGAGAAGGGTACAACTACAGCTGTTACAGCAGCTTATGGGACTCCTAAATTTCACCTGCAGGGCAATAGCCCTCAGGTGTACATTTACACAATGTCTGGCTAGAGCTGCTAGAGGTGCCACTAAGCCTCACCACTGGGTGGATATTTCAAAGGTTGTGGGGAGGGCTTAAAGGTTTGCGAAGAATTCCTGAGGGAATACAACAGAGTAACGTTTTGGCAGGATGACAGTTTTTTTAAAACACACACCTAGATTTATAAATGGATGCAGCTGGAGGGCAGGGGATGGGGGCATATATGAAGGGAAAATTGTTTTCGGAGGCACGGATGGAGGAGTGGACACATCAGGGCCTGTTGAAAGACATATCGGGTCATAATGTAGCATGCTTAATAGCATACAGCATTATGGCAAAACCTGGACCTGTGCGTTCCCCGAGTTGAACTCCCCCAGAGTTAAGAATCATTAGTCGGGGAGGCCTGGGGGGGCACAGCCCCCTGTAACGGGGGTGTGGGAGGCAGAGTCCCACACAGAACAAAGACATGATGCCTCATGGCATTGATCACGAAGCGCGATAGTGCCATGTGGCATTATGTCTTGCGACATAATGACCCTGTGCCATTAAAAGACATCACCTTCTTAGAGATTTTTCCCATATAGGTAGCTACTGTACCTTAGTGTGGGTGTATAAGCTATGACATCAGAAGGTAATTTCTTGGTGCGATAACAGGGCAGTGGTGGATGTTTTAAATAAGGAGTGGCTATGTCCAAAACTGTGATGAGTATTTTAAGGTAGCTAGTACTACAGGGACTGAAGCTAAATATGTCCTTTAGGGTGAAACATATAGAAGGGGTAAGTAACACTGTAGCTGACAGTCTCTCCCATCTGCAGTTGAACAAGTTTTTGGCCATTGTCCCATTAGCAGAGAGCAGAAAGACAGCAATGCCAGCATATACATGGGATACTGGTTGGAGGGAGCTAAGCTATTATTTCACAACTCTGGGCCACCTTGGACCCTGAGGACATATGAAGGTTCTTGCAGAGTGTTCCCAGCCTTTCTAGAAAGCCAAGGCATGGCTTTAAGAGGGACAATTACAGAGGAACAGGTGGCAACATTTGTAGTACATAACTGGAAAATGGGAGTAGCACTCACCACCATGGGGGTACATCTTTCAGCCATAGGGCTAATCAATAATTTATGAGATTGAGGGGCCATGGGTAAAAGTAATGTGGTATGGAGAATGATGCAGGGTAGGTAAGTGTAAAAGGAAACATACAGCATGGCAGGCGTCCAATTTTAGAAGCCCTAATAGAGAGATTTCTAGGAGCCCTCCCAAAGATATGCCACTCAAGGAATGAAGCATACCTACTTGAGGCTGTATATGCAGTAATGTTTCACAGGGCCTTCTGGGTCAATGATGCAGTCAGGCATGGAAGAGGTTGGTCCAGGGAAGGCTACTGTGGGGGGGAGACAACATGGTGAGGGGAGGAAATCATTTTGAGGCTAAACAGGTCCAAGACAGATCAGATGGGGCGAGGGGTGACCATCATTCTGAAGAGGCATGACAGAGCTGTGATATGCCAGGTACTGGCACTGTCAGTGTATGCTGAAGTTGGACCTGCAGGGGTAGAGCAGTTATTCTTACATAGGGATGGCACACAGGTATCAAGTATGCAATTAGTAGCACTACTGAAAAATGGCATAGAGTTCCTGGCAGAAGATCCAGTAGGTTATTCTTCCCACTCATTCAGGATAGGCACAGCATCAGAGGCAGCAGCAAAAGGGGGCTCAAAAGAAGAAGTAAAGAAAGTGGGAAGCTGGGCCTTGAATAGTTATAGAACCTATGTATGACAATTGAATAAGCGAATCAATTACTATGTTTCTGTTTTCATTTACAGGGAAGCTACCAGGCCATGTGAGTGTGGGCTATAAAGGTGTATAAAAAAGGGGGAAAAATTAGGGGGAGAACAGGGGTGGCATTTTTGTAATTATTACCTCAAACCATTCTGCTTTGCCTACAGGTTGCAATGGAAAGTTAGAGGTGGACATTCATATTGGGTGGAGTGCAGAGCGACATTGAAAGCCTGAGGATGGCAGTTATATCAAGACTAGAGTTGCATGAGGTAACTATGGAATGGGATTCAGGGATGCGCTGGGCACAACTACTCCCAACACTACAGGACTTTCAGGCAACAAAGCCCAAGCCACATCTGTTGATAGCACACTTGGGAGGCAATGACCTTAGGACCAGGTCCTGGTTTTTACATATTTTTTTCAAATAAAACAGGATATCCAAAAAATGAAAGAATGGTGGCAAGGGTTCATATTAGCATGGTATGAAATGGTTCCAAGGGTAGTATGGCGGCAGGCCAATAGTCACAAGGAAGTAGAGAATGCCAGTAGAAGAATGAATCAGAGGGTAGGGGCATTATTCAAGGCAACAGCGGGGGAGGTTATAAAGCATGGTATAGTGGAGGAATTCCTGGTGTTCTGCGGATCAGACAGGGTTCATTTATCCTAACTGGGAATATATATCTTTAATGCAGAGATATCAAACACAATAGAGGGGCAGAGGACAGAAATAACTGACATATAAAAAAAGAGAAGCTTAAAAGAGAGAGAGGAAAGAGAGGGAGGAAGCACACCTTCTTGCACAAGCTGGAGGTGGGCTAATGGAAGAAAAAGAAAGGGGGGACAAGGATGGGGGGAAGTCTTGGGTGTACACCCAGAGGGCCACAGAGTAACTTAAAGCAGAAGAGGGTTGTGGGTGTGTCCACGTACCCAACAGGAGAAGAAGAGAAAAGGAAGATGATGGCCCCAGATGTACAACTGGAGGGAGAAGATGAATGTTTTATTTTTTTGTTGCCTGGTTTCTCAGGAAACTCAGCCCAACTCTGTCCACCATCCACCCATGCCCAGGATTAGCCCCATTGGTGGGGCCACTGGGCAGCCACCCCCCCCAACAGACACTGGGTAGACAAGACCCAACTTATCCCCTGGATTGGGGCCACTTGATGGCAGCAAAGCCAACGTCATGCATGGGGGGGAGCAGTGTCTTTTCTTTTGCTACAAGGATCCCCAGGGTGGGGATGTGCAATGATGACCAGCATCCACCCTGCCGCCCTCATATGTGGTGATGGCTGTGGCATTACCTCCAGCCTCTACCAGAGGTCAGCAATACACTGGACACTCAACCCTCCCTCCCCATGGAGAAGAAGAGCAGTCCCTGGGATGCTCAATCCTCCCCCTCCCCGCCGGGCTGGCCCTCTGACTCTCGAGTCTTTCCCAGAACCTGGGATGTCAGTGCCACAAATAGATGACTTGCCACTGCGCCAGCAAGCCAGTCAGAAGGTGAATGTTTTAATGTTTAATATAATAAAATGAAGCAGTATAAATATGTTTGAAGACTTTAAATATGATGTGAATAAATCAAAAATGTTAGCACGTAAATACAGGAATATTTTGAATAAAATTATTGACAACTGAGCACCCACACAATGAGGTTTGGTATGTTTTATTGGGAAGGGGATCTGGGAATAAGAATGTTTGCCAGTTTTCAAGGCAGGCCCATTTGTTCCAGGCCCTGACCTAAAGGTGACTCAGTGGGCTGAACAGAAGGGAGTGGGAAGGGGGGATGGAGTGGGGCTTTAGAGCAAAGGAGGAAATTTAAACAAGAATAATAAAGCAAGATGACATCACAAGAAGGGGCGGAGCCTAAGAACAGGACAAGAAAGGGGATTGGGTAAAGGAAAAGAGAGATAGAGTTGGGGACAGGAACTTAAAAGGGGCTGCCACAGGCAGGCTTACTCACTATTTTGTTTACTAGTAATTTTCCCACCCACCAAACCTAATGAATAGTGGAGGAAAAGAAAATGGTATGGTGAATGGGGAGAAATAATGTAGGAACAGAATGCTGAAGGTGGACAGTAGATCTGTCAAGTAAAAGGCACAAGGGGAAATAGGACCCCTAGCACATGCTGAAGGTGGAAGGCAAGATTATAGAAACGTTCAAAGAAAAAGAAAGGGGGGGGGTCAAGGATGTGAGATGTAGGCAGCTCTGGGTGTACACCCTGAAGGCCACATAGCAACATAAAGCAGAAGAGGAGTACGAGTGTACCCACTTACCTAACAGGAGAAGAAGAGAAAAGAAAGATGATGACCCCAGATGTACATCTGGGGGGAGAAGATGAATGTTTTAAAGTCTGATACAATAAAATGCAGCAGTATCAATATGTTTGAAAATGTTACATATGATGTGAATGAATCAAGAATTTTAGTGTGAAAATACAGGAATACTTTGAATAAAATTATTAACAACTTAGCACCCACACAACAAGGTTTCGTTTGTTTTATTGGGAAGGGGATCCGGGAACAAATTCAAACATAGATCACTTTTGCAGAAAACAAATGCATTCTTGCTATCTGATAGAAAACAAGTTATAACAATTTCTCTAAGTGTTTAACTATCTGCCTCATTCATCCAAAGATAAGGTTTCTTGCTGCAGTATATCTCCTTATTTCTGTTAAATACAACTCAAACATAGTTTTACAGGAAATTGAGCTGAAAATTAAATGTTTTTAGGCTGATCCCTCCTGTATGAAAATTGTCATGACATTTTCTAATTCAGATGTGTCTACCATCGAATCTCAGTTGGAAACAATATACCATAAGATATCAAGGAGCTATTACATCCTGTAAGAGTACTCAACTGGTACTTTTTATTTCAGAATTATTTTTCCTTTTGATAATTAGAAGATTTTCCAAGTAATGTTACAGTGTGTGATGTGTGGATCGGTATTCTGCCTGGAAGCTGGCATATCTAGACTCATCCCTCCTACCTGAGCAACATTATGACATCACCAGGTATGGCACCAGAAATGGCCAAGAAAAAACAATTGGTTTCTGCCAGTCTGTGCTCTTCCAATGTCACGTTTAGTGAGGTCAAAATAGATGTAGTAGGAAATGTTTATTTTTAAGTAGGTAAACAACCCCAAGAGGACAAGGAAGCATCATTTACTCAAGGCAGGAATGTTTTACAACATTAGGTTAAGTACATAGAGTTATAACAAATACAGTGCAAGCAAAGTGAGGGTAACAGTATTACAGTCATGTTTTCAAAGGCTGCAGGAACTCATGTAATTGGCATTTAGTTCTATGGGAAGCCCTTGTTTTACACAAGTCACCTATTGCATTGGCATCTGATGTTTTTAGCTCCTGGTGCCCTGCTGAACCAAACATGCTCTTTTGTTTCAGATTGTTATCTTTATATTTTAATAGTTTACTCTTGGGAAAATTATTTTCTGTGTTTTTTTTCTCTTGTAACATTCTGAAAGCAAATAAATATATATATTTCACAGGAATTACAGAGTTTTGTTTTTTATTTCATTCTGCTGTCCAGTCAGCACAATAAAATGACCCAAACCTTGACCATGTTCATCATTTTTTTAAGTAACATCAGGCAAGAAATTAACATTACAGTTAAATGAGTTTATTGCTTTAAGGTAACCTCATTTTTCTGGACTCACAATTATCTGAACTAATCTAATATCTCCCAAGCAATTCAGATAATTGTGACTGTACTGTATAGGCAATAGATAATCCACTACAGGGCATATGGTTTTCAATGATATATGCACACACACCTTGGTGTGTGTTGTGATGCACAAGGCTGCAGGCTGAATGCATTCAATCACCTAAACCATGTGTATATTTGAACACAACCGCACACCCTGTAGTGGATTATCTATCTTAAACATGACTAAAAATGTTTTTTGGGGGATATAAAGTAGTTCTTGTCTGGCAAAAATGAACTTTGTTTATGTGACCTGCTTGGTCCGCCTTGATTTTGATAGGTAAAACATGATAAAAAAAAAGTAATCTGATTGCCCTGCTATTTTACACTGTTTGAGGTGTAATGACTTTCACTTTCTGCTGTATCTTGCTGCACCACTGTCGCCTGCAGATGTATGGGTGGTAGGGCACGCAGAACATAAGGGGGGGATGGATGGGCTGCGCTGAGTGTCTCTTGATGCCAGCATCCCTATGGGGAGGGCTACACAGCACAGCAAAAGGGGAAGAAAGTCAGAAACTGCTCTTTCTGGCATGATGATTACCAACCCTCTGCTGGCACTAAACCAGTGAACCAGGCACCTCCCAGAATCTGGATCAGTGAATTACAGGTTGAGGGACTCCCTGCCACCCTACCACAGAGGGAAAGCTGTGGGGGACTAGGGAGAGTAAGTCCAGGGAGAAGCCAGGTGATGGGGCAGGGAGAGTCAGTGGGAAGGAGGCCAACCAAGGCTGAAGGAAGAAAAAGAGTGAAAAAAAAATAGTGAACAGCAGACTACAGATTCAATGAGACTCCATGTACCTTTTTAGTGAGATGACCTCAACTTCGCAGACACACACACACGATTCTATGTGAAAAAAGTGAAAACAATAACAGCATCAAAAACAATGCAGCAATAACTGAAAACCCTGAAACCAGAGCATATATTGTCACAGACTCCAGGCAGAAGGCAAAGGACAGAGAGGAACACAAAACCATTGAGGGTGGTGGATGTACAACTGTGAACTACAGCGGGGGTGAAACTTAGGGAGGTGGACTGGCAACAAACCCACAACACTTCCGGGGTCAGACAATGTGCACAAAAACCTTTCCTCCTACAAAGATTTTCACCCAAAACCTAATATTGCAACCCTAAGGGAGGGCAAGTTGGGGAAGGGAGAACATACAAAAAAAATTAAATTCACACTGGTTTTGAACTTAGGCGTCCTGCACAGAGTAGCATCACACGGGCGATGATTCTAACCACTAAGCTTTGGCAGCAGCATGATTTGAGACCACATTGGCTGGATTTCATCCCTTCAATTTATCACTACACACCTACCTCACTAAAGCAACTATACATAGCTGAAGTGACCATGTGCTATACTAACAATGTAGCTAATCTTGCTTTCGCCATTACTGAGTCACCGTTTTTGACTCACTCTTTTTCCCTTGCTGTTTTCATGGGATACCCCCCCCCAACACATACATACATCAGCTACTTAAGCAACTGAAGCCTTTCAGAGTTTTACTTTTGTTGATCAGATATATCTCACACACACACACGCACACACACACACTTTACTTAAGTAGCTGAACCCTTTTGAGTTTAACTTTTGCTGGTCAGCTGTATTAATAACTGAGTTTTGTATTTATTTATAGTTCAGTATCATTGTACAAAATGTATAGATTTTATAAAGCCCAATTCCCTTTTCTGGTAACACAGCTGATTTGGGAGGAATCATCAACTCTGATTTTATTTATTTAAACTTTTGTTAACCAGGTAAGCACAATGAGCCAAGGCCCTTTTTCATGAATGACCTGGGACCATAAAATAACAGCCAAGTTGTTACATAGTTTACAAAAAGATGGTACAATCAGTAGAAACAATACAATATATCAATCATACAATAAGTAAAAAATGTAGTCATATACTGTACTATTAACAAAGACATCATATTGAAACATTCACATTGTAATTGGCTAAAAAGATGTTTCTTCAACTGTGATTTAGAAACCTAACGTCCAATCCCACCTAATTAAGATCCCGGTAAGCTATTCCAACTTTTAGCTGTGCTAACTGTAAATGAACACTCTCCCATGTTTGTTTTCATATTAGGGATAGCAAATGTGTAATTCCGCTTGAACGCAATAACCCTTCATCTTTTTTAAGTTGATAAAGTATAAAAAGAGGGGAGTCAACCTTTTGTCTTAAGATGTTATCTGTCAAGCAATTTAAGTTAAATGAACAATTTAGTTTTGGTGGAAAGCAACCAGTTTGCTTATATAATGTACAGTAATGTGTTTGATAAGGTAGTTTCAATGCAAATCTGCACACTCCATGAAATGTTGAGGTCAATGAAGACAAATCAGCTTTGACTAAATCTGAGAAAAGAAATGGATTGTAATTCATCATGGACAAAAGTGCACCTTTGGCAAGCATTGTTCAGGCCTGTAAGGTCAGGCATTTTTTTAATTTAAGCAAAACACTAAGTTTCTGATTAATCTGTCTGCTAATTAATTCAATATGCACTGAAAATGTAAAACTTTTGTCCAATAAAAATACCCAGATATTTGAATTGGGTAACCTGTTCCAATAAGACACCAGAAGTGTCTTATTATTTTAAGCAAAGATCATCTTGCAAGTCTAATTTTTAACCAAATAACAATTTTTTTTTTCTATATTTAACAGCAGTGTCTTTTCAACCAATTATCCAGTGCAGGAAAATCAACATTTAATGATTGGTTTAATACTTCCACTGATGATGAGTTACTGTACAATGTTATGTCATCTGCAAACATTATTATGTTTGTGTTCTTTAATAATGAAGGTAACACATCAATAAACAAAGAGAACAGATGATGATTGCTTACTGGAATTCAAGATGCATCAGAGCCACAGGCAAGGATACTGAAAGAAATTGTTTACACAACTTGGAATCCCATATCGTGCCAAGTAATAGCTTCATAATACTTTTCCGATTACTGGCTGCCCTTATTTTATCTGAACTCACAATAAATATCTCACAAACAAAAGAGCAAGGAAAGAGAACTGACAGGTCTGTTATACAGTAGCACTGCACACTGTAAACAGATTTCCAGATTTATGCAAATATAATACAAACTTGTCCCTCGAACCACCCCAGAAATAATCCACAACCACACCATTTTGAAATCTTTGGATGCTCGTTGGCAGACGCATTTATTAATGCTATTGGCACAATCCATCCATCTACAGTTCAATTGTCATGTCCAATCAGATACATTTATCATAACATAACATAATTTAGTCTTCAACATTCTTCTCCTTCTGGCCTCATCTTCCTCCTGGTTGTTCTCTTCCTTCCATTCTTCTGGGTCTGGACACTGAATCCAGACCCCTCCTCCATCACCAGAACCAGTCTGTTTTCTTGCTGAACATAGGCCTCCCGTTCCAGGCCTGGACACTCTGTATGAGGCACCCAGACCTCCATTCTTCCATTCTTCTGGGTCTGGAAAATAAATCTGGGCCCCCTCCTCAGTCACCAGAACCAGGCTGGTTCCCTTTTGAACCCAGGCCTCCCTTTCCAGGCCCAGACACTCTGTATCTGGCACCCAGACCTATTCCCCCTCCTCCTTTTAATCCATGCCTGGGCCTTGCCCCAGTCCATGGTCCTACCTCCCCACCTCTATCCCCTTATTTCTTTCTACACCCTTTTTCTTCTTCTCCCTAGCACCCTTCACATGTCCTCCTTGTTATACCTTTCATTCATTGGGAACACTGTAACCCCCCGGCAGAGCTCCACCTAGCCCCCCAGCCCTCAGCTACCTCTTTACAGCTCCATATGTATGGCCCCCTTGACCCAGGGCCTCAGGCACCAACCACTGTTGCCCACTCCAAATTATGTGACAAAACCTGTCCCCCCGACACCCACCTTCTAACAGGAAGGGTGAGTGTGAAAACCCCAGCAAAAGAGGGCTAGCTGCCTGTGAGCTGCCCTTAAATAGCCTATTATGACTCCAATTAGGACCCCCTGATGGTCCTTCCCCCCCTGGCAAATACCCAGGCCCCTGGGCTCCTTGTCATATGATGCTCAACCTTGCCCTTGCCCTTGTCCATGCCCCTGCCTTTTGATGTCACTGGATCCTACCCCTCCCCTTTCCCCTGCTGCAGCCCTTGACTTCCTAGCTTTATTTCTGGGAGGGGAATGGGACAACCTGGCTTGCCCTTTAATTGGTAAGCTTAATTGTACCTTGACCCCCCCCTGCCCCAGAAATGAACCACAACCACACCATTTTGAAATCTTTGGATGCTCATTGGCAAACATATTTATTCATTCTATTGGCACAATCCATCCATCTACAGTTCAATTGTTATGTCAAATCAGGTACATTTAACATAGCATAATTTAGTCTTCAACATTCTTCTCCTTCTGGCCTCATCTTTCTCCTGGTTGTTCTCTTCTTTCCATTCTTCTGGGTCTGGGCAATGAATCTGGCCCACTCCTCCATTACCAGAACCAGGCCAGTTCCATGTTGAATCCAGGCTTCCCCTTCCAGGCCCAGACACTCTGTGTCCGGCAACCCAGACCTATTCCCCTCCCCTTTAATCCACGCCTGGGCTTCTTGTCTCCAGCCCTATGGTCCTACCCCCTCCCCCACCTCTTGCCCCCTCCCCAGTTTTATTTCTTCCACCACCCTGCTCCCGCTAGGATGGAGGGGTTCCCCCCTTGTGAGTTAAAACCTCAGGCCTTTTTGGGCTATCCTCCCAACTAGCCCACTAATCAGCCTTAGGAATAGATACATCCTGAACTCAGTCAGGTGCACCCAGTCCGATCTGTAGATCACTGCCTGCTCGTATGTTATGTCCCTGTGCTGGATGTGTATCCACCCATTTCTATGACTGCTCCTGGCACCCTTCTGTTGAGTTGCTTCCTGACCGTTTCTATAAGCTTGACATCCTTGGCTCCCCTCCATACCCTTCTGAACGTGATCTCAGACAAGTCAATGATCACACCCAGCCACTACTCTCTAAAGGTTTCAAAACCACCAACATTTGTTGCCCTAACTCCCCACCCAGGTATCCATCCCAGGTCATTGCCACCCAGATGTACCACTATGCACGCTGGCCTGCCTCACTGCCCCTTCAGTTCCTGCAAGAGAGCCAACAGCTGGGCCCATTTCATATGCCTGATGCCTTTCCATTGTACGCTGGTACAATTTGGCTCTGGGTGCAGATTTGTCCCTCTGCCCATGGTGGCTGCAAACTATTCTGCCCAGTACACAAATGAATGCCCCACAATCCACACCTTCCGTCTGGTACCTGCCATGGGAATAAAAGAAAATAGCATGAATCATCATTTGTTAGCACCTGACATACCGTTTCTAACTGTTTGAACTTCAGCAGCCGACTCCCTTCAGTGCCTTCCTTATTACTGCCCCACCTGTAATGCCATGACTGGCATTCCATCCCATGCCAGAACATCGCCCTCCGGCACTGCCCTGTGGTTTTCATATTCCTCCCATGCAGCCCACCATGCAATTCAGTGCCCTGGGCTTCCTGTGCAGGGTCACTGTTGCCTCCCACCCCTTCTGGTCTGTTTTTGACCTGGACAAACTGATGGAGCTGGTGTCCCCCTCGACCTGTACCCTTTCATGTTGTAATGAGAGTTTGGGCACCCCTTTTTGGGGTGCCACCACCTCCCCCCACCCTGAATGCCGCAGCTGCCATTACCATGAAGATTGCACTGAAGAGGCGGGCCTCCTGGGCTGAGCTGCACATGCTCCATGTGGCCCCCAACACCTTGTCCAGCAGTTGGCATCAGATCGGGCTCCTACCATTCTTCCTGCTCCCTTGTCCCATCTACCATCAAGCAAGTATCCTCTTGACCATCCTGCCTGCCATGGCATCTGGCCACCCTCTGTCCAGGCATGCCCATCTCACTCCTGCTAACTGAACCACTATAGTGACATGTGCCATCCCCTACTCCCATTTTTCTACCACAATCATCTTGACCTGCTCTTCCCGGACCGGTTTTGTCCTGTCCCACACCTGTCTAGCTCTAAACTCCTAGAAGCTGGCTCAAACCCCTTTGTGCACCCTCAGGGTCCTGGTTGCCCAGAAGGCCTGGTACAACGTCCTTGCAGTGGACCTCCAATACCCCACATCCAGTAACCTGTCGAACTGTAAGTGGGAAAGACTGTCAGCTAATTCATTCTTGATCCCCTGGATATGCTGTGCTTTGAATGACACATTCAGCTTCAGCTCCAACAGTACCAACCTCCTTACTCGGCCCACTGTCTCCATGTTCCTGCCCTGCCTGTTGATGACCTCTTCCTTCCCTCTATTGTCACTCCACAGCATGATGTGTTTTCCCCTCATCTGCTCTCCCCACACCACCATGGCAACCCAAATTGGGAATATTTCCAAAAATATGATGTCTCTCAACAGGCCTTCTGCCCCCCATTAGCTTGGCCAGCCCTCCGCCATCCATTGCCTTAAAATATGCTCCCATTCTGAGTGCCCCTGAGGCATCGGTGTATAGCTCTAGGTCCATGTTGCACTCCCATTCCATCTGCCAGAACATTATTCAGTTATACTGGTCTAGGAATTCCTCCCAAACCTTGAGGTCCTCTCATACTCCCTTTGAGATGTCCACCCAATGGTGTGGCTTCTTCGCCTTTCTGGTCACCCTCCCTAGTCTTCTCATAAATGCCCCCTCCGGGCTGATTGCCTTGCATGCAAAATTAAGGTGCTCCAGTAGCTGCTATACTTGTACCAGCTGCACCCTCTACCTCCTTATTTCTTGTGCCAGTAGCCCACATACCCTGGCAACTTTGTCCCCCAGTAGCTGGAAACCACCTTGCTCCGTGTCCATCTCGATTCCCCAGGAACCCCAGCTTACACACTGGACCCTCAGTCTTCCCTTCTGCCAGTGGGATACCAATCTAATCGCACATTGCCATGAAGTCCCTCAACATGCCCTGCATCTCTGCACGGCTTCCCCCTGATGATCAGGAAATCATCCAGGTAGTACACTACCCTCTTGTGGCTGTATTTTTCTCTGAACCTTCACTGGACCCATGAGCTGAAACCCTCAAACATTGAACAGACCACCGAGCAACCCATGGGCATGGTCTTGTCAATGTATATTTCCTCTTCAAACTAAACCCCAGCAGGTACCAGTCAGTTGAGCTGACTGGAAGCAGCTGAAAAGCAGACTCTATGTCCATTTTTGCCAACCAGACCCCCTTTATTGCCCTGATCAGCTCTACCACTTGATCTAACAAGGTGTAAGATACAGTTTGTAGGTGGTCTGGAATGCCCTCATTCACTGATTGCCCTTTGGATATGACAAATGGTGAATCAGCCTGTATTCACCTGCCTGCTTCTTGGAGACCACCCCCAAGAGGGATATCGAGAATTAAGGGCACGGTTGCACCACCAGCAGCCCCTCCACCCACTCTGCCCTTGTCTCTTTCCTTATCTTTTCTCTGACCACCCCTTCCTTTCCTGTCACCAAACCCAGGTTCATGGCCCTCATCCCTCTTCACAGCCCTTGGAAATCCAGCAAGAAACTTTCTCTGAAGCATGCTTGGAGGCTCCTGCCCACCTCCTTGTCCGGATACTCCAGGGTCCATGTCTCCACCACCTCCCATTCAATGGGGGTGTGGGCCAGCGAGTACCCCCAGCTCCCCCTTTCCTGCTCCTGTCTAATAACTGTAGGTCACCCCGAGGCCTCCTGTTATGCCCCCTACCTGTGTTGGAGCCTCCCCCTCCTGCTCACTTGAAAGGGGAGGTCCTGTTGATTGGCCGCTCCCCTGTCCTCCCCTATCCCCCTTTTTCTGCATGTTGTCAACTGGTGCGCTTCCCTGCATCTGGAGCAAACATGCTTTAATTTACAGTGAGACCAATTGCAGATTGCCTTGTTGAACCTCCAACAGGTTTCTGCACCTGTGGCCCATGTGGTCTGCCTCCCAGTGTCCCCTCCAGCTGGAATCACCTGACCTGGCATAGACATAGTCTTCACCCAGAACTCATAATGGGTGCTGTCCCACCTCAAGTCTCCCCTTGCTGTCATGCACCTCCAGAGGACCTCATCATATCTGAGCCATCTGAAACCCAACTTGGCATTGTATGAGTCCCTGATGGTCACCATGAAGGTCAGTAGTGGGATAGTCAGTTCAAACCTCTTTTCCAGGACTATGGCACAATTTTTCCCTTTCCATTTTGCCTCCTCTGCCTTGTGGCACACAACTATGAGCTCCACGGCCAACTAAGATTCTCACACCGACTCCTTCTGCTCATACTTCTTGGCAGTATCCTTTTCCACCAATCCGAATATGTCCACAAACTCAGCTTTCCATATTTGCTCCTTTAGTGAGGCTGACACGTGGTCACCCAACATGAGTCCTGGGGGTCTGTCATATTTCTGGCCCCCAACTTGTGCCACTGTCTCCCCACCTTCATCTTTCCTCCTATGTTCTGGAGCACTTTTTCCATTTTGTCTATCCCTGCCTCCCCCATGTCCCCCAGAAGCCCCTCCAAGTAGTCCTTGAGGTTACCATGTTTGGTGATAGCCACCATGTCCTTACCCCCATTTGGGCTTCCGTTATCTGGCTCTGGCCATGTAACCGCCGCTGGCTCGGGGTTGGCCATCGCTCCTAGGAGCTTCTTGGCTGGTTGCTCTTTCCCCGCCTGTTTGTCCCACTCCTTCCATTTTCACTGCACTTCCTCCTCCTCCTCTTTCTGTTTTGCTACTATCGTGAGCTCTGAAATCTGTCCCATCAGTTTAGCAGCCTCCTCCATCATCCTCTTGCTGGTCATCTGTTTTTTTCTTGGGCTCCATCTCTGTAAAATTATTATCGGTGGAAATAAGAGAACATGTCAAACCATGGTCCTACTGGTATTCTTTCTGCTGGCCCAGCCCACCATTATGCCTCTGGCTACAGCCAGGATTGCCTTGCACTGGGTTTTTTTCCTCTACTCACCCCAGTGCTATGCCTCCAGCCACAGTGAGGCTAGCCCCATGCTGAGGGTTGTCCACAACCGATGATCAGCCCCCCCAAAGCTTGCCCCGTGGCACACAGAGCCTAGGCCACCAGCCCAGGGACCATGTGACTGGTGCCTAAAACCCATAGCCCAGGGGGACCACAGCTTGCAAACTACCTGTGTGAAACACAGATTTGACCTGAAGCCCCCCTAGGCACTAGGACTTCTACCCTTGTGCTGGCTCGATTAAAACTGGTACTAAAGCTCCTGACAGGCATGAAAGAGGCCCATGGCCCTATCACCCCACTTGTCCATCTTCCAGTGGAACCACAGGCAGGGAGAGAAATAACAAGAGGGAGCCACTACAAATTGCAAACTAAATCCTGTGGCTACATTCAAAACATAAGACGGGTGAGAAATGCTTCACTGACTGTCCCCACACTAGCATCACCACACTAAAGTCCCATCCTAAAACAGTAACAACCTCTACAAACAATCCCACTGCTGAGCTTCAATGTAAAAATGCCAAGCAAATGCCTAGCATGAGCTCCTTTTTAAAGCGTAAATACTACTAAAACGCTATTCCATTTAAAATGCTAGAATCCAGCATACCAAGAATGCCATCCCAAACTCTGTGAAAAAGGAATGCTCTATTTTTCAACCAACAGTAACCAACTAATAAGTCAGAACAAGCTTGAATTTGCTTCCCCAGCCCCTAACTGCTCATCCTAAATACCAGCAAATTTGATCTTTTTTTTAAATGCCTGTTATTGTGCATCTTTTAAAATGCTGAAAATAAACATTATTCTTGTTAAACTCAAGTCTTAAAACCAGTCAAATGCCATACATACTTTACTGGGCCTGGCATGCCATATGGTCAGCAGGCCTCAAAGCCTATATTCTCTTATTTATCTTTATTAATCCTTTAAATAATTTACTTTCTAGTCTCCACCAGGCAAGACTAAACCTTTCAGCAAACCTGCTTATGATTTGTATATCTCCAATGCCTGCTTTAACCTATTAATCAGCTAAACATAAATGTTTAAATCACGTTTTATTTGTTTTTTTTTTAACAACAGCTAGCAAGCGGCTGCCAATCTTCCAGCATATCTTTTCTTTTTTAAAAAATCTTTGAAATAAATACCTTAAACCATGAAAAGTTCATTCTGTATTAAAAACTGGCTCTTCCTTGCTCTAGCAACACCCCCTTACAGAAGGACTCTGCTGGCTGCCTGAACCAGAGTACTAGGACCTAAATTCCATGTGGTCAGCCATGAGGCCAGCAGGGCAAGACAAAAACCTCTCACCAAAAAAGCCTGTAATTTGTCTGTCTGCAATGTCTGCTTTAACATATTAATCAGCAAACCATAAAAATTCTTAAATCGCCATTTTTTTTACAACAGCTAGCAAGCAGTGGCTAATCTTCCAGTGTATCTTTTTTTTAAAACAAATCTTAGAAATAAATACCTTAAACCACAAAAATTCCATTCTGTATTAAAACTGGCCCCTAAAGGCTCCAGCCAGGCCATGCTCTAGCCTCTGGCTGGCTTAAGCAACAAAGCCACAGCAGTTGCTACATACTAACATACTAAAATACCAGCAGAATAGGCCTAACGGTCTTTCGTGTCTGCTCGTTTGGTCAGCCCCCACCTTGGTTGCTGACCTTGCTGACCCCCTCGCCTTTTCTGGCTTCTCCCTTCCCAGTTCCGGATATTCTTGCTGCAATGGATTTTGCTTCCAGAACCCTTCCCCTGTACCTGTCCCACCCCCTCTTGAACCCCTCCACTGTCTCTGCCTCCACCAGCCCCTAGGCAGCACATTCCATGGCTCCACCACCCTCTCAGTGAAGTAGCACCTCCTCCTTTCTTCCCTGAATCTTCCCCCCTCCAGCTTCCACCCATGCCCTCTAGTGGCCCCCTCCTCCTTCCTTCAAAGCACCCTGACTGTTCCTCCCTATTTACCCTCTTCATGTACCTGAAGACCTCTATCATGTCCCCCCGGTCCCTTCTCTCTTCCAATGTGTACATATTTAGCTCTTCAAGCCTCTCCTCATAGGTCCTGTCCCCCAAGCCCCAAATCATTTTGGTTGCCCTCCTCTGGACCCTCTCCAGGAGGTTAATGTCCCTCTTTAAGTGTGGCCTCCAAAACTGCACGCAGTACTCAAGGTGCGGCCTCACCAAGCAGTTATACAGAGGGAGTATATCACATTCTTTCTCACACAAATACTGAAAAACTATTCCTTAAAACAATAAAAGCACAGCAGTTGCTAATATACTTCTTAAAACCAATCTTGTATCTGCATGACTGGCCCTTTTAAAAACCATGCAATTTCCACTGGGCTGAGCCATGCTACCATCATATGGCCTGTAGTGGCCTAGGTAAACAGATTCTGCCTTACCTTGTTTGCCAATGAATGTGCTGAAACTGTAAAAAATCCAGGCAAAAGAGGGCTAGCTGCCTGTGAGCTGCCCTTAAATAGCTCATTTGGACCCCAATCAGGACCCCTGATGGCCTCTCCCCCTGGACAATCCTCAGGGCCCTGGGCTCCTTGTCATATGATGCTCGCCCTTGTTCCAGCCTCTGCCTTGTGATGTCACTGGCTCCTCCCCTTCCCCCTTTCCTCCCCACAGCCCTTGGCTTTCTACCTTGATTTCTGGGAGGGGCCTGGGACAACCTGGCATGCCCTTTAATTGCCAAGCTTAATTCTCATGCAAACATTGTGTAGAATCTAAACAAAAGAAATCAAGGCCCTTATATTTAATGTGCAGGGTCATTTCATTTAAACAGCTGAAAACGTGCTCCAGAAGGTTGCCAAAATAATAATTACTACTAATTATCATTCTTGTTATTAGTATTATTATTATTCTGTAATCACGTGTCTGTCCTATGTCAATACCTTTATAGTTTTTTCTTTTTGGGACTCTTGGATCTCTTCAGGGATAAACACCAGCTATTAATAGATTTGGCATTGTCTTAAATGCAATGTTTTATTTGCTGCTGAAATAGATATACAGTTCCTGCAGTAAGCATTTACCATAAAAATCAGTTGCTTCGAGTCTTCAACATTTGAAACAGTAATATCTGCTGAGATTATTGTGTAATAAAGGATCATATAAAACAAGTAAAATGAAAATTCAGCAGTGTTATTGTTATCCTTATTATAATTATTATTTCATGTATTATACCAGGTAGTGGACTGGGTAAAATAAAACAAGCTGCTACTTAAGCTATATTGTATGACACACAATACACACTGCTATTTATGTACAGCAAATTATTGCCCAAAACATAAACACTGAGGTTGAATTTCATGAGATATTATTGTTTTATGTTCATCAATTTATAGATAGCTAGATAGATAGATAGATAGATAGATAGATAGATAGATAGATAGATAGAGTGGGATATTCAGAAATGCGATAAAGGAATGCACAACCCCAGCGCAGCACAAGTCAACTGCACAATGGTGCAGTGACTGTGATATTCAATGGTTGTGCACTGCAACATGTGCCAGTGCAACATGGCTGAATATCGCATGCACTGCACCATGGCGCAGTGAGAGGTGTACCAGGGAGCAACGAAATATGTGCCATAGTGCAATCAGGGATGCGCAAGGGGCAGAGGAAGATGAGCCAAGGCACAGCAGGAACATCCACAGGCACAGCAGCAAGACAGGCAAGGGGGAAGGGGGAAACAGTGCAGGACGGTGGGTGCACTAGACCAGGACCACTGTCAGGGACACAGCCAGCACACAGGTCACCACTGCACAGGGAGTGCAAGCATGAAGTCAGCAGTACCCCCACCCTCCCTTGGTGGATGCAGGGCACAGGTGGCACTGATGCACAGGGTTGGGCACCCCTGGCCACCACACACCAGAGGGCATGCAGCTGTCCGGCCAACAAGTCACACCCCTACACATGGCACTCACCACACACATGCCACACATCCCAAACTGCTGTCCCAGGTCCATGCCATGGCACAGCCACCGACCAAGAGGCAGGCCAGCACCATCCATGCACCACCCAACAGCACAGGTGCAACACATGATCACCACCACATTGCTGCAGCATGGACCCACAAGCCAGCCACAAAGCAGACACAGAAGGGTAAACAAGTAACACATATACTTTTTTTTTTGAAATTTCTGTTTCTACATCCTCCTGCCCTCACAGAGCCGTTCCTTCTGGAGCACACATGAAGCCCTGCCCCTGCCAGCACCTTTCCTACTCACCTCAGGTCCCTTCATCAAGCCACGGAATACCCCCGGCAGGGTCGGGTCTAGGGGCCCCCCGAAATCTTGGGATCTTGTTCAGGTCCTGGGTTGTGGATGGGCGCTGGCACATTAGGACCCGCCTCGGTGCTCCTTCATCCAGGCTCTGTGGGGATCCATTTTTCCATTTTCTCCCTGCTGCGTGCCTGGCGTCCAGGCATCCGCTGGGCGTCGGCAGCGTACCCCCCACTCCTCACTCCAGAAGGGGCAGCCTCAGGGCGATGGGCTGCGGCCTGCGCTAGCAACCAATTGAGCCTCTTTGAGACCAAGCTTGCCGTCGACCCCAGTCTCCACCAGGGGTCGCCACCGGTATGGTATCCCTCTCCCTGGAGAAGGCGAGGCTGTCCTCAGATGCTCCAGCCTGTCTCCCCCGCCGACCCCTCGATGATCTGAGCTCGCCTGACTGATGGCCGGGCGTGGCGCGAGGTGGCGCCCAGCGCCAACCCTCAGCACCACCGGGCCGGCAGTAACACATATACTGTCTGAAAGTAACACAGTAGAACAGTAACAGAACAAGGGATCAGGGGACAGGGCCTGTACAGGTGGATGGGGTAAGGGAAGGCAGGGGTGTGAAGGGGGCTGGTGGTCCTCAAGGTTGGCCTCAACCTGCCTGTGCCTGGTGCCTCCCCCTGCACCTTTCCTGGAGCAGGAGCTGCCAGGTCTGGTCAGCCATCTCCATCATATGGGATGCTATTAAAATGATCTGCCACAGCAGATGGCAATAGAGCTGGAGTCTGGAAGCCCTCTGGACACCTATGACAGAGGAAGGGACAGGTGATCAGTGCAAGTCCAAAGCACCACAGCCCCCCTGTTTACAGTGGACAGTGGGTGCACATGCCCCAGGAGTGGCACAACAGCCAACCACAGTGGGCAGGCCTATGTCTGCTGCTAACCTGGCAAGCCACAGTGGTACACTGTGCTGGAATCCACTGCCCAATGGCCACCCAGCAGCACTGCGGCAGACAGGTGGCATGGTGTTGCAGTGGAACCACAGCGGCACAAGTGGTAGCCGGATGCACACTGGCCCACCAACTGCTGCCACACATGTGCCAGTGGCTGCTCTGCAGTGCCACATACACTGCACCATGTGCCAACCACAGCTGCCATGGCAGAAGGTGCAAGGGACCAAGGCCATAGCCCCACACCTGCCGCCCACCCTGCACAACAATGTGGGACCTCACAGTGCCTACCTGCTCCCCATGGTGCTCCACTTGCTGATCCTGGCACTGCATGCCTGGCTGGGCCTCCTCCCACTGCCGATGGGCCAAGAGCGGCCTGCTGCAGACCGCCAAGTGCTCAGGCCATCCTTGCTCTCCTCTGGTCCTTAGGTCCTTGGACAGGAACACAGACAGGCACACATCAGAACACAGCCACAACATGGGCCCACTGCCCCCACCATCCATACATAGAGTGCACCCTGGCCCATCAGGGCCTCTGGGCATATGCGCAGCACACTCAGTGACTGACAATACCATGCCACAGGGTGTGCTACAACAGCCCCCCCACATGGCATGCAGTCCTGCCAGCCCCATGGAACAGTGGATTTGCACAGACGCAATCGGGGTCCACTCACCTGGCCATGGCATGGCCCCCTGCCAGAAACATGCCTGCAGCACTCTCAGTAACTCCAGGTTCCTCCGGACCAGGTCCCCTTATCGGTGGAAACACTGCTCCCTGGTGCACAACACACTGGTGGCCTGGACAAGGCCATTGGTTATCTTCTGCCACACATCGGTCCTGGGCCTCGGGAGGGGCTGCTGGCCAAACAAGCTGGCAGCATGGAGCAACCAGCTTCACGATCTCCACCTGGCTCCAAACCTTATAATTTTAAAATGGGACAATATTTTTTCACTAAATCTTCCAAAGCAACACCGTTGGCACTGGTCCCTTCTACCCTGAACATTTTCTGAATAAAATCCATGTGGTCTAGGCTGTATGTGAAAGCAAAAAAATTTCCAGCGTAAAGTATAGAAAACAAAACTTTTTTTCTGTTTTTTGGCACTCCCTATCTCAAAAATTGAACAAGATGCTGTCACAAATCTTTCTACATCTTGAGATTCTGCCAGCCTTACCATGCATGCCAACCTTTGGGCTATTTCCACAAAGAACGCTGAAGATTTTAAGGTGTAAAAACCTAAGTTTAACATTAAACGGGCTACTCAACCCTAATTATAGGTGTGTGATTGCACCCCTATAATATATTATAGGGGAGCATTTGCATCCCTATGGTTATGGTTAAATGCACACTTATGTTAAACTGAAAGTTTTGCACTTTAATAACATCATAACCATTCAAGCATTTCTTTTTTTACATTTAGTAAGCTTTATTAAGGTTCCCATTTAACAGACAATACACTAAACACCATTACATAGCATGTTTCGAGACAATACTCCAGTAACATAGATCCATTATACCATTATTGCAGATCAATATCCTGTGTTTGGCACCTTGAAAAGGAGTAAATATGTTACTATTGTAAAATTAATGTTGAAAACCAAAAAACAAAAAACTCCCAACCACCACCCCAACCATATCTTCCCACCCGATACCCTCCCTCCTCCCCACCCCCAATTTCCTTCACCACCGGTGAAAAAACAAGTAAAAAAGAGAGAGAGAGAACAGGAAGGGAAACCTCCCCCTAATTCCAACTATGTTCCATATATTTAGGGGTAAGTTCTTTGAGTCTGTAATATGGGTTATCTTAGCTGGGACAACTAATACCCATTGTGTTCAGCTCCAAGGAGCCAGAGAGGCCCTATTTGTAGGTATGGGGATTGTTAGATGCATAGTAGGGTTTGCAAGGGGGCCCAGATCTTCTGATTTTTTTTTAACTATTTTTGGAAATACTCGCTAAGAGGTGTTCTGCTTGTAAGGTGAAGAGGATTTCTTGGTGCCATTCTGTATATGTGGGAGTCTGCTGGTCCAACCAGTGACTTAATATCACTTTCTTAGCACATAAAGAGATTAACATCATAGCTTTCCTTTGGTTTCCAATAAGGATGTTCCCCGAGTCCCCTAGGATGCAAATTTCTGGCTGAAAAGCATTTTGTAGTCCTAATAAAGGGTCAAGTCTAGAGCGGATACTTTCCCAGAGGGGGGATGCCTTGTCACATTCCCACAGAATGTGAAACAGTGTGCCCTGCTGGGTCCCACACCTGGTACACAAGTCTGACTGAAACTTACCCATTTTATAAAGTTTTGCAGGGGTGTAATATAGATCCTGTAATATCTGAAATTGAAGCAATCTATAGCGGTCCCACCTAACATCTTTATATATTCTTTTCCAGATTTGTGACCATTGTCGGGGGACCGTGGAAATTGGGGGAGTATCCTATCCCATATGTAGTGAGGAATGCCTTCTAGGTCCGTAACTCTTTTATGCAGCTCTTTATAGTAAAAGGAAATTAAGTGAGAGATGGGTCTCATTTGTAGCGTACTAAGAATGGGGCCAACCATGTGATGATCCCATGGGCCATTGCCAAAATGCCTTATTAAGACCTAGGAAATTTGAAGATATTTAAAGCAGAAAGTAATAGGCAAATTATATTTTGCCATTATCTCTGGGAATGTTAACAACCTATAATTCTCTGTTATGTCTATAACTTTTTTTCCCACTCCACCCGACCAAAGCAAATAGTTAATTTTAAAGTTGGGGTTGCCTAAAATGAGCTGCAAGGAGTCCTTTTCCATGGAACATCTTATAGTATCATTTAGTTGTTTATGGGTATGAAGGGTTCTTACAACGGGAGTGGTTTTAAGCTGTCCTGGAACCTTGTTAAGAGAGAAGTATGGTAATGTCCTAATATCTATACCAGCTGAGACACAGAGCAACTTCTCTATTTGCAACCACAATGGAGCATAAGGTTCCAAGCCAGAGTACGGGGCAGGAATCAGCCATTGTGAGACAACTGAACAATTAATGGTGAGGTAGTAAAGGTATATATTGAGGACTTGTAGGCCACCTAGTTCTTTTGATCTCTGTAGTTTAGACAATGCCCTACAAGGGGTTTTATATTTCCAAATAAATTTGGATATAATGCCATGAACATGACTGAACCAGGCCTTAGGAGGGTATTGGTGACACAACTGAAGGGGGTACAACAACCGGGGCAGAACACTCATTTTAACAGTATTAATTTGCCCCACAAGAAAATGGGGAGTAGTGCCCAACGGTTCAAGTCAGTTTTAATTTGTGTTATTAGCTGGTCTAAATTATATTGCTTCATTTTGGAGTCAGATTGCGATAGATATATGCCCAGGTACCTCATTTTATCCTTTACCCATGAGAGCCCAAGATGTTGAATGTCAGCTTTTAAGGTCCTACTATTTAGAGGCATGACCTCTGTCTTGGACATGTTTAATTTATAGTTAGATAGTTGCCCAAATTCCTGAATAATATCCACTGTGGCCAGTATAGATTTAGACAGGTGGGTAATATGAAGTAAGATATCATCTGCATACACTGATATTTTATGTTGGAGATGGTGAATGGGGATACCAATAACTAGAGTGGATGTATTTATTTTCCTAATTAAGGGCTCTAGAAATAAATTAAACAAATACGGGGAAAGTGGGCATCCTTGGCAGGTGCCCTGTTGTAATGCAAAGGAAGGAGAAAGAACCCCATTACAGAAAATGCAGGCTGATGGGTGGGAGTAAAGGACTTTAATCCATTGTATAAATTGCACTGGAAAAAGATATTTCTGGAGTAGATTAAATAGGTAGTCCCATGACACTCGGTCAAAGGCTTTTTCTTCGTCCAGGGACACCAAAGCCGATGGTATATTGGAATACCTGGACACAGAAATGAGATAGGAAATTTTACACAGATGATCCGCCGATAGGCATCCAGCCACAAATCCCACCTGTTCGGGACTTAACAGAGTCTGCCATACTTGAGCCAATCGGTTAGCTAAGATTTTTGCTAGAATCTTCAAATCAACATTTATAAGGGATATTGGGCTATAATTTGACAACATTGTGGGGTCCTGATCTGGTTTTGGAAGAACCACAATAGTGGTGACGGTAAAACTGTGATCTGAAAGGCCATGATTGTAGACATAATTATAGAAATCGAGAAGTTTAGAGCCTAATTGGGCTTTAAATGATTTGTAGAAATTGGGTGTGTAGCCATGAGGACCTGGCGCTTTATCTACTGAGAGTGTATCAATGGCTTTGTAAACTTCATTTAATGTCAGAGGAGCTTGCAGAATGGAAATGTGGTGCTGAGACAGTCTTGCTAGCTCTATACCTTGGAGACCATTCAAGCATTTCACATGAAATTATGAAGGCATCATTAGGGATTAAAGATCTCTTGAAGTTGCAAATGTAATTTTGGTCGTATGTGTGAGTACGGGATATGGAGTGTCACAAAAATATGTAAATTACAATTTTTTGTAAATTTCTTTCTCACGCTGCTGCGCAAAAACAGTGCAGAATTTTGGTTTGAACTTTTTAGGGTATATAGGTCTTTGGTCACAGTGGTGCCTTTTGAAGGTTTGGTGAATAAATATTAATCCATTCAAAAGTCATTAAATTTCAAAGTTTCTCATTATTTCTTAAGGGAAACATTAGGTGTTCGCCTCAAAAAAAGGATTCTATGTCATACATGGGAATCCTTTGTCACAAATGGGGAATCTTTTTTCATAGTTTTTGCACTTTAATAACTTTGAAACTGTTTAACAGATTTGCATAAAATTCTACATGCTCCATCAGGGTCTGAAGATCTCTTGATGTGCAAAGTTTCTTTTCTGTCAGATATGTTGGTGCAGAGATATGTAGTGTTATTATAGGGGAACTGCCGCATCCCTATAGTTAGGATTCAGTTGTCACTTCTATGTTAAAACTGAACTTTTCACTTTAATAACTTCACAATTGTTTGATCCTTCATCAAAAATAGAAGATCCCTTGATTTGCCAAGTGTCATTCCAGTGAGATGCGTGAGTGCAGAGATATGGAGTGTTAAGAAATGTGAAAATCACAGTTTTTTGTAAAAAAATTTGTCACACTGCTGCACAAAAGCAGCTTGGTACTTTCGTCTGAAATTTTAGGGTAGAAAGCTCTCGGGTCAGATGTGCCTTTTGAAGAGTTGATGAAAAAATAATAATCCATTCAAAAATGATTACATTTTAAAAGACCCCATTATTTTTAATGGGGAAAGTTAGATGTGAGCCTCAAAATAGGATTCTGCTTCACAAATGGACAATTATCTGTTGCAAATGAATAATCTTTTGTCTCAAATGAGGAATCATTTTTCGTGCTGCCACCATCTTGTTTTTTTCTTAGACAGATAAACAAAGTTAAAAAACAGAATAAAATGATGTTTTTTGAAGCAACTAACTTGTTCTGTTAATTGGGATTTGTTCTATTGGATTCTGGTGCTAGTTTCTTTCATAAGCCACCTGAAATGTGTTTTTTTAACATGCCAAAATCCTTTTTTGAAAATTTGCAAAAAAAGAATCACGAAACAGGATCCTGTTTCGGAATTAGTGGAAGAATATTTTTCTTTTTCTCAAATAGCAAAAAAAGCATGCAAAACAAGATTCTGTTTTACAATTTGCAAAAAAAGATTGTTCTTTTTTAGCAAATTGCAAAAAAGAAAACTCAGAACAGGATATTGTTTCACAATTTGTGAAAAAATAATTTTTATACAGCTGTTTGTTTGTCACTTCACACTAAAGAAACAGCTTGGAATTTTGGTCTTAAATGTTCAGAGTTTTAAGGGATTGCCCCATGGATGTGCCTTTTGCTGGTCTGGGGAAAGCAGATTACTTTGCACTGGAGTTCTGGGGCTTTAAATTTTCCTTTGTTTCCCACAGGATAACATTACATTGTGAGGTGTAAGCAGTCGATTCTTTCTCACTCTTCTGTGAAGACATGGCTTCTGTTTTTGTATGAATTTGTCAGGGTACAAAAGGCTTGCCCTACAGATGTGCCTGTTGCTAGTTTGGTGAAAAGATATTCATTTGGTGTGGGATTATAGAGGTTTCAAATTTTCCTGTGACGATGATTCAGTTAACTCTGTACACATTTTAAGCTGTCTGCTTCTCCTACCCAATACGTAATTTTTTTTTTGATATTCTAGGAACTCTGTACAATTTTTGGTTTGTTTATTGATGCTATCCATAATGCTAAACTTTCTTTTTTTGTTAACTCCCAGGCTGTACCTGAAAATGGGCATCTATATGCCTAGCACACATTACCCGATAAACAAAAAAATACATAAAAATAAATTCCAAAGTATAACATTACAGTGTGAGGTCTTTCTTTGGTGCTGTGCATCATAGAATGGGAGAAGACTACAGTATGTTTAAAATTATGGATGTATCTAAGCCCTGCTCTCCCAAATGCAAATATGGATACTATTGTGGACTGATTGGAGCACATGGCCCTCTGGGACCTGCACTCCCACAGAGAAATAAGGATACAATTACAATATCTCAAAAAGTATGGATGGATATGAGCAAAAGGTCCACAGGGCCCTGCACTCCCACACTCAAATAGAAACATAGAAGTTGACTGCAGATAAGGACCGCAAGGCCCATCCAGTCTTCCCATTTTTCTACCTTATGAATGTGCCATAAGTCTTTACTCTGTCAAATGCCTATCTATTCATACTAATCTGTATTGCTCCCTTACAGATACCATTATGGATTGATGCAAGTACTCCCACAGGGAAATAAGGATAAGATAACAATACCTGAAAAATTATGCATAGGTAGGAGTTCAGGGCACAGAGGGTCCTGCACTCCCATAGGCAAAAGAGGATACAAGTATACTATCTTAAAAAGTAAGGACATTCTTTGCCAAACAAACTTCATTAATGCACTAGTTTGGGTTCCAGCATCAAACGTAGGGAGATATTGTCTTAGTGTTTCCAACCCTAGTGCCCCACCCCACCCTGAAAGCAACAACAGGGATGGGGTGGCCTTGGGGTTGTCAGCATTCTCATATGCTGTACCTATCTCAGCTTATTTACTCACATAACGGGGTGAATGTTAGGGTTGACAATCCCAAGGATCACGGCATCTTTGTTACTCCCTGCAGGGTGGGGTTCAGGTGTTGGGGAAGGAAACCCTAAGATGACATTTCCCTACTTTTGATGCTGGAACCCTAACTAGTGCATTAACAAAGTTTTTTTTGCAAAGAATATATATTATAGTGGTGTGATCAAACCACTAAAGTTAATGTTGAGTAGGCTACTTAATGACAAGCCCCAAATTTTGCACTTTAATAATTTTACAACCATTTAATGGATTTGCACAAACGTGTGCATGTGGGGTCTTGTGGTGTAGATATCTTGACATGCTAACATTCATTCCAATTAGATGTGAGAATTACGAGATCCTGATGGCGAAAAAAGTGATTTTTTTCACAGTTTTTTGCTGTTTTCTATTCATCAGCCCCTAGCAACCAGACAGTTTGGAATTTTGGTCTGATCATTTCAGGGCAAAAAAGGCTTGGACCACAGTAGTGCCTTTCATTGGTTTGGTGAACAAATATTAATCCATTCCAGAGTTATTACATTTTAAAATTTCAGTTCTGAACATGCTCAGTAGGCACTTTAGGGCAAGTGTTTGAAATAAAAAAAGAATTTGACCATACAAAAAAGGACCCTTTTCCATATAAAGCCAGTCATTTTTCATGAGGAATAAAACCTTTTTTCAAGTGGCTGCCATCTTATTTTCTTTACAAAAAATTAAAACCTACAAAATTGAAATTCTACAGATACCAACACATGTACCTTGCTCATTGGAACACGGTTAGGTGGATTCTGCACTTAATTGCTGGAAAAATGACCCCAAATATGTTTTTTTTTTTTGCATTTTACACCCTTTATTGTGACTTGCTTCTGATTTTTCATATGGCCATACAAAAAAAGGATTTAGGCCATGCAAAAAATAATCCATTCATACAGAAAAGGATTTTGGACAGGCTTTTTTTTTTTGGATGCTTTATTTGTTTGACGGGACCCTTTTTATGCTTTTTTTTATCATTTGAAAAGGGAGCCCTTCATGCGGAAAAAGATTATGGATTTAGTGTGTTTTTATTCCTTTTTTCATTTGAAGTGATCCTTTTTCATATGCTATTTTCATTCAAACAAAAAAGATCCCTTCATATGAAAAAATATTCTGGACTTGTTTTTTTTCCCCTGATTCTTTTTTCATTTGAAGGGATCCTTTTTTGTATGCTTTTTGCTTTTTCTGTTCATACAGAAAAGGATCCCTTCATATGGAAAAGGATTTTGAAGTTATTTTTATTCTTTTTATGTTTTTAAGTTTTTCGATTGCTATTTTCATTCAAATGATAAAAGATCTATTCATACAGAAAAGGATTTTGGAGTTTTTTCTCCAGTCCTTTTTTTATTTGAAGAGATTATGTTTCATATGCTTTTTTACTTCATATGATAAAGGATTCCTTCATACAGAAAAATGTTTTGGACCTAGTTTTTTTCCGATTCTTTTCTCATTTGAAGGAATTTTTTTTTTCATATGCCTTTTTCATTTGATACGAACAAGGACTCATTTAAAGAGGCTCACCGAGGTCTGTGTGTAATGGAGTTTCCTCTATGTTTGTGTGGCCAGGATGGTCCTTAGCTGAATCACATCATTCTACATCCCAGCTTTCAAAATTTTACTTTCATTATCCTGTGTGCTTTTTTTTTCTCAGTCTTGGGCCTTGCACATGCACAGACCACTGCTCCATGCGTGTGAGACAATGCCAGGTAGACTTTCCCTTCATAGGTGCCTGCACTGAATATTGCATGCTGATGTAGCTGTCACTGAAGGAAAAGTGCATTTGTGCTGCAGTCTCACTGTGAAAGTGCATTTGTATTGCAGTCTTGCTGTGTGCAGTACTTTTGCCATTTCTGTGCAGTGCACTTCACTTGTTCTGTTACTGTGGTGGATCTTTGTGTGGGTGCTTATTTTTCACATCTGTATTCCAGGCATTTGCTTATGGTTCCATTGGAGTGCAGAGGTACCATTGCTTATGTAACTGTTGTCATCGTTCATTTTTGTTAGGTGTATTGAGTCATTTGGGGGTACTGTGAATCCAACTGTACTGAATATGCAACTCTATATTTACTTTTATTATTTTTTATTTGTGTCTGATACAGAGTTGTATGGTCACAGAACTTGAGGTTAGTTGATATTGTTGCTGACATTTCCCAGTGGGGGTGGCACACAGGTTTTGCCATCTGAAATAGCTGATCAGTGCTGACTTCCTTTTGACAGAAGCTCCTATCATATTGTGCAAGTATCTTTATTCCTGATATATGATAATGCAGTGACTCCATATTTGTGCTGTTTTTTTTTATTGCACATCTGTTGAGCTGTGCAAAGCAGGTTTTGGTGTTCCACAGTTATTGCCTCTATTGTTATTGCCACCATTTGTAATAGTACTTGCTTTGGGGCAACAGTGAATTCTGTGTTTCCTTTTTTTTCAGTCTTGAAGTGCTGCAGGGGTACTACCGATATGTAGTGCTGTTAGGTCTCATTTTAACAAAAGAATCTATTCTGTTTGTAGTTCTAAATCTTCGTCTGTGATAACACATTGTCTTTGTGCTCTGCAGTATATACAGTAATTGTTATTTTGTTAGTGTTCAGCAACATAACATTGGTGTGACAGTACTACAAGCACACTCAAGTGCTGGATAGTTACCCGGCATGTTTCTGGTCATTTCAGTGTCCTTGAACAGAAACAGGTTATTGAAACTGAAATAAGAATGCTGAAGTGCTGTATTGTGGGTGGCAGCAGCAACAGGCAGTCACCCAACATATCATTGTTTGAGTTCCCAAAGTGAGAAAAGTCCCCAGTCTGTTTCATGAAGTGGGTGAACTTTGTTTGGCTGGACCATGAGTGGGACTAGAAGACTGCTGCAGTGCCCACTATATGTTCAGCTCACTTCACATATGATGGCTTTACTAATGCCATGCGGTTCTGAATGAAGTTTAGTAAGCACTTAGAGCTTACTAAAGAAGCAGTGCCTACCATCAGGCCACCCAGACCACAGACGCCCCACAGATAACCCATACAAATGTGTCTGTGAAGAAAGAGAGAGAGAGAAAGAGAGAGCACAGAAGACCAGAAGCTGTGCCAGCAAGAAACATTTGGTATCCAGGGTGTAAAGGAGTAAAAAGACTTCAGTATTAGGTTTTTGTTAGAGATAAACAAGTGGAAGGAATGACAGACAGTGGCAAATCATGTAATAAGCAAGTTTATTAGAAAAGCCCAGACTTATAACCTGCAGCAAAGCAAATATACTTGGAGAAACAAGTTCCTCTACGTCTAGATGCAGCAATTTTCAGCAAACCTTTTTGAACCATGCTTCTTATAGTAAGATAAGGAAAAAGGTGTGACATTTCTTATTGACTGAAGCAAGTGGTACCATTACATTTAATGTACTGTCAGCAGGAATAAAAACATTATGTTATACATAAGACATAACATTAGAACAAAGATGGAACAGAAATTGTAGCAGGTGCAAGGTCATTATGGTGCAAAGCAGTGTCAGCAGAAATACATGTGTGCAAGAATACTTTAATAAAAAGATGTGGCTAGGCTTAAAGCAGGTATGCCTCATATAAGCAAATAAACATTACATCTAACATAAAACTAAGGAAATAATACTGTAAAATAAATGTATACTGTATAGTGTATACACTTAGCAAGCATGATCCCTAGTATCCACACTTGTACAGTGGATACCCATTACTGGATTTTAGTGCAATACAGCAATATCACAGTAATAATAAAACATCTGTCATTGGTGTGTGCATGAGGGTGCAAGGGGTGTGGAACCCATGGGCAACATTCCCCTCCTTGTTGCTTCAAAAGTGGCAACACAACCATAGAGAAGTAGTTGGAAATGTTTACAAGCCCGAAAGCACGAGCCTTGTAAAGGAATGTTAACGATAATATTGTATAATAGTACACTGCAGACAGTAAAGCATTAGTATTAATAATATTGATAAAAAATAAAACAGGGTTACATGTGTGATGGATAATCACAGATTGAAACCTAAATGGAGACAAAAATGTATGTAGTTTGTAAAAAGCAGATAGATAGTCAGGGTTACTGTCAAAAATGGGCATGTTGAGGAGTTGGTACAAGGGTGATCACAGATGGAGCACAAATGGTGTGTCTGTAAAACATAGTGCAGAACTCAAGGATGTCAACACCACAGTTGAAATATGTGGCAAGATGTTAATATATGATACCACATATAACACAATATGATATAAGAAAAGTTTATGGAATCCACTTTGAGAGTGGATAATGTAGATGTTGCCTGGTGTTGAGGTGTGGCACACCCTTGGAGCTTGATTGAAGAATCTGTTGATAATGTCTCTTGACAGAAAGGTCCTTATAAAACATATATGATCAGTTTAGAAAGTTTAACAGTCCAGAGAGTTTCTCATTTGCAGAAAGGTGGTAACCCCACAAGGCACATGGGGCTATGCAGATGGTGATTGAAAGACGAAACACCAACATAGTAAGAAAGTCAATGTTTATGTTGCTGGCTGCTGGATGGCTAGATTGGCAGATGGCTTGGCTAGCGGTGTGTTAGATTGTGCATTGAGTCTTTTAAGGAAATATCTACACACACTGGCATAGTGTTTGTGTTGTGGTAGTTGTTGACACCCTGGCACAAAGATTAACACTTAATAAGTAATAATCAGTTTGTACAAGGTGCCAGCCAAGCTTGGAAAGAGCAGCAATGGAGAAAATGGATGTCTTGCTTGAAGATCAACTGAAGAATTTTTTTTTGCTGAAGGTAGGGAAGTGCTCCTACCCCAGGCTTGGCTTAATAGTATGCAAACACAATAGGCTTGATTGTAGAGTCTGTATGGGTTGGACCTTGTTTAGCTGATATGCAGGTTTAGAAACAGGTGTAATTCTGCTGAAAACATTACACTTGTAGAGGTAATAATATTTTGTTTTATGTACTAGTCCTTATATGGAGCCAGTCAGGCACAAAGATGGCAATGGCATTGAAGCTGTAGCAGCTGGTTTTTTTTTTGAGGAAAAAGATGAATGTTTTGGCAGCTTAGACGAAAGTGTTACTGGTGTTGTACATGGAGATGCTGTGTGTACCACACCGTGAAAACCTGCAAACTTGTAAAGTGTGTTAGAAACTGAGTTAAGAACACATAAATAACAATCTTTTAAACCAATGACTTTTTTGTTTTGTAAAGAGTGGTGTGACAGAGCCTAAATTTTTGACAATTGTGGAAAGAGACAAATAAAATTGGGGTGTCGACCACACACCTGGAGGTGCAGGCTGAGGTCCAGTAATACCATTTGAACATCTGTGAATCCATGACTATGTCATGGTTACACCCTGCATTTAAATCACAGAAGAAACTATGACAGTGATGAACATGTTTTTCCTGTCTATGTGTTACTGGCAGGCCTAACTAAGGCCTGTGTTATAAAATCTTGTAATGTTATAATAACACACTGGAAACATGTATATATTTGGCCTGTGCCAACTAATAATAGTGCATATTGCACCTGTGACAAGTGAAAGGGTCTACCTTTTTTACACTGTATAATGAAATACTCCAAAGTACTGAGTGAGGTAAGGCCTACTATGAAACCTTGAAGCATAGGTCCTGGAGCAGAATCTAAATTCTGCTGTATTATATTTGTTAAGATTTAAAATTACAAATGTGCATAGAGTGCACTTTATTTTGCAGGGGTCCCTGGAAGTGATGCCACAAACAGGGCATTAATTTGTCTGTGGTTTTGCTTGGAACATAGTGTAGGGATGGGTCAGCAATGCTGATCCCAGTATTTAGGTTTGGCTATGGGCAATAAAAACATTTATAAATGTGGAGCAGTCTGAATAGACACTTGATAAAGTGTAGCAAGATGCATTTCAAATCATAATAGTATAAACATAAAACATAAACTTGTTTTGCAATAGAACAATATTAGCATTGAGCATAATGCATAAAATACATTTGAAACAACAGATGCCCATTACAAATGTAGACTGTAAGGTTAGTTGAGAGTCCAGGAATTTTAGAGCATTGTGAATTGATTTGTGTTGAGCACAACCATGGAATAAGTTGCAGTCCTTGGTGAAAATGACTTAGTTTTGGTTGAAAGAATTATTTGAGTAAGCCACCACTCTGTTTTTTGTTAATTTGTAAGGCTTTTTCAGGGGATATAATGCTTTGGAACTTGTCCTTATAGAAGGCAGATGATTGCATCCATTGCTGTAATGCTATGGAAAGTTGGTTTGTATTTGTCTGACAGGATAAGAGAGCTAAAAAGACAATCAAAAGATATGAATATGTAGAAATACATACACAATCCACTCCCTCCAGCTTGGAAGGACCGAGCTGGGTTATACTGTTAGAATACACTGGGTCTTTTCAAAACCTGTGAATAACAAATAGTTATTAGCATATACATATTTTGTTTTATTTTCCCCATGGGAAGAAAGTTACATACCTTGCAACCTCTATGGGTGTTGCACTGGAAGGAAGGGTATTATGACCCTCCCCCTCGAGCTCCTACTGTGGTAAAAGAGGCAGCATGAACAATGTAACAATAAAAGGATTGAGCTGTTGGTGGTCACATGGGTGCTGAAACAGAAATGGTTTGCCAATTTTAGAAATTAGTCATGCAGCACCTTAAAAAGGTGTGCACTGGAGAAATGGTAATGGTGTGGCCCTAGTGATTTTTTAATACATATAATAAAATTACATTGTAATTATTTTAGGAAAGGTGGCTCTATACATTACCAGAAGATGGGGAACTTTCTTTTTCCTAGGAGAAAGAAAGAAAGAAAGAAAGAAAGAAAGAAAGAAAGAAAGAAAGAAAGAAAGAAAGAAAGAAAGACACGATTCACAATGCTGAAAATAAAACAAGATTATTTTGATAGGACAAAAGAAGCCAAGCATCCCTGGGTTCCCTTATCTTAAGCAATATAAAATGTCAGCTGAGTTTATAAAAGATCTGGATTGATGGTAATACCGTATGTACGTATATCTTAGAATGCATTTTTAAAAGAAAAAAAAAATGATTATACCATGGTCACACATAAAAACAAAAGTGATTGTTTTTAATTGTAGATAGTAAACTTTTTTAAAACAGCTGTATAATATTTGTTTTTAACAGTATACTGTCCTTAAGCATTTTGTGTAGTAGTGGAATCACATGATATTGTATAGGAACATCGAAGCTATGTTACAGCCAGACCCTCGTGGAAGAAGGCCTTGGGTGTTGGCTATGTTGGCTGCAAGCTCAGGAAAAAAAATGTCTGTCCTTTTTTCTTGGACAGATGCATAATACTGTATAAAAAGGTAAAATTGTAGGGTTCACTCTTGCTGTGTTTCCATGAAAACATGCATTCTGAGTGGAAATGGATGCTTTAGGTGGGGACACACATTAAGTTTGAAGTGGTAGTGACAGATAATGTTGAAACACCAGAAGGTCAAATTACTTGCTAAAAGTCACATAGTTTGAAAATAATGGTTGTTGGGAATCAAACACAGCCATTTAGGTTTGAAACAGTAGTGCAGTTAAGCATTGAACTGTACTAAAGTACAGCACATACCTTTGTGAGAGAACAAAAATGAATACATAGGATGTGAATTAACACATTTATAGTACTGTATTATGGAACCAAGTGGCTGTTAAAATGCAGTGCATTATAAAATGGCTCAAGATGGAAATGGGGGATACAGTTACCTGTTCCTTGAAATACAGTGCAATAGGACATCGCAATAAAACCAGGAGCAAAGAAAAATGTGTATATACATATATATATCTATATATATATAGATATATATATCTATATATCTATATATATATATATATATATATGGTAGTAGCACGGTAGTGCTACCATAGTTAGGGATGAGGAGCCATTTCTATGTTAAACCCCAAAACTTTGCACCTTAATAACTTTGCAACTGTTTGATGGATTTGCCTGAAATTTGGAATTTATGATCAAAAACCATAGGCCTTGGGATCTGCCAAGTTTTGTACTGGTTGGATTTACGGCTGCGGAGTTATTAAGTGTGATCTGTGCGCACGTTTACGCTTTTCTGGAATTCTGTGGTCGTGCCTACAGGTCGTATGGTTTGCGTGACTGGCCCAAAATCTTCAGGAAACATGCAGCCGGGGTTCCCGATGTGCCTTTCGAAGATTTCGTGAAAAAATATTAAACGGTTCAAAAGTTATTCAAAAAACAGTTTCCCATAATAAGTCAATGGGAAAAGTTAACAAAAACTTCAACACTTTCGCAAATGAATTTTTACTTTAGCAAATGGGCCTGTTACTTTCACAAATCGGCCATTTTGTTTTCGGTTGGTGATCAGAAAAATGGTTGGCATTTAAATTTGGGACCCTCTAGCAACATAATTTTTTTTGTATTCACCTAGTCGGGCCCTGAGGATGCTTGCCATGTCTTTATTTTGTGGTAAAACACCCCAGAAATATGTTTTTCAAATTTCTGGAAAAAGTACTTTAGCAAATTACTTTCGTGCTCACGAAAGTGTCGCAAATTTTTGCGAAAGCTTTCGCAAATTGGGACAGTAATTTTCTAGTCTGTGGGAAAATGACAGCAATTCTTTGGCACTGCACTGCAAAATAACCGTTGGGAGTTTTGGGCTGAAATTTGGAGAGAAAGCAGCTGACATGTCACAGATGTGCCTTTCAGTGTTGTATTGAAAAAATATTACACAACGGCAAAGTTATGGTACTCCAAAGTTGACAGTTTTTCCCATAGGATAACATTACGGCGCCCGAAGCATTACAGGAATCCTTTGGCACCCTGCTGCAAAATAACGGTTTGGTCTTTTTTCCTGAAATTTGGAGGGAAGACAGCCAACAGTACACAGATGTGCCTTTCGGTAGTTTGGTGAAAAAATATCACATGGCGGCAAAGTTACAGCACTCCAAAATTGACGGTTTTTCCCATAGGATAACATTACGGCGCCCGACACTTAACAGAAATCATTTGGAGCCCTGCTGCAAAATAACGGTTTGGTATTTTTTCCTGAAATTTGGAGGGAAGACAGCCAACAGCCCACAGATGTGCCTTTCAGTAGTTTGGTGAAAAAACATTACAGGGAGGCAAAGTTATGGTGCTCGAACTTTTCTTTTTTCCCATAGGATAACATTCGGTATTCGCCGCCTTTCAGGGCCCGGGATCTCGGAAACGGTGAGATACGGACTTTCGTCGAAAACTTAGCCCCCTAGTGGGGCAGATTCAAATTAGCCAGGACAGTTGTAAACATATGACTTTTACACTTTTTCACGTCAGACGGTTCCTGAGATATAATGTATTTAGTATTCCAAGATCTCATTTTCGCCCGATACTCATTATTTTGCATACATTATTTGTACTCACTGTCTTTCTCAATGCAGGTTTTGGGGAAAACCAGCCTGTGTGCTTACATTACTGTTACTGTTGTCCTTTCCGCTTTATGGATCCGCACTCGCTTCACTTACCATTGACGCCTGCACCACCATGTGCGTATCCTTTGTGCTTTCATTTGCGCTATGCTTGTTATTTTTTTGCCATTTCTGGCTACAGTACTGTTTATCTTACTGTTTCACTTTACATCACCATGCCCATTGACATTTCTGTTTGCAGGCACCATGTTACTATGTGACAACACATCACGTGGCAGACCATTCCCGCTCACGCCACCATGTGCTACCCTTTCTGTTCTCATTCGTGCGTTGTGTTACCATGTGCGCCACTGTTAGCATTTTCTGTTTGCGTTGCTGTCCTGTTAGTATGCCACAAGACATCGCGTGGCGGGGCGCGGGGCCCTTTGAGCCCGGCGCTCCCGCTCGCTTGTACATTCACTATTTCGTTATCATTCTCAAAGAGACTAGAGGCAAACTGTTTAATGAGTTAGTCTCCGTTACAGTGAAGGCCTGTTATTGACCTTCTCACTGCCTCCATTCACCGGTATTAGTGCCGATTGGGATTACTGGGTCCTAACTCTCACCCCATTCTCTCATACTTCTGCTGCTTTACACATGTCATGGGGTGAGAGTTAGGCTGATCTATCCCAATCGCACCCCAATGCCGGTTGGGGTGGGCGGGGGTCCAAGGGCGGTTTTCAACCCTAACAGCGAATTTCCTCACTTTTGATGCTGTGGAACAACCCTAACTAATGCATTAAATGGATTTTTTTGCCTCTAATATATAATTATGTGTGTGTATGCCTTATAGACTGTGACTGGAGAAATCTGAATCCAGTCAGGAATAGGGTTAAATAATTTGGCTGTCAGCTCAGAGGAGCTGGCATGAATGGTTTATGTTATTGTGTTTGTCCTTCTCAAGGAAAACTTTCATAAAATTAGCCATTGTCCGCTGATTCCAAACTAACATTGACAAGTATAATAAACACACTTTTAAAACACAGTACAGTATACATTTTAGTAAACAATTAATCTTTGTAAACAAACAATTTTCTAGCACATCTTTTTGAAACACCATTAATCATTAACTACACAAACAATCAACACTTTAGTTGCCACCTTGAACAACTTTTGCCTAGGAAATCAGCTGTAACAACAGGATTGTAATCATAACAAAAATATTTTACAGCAACCCCTGATATCACACATAGCAAGAATAACAGCTAAAAATGACCCTGAAACATGAATAACCACACCAATAATTAGGCTTGGAGCACATAAAAACCATAGTATATACCATTGAGTCTGAATGTATCCTAATGTGAATAGCAATAACAATTGAATAAACATATATATATATATATATATATATATATATATATATATATATATATATATATATTATGGTAGCATGGTAGTGCTACCATGGTTAGGGTTGAGGAGCCATTTCTATGTTAAACCCCAAATTTTTGCACCTTAATAACTTTGCAACTGTTTCATGGATTTGGCTGAAATTTGGAATACTTGATCAAGAACCATAGGCCTTGGGATCTGCCAAGTTTTGTACTGGTCGGATATAGGCTGCGGAGTTATTAAGCATGATCTGTGCACACGTTTTACGCTTTTTCTGGAATTCTACGGTCGCGCCTACAGGTCGTATGGTTTGTGCGACCAGCCTGAAATCTTCAGTGAACGTGCGGCTGGGGTCCCCGATGTGCCTTTTGAAGATTTCATGAAAAAATATTAAACGGTTCAAAAGTTATTCAAAAAACAGTTTCCCATTATAAGTCAATTGGAAAAGTTAACAAAAAGTTCGACAGTGTCGCAAATGCATTTTTACTTTCGCAAATGGGCCTGTTACTTTCGCAAATTGGCCATTTTGTTTTCAGTTGGTGATCAGAAAAATGGTTGGCATTTAAATTTGGGACCCTCTAGCAACCTAATTCTTTTTGCATTCACTTAGTCGGACCCTAAGGATGCTTGCCATGTCTTTATTTTGTGGTAAAACACCCCAGAAATATGTTATTCAAATTTCTGAAAAAGTACTTTCTCAAATTACTTTTGTGCTCACGAAAGTGTCGAACTTTTTTGTGAAAGCTTTCGCAAATTGCGACAGTAGTTTTCCATCTGTGGGAAAGTGACAGCGATTCTTTGGCACTGCACTGCAAAAGAACCGTTGGGAGTTTTGGGCTGAAATTTGGAGGGAACAGAGCTGACATCTCACAGATGTGCCTTTCAGTGTTGTATTGAAAAATATTACATGGCAGCAAAGTTACAGCACTCCAAATTTGACAGTTTTTCCCATAGGATAACATTATGGCACCCAACGCATTACAGAAATCCTTTGGATCCCTGCTGCAAAATAACGGTTTGGTCTTTTTTCCTGAAATTTGGAGGGAAGACAGCCAACAGCCCACAGATGTGCCTTTCAGTAGTTTGGTGAAAAAATATTACAGGAATGCAAAGTTATGGCACTCCGAACTTCTCTTTTTTCCCCATAGGATAACATTACGGCGTACGCCGCGCCTTTCATGGCCCGTATCTTGGAAACGGTGCAAGATACAGACATTTTGTCAGAAAAACGCTTGTAGCCAGGACAGTTGTAAATCATACGACTTTTAATTTTTTTCTCTACGTCGTACGGTTCCTGAGATATAATGTATTTAGTATTTCAAGTTCTCATTTTCTGCTCAGATACTCATTATTATGCATACATTATTTTTACTCACTGTCTTTCTCTATGCAGGTTTTGGGGAAAACCAGCCTGTGTGCTTACATTAATGTTACTGTTGCCCTTTTCACTTGCGGTTCCGTACCCATTTCACTTACCGTTGACGTCTGCACCACCATGTGCGTTATCCTTTGCATTTTCTTTTGTGCTTGCGTTTCTGTTATTTTTTGCCATTTGTGTCTACAGTACTATTTCTCTTTCTGTTTCACTTTGCGTCACCTTGCCCATTGACATTTCCGTTTGCAGGGACCATGTTACTATGTGACAACACATCACGTGGCAGACCGTTCCCGTCTATGCCACCATGTGCTTTACCCTTTCTGTTCTCATTCGCGCTTGTGTTACCATGTGCGCCACTGTTAGCACTTCTGTTTGTGTTGCTGTTCCTGTTACTATGCCACAAGAGACAGGGAGCGCTGGGCCCTGGGCCCCATGCTTCCCGCCGCTGCATTACATTCACTATTTCTGCTATCATTCTCAAAAGAAGTGAAATTAGAGGTAAAACCCGCTTAATGCATTAGTTAGGGTTGTTCTACAGCAACAAAAGTGAGTAAATTCAGTGTCAGGTTGAAAACCACCCTTGGACCCCCACCCACCCCCAACTGGCATTGGGGTGCATTGAGATCGTGGTCCTAACTCTCACCCCATTCTCCTATACTTCTGCTGCTTTACACATGTGATGGGGTGAGAGTTAGGTTCAATGACAACCAATGTGCATCCCGGTGTTAAACCTTGTTCAGGAAATGGTTAACCTCTTCATGTATGTCAATAAAAGATTTACATAAGGCTGTTAGAATGTTTGCAGCCGATCAGAAAGCTCAGTTTCTGAGACCCTTTTTATAATTAATTAATAAGGCAGGACAAGGGGTTATGTTAATGGTCTGTTAATCACGTTCTAGGGGTGTACTGTGGCACGAGGTGTGGCTGAGTGCCACATGTCTCTACAGGGTGATTAACTGACCATTAATACAATTCTTGGAAGTGACTTATTGCTATTATAATGCAACATGTTTTTAAACAGTTTTAAACCTTGTTCAGTATATTGTTAACCTCTTCATGTATGGTAATAAAAGATTAACATAAGGTTGTTTGGATGTTTGCAGCCAATTAGAAAGCTCCATTTCTCAGACTCTGAAGTACACATAGTAGTGACTGCATGGTACATGTATAGTCACAGCTGTGTACTGTTGGGTGCTGATGTGCGGCACCTTGGTATAGTAATATTGACTGCATAGGCACAGGAAAAGTTAGTACATTGCTGAGTTTTTTACACTGTTAGGAATTATGTCAAATGTGACATGCAATATGCCACATCGTTGCATATGCTGTGATACTGACTGTATGTCATAGGCACCAAACAAATTGATGGAGGTATAGTTGTAGCAGTATTAGTTAACATTGATTTGTATGCTTAAGTCAGACACTTATTTTATGTCATAATGGTATTTAAAGTAAAGAGTCGAACACAGGTGGTTACGGTTTAAAAAAATTTATTGCCAAATTGTCAAATGGAGAAAAGGGCCAATCAAGACTGAAATTTAGTTAACAGAAGCAGTCTCACAATACAATCTTTGTATGTGTGCAATCATTGCTCGTCATATATGTAAATGTGTAAGAATAATAAGAACTGTATAATATGGATTGGAGTAAGTATGTGATATTATAGGAAACTAATCAGGTGTTGTGTGTTTCTAGTCATGTTTCACTACTCACTACTCTTTATATGAGGAAGTAGTTTCTGACATTCAACCTGGAATTCTAATAGTCAGGCTGAAGCTGTGGCGCTTCATTATAAATTTACTATTGAATGTGAATAGAGTTTATAAAAAAATGTAACTTTTTTTAAAATGGTTGTATGTTGTAATTATGTGTAGTGCATTACTTGTGTGGTATGTTAATAAGGCAATGTCAGTAGGTTGTGAAGTTTGATTACACACATGATAGACAAGTGTTTTGTTGTTATTGTGTGACTGCTAATGTGGATGTTCCTGGGGTGGGCGAAAAACCATATGCTGACTGTGTAAGTAATGCAATATACAAAAATGTTAGTTTTGTGACATTTGATTGGTGTTATTTAATAATATGTCACTGACTAGGCGCAAATGGAAAATTCCCAC
Source organism: Neoceratodus forsteri (assembly GCA_016271365.2). Taxonomy (NCBI): domain Eukaryota; kingdom Metazoa; phylum Chordata; order Ceratodontiformes; family Ceratodontidae; genus Neoceratodus; species Neoceratodus forsteri. Next base: position 882,642,594 of record CM057459.1, read on the forward strand.
CTGACCCCTCAATTGAGGCAAAAAAAAATATTGTCAGGAACAGGTATGCAGTGTGTTGTGATCAGTAACAGTGTCTGATTTACAATTGTCAATATTTTTTACATACGTTAGAATTACTTATGTGACAAGTTGAAAAAATAAAATATTTTTACATGAGCAAATGACATATTATCAATTCTTACATTAGCTTCTATGTAAATTCTTAACTTGTAAATACTAAAACTGTGCATGGTATGCATTTTTTAACAAACTTATGGTTAATTAAATGTAGTTAGTATAGTGCTGAATAATATGTAAAACATTCAGTTGTACTTTAGTGTTAGACTAGTATTTTCAGTACAAGTATCAAAGTAGTTAACAATGTACACCTGAATACAAATCTTTATATTATGTACAAGTAATTGCAAACACATGTAAAAGTCAGTAAATGATATTCTGCAATTGGTTCTTATTTACAGTTGTGTAATTCAGCTTCTTGCATTATCAATAAAGGTAGTTATTTTTACATATGTACAATACCAGTATTACGCATGAAGGCGTGATAGTTCTACACTGTTGCATGGTGAGCGAATGATGTTCTTTATATGTCAAGAGTCAATAGACAAATTGAAGTGTTGATAGACAACTTGTGACAGAGTGGAATGTTTGGTGAATGTTAGAAGTGTTGCTCAGTTATTTACGATAATAACTGAGAACTTCTCTTTGTTTGCAAAGAGTAACACTTTATAACTCATATCAATTTGTTGTTATGTATGATTTGATACATGGATAATTAAAGATATGTATAAAGAAGGAGAGCAGTAAGGCCTCAGTTTTTAGATGTACAATCTTTGATAGACATGTAATCATGGTTTCTCTAGTGACTGTGAATATTGTTGGCGCTGATTGAAGCCACTACAACAATTTTCATGTAGTCACTGATCCACACAAGATCTTACATGTTACAGTGAATGGAATGTCTCTGTCAGAATAGCATTTTGTTGAAATTGTTTGGTTTATTTAGAGTCGTACATTATACAACATTGTAATGAGGTATGAATGTTTTGGACAAAGTAGTCATTTTTAAATGCAACATGTTTTGTCCTATTCTTCTGAAATATGAAGGTTATCATAATTCTTCAATATTAGAAGATCAAATTGAAGTGTTGATAGACAACTTGTGACAGAGTGGAATGTTTGGTGAATGTTAAAAGTGTTGCTCAGTTATTTACGATGATAACTGAGAACTTCTCTTTGTTTGCAAAGAGTAACACTTTATAACTCATATCAGTTTGTTGTTATGTATGAGTTGATACATGGATAATTAAAGATATGTACAGAGGAGGAGAGCAGTAAGGCCTCAGTTTTTAGATGTACAATCTTTGATAGACATGTAATCATGGTTTCTCTAGTGACTGTGTATATTATTGGCACCGACTGAAGCCACTACAACAATTTTCATGTAGTCACTGATCCACACAAGATCTTACATGTTACAGTGTATGGAATGTCTCTGTCAGAATAGCATTTTGTTGAAATTGTATGGTTTATTTAGAGTTGTACATTATACAACATTGTAATGAGGTATGAATGTTTTTCGGACAAAGTAGTCATTTTTTAAATGCAACATGTTTTGTCCTATTCTTCTGAAATATGAAGGTTATCATAATTCTTCAGTATTAGAAGATATGCATTTTTTAAGTGTCGTGGCAGTCTCTGTTTAAAACTGCTTGTAGAGTCGTCACACTCCAACCATCCAGTTCTGCACCTTAGTAAGGAGGTGTAATGCCCAGAAAGCATGGATTGACCATGGTGATAGATTATACTGTGAGTGTCAAACACTGATTGGTTGAAGACTATTCTACTAGCTGTGTAATCTGTGATAGGAATATCAACTGTGAGCCCGTTAGGGTCAAATCTGTGCAACATAAGCAACAGGTATTGAGATGAACTCCTGAGATGTATGGACTGAGTGCATCTGCCTCCCACACCTTCCACAGGCATGACTACATTCAGCATTGGTGAATAGCTGTCGAAATTTGACACTTTTTGGTTTGAGGGACAAAGAGAGTAATCCACAGCATGTCTTGTGTGGTTTCATGCTGTGAATTGCCACATGAAACACATACATATTTTGCAACATATGTTACTGTGAAGTACTGCCGCATTGGGGTGCCGTCTTCATCCAGGTTGTTTATGACAGCCATCATAAACTCAGTTGTGTCTTGCTGTATGTCTGCAGCAAACGTACTACATCCAGCATATGTAGCTAACACCTGTCATAGTGGTGTTAGTGACTGTACATTGTTAGACTGGTCAGAAGTCATGTTGATAATCTGCTTCAAAGCGTTTGATAGGGATTGTCTTGTGAAGCAGATATTGCCTGCACAACTGTGGCATGTAGAAAACTTGCATAGCTGAGTTAGCATAGCAGTTTACTCTACTGCTGTTGTCAAAGACTGGTACAGCACCTACACCAACTGATTTCTGATGAATTGCTGGTTGTGAATGTTTACTTGAAGTTGTGGCCTTTGTTGAACTCTTTTTAGTTGAATCACTTTTGGAAGCTTGTTACTGTTTGTTGATACCTCTAGCTGTGACTGAATTGTGTGAGACAGATATGTAGGCAGTGGTATTAAAGACATTTGTTGCTGATGTAGAGTACGTAACCTGTTGTACTCAAGAATACATCGCTTGTCAGCTCGTATTTTCTGAGGTGCAATAGTAATAATGTGCAACCCAGAAAGGCTGCGCACACGTGAAAGTGCGACGTAGCTCATGCCATCCTTGAAAATGTCTGTACCTATGTCTACCATTGCTGAATCCAAACTCAATCCCTGAGATTTGTGAATGGAGACAGCATATGCAACACATAATGGAAACTGTTTCCTGTTTACATAGACATCCTTAAAAACCTGGAATTTTACTCAGGTTTGATCTATGTGTACAGAGTGTTCCATGTTGTCAAAGTGAACTACAAGCATCTCGATATATGTCTTCTGGACATTGTAGACAAAGTCAGTGATGTTTCCCATGGCACCGTTTACCATGCCTTGTTCTACATCTAGATTATGTCGCAGCATGATACGTGCATTCTTACAAACTGTGAGAACAGCTTCTAGGCCAGCTGTGCGTGAAACATCTGACTTCAGTTCACTTAGTCGTTCAGTCATCTTTGCTACTAGCTTTTGACTAAGAATAATGCCATCAACTGTATCAACCACATGCAGAGTTAGAATCTCTTGGTTTTCTCTCTGCAGCATTAGATTGTTGAATTCAGTGCATTTCTTTAGTCGTGGCATAAGACACACTATGTGTCTGCCAGTAGAGTATATATCGCTGAAGACATTACATGCTGTTTCTATGCATGCACTATCTAGTGTGATTGTCTGATCATTTAACATACAAACATGTTCTGGTGATAGAGAACCTATACGAGCTTCATCTAAAAGTGATTTGTAAGTTAGATCACCACTTTGGCGCATGTTCTCAGACAACTCAACATAGGTAAATAATTCCCATATGTTACAGCCTGCAATGCAGCTGAGGCTATTCTTAGCTTGTTTGGCAGTTAGAGTTGTAAATACATGCTCTGCATTGACTGGTGCAAACTGTAAAAGGTCTCCCAACACAAGTATACTTTTGCCACCAAATGGCACTCCATCGTCAGTACCTAAGATCTGCTGTAGACGTAGATGAATACAGGCAAGCATGACACTGGAGACCATGCTGATTTCGTCAATGATGAGTAACTGCATCTTTGTGAACATGGAACGGAGCCGAGATGCAACCTCGAATGACAGTTTACGATACTTTCCAGTTCTCCCATGTTCGACTGGCAACATAAAGAGACAGTGTAATGTAACTCCACCAATGTTGTATGCTGCTAGTTCTGTGGGAGCAGTTACAGCAACAGACATTGAAGAGCCTGTCACACTCCATAATTCTGCAGTGATGGCTTCAATCAGGAAACTCTTTCCTGTGCCAGCTGAACCACTAACAAACATTAGTAGTGGCTTGTAGTCAGTGCAGTCACATTGTTTTGTTTCATGTAGTATCCCATGTTGGACAGCTTCAACTACTTGAGAGTGAACTGTATGCTGCAGCTGATTTAGTCTTTCTCTTAAGTCAGCTGGGTTGACCATGGAGTGTGTGCCATGTTCCATGGCTGTCTCAATTTCTGACATTAACACTTCTGGGGCATTTAAGGGGCAGAGGGTCACCTAGAACACCTTGTCCTTCTGGATCAAGGTTGTCTTGTGAACTAACTGGAGTGTCTTCCTGAAGCTGCTTCTCTGCCTTCTCAAGCTGTTTTTTCTCAGCTTCTAGTCTTTATATATATATATATGTCTGTGAGTATTCAGTTTTGAAATTCTCGTAAGTGAGATTGAACTGTTCTTCGAATGTGTCACAGTCACCTTTTAATTCAGACTCTCTCCTCCAGGGTCTACATAGGAATAGAAGAGCAAAGTAGTAATGTTCTGTGCTCTCTGATGTGCCTAGATGCAGTTTACAGTGATCTATAAGCCATGGCTTGTGTCTCTTTACTAGGCAGCCATCTACTCCATTGACCTTGTAAATCTGGCATGTTGAGTCAGGTGCTACACCTGTCTTGTAGTCATACCACTTAGCCACCTGAAAGAGACACATATCATTCATGTCGTTGTGTCTACGTGGGTAGTATGTGTCTATCAGGTTATTCTTCAAGATATGTTTTGAAGAAGGTGTATTGGCAGCGAGCTCCTCAATTTTGGCATGAGGAATCAGTACACGTTTCCATTTCTCTTTGTAGTTTACACTGAGAAAACATACAGCATCAGACTTCCCGTACAGATGTGTACCCATTAACCGGTCACTGGCTTTGTAAGCTCCACATGCTCTGTGTGAAAGAGTCTTCAAACCCAATGACCACAGCTGAGATGTCAGGCTTTTGCTTGAAGTGGCAATATCTTCCCAAAGATCTTGCAAGTTAGTCTGTTCATGTTTGGTTATGTACGGCGACGCATCAACCAGGGCCAGTGAGTTATCAGCCACAAACTGAACATCTATGTTTGCTTGCCACATTAGGAGAAGAGTTGGGTTGTAGTCATTGATGTACACCTCTTTTTCATCTCTGGGTAACTCGTATACCCTCTTGGTTGATTTTGCTTACAAGTGGGGTCGCATTGCTGAGAAAAGGTCATTCATGGCACCATCCTGACAAACTCGTCTAGGAAATCCAAAGCGACATCGTGTGTACCAATTAGATTTGTTCTTTACTACTCGCTGGCAATATTTTGTGCAAATATGTTGCTGGAACTTTTGTACCAACTTCCATAGTGTAGGACTGTCATACTTGTCTGGAATGTGACAAATGATATATTTTTTGATGAATGATAGCACTTCTGCTGCTTCATGTTCACCAATGCATGGAGCATCCTTGATCCACAATAACATATGGATATGAGGGGCACCTCGTGCTTGATATTCTGTCCTCCAAAAGTAATGTTCCACAATACCTAGAGGAGGATTGTCCTTTGACAAGATGAAAGTCAGAATGTCATGGAACCACTTGTGAAAATGTCTTGTGACAGACACAGGATTAAGTGAACACATTTCTCAGACAGTCATTGATGAGATTCCTTCGACATCAGAATTTGCCCACTTCAACAGTTCAATGAGCTTGTCCCAGGCATATTCAGCACAACTCAGTGTGACAGACCACGTGGCTGCACCATACTCTCGCAGCATTGTCATCACTTCAGAGTGTCTGCGATACCAATATTCTTTGGTGCCACGAAGACTTGAAAGTATGGAAGACAGATTCACTTGCACATTTTCATCTTTCTGCTTTAATTTCTCTAGAAATTGAGCAGCTGTTATTCCATCTAGTGGACTTGTTAGACGAATGGTATGTGCTATAGATGCAGACAGAATGCTAAGTTCACTCTCCCAGAGGAGATGGAACAGGTACTGTATGTTACATCTGAATTTGCCATCTTTGCTGAGGACACGTCTAGTGCGGTACTCAGCACCCTGTACACGTACTTCTCTTTCATCTAGGCATCCGCCTGACCCTTTTGGAAATAGGTATGGGAAACAGCGTGCTTCTAGTGTTGCCTCCCAAATGCTGACAGGCTCACCTTCCACCTGCTTCATTTGATAGAGATCAATGTTGTCTCCTAATGGATCTCTCCCATGTAGTGGGTGAATTGTGTACTATTCATACACATTGTCACTTGTCTGTACACTGACCTTCTCAATGATTGGCTTACTTTTTCCTAATAGATCATGTTGCACAGAGAGACTGGCCATCTGATCTACGTCAAGGTCTGTATAAAAGGGATTGTTACTGTTTAAATAAGTAAGAGCAAGCTTTAGCTTTTGCACATTGACAACATCTTGCCAGATGACCTTGGCCTTTGTCGGCACACCATTTACAAGAATCACCAAGCTATTTTCAGTTGAGATTGCTTGAACATTTTCCTGTAGAGGAAGTGGTAGATACATCACAGAACCCTTTAGAGATCTAACAAGCTCTTTCTGTGGAATGTTCTGTGTCTTTGTGTTCAGACATAGAATCATTTGGAATGGTTTCATTGTCTGAATTAGAATGCATTCAAAGATATTCAATGTTGAAATCTCACTTGGTATAACATCTGTTTCCATGTTATTCAGCTTTGACCTTGCTGGCAAAGTGTTACAGTTCACTTTTGAAAAACAGTGTTTGCATAGCACAGTGGTGTCTTGTAAGTGAAAGTCAGATTTCAGCATCAAGAATGCTGTCAGACGGAACCACATGTCATTGTATGGTGACAAGGTTTCTAGGTTGACTGACTGTTTTGTGTAGCACAAATGGTTGCATGACACACATACAGAATCAAACTTCTGAGACTTTGCAACCTCAAACCTAGCAATTTCCTTCCCATACTGTCTCAGAATGTCATTTTCTATTACTGAAACAGATTTTTCTGCAGAAGTGTTACACTGAAAAATTGTTGTTTCTGGTACAGAAGTAATGTGTTGCAGTTTTTTTAGGAATGTGATGGCACCCTGCATGTCACCTGATTGCAATAAGTCATTTAAACAAGTGTACTGATGTACAGCTCGCTGTACTTTATATACTCTGTAGACAAAGTTTCGCATGCCTGTTTGATGCACTGCAAGCATCCGCATGTTGTGAAAAATACTATCACAAACACCACTATTGAGACATGCAAGTGAGTGACCCATGAGTCCAGTATGTGGTCGGATTTCACAATGGTCAATTTTTGTAAACAGTTTATGTCTGTCTTTGCGATCTGTTATTACAAATAGGTTGACAAAGTGTTCTACTTTTTCAAATGACGATTGCCTACGGTTGCAGGTATCATCACATGACCATGCCAGACAGTGCCATTTATTGAAGACTGTGGTTGTATCACAGTCATCATCAGTATCCAGTTGATTGTCATCAGAGATACTGAGGACATTTGCTAGTTTGTCACTCATCAATAGTGAACTTGTGTTCTTTTGTTAGGGAATGATAAGACTCTTCCCAAAAATATGCCTCTGAGTGCTGTGTGCAGCCACTGTCCGTGAAAACATGACAGAAGTTGTCAACAGTCAAACAAGGATACTGTTGAAGCCTTTTTTTATGGCATATACAAATTTCCTGAATTGTTCAAGCACATGACACATCTTATGCCACAATTGCTGTAGTACAAACACTGCTCTGTTGACAAAAGTTCGCACTTTGAGACGTAAGTTCATCAGAGACAGGTGACTCTTACTCTTTTTGCAGGTGTGCCTCAGCACAGCAGCGATAAGTCTTTCGATCTTAGCTTTCCTTGCTAGTGATTGGAAATACTTTCTCTTTCTGAGTTGTAAATCAGCAGTTGTGAGTTTATGGCGTTGTTTTGAACATTTCTTTATGGTTACACTCAAAATAGTTGTGTTTCATCTCAGAGATCTACACAACATTTGTGATGGTATACCTTTTTTCTTTTCTGTTAAGGAATTTCGTTTGGTTGTGCAATGACTTGATGTAGGGGTCAATGTTGCAGTAAAGGTCTGTCCATGTTCATTTTGTGGTGTGACTTTACTGTTTTGTTTGTTGCCCTTATACAACAGTGTAGTACTATTATACTGCTCTCATTTTGAGACACATCTAGGTCTGTATTTAGTTGGCATGTTTTGCTATTATGGTTCACAGGGCAGTAAGCAATCTTAAAGAAGTATCAGGCACCTGTATGAGAGACGGAGAAAAAGAAGTGTTAGAATATGCTTCAGTAAATTTCTTATAACAGTGAGGATTGATAGAATTGTAACTTAAGTATGTTTACAATTTGGTAAATACATAACTAAACAGTAGTTTTAATGAATGTGCATTGCGCAGTTGATATGTAATATCAGAAGTTTGTGCATTCTCAATATTTCTAGTCCACATTTGAAATATTTTTTTGACCATATCTAGTTATGATTAGCATAGGTTTAATTTGTTACATGTAGACGAAAATGTGTTTTTGAGCATGTAGCGTGTCATGGTACAGTGAGTACATGAATTCACTATATGGTAGACAAAAAACTTGAGAGTGATACTGTTCATCACCAAATCTGTTACAATTACTATGTTTACAATTAGATGGAAAACATGGTACTATTTTTGTTGTGTGAGTGTGTGTAGTGCAGTTGCTATGTATGATTGTATGTTACCGAAATTTAAATATAGTTACTGCTTATTATCAACATTGGGTTTTTAGTACACCTGTTTATGACTATTGCAGCTGTTATTTTTAACAGCATGCAAAAAATGTTTTTCCGCACATGTAGCATGCAATGCTGCAGTTGGTTAATGAAATCACTGTATCGGGCACAGTAACAAAATTACAGTCCCACTGTTCATGAGCAGACGATTTAAAATCAGTATGTAGAAAAATTGGTGTAAGAATTCCCAAACATTTCTGATTTACAAGCTTGCACAGCGCAGTTCATATGTACACTTGTAAGTTTGTGTATTGTCATAGTTTTCAGTTGAGATTGTTATATTTTTGTTTTTAACACACAGTCTTATGAATAGTACAGATTTCATTTCTCACATCTTGCCAAAACTGTGTTTTCACTTACGTACTGCGTTTTGGCTCAGTCGATGTGAGAAATGACTATATGGTACAAATGTATAAAATCAGAGTGACACTGTTCATGAGCAGAGGTCTTAAAATGGCTATGTTTACATTTGGGTGCAAAAATCACAACAAATAACTGTTTTACAACTCTGCGTTGCGCAGTTGTTATGCACGCCCGGAACCTTGTAAATGTTAAATATCTGAAGCACAGTGAGTTCGGAGTAGCTACACAGTACATAATGTGTTTATTATTGAAAATTAAGCTATTTTGCCATAAAATCTGAAATTGTCGCAATAAATAGACAGTCTTGGAAAATTACTGTCGTATGCACGAAAGTGTCACAAAAAGTACTTCCGTGCACACGAAAGTGTTGCAAATGTTACTTGCGTGCATTCGATAGTATGCCCAGGAGTACTGTCAAACTGCGACACTTCCATAAATTTTACTAGGTGTATTAGACTGTCACAAATTTACTTTCATGCATTCACAGTATGGTTAGGAATACTGTCAAACTGCGACACTTTCACAAATTTTACATTCGTGCTTGCGAAAGTGTCACAAATTTACTTTCGTGCATTCGACAGTAAAGTGAATCTAACACTGGGAAGTAGCAAATACATTCATTATTGAATCAGAATACAGTATGTTTGAGTGACAGCAGGCTCTACCAATGTGATTTAAGATTTGTCAGGCCATGTCTGAGAACCAATCAGAGATGGACAACACTAAAGAACAAGTAAACAGGAGCCATTTTAAATATTGTTGAGAGAGAGCAGTTTAAAACTGTAAGTACAGTCTATCTTAAAATAATTCTTTCTAGTATTAAAAAAACTTATAACAACATGTAAATACTATTAATCAAAATGTTTTTTTATGTTGAATCTCATTATGTAACTTCTTATTATTTAGCAGGCTATATTATTAAGAGAAAATAGTTTAAAGTGAGAAATAATTTTTGTACTAACTTGTACAGATACAGCTGCAAATGGAGGGAAATAGGAAGGAGCACGTGGAGTTCTATGAGAAAATGGAACCAATCAGACTTGTTTCTGATGTTGTAATTGTTTAAAACTGCCTATGAAAATGATGCTTTTTTTCCCAGTTATCAGTGGTTGCAGATTTTTGCAGGAACATAACTCTAGTAATACTGACTGCATCAGTTACATTGGTTAATGAAGCCAGAGCAGCAGGGAATTTTTTTTTGATTTGTGTGTTTTATCTGAACCCACTGAAGCTAGCTTGAAATAAGGAGGGAAAATAGTTTGATTTTCAGTGCTGTCTGGGCACTGCAGGGTGAACACTGACTTTCTTTGTAGCTCTCTGTACAACTCTGAGTTTAAAAACTTAGAATGGCAGAAAATAGCAAAAGGATTTTGTGGATAGTTGGAAGCAGTTACATAAGACGAGCAGCTGAGTTTGCAGTTCATAGTAATTTTGGGAGGCATCTGCAGCTCCCCAGTTGCTATGTAAAATGGTTTGGTCGTGGTGGCATGAGATGGGAACATCTTATGCCAACCATGCACAGACTTTTTGATAACTCACTCTCCTCCTGACATACTGCTAATACATCTTGAAGGCAATGATTTGGGCTCAAAACGCTGGGTAGATTTAGTTACAGAGGCAAAATTGGACCTTGCTTCTATTATGTCTATGTTGCCTGGCTGTATTATCATGTTTTCAGATATTACAGAGCGTAGGGTCTGGCAAGCAGAATATCATATGTATCTGATTGACAGAGCTCTCAGAAAAGTAAATGTACAGATAACTGCTTTTCTATGGATGCATGGAATGCATACTATATGTCACCCTGAAATAAAATACTGTAATGATTGGCTATTCCTACCAGATGGTGTACATTTCTTGCATGCTGGCAATTGTCATTTTCTGGGAGACCTTCGAGATGGAATCCTCAAAGTCCTTTAAGATTGTCAGACTGTTTGAGGAAATATGACAGTATACACAAAGGTTCTTTTCAGAACCATATTAATGTGGTCAAAAAATAGATCAATTGCATGCATCACTCACATACATGCCACATATATGGGTTTGTAATATTAATATTGTGGGATGCTATATTAGAATAGTGGGGACACAGCAATAGTAATTTACCCTGCTGCTGTCAGTTCACAATTGTATGATGTTGTTATGTCTTAACATTTGTATATAGTATGAGTATGTTAAGTGACTGCAGCATTTACTGTGGTCTTACAGTATTGTAGCTGTTACAGTATGGTATGTGTGCAACAACAATAAAACACAGTGGTGCTGTTTAATGTATACGTTTCTTTAGTGGTATGTCTGGAAATAGAGTGATTTTGAATGTAACAGATATGGGTAGTAATTAGTATATTTCCTACCATGAATGCACAAGACAATTATCATACTGTTTAACTTTGATCAGGTTTGTTAGCCGTCTTCACATTTATTAAGTGTATTTGTAGGTGTGTGCACAGTTCTGCAATGTGTGGTTCATCTGTGTTTTACATCACTTTACTATGCTGTGTTGTATGGCTGAAGGGTGTAGTTATGGTGTTATGGACAGTAGTAGAATATCACATGTTCAAGTCTGGTGCTTACCTGGATACAGACACATAGATACATAGTATGTGATGCAGTCTGTTATACACAGTTTAGGCAAGGGTGGTGTGGAACAGCTCAATAACTGTGGTGCAAGATTGCAAAAGACAGTTGTATAGCTCATGCTGTGTGAACACTTCAGTGTAGTAGACATGGATATGTGATGGTGTGGGCAATCTCATGTTCGATGCAGTAGCCCCTCACCCCCGAGAGTACTGGATGGCATGCTGGTGGGACATCATAGCACAGCAGCTGTTGTTACTGTTGAGGTTGCTGAATCCTTTCTTGGGCCTGTATAATGCTAGTGAGATGTGTTTCTGCTATGTAGAAGGAGTTGTGGTCTTTAATTTAATAAGTATTATATGGAATTAGTTTAACAAAGGATTAATATTGTTAGATGATAGTAATGTGGATGTTTCTTTCTGTTTGTATTTCAGAACTAAATAATAAAAAATACAAGAATGAGGCAGTGGACTTTGTGAGAGGTGTGTGCACTGCTTGAGGCAGTCCAGGCCAGAGGCAATCCCAAGGTTCTCATAAGGAGTACGAACCAGAAACTGGATTCGATGTGGAGGCCCATAAATAGCTTCTTGCATGTAGTTTTAAAAATTAAAAGTAAAAGTACAGTGCAGTTGAAGCGGAAGTGGAAGCTGTTGCGCCAACATTTTTACATTTTAAAACAGTGTGAGGGGATACCAGACAATGATACGTGCTGGTACTACCTCGCATACGAGTTATGGGATGCTGCTGGGAAGCCAGCTGCGGGGGAGCGCCTTACTCACCGTAAGTAAATCAGCAGAACTTTTCATAATGGATGTGCACGTGTTTAGAATTTGTAACAATTATTGCAGACAGCATAATTAAGCAATAAGACATGAGCAGGGATTATGTTAATGGTGTGTAAATCACTGTGTAGTGGTGTAATGTGGCATGAGGCACAGCCGAGTGCTGCATGCCCCTACAGGGTGATTAAGTGACCATTATATAAGCACTGAGACTGCCTTATTAGTATTATTATACAAATATTTTGTAAATAGTATTGAACCTTGTTTTGCATGTGATTAGTCTCTACATATATGTTAATCAAAGATTAACATACGGCTAATAGAATGTTTGCTACCAATCAGAAAGCTCTATTTCTCACATACTTTTTATAATACTTAATAGTATATGTAAGGATGCACTATGACAACATGTAGCTGAATTGTTGCATTTATTTACTGTGCTGTTGTTCAGTCACAAGCCACAGCTTAGTAACATAGCCATACCAGAAATAGTACATTTATACATATACGCACTTCCTATTATGGTATGTTGGCAGAGAACAATATGTAACTGTTTAGTTATTGTAATGTAGTGGTATTAAACTTGTAACTCTGTAATACTGTGTATGTATTACAAGTTACTTTGCACACATGTGCAACAAACATAGTGGCATCATATTACATTTCATAGTTATTACACACCTGTTACAATTAAGTTACTGTATTTGCAGATGTTTTGCACTTTTCTATGTGTGCTGCAGCTGTCTGTCACAAGTCCAAGATGCATTCCTGTACAGTTAAAAGGGGAAGTATTTGCAGTGAGCAGTAATACAATATTGACTCATGGTGTGTCCTGTGTGCTACATACACAGACAGACACGTAGAAATGTACATATCAATAGTGTTTGGTGCCCCACCAGTTACAGACTATGTAGATAATGGCGTGATGGACCCCCCACACAAAAATCCAATTGTTATTGTAATATGTGAGCATAATGCTTGTGGTCTGTATAATTAGAAGCAATGTTATGTATGTGGTGCCTGATTTACTGTTGTTGCAAGTATTTCAAAACTGCACTGTGTTTCACATCAACCACTTACATATTTTTTTTTCCTGCTTCATGCTAGAACACCGGAGGTCTCCTCCGGCTTCTCGTGAGGTAGTACCAGCACAGAGTGAAGCTGTGGAGGGTGGTCAGTCAGACATGGAAAGTGTGATTGTTATTGAGTCCGATGGTAAGAGTTTAATATAAATAATTCTACTATGTTATTGGTCTGTGTTAGTAAATAATGTTATGTGTTACCTGTAGAAGTTAAGGCTGTATTTGTTAAAAAAGGTCTTTACTGATGAAGTATTGTTTGAATCATGTATGTATTCTTTTACTTGTTGAGTGGGTTGAAAGCATTTTTAATCATTCCATTAAAGGAAGAAAGGTGCAGTCTCTCATCTGGCAACAGACAACACTTAAAGGTGAACTGTCAGCTTTGCTCCTTCAGTTACTGCTAAATTTCCATCTGACATTCTACAACAAAAAATTGTAAAGAGGTGACTATAGAATGACTGAATAAAATAAAAGTGATCAGGTTATCAAATTTCATAATTAACAAACAATTCCCAATACTGGTGCACCAGCTTAAAATCTCCATGCTCTGTAACCATTTCCATACTAAGCACACGCATTTATGGGGAGCGCTGTTCTGAACCACACATGTTTAAGATTGCCATTGTCAAAAACTGTTAATGCATAAGAGAATAGTATTCCAAATCTGTAATGGTGTTTACAAATAAGAAACGAGGGTTTCTTCTGACACAAAATACTTTTAAAAGGTAGTAACCAACTCTAGTGAATGTGCAGTGGCAGCATGGAACAAGATCCCGCACCAGCATGAGAAACTGCTGTTACTACACATTTGACTGGGATACTATTTTTCATGTATGTGACAATGGATGTATGTCCATAGGGGTACTTGTCAGTACATGTGGTGTTGTGGTGGGGGGGATATGTCTTGTCCTCTGCTACTTTTGGTGGTGGAGTTTCATATACAATGAGTAATTGATTACCAATTGTAATGTTGTTGGTGTCTCAGTGGTATTCACTAGTGTGCTGTTTAATTATCTGTTGCTAATTACGAGATGTTCCTAGATGCTTTTTGACTTATTATTTCTATATCTGCTGGCAATGTTTCATTTTATTATTGCTATATTTATAAATGGACAGTATAGAGTGTCTCATGTTTGTTAATGTGTTTTAATAGCCTCTGTAGGGTATTATGCTTAATAAACATTAACGACTGCCATATTCAGCTAGAGGGTCATTAAGTGAAGAGTAACATGATACGTATGTTTGTGTTCTTGTTATTACAGTAACACACATTGTAAAACTGTTTAAAAAACAGGTCATCACATGGTTAGGTCTACATGTATGTAAATGAAAGGTACATATAAGGTTGTTAGGCTGTTTCTCTGAAACAAATATGCATTATCACAGTGTTTTAACTATTGCCATTGATGAGTAGGCACTGCTTGTTCTGCACTGCATACTATCAATTATAGATTTCTGTGTTTTCTTTCTGTGAAAACGTAATTGGACAAACAGTGTTAGGGAAGAGCCAGAAAAAAATGGATTTCTTATATTAAGTGTTCTGGATTGCATGGACATTTGTCTTGGAAGAACACAGATACATGGTTTCATTATTTCAACTTTGTGTGCCTTTCTGCAGATGAGATGAGTTGTTATATGCATGTAATACTGAGTTAAGAACATACATCTAGCTGGAGAGACAGCTGTTTTTGTAAAGAGACGTGTTGATATGATAGTTGTACGCAATGATGCAGTATTAGAAATTGACGTTTTAAAGAAAAAGACTTTTACCTTGATATTTCATCTATTAATGTGATCATTTTTTAACTTGTTTGCTTTTATAGAGCCCTGGGAAGCTGGTGATGTAGAACCAGTGGAGATGAAGCAGGAGGCCGGCGCCAGCCCACAACGTAAGTGAAATCTGAAAATGTTTCCAAGAAAGATGTAGTCCCACAGTACTGTGAACTTAGAATGTATGTTATTAGTATTGTGTCTTGCTTCACCAGATATGTAATTAATAATGTTATTTTTATGGTAGTCTAAACTTTTTTTATATTGCCTTGTTGCATCTGCACAGCAACATGTTAACAGTGTGCTGATTTTTATCTGTAATGCTGTTGGCTGAATGCAGGTTACATCAGTGCCTGTGTACAGTATAATGCAATCACCCTGCATTTGTAAGTGAAGCTCTACTTCAATTTAGCAAAGCTTATCATACTTACAACAGCATTTGGTTATGTATTTTGCTATTATCTGCATGCTTGGGAAGTAGCGTATGGTTGTCAACATTGGTGGTGATCAATGCTCCTGTTGATAACTACACCTTGTTGTTTTGGTGATGACATGGGGAGCCCACTGCCTGTTGCCATACTCACTCCAATGTTGAATTGTACGGGTGTGCAATACCCCCTCTGCAGCGAGCTAGTACCACTATCTTTGTTTGGTGTGGGGGGCCCAATCCCTGTTGACATTTTTGACTTTATTTGTGCTATGACCTTACAAGGGTGGCAATGCAGTGATGACTACACATACCCAACCCCCAAAAACAGACAACATGCTGGGGAGATATCCTAGTGAGCTAAATGGTGTGCAATGCAAAAAGTGTCCAATGATGATTTTTTGGTTTTTTTCCCAATGTAAAAGTTCAAAATGTGTCTTGTAGTCTTCCTGACCCCTTTTCCCAGTTAAACTCGATTGCTGTGCAGTGTGTCTGTCTTCAGCCTTGCCAACCTCATACTTACCTCTACAGTGCAGTGTGATGATATTCAGTGTACTGTCATATATGTGTATTTTTCAAAGGTGATAATGAAGTGAGGGAATGTTGATAAAATTTATAATGGAGTGAATAATGGGACTGTTTGCATGTCACACTATGAATATCGCACATTTGTATATAGCACTGTGGAAGTTGTCTCACCACATGTAAAATGCAGTACTCTGACTACTTGCAGTGGTGCAAGTTCCACTACGTCATACACTGCCTCTGACTGGGTTGAGTGCTATTAAAACAAGTTGTTGAGTAATGAAACTGTGTTAAATATTGGGCCACAGACATCACATTGCTAAATTTTTCAATGCTGCATGGCCTTGCGCCACACAGTGGTACACTTTGAATGCTCACCTATACTGTCAAACTGTGTTTTCACACTTTACTATATGATGCTGTGGGTGTTGTGCGAAATAACTTTTTGGTACAGTGTGAAGACATAACAGTGACACTGTATGTGAGCAAAGGTGCTAATATGGCTATTTAAAACATTTGTTGAGATGAGCATATACATTCTATCGTTGCAATCAGGTATTGGATATTTCTCATTCACTGTAGTAGGTTTGAAAATGTTGTGTATTTATATACCAAATGTTTACAACTGTCATTTATTTTTTCACCTCTCAATGTACTGCACAGCTGTTTTTTCTTACAGCATTATCAACATCTTTTTCTGCCCTGCAATATCTAACAGCCAGAGGACGCGCTAATGCCTGTCATCCTCTGCAGGGGTGTGAGTACTTGGCATCAGTTAGAAAACTTATTACTATTACACTATCAATGTTAATGATAGCAAAGCAATAATTGTTATTGATAATTGTTTATTTCATATTATACAATGGCAAAGAAAAATCCTGGGCTCCCATTGGTGACTCTGGGACAAGACCCGTGATGTTATCCCAGCACAACATCACGGCTCTAGTCCCAGCACCAAGGTGACCACATTACTTTTTGGAAAAACAAGAAATCACTCCACGTAGCTGCTCAGCAGTGCAATCCCCCGTTTGTCATTCACACTCTCAACTGCCTTCAACCTATTGCGAGTGCTTCTGACTCACCTGCCAGTGACCACCAGCTGTGAAAGTGCAAATTGTCCCTATGTTGCTCGTCTTCCCACCAGATATAGTGAAGTAACTCCCCATCCTCCACTCACACACAGTGTTCCCATTTAAAAAAAAAACACATCATTATAGACAGCATTTAATTTCTGTCCGCTGGGGCTATGCATATTGTGCACTGTCTACAACTTGCCAGCTGAAAACACTGGCAGGAATATTCACCGACATTATCCCTGCCTAGAAACAGATGTTTTAATTTTAAAAAAAAGTCATTTTAGACAGCATTTCAATTTCCCGTCAGCAGCAACGAGCCTTTCAGATTGCCACAATCCCGTGATTCCCGCTCGCTTCCTCGAACAGCTGCAGTGTTACCGACCATTAAAAATAAAACAAATAATCGATAAAATGACACTCACATTGAAATAGGCAGTCCACAAAATTACCTGCATTGTTGCAAACACTAAGTGCTCAAACAACCCAGAATGCTATTATGTTCCTCAACCCCCGATGTTGATTTTAAAGCCATTAAAAAACAGAAATACTAATTAAAAATATTACCCAGTTCCATATTGGAATGTTAGTGTGTGGACTGCTGTACTTTCCTGGGAGGGGTGGGTGCAGGAGGACAGCAAACACACAATAACATTACAATGGGACTTATTTTTATTCACTATGCCTGCCTCATTGAAAATCAAATTAAAATACACTTTTAAGACTTTTTTACTTTTCTCTTTATTAGTACCAACAAGCCAATGTATAATAGCAATAATCGCACTTAGTATGTGTTGTGCTGGGATAATGTCACTTGGGTGATTAGTCTTTCCGGCCCGCGCCTCGTGCCTAATCACCCCTGGTCGTCGACGTTATCCCAGCACAACACAAACCCTGAGTGCATTATTGCTTAAATGTCAGATAGTACATTGAAGAACCTTATTACTGCTGTGCCAGATTATCTTGAAGAATTTTACCCTGTGTCAGCAACTGCACAGTGATCTGCACATTACGGGCATCCAAAGTGCAACAATGAATTAAATCTTTTATTTGACTAGATTTTCCATACTCTAGTTTACGTTTTAGTTTACTTGTCTGAATTTCTTATAGTTATGCAACCTAAAAATCTGTTATTTATGTTCTTTATGTACTTGAAGATCTCTGGTATGTTTGTGGAGCGCATTGTTGCTGTTATATGTGTACATATGTAGGTTCTTGAGTGGACATATAGGTGTGCTTTGCAAGACATAATTATTATGATTTTGCTGTTCTAGAAAATTCCAGAATGTAAGTCTATGATAATTCTACATGATAGCTTGTTAATGGTGTTCTGCTGAATGCATGCCATATCAGTGACTTAATTATTTAAAACAGTAATGTGTGTTGGGCGCTGAAATCACGCTCAAAAGCTGTTTGCTTTCAAACAATCATCAAGTGATTATGATTATGTACACATTTAAAGTATATTATGATAGTGTTCATGTCAAGGTAGTTTCGTTTTTTATTGCTGAGATGACTAGACATTATAGGCAGACATGGTGAAGTAACAATTCTCACACTTGATGAGGATCTATTTCAATTGTATGGTATTATACTGTTGATTATGCAAAAGTATGTACATACTGAATATTTATGACTAGTGAATAAAATATAAGAATAGCATTGTAAACCACATACAACTATAAGTTTTTTGATGTTGTCAGCTCATGACATTATATAGATAATAAAGTATAATAGAGACACAAATAACATAAAATAGTTTAGCATCACACTTCAAAATATTATCATAACTTTGAAATTAATGCATTTATGATATTGCAGTAGCTAGGTAATATTTGAAGTTAAATATTTGAAAGTCATAACTGTTAAATTTGTCTTGTGTATTCATCATTTTTTTTTTTATCTTTGTAGGGCACCGGCGATTGCAGAAATGTACTGGCCACTGCCGCTGCTACAATCAGCTCGCATGCGAGGTTGGCAGTCTGCCTAAGCAAAATGTTGTGATCCTTGAGTGGCAGTCTAGAATGCTGTCTCTCTTGGAGGCACAACAGCGGACTGTCAACCTCGTGCTCGAGCCGGTTGTGGCAGTGGCTGACGGCACTGTGACCAGTACCAGTGCTTCACCTCCACCAGCACCATCTGTTCCCGCAGCTTCCCTGGGCCACACTGACCACCCTTCACAGTAGTCCTGTATCTCCTCCGGAGGGCTCAACAGCTTCCACTTCCTTTGCGCCTCCACATCGAATCCAGTTTCCAGCTTGGATTGCCTCAAGCAGTGCATACACCTCTCGCAAGTCTTGCCCAAAACTTCATTTACTTACAAAGGACTTTTAAGAATGTTTCTTTTTCTTTGTTGTTATATATGTAAAAAAAATATATTTTTATTAAATATTTATTTGTGCCTGAAGTAATACACACTTTTATAAGTATTTTTTTCTTAATATAATATTTGTAAATATATATTTTTGTATTGTTTTATAAAAAGAACAATATTTTTGTTTATGTTTCATTTTTAATATCTTAAATATTTTTATAGCAAAAAAAATACTGAATTCATACTCTCTTGTGTTTGGTGTGTTATTGTGTACTGGGGATGTTTATTGAAAATAGTTTCAAACAAGATTTACCTAACTGTTATTTTCTCATTTGTGAAAGATCATACCACACTATTGTGGTATTACAGTTGTGATTCTCCATAGAAGTAACTTAGATGTGTGACAATGCTACCTTACACTATTTGTGGCACACTGTTGTTGTTTCATACACCCAGTGCTACAGAATGTGTGTATGTGTATCATGATGAAGATGAGTACGTGCCTGCTAGTACAACAGTGAAATTTCTCTGTTGGCGTACTTACAGCAAAGTTATGTATTCAGTACCAGCAAACCTCTTTCACCTCTCTTCACATCATTGGTGCTACCACCTCAGTTGGTTGTAAAACCAGTGTCTATAAAATCACAAGTTACTACGGTAACACATCCATTTGTTCAGTACATGAAGTAATGGTGTCCATCTCATGTCATATACTCTTTTACTTATGTACATCTTTTTCTTTACATATGTGGTCACAAAGAAAAAGAGTAAGACACTGTTACTTAAAAAATACAAAAATAGAATAACAATGACAAATTACTATGAATACAGTTATATAAAAACAATATGATTTACAGTGAAGTACTATTACTGTTAATAACAGTAAATACTACTACAAGACTTGAAGTATTCCTGATATTGGAACATTTTTGGTATGTATGTGCAGTATTCTTACAAATATTATTCATGTACTATAGTGACTAATAGTTCCGAAAAAGACAGGATATTCATGGCAAAAAACTCTGTTTAATGCATCAGTTAGGGTTGTTCCACAGCGACAAAAGTGAGGAAATTCACTGTTAGGGTTGAAAACCCTAACTCCGAATTCACCCCCCCACCACACACACACACACACACACACACACACACACACACACACACACACACACACACACAGACAGACACACACATGCATGTATGGGGGACGACCAAATCAACACAACCAATGACAGACATACAGCAGCAGGTGACAGAAATAACAAACAATTGTCTAAATGTATTACAAGACATCCCCACCCACCTGACCAGGTACTGCATGCTCAGTGGAGATCAACAGCAAAACTGAGGCCATGTACACCAAATGTACACATCCCTGATTGCAGCTGCACACAACGTACCACACTTAGTAGTTGCATGGCCTTACCTACCGATGCCCCACAGCACACCAGACCTCGTACTTTGCCTTTACTCAATATAAATTATGAAGGGGCATGATCACAGTTGTACAAAGGTTTTAACACTAGTGAGTATACATAAATTGCAAGAACTACATTCATTAATTAGAAGACACAGCCATGGTCAACATAAAAGTAGTGTTGCTTTTAGTATGTGATTTACATAGTAGTACATTTACTGCAACGGTTTACTCAAGATAGAGAGGCTGATGTAAACGTATGAAAAAGCATTGCCTGTTCAACGCTATGAAATTCATACGGCCAGTACCAGATGCATTCTTACTGATGAAGGAGTACTGCTGATGTACATACATAGACCTTCAGTGTGTTTCAATACTAAAGATGAAGTAAGTATTCTTTGTAAGAAACAGTGTAATTGCATGGATCAGGCCAAGCAACTTTTAAATATCATAGCACTACTGAACCAACAATGACGTACCTGTATTGGAGATGTCTATAGGATAGATTTTCCTGTAGGCACTTACTGAGTATGTTGTACCTGAGAAAGACAATCTCATTGCATCTGTGATGACTAACTTATTCAAATAGTGATACATTTACTATTGTTGCAATGAGTGATCTACGCCACTTATGGACACAGTGTAATTTTTTTAACACTTGTTTCATACTCAGGCTGTATGCCTAGTGTTTGGGTTTGCCACACTTCTGTCACTGATGCTATCAAAGTGATAACTATGCTAATTGTGGTACAACAGGAATCAAGTAGGTATAGTGTAGATATAAACAGAATGTCTTTTGGTATTGATTTAACTCACAATGGGGTAAGTGTACTAGGACAGCAGGGGTTATTCTCTATCACTGACTCTGTCAGTTATAATCACACTAAGGTTTCGATGACTGTAATGATCAAGTTCATCTTCATGAGTTCATATTCACAGCCATTCTCCAGTAACTAGACATTGTATGGTGTAACAGGGTGGGACACTGAGTTGCAAAGCTGATGCAGTGCCTAGCAGAGGGAGAGTATCTACTCATAAAGACAATTAAGCAATAAGGCATGACCAACAGTTATGTTAAATGGTCTGTTAATCACCCTGTAGGGGTTTAATGTTGAATGAGGTGTAGCCGAGTGCCACATGTCGCTAGACAGTGATAAACTGACCATTAATATAATACCTGGGAGTGGCTTATTGCTATCAGAATAAAACTGTTTTTTAAACAACATTAAACCATGTTCATCATATGGTTAGATTCTACATGTATGTTAATAAAAACTAAACATAAGGCTGTTACAATGTTTACAGTCAATTAGAAAGCTGCATTTCTCAAACCTTTGTTATAATCAGAGATATTATACCTGTACAACTCCTTGGTTTTGCTCAACTCTATTGCTTAGGTGGCCCACCACATGTGGTGTGGTCTGGTGTTGGGCATCGGTAGGTAAGGCCATGCAACTACTAAGTGTGGTACGTTGGTGCAGCTGCAATCAGGGATGTGTACGCTTGGTGTACATGGCCTCAGTTTTGCTGTTGATCTCCACTGAGCATGCAGTACCTGGTCAGGTGGGTGGGGATGTCTCGTAGTACATTTAGACAATTGTTTGTTATTTCTGTCACCTGCTGCTGTATGTCTGTCATTGGTTGTGTTGATTTGGTCCTCCCCCATACTTGCATGTGTGTGTGTCTCTGTGTGTGTGTGTGTGTGTGTGTGGTGCTGGGGGTGATGAATTCGGAGTTAGGGTTTTCAACCCTAACAGCAAATTTCCTCACTTTTGTCGCTGTGGAACAACCCTAACTGATGCATTAAACTGAGTTTTTTGCCATGAATATATATATATATATCACACTCAAACTGTTGCAGATGACATTAGAACAGCTTTGAACATTTACCTAATGTAAGCAGTGGTTCTTAAACCATAAAAAACAGTCAGAGACAAAAATAGGGAGAGAACTGAAAGAACACTTACCAGATATCAACTTGAGAAGAGACGGCTGCTTGTCCTCCAGGATCAAATGTGACAGATTTCCATTCCATAATCTCTGATTGTTTGGCCACAAATTGAACAACAGGCAGAAAGTCTGATATCTCGGGTGTCTGGATAGCTAGCATGATGAAGATGCCGCTTATACTGAGTAAGTGGAAGTCTGTCAGCATTTTACATTTAATATGAGGCATTTTTAATATCTGTAAATCCAATCTTTTTTTTAGAAAGGACTGTGTAGGGCAATCATATGCTCACTTGCCTCTAATGCTGGTAGAGCAGCACATGTTGAGCACTGGGCAGAAATGCCGAGTACAGAATTTTCTATTGACCTTATGTGCAGCACAACTCTGATTAGCCCTTTGTAGGGAGTAGACAAACTGACAAACAACATAAAAGCAAGCACATTTGAGAAACTTGAAAATTAGCCCAGAGCTGTCACCTACTGCTTTCTGCTCCCCGGTAGACAATCAGTCATCATGGGAGGTTCGCTGTGACTATAGGCGGTATGGGTCTGCCATGCCCGCTACCACTGTAAGTACAAGTAGATCCAAGTGGGCAAAATGAAGATTGCACCACACTACTCGACTGTCAAAATGAATTGAAGGCAGAGCTTTTCTTGTTTAATCTCATCCTGCCAAGGTCGCCAATTTGTAAAGGAATGAAAAGATTCCAGCATTACATTTTTGTTAGAGATAAACTAGTGAAAGGAACGACTGACAGTGGCAAATCATGTAATAAACACATTTATTACAAAAGCACAGACTTATAATCTGCAGTAAAGCAAATATACTGGGGAAACAAGTTCCCCTACATCTAGACACAGCAATTTTCAGCAAACCTTTTTAGAACCATGCTTCTTATAGTAAGATAAGGAAAAAGGTGTGAATTTCTTATTGGTTGAAGCAAGTGGTACCATTACACTACTGGATAGAAAATGTAGAGTCAGCAGGAAGAAAAACATTACATTATACATAAAACGTAACATTAGTTAGAACAAAGACAGCACAGAAATTGTAGCAGGTGCAAGGTCATTATGATGCAAAGCAATGTCAGCAGAAATACATGTGTACAAGAATACTTTGGTAAAAAGATATGGTTAGGTCCAAAGCACGTATGCCTCATATAAGCAAATAAACATTACATCTAACATAAAACTATGAAATAATACTGTAAAATAAATGTATACTATATAGTGTATACACTTAGCAGGCATGATCCCTAGTACCCACACTTGTACAGTGGATACCCATTACTGCATATTAGTGCAATACAGCAATATTACAGTAATAATAAAACACCTGTCATTGGCATGTGCATGAGGTTGCAAGGGGTGTGGGACCCATGTGCAACAACAGTAAGGCATGTGTCTGCAAATTTCCTTTTAATGTGTTCCTTTCTGAAATTCAAGTTTTATTCTGCCTCTGATTGTCACAGTGGCTTTGCGACTGCTGCAACGATGGTCTGAGAATGTATCACTACCAGTGAGTGACCCAGTCATCAAAATGACTGCTGAAGATGTAACATAACTAAGTCATAATGTAACCCACTGCTTATTACACAGTCATTTCTACTGATTGGCTTTCACTCATTGAAGTTGTCCTTGGTCCCCCAAGTACTGTGTTGGTTGTCATATGGGCCTTTTCTATTTGTCTGTGTCACCATAGCACCACAGTGATCCTTCTGTGTACCGTGTCAGTAAACTTTCCGTCACTGGGTCCATTTCTGGTGACACCATGGAGTGAACAGACTCATTTCCATTCCCTCAGGTAGGGGCTGTTGCAGTGGGTACGATAAAGGTGGGTCTCAGTCTCCACTTCCCTAAGGGTATGGAGGACTATGTAAATTACCAACAGGTAGGGTGCAGAGGAGGGGGAGCATGCAGCCAAATGGGAGCACAAGGGTGGGGAATGAGAGGAGGGGAAAGGGGTGGAGTGTGGTCCTGATAAATGCCAGGAGCTTAGGAAATAAGATGCCTTAGCTCCAGGTGATACTAGTGAAGGGGGCAGTGGATGTGGCAGCTGTCACTGAGATCTGGGCCACCCAAGGACATGACTGGAACCTAAACCTGGAGGGCTACACTATGTTCAAGAAGAACAGGGGAGAGGAAAGGGAGGGTAGCACTGATAGGAAAAAATGGCATCAGTATAGGAGGGTTGGAGGAGGTGAAGGGGAATGTGGAGGCAATGTGGGTCACCCTGCAAATGCGGGGGGGGGTAAGAGATTAAAGTTAGGGGTGGTATACAGATCACCCATGCTGGCAGAGGCTCTTGGAGAGAGTTTGGTGGCAAATGTTGTGGGTCACTGTACATTGGACAAAGGAAGGGTAGTGGCGATGGGGGACCTAAACATGCCAGGAATGGACTGGGGGACTATGACATACCCAGTGGCCAAGGAGCAAAGGTTGCTGGATGCCTTCCAGGATGCGTTGTTGACCCAGCAGGTGGGAGAGTCAATTAGGTCAGGACACTGGGCATAGTCATAGTGGACAGTGACCAGATTGGGGGCCTGGAGGTGAGGGACCAGTTGGCGGGAAGTGACCATGTCACAGTCTGGTTTTTCCTGGAATTATGGTGAGGAAAGCCACACAAAGCTGATAGTAATTGACTTCAGGGGTGTGGATTTCAGGGAGATAGGAAGGATCCTTAAGGGTCATTTGGATGGGATAAGGCCAGACATGGATGCTGACAGTAGGTGGGAGATCATAAGGAGGGAAATACAGGAGGCTACCAGGTGCAAGAGAGAGGTGCAAATCTGGTAAGGCCAGAATATCCTGTCGGTGGACCCAGGAGGTTCAGGAGATGGTGAGGGATAAGAAGGTGGTGGAGGGGAATGTGGAGGAAATTTGGGTGGCACTTCAAGCACTCAAGGAGTGAAAGGGATCAGAGGTAGTATGAGTGGATGGCCAGGAGGGTCACTAGGGTGGTGAGAGCAGCTAAGGCAAGGAAGGAGGAAGATCTTGGCCAGGAAGATCAGGAGGAGGGACAAGGGGTTATTTAGATACATTGGAAAAAAAAGGAAAGTGAGGGGGCAGATCTGTAGGATTAGGATAGAGGAGGGATGGGCACAGGATCCGGGGGAGCAGGCCAAGGTACTAAATGAGTACTTTGCCTCAGTTTTTACCAGGGAGAATGGAGGAGCTAAATCTGTAGGGGGAAATGGGAGTACCCCTGGGGGGGACCCTTAGAGATAGGGAGCCCTAACATGTCTGGGGAGAGGGAAGGGCCAGCACTGTCAGATGATGGGATGACAGTACAGGTAGCAAGGGGGGGCATGGAGGTGGAAATTCCAGTAGAGAGAGCAAGGGAAGCCCTCAGGTCCCATTGGATGGGGGGAAAGCACCAGGGCCAGATGAAATACATCACAGAGTACTGAGAGAACTGGTGGTTGTCTTGGTGGCCCCCTGGCAGAGCTTTTTAACATCTCTCTGAATGGGGTGGTTACCCCAACACTGGAGAGTGGCCCATATTGTCCCTATCCACAATGGAGGATCAAGAGAGAGGTGGGGAGTTACATGCCTGTTAATCTGAGGTTGGTGGTGGGCAAGGTAATGGATGGTATTATCAAGGAAAGGCTGGGGCAGTACTAGAGAAAATGGGGTACCTGGATGATAGACAGCATGGATTCATCCTGAGAAGATTGTGTCAGACCAACCTTGTAGAATTCTACGACTAGGTGATGAGTGCCCTGTACCAGGGTAGGCCTGTGGACGTCCTCTTTCTAGACTTCAGCAAGGAACCCCATTGTGGTCTGCTGGCTAAGTTGGTGGAAATGGGGGTGGGGATGCAGGTGATCAGATGGATAAGAAATTTGCTCTTGGAGCATACTCGGAGGGTAGTAGTTGAGGGGGCAAATCTCATCTCCAAGGAGGATCATTATTGGGATTACCAAGGGATCAGTACTAGGGCCCCTCCTGTTTAATTCATATGTCTCTGACATATGGAAGGGTATCAGGAGTGAAATGAGTCTTTTTGTGGATGACTCAAAGTTGAGTGAAGTGGTGGATGGGATGGAGGGGAGAGTAGTCCTGCAGGAGGACCTGGAGGTTCTGGATAGGTGGTCGAGAAAGTGGAAACTGAGGTTTAGTGCTGGGAAGTTCAGGGTTCTGCACCTGGGGGTCAGAAATCTGGGCCAATGGTATACCCTGGGGGGAGACACAGTACAAGTCTCAGAGGGTGAGAGGGACCTGGGGGTGGTGGTAGATGTCAGAATGAACAACTCTGAGAATTGTAGGAGGGCAGCAGCACAAGCCAATATGATGCTGGGTTCCATCACTAGGGATATTACCTCTAGAAATGCGGAAGTAATCCTTCCTCTATATAACTACTTGGTTAGGCTACACCTCAAGTACTGTGTGCAGTATTGGAGACCTCACTTGAGCAGGGACATTACCCTCCTGGAGAGGGTACAAAGGAGGGCAACAAAAATGATCTGGGACCTGGGGAAAAGGACCTATGGGGAGAGGCTTGAGGAGCTCAATATGTACACCATGGAGGAGATGAGGGACAGGAGGGAAATGATAGAGGTCTTCAAGTACATGAAGGGGATCAATAAGGGAGGCTCAGTCAAGGTGCTCCAAAGGAAAGGGGAAACTAGAGGACATGGGTGGAAGCTGGGGGGAGCTTAGGGGGGAGAGGAGGAGATGTTACTTCATGGAGAAGGTGGTGGAACCATGGAATACACTACCCATGGGACTGGTGGAGGCAGAGACTGTGGAGGGGGTTTAAGAGGGGCTGGGACAGGTATAGAGGGAGGGCGACACTGATGAAGTCCAATACAAGGGGGACATCTTGGACTGTGGACAAAGAAACCCGGAAGGGGGACAGCAAAACTGGCACCCAGTATGGGTGCTGACTATTAAGCAGATACAAAAGACCAATAGGCCTCCTCTGCTGGCATTTTAGTATGTTAGTATTTCATTACTTGGAGCCTCGTTCCCTGTGTGCTCAAGAATTGCCTTTATAGTGCAGGCATTGATACGTATTGCAAGCAGTGGTCATGCACAGAGAAATGCCGTAAGGTCCCATGTTCCTTTACTTCATAACTTTCAGAACCCTTGTCAGTCATTGTAATTTCAATGATGCACTGTGACTGTTGTCATGATCTTGATAATTTCAGCACCTGAAATATGTGTACCCACAGACCACATCAATGTTGCTGAAAAGTGCTCATCACTGCAAACTGTATCAAGTCAAGCAGATGGTCATGTTACATTGGTGTGGTACTGTTCATTGTTCCACTGATCATGTCATCACAGTGCATATGCCTTGCTGAACCCCTATGTGGTCACCTGACTGGAAGACACACTGGTGCTCTGTGGACAGGCAAAGTACAACGCTTTATGACATTACTGTGTCACTATTGTGAAAACAGTGATGGAAACTGAGCACCAGGACACTTTGTAACAGTGCTGTAGGCAAAAAAATGTCAAATGAAATAGAAGGGCTAGTAGCACCCGTTGCACTGAACACTACGAACATAAACCATGCAGACTCGAGATATTGTAAGTGCAGTCTTGTTATATAAAAGCTTGAAATGCATCATCTGACAAAAAGACAAACAACTAACGTTTTTCCTAGCATCCTGCTAGGCTTCTTCAGAGTAATTATAACAAAGATAAAAGTGCTTCATTTATACAAAATCAAACCTGTCACATGTGAACAATAACTCCATTAGTGAATAATCAGTTAATTAATTATCACAGACAATCCTTTTCTTTAAAGTGCAAGTTGCATCATATACAAGGTTATTTACTAAAACTCAAACTTGGAGCAGACATATATTTTGTTGAATCAAACCCTGTCATATACAGGAAATATACAGAAAGTATTAAAGCTAGTGCCAATTTTAAGACATTCAACTATTCTATTATTGCTTCTGTGTCAAATAAGAAGGCATCTATTGCACATCCCATACAAACTGCTACTGCTTTACAATACCTTACTGTTGTGATCTATATGTATATATTAAAAAAACATATCAGCTCCAGGTACCAACTTTAAACATTACAAACATAAGATGCCAACCCCCTATATATAATTGCATGAAGCCATACATTTAAGTGGCAACTTTATTATGCACAAAATAAATGTGAATACTGAAAAATGCATTCAAAAGAGTTCAATCCTAGCTAAATTAGCATTTATGCTTTAAGATTAGCATCTGTACTTTTTCAAAAATGCGGACAAATCAATGCTGTCATTAAGGCCTTTGTTTCTCTGTGCCCCCAATTCAAGTATCCAGTAACTTTCTCTTTGTCCTATGAGTTTGTTAAGGTCTCCCCCTCTAGTTCCTACTCTAACCTGCTCAATTCCTATAAATTGGATTCGATGTCGATTACTATTGTAAATGTTGTATTAAGTAACATAGCTGTACCCTCTTGGTTCTAGCCTCCACTGGTGATGTACCCAATCTTTAATTTCCTATGGCATCACTACAGTTTTATGCAGTAATGTTCCCACCTGACATGGCAGTCATAATGGCACACTTACATCTCCATACTTGGACGTTATATATGTTTAAGAAGTTGCTTCTCACCACCTCCTCCCTGGAAACCTCCACGATACACAGGGTGTACTGCTATCTGTCTTGACTCAGGCATCCACTACACTGATGTTACATTGGAGTACTGTGGTACAACAGTCAATGTCATTGTATGCCACCACATGTACCTTTTTTAGTTGTTTCTTCACATATTTGGTAAAGCATGACATTGTGTCATGTCTGTGTGTGTCTCACCTGACATTGTTTTCATTGTGACAGCTTCTTCTGGAACAGTCAACTTCTTCTCTGCAATATATTGATCAATGTGAGTTACCAATATTGGAGGCTGTTATGAATAACATCTGTGAGGAGGCTTCCAGGCAATAGTGTGTCCATGACCGTGAGTATTATGAGTATTTCATGTGTTGCATACATTCTGGCAAATTAACAGGGAAGTAAGATACCTCACCATTAATTCCAATCTTTCTCTCACAGTTGCCAGCAGACGTACGAGAGCCATTGTTTATGTTGAGAGAAGTAACAGAGCATAGGCCAGATACCCACAGCTTGCAGTTTCAACCTCCCAAGTTCCACTCTGCTGTCAGCAATCCACACACTGGTCCGATGACTCTACCTTTGGTAACCGTGATGGCACCTACAAGGAAATGTACTGCTTTCACTCAAATAGCAGTGCTAATGATGTCCAAAGGTCAGTGTTCTCCTTCTAGTTGTGAAATGAAACTTGGTCACAGTGATGTCACAACACACTTATCCACACCCGTGTTTCATGCCACACCATTGCTCAAAAGAATAGTGGTCCTTTGTAATAGTGCTTGGAGAATTATGTCAAAGTGCCTAACTTCAGTGTTGGTACATTCAAACTATACGCAGTATTGGCCGACATAGATGAACTTTGTTGGTACCATAAAATATGATAATTGAAGGTTTTCTGCTTCCTTGCAATGGTATGTGCTTGTGATGCAAGGAACATATGTACAGTCATCTTCTGAAAAAGCACTTGTGGTCATCGCCAATATTGTCAGGTTACATAGGTGTGCAGCATGGCACTGTCTTTGCTGCAGTTCTTCAGTGAATATTTTGAATGGACATGTTGTGAAGCACTGTGGTGTCATTTGGATTCCAGAGTGACAATGCAATTCCTGCTGTGCTGTGTCTGCATGTTCAGTGTGGTGCTACTTGTCATGTTCAGTTGTTGCTGTGTTACAGAAGTGTGCTGTATGACTGCAGCAAATCAAGATTACACGTATCAGCACAATGCACAAGCATGTACAACAGATCTGAAATTGCATTGTCATGCAAGAATGTAATGTCAATGCAGTGCTTCCCCATGTTAGCATTATGATCAGTCAGACAGTACCTGCAGCAAACACAGTGCCATTCAGCACACTTATGTAACCTGTCATTGCTGTGGTGGACCATAACTGCCATTTCTCAACATTACTGTACGTGACGACTCACATCACATGTGCGTACCACTGTGAGGTACCTGCAATTATCATGTATTTTCATTGCCAGAAAGTAAAGTATTGAGGGTCACTACTGCAAGTATTTACAATGTACAACACTGTATTTTCATTGTTTGAGTGATGATATGTGTGTGTGGAGGGTCTGTAACAATGATAGCATGTGAATATACCGCTAAAGGGACACTCACATGGAACCTGTGTTTGACCAGTCCCTGTCCAACTACTGTAAAATTCTGGACAATAGTGCAAGATAAGTAAATAGATGGTTGTATGTGGTATTAGTCTAATACGGAGGAGCATGACCTTTTCTTGGGTGGGGGTTTGATACTTGTTGGGTCATCGTGTCAACTAGCTGTAGTAATGCCACATCAACTTGCGCAATTGACAGACCCATTGCACAAAGGTATGACATGTACATATAATTTCTGTAAGCGATCCATAAGATGGCATCAAAATGGTACTTGATGCTGGTGGGCAACTTCTGCTTACTCAACATTGACTGTGGCACACTAATGGAAGAAATAGCTATGGGAATATACATCCCAGTCTCCATAGTATGGGCTTTCCGGTAGTAGGTCGTGATTGAACAAACCCTGAAGGTAGCAATTCTGGACAAGTTTCAAAGTAACTTTGATGCAATAAGTCATGTCATGGTGTTTGATTACTATGGTGACCATGCCAATCACATACTGTGTGGTTACATACGAGTACAGAAACAATGTAATGCCACACAAAAGTGATGGTTCAGCAGCTGAACAGGGCACACTTCACAAACATGGTTGTCTGTCTGTGACATGCCCTAGGAAGGTGATATAAAAGGGTGCTTGGGAATGTAAATGTGATGGTGTGAATTGTCTGTTGTGTGACTTACAATTGCACAGTGGAAATCTAAACAAGCAAGAGAAAAAGGAATTTAACACAGTGCATTCTGAAGTTTGCTAGTCAACTAAAGGGTAACAATGTGGTCATTTGTGATTTGTAATGAGTGTTACAATGAATAGGACAATGGTGTTGACTTCATTGGTGGACGATGAAGAAAGGTCTGTCATGGAGGGGGCAGGAGGAAGAGGTGGTAATGAAAGCTCAAGGGTCAACAGTCAGACAGAAGGGGGGACAGGGGTATGTGGAGTTTGGGGAAAAACAATAGGGGTAAAAGGGAAAGCACATATTGAGGGTTTGGAATGACAGAGAGTGGGTGGAGAAAGTTGCAGAGAAGGCAGATGCACTAAATCAGTACTTATATTCTGTGTTCACAAAGGAGAAGGCAGGGATTGGAGAAGGTTGGCAAGGGGGAGAGGGGGTGACACATGAGGTGATTTCAGACGGCAGGGTGCTGGAGGGGCTGAAGGCACAGGGGGAGAAAAAGATGCCAGGACCAGACGGCATTCACACCACGGTGCTGAAAGAGCTGGCTGAGGTCTTGGTGGGGCTGCAGGCAGTCCTGTTCAGTACCTACATGGACACAGGATGTGTACCACAAGACTGGAGGATGGGTCATGTGGTGCCTGTCAACAGCAGTGGCACAAAGGATGAACCAGTCAATTACAGGTCAGTAAGCCTCACATCCACTGTTGTAAAAGTAATGGAGATATTTCTGAAACAGAGGTTGGTGACCTTTTTGAAAGATGATAGTCTCCAGGACAGTCAGCAACATGGGTTTAACTCAGGTAGATCCTGCCACAGCAAGCTTTACTTATTTATTTATTTATTTGAATTTTAGTAACCAGGTAAACCCACTGAGACCATACAGTCCATTTTTCGGTGGCAGCCCAGGGATGGTACAGAGGATAAAAGAATACAGTATAAATAATACAAAGAATGTACAAAGGTAGCCAGCGCTATACAATACACAGAATATGAGACACTGATATCATAAAAAGGAATACAGAAAATATAAACCAAATCCATGAACAATAGGGGTTAGCGCTACACAATTCACACAAGGTAAAAAGAGTGATTTCTTAGACAAGGTGTAGAAGGTAAAATATAAAGCAGTTCCTTGCACATGGGACCTCTGTAAGTACAACACGTATGCTAGATAGTGCAGGTCAGCTGTACATTACCATAGACCAGGTATAATAGAGGTAGGATCACCAAGATGACCAGACAGGAGTGCAGAATTTAACAGGGTTTTTTTAGGTAGGGCAGACGCAGGTTCCAAGATCATATAGATAGTTGTGCAGAGCATGTTTGAAACTAGGGAGGGTAGGGCAAGAAAGTATAGGTGGAGGGAGGGAGTTCCATGCCAAAGGTGCTACATAGGCAAAGGATCTTCTGCAAGCAGCTAGGCATGTTGACAGCACAGAAAACAATGGGAGAGAGGAGGAGTGGAGGGTCTGGCTAGCAGATTTTCTGACAACAACATTGGATAGATTTGGAGGAGTGTATAGCTGTGTGAGCTTGTAGATCAGGCAAAGGGAGGAGTATTAAAATTTATGTTCCAGTTGTTGCCAACACAGAGTTGCCAGTACAGTGCAATGATGCAGGCAGGGGGCAGCTCCTAATGCAAAGCACGCTATCCTATAATATACATGCTTTAGTTGGTTCAGAAGAGAGGACTTAAGTTATAGGAATAGGGCTGAGACGTAGGAAAGAAGAGGAAGAGAGTGACTTTGGCAATTTTCAGGCAAGATGCTCTAGTCTAGATAGTAATGGGTGGAGTCGGTAGAGCAAGCCCAGCTTTTGGTGAAGTATTGTGATGGTTTTGTTGACATGTGCCTCAAAAGAGAGGCTAGGGTCATGGAGGATGCCTAGATATTTAAAAGAGTGTACCATTTCTAAGGGTTCTCCATTGTGAGTGGTAATAGTGAATTGATCAGTTCTGTACAGTAGGTGTGGGAGTGGAAAGGCATTGTTTTAGTTTTTTAGTGTTCAGGAGCAAGTTATTTGCAAGGAACCATGCTTCCAGCTGATGGAAGTCAGAATCCAAGTGTTGGCTGAGCCATGAGAAATCAGCAGAGGACCTGTATATGATGACATCATCCGCATAAAGCTGAACAGATGCCGCTCTGCAGAATCAGGGCTGCTCATTAAGGAAAAGTGAGAAGACTAGAGGCCCCAAGAAAGAGCCCTGGAGGACAACAATGGAGATGGGTCTAAAGACTGACTGAGACCTGGCCTGACTGAGACCTGGCTATCCACCCGGGTCAGGTATAATGAGATAGTGCTCCCAGGTTACAATATTTTTAGATGTGGTAGGAATGAAAAAAGAGGTGGCAGCTGACTCATTTGTTTACAAAACACCCTACAAGGCTTTGTGCTCCCCATCACAACCTGCAGTGTTGACCATGAGCTCCTTGCAGTTAGAATAATTTCTGGTGAACATAAAAAATAGCTGGTCATTGCATGCGTTTATCTCTCACCGAAAATGACCAAAGATGGTCTAATTAAACTACAAGGTCCTTGGCTAGCATTAACAACAACTGTGAGCTCTTTGTGACTAATACATAGATACATAGACAGTGTTGGCAGATAAGGGCCTACAGCCCACCCAGTCTGCCCATTTGAGCTTGTAAGTTCACTTTATGTTTTCCTAGAAGTCTGTTGCTTCATACCCCTGATCTCCAGAATTCCTTTATGTCTATCCCATGCATTCTTAAATCCTGTGATTGTTTCAGCCCCCACCACTTCCTCTGGCAGGGTGTTCCACTTGCCCACCACCCATTCTGTGAAGAAATTCTTCTTCATGTTTCCTCTGAATCGTCCTCCCTCCAATTTCGTCCCATGGCCTCTAGTCCTGGAATATCTTTTTTTCTTAAAATAGTGTATTCCTGCACCCTATTCCTCCCTGTAAGATACTTGTATGTTTCTATCATATCTCCTCTCTCCCTCCTCTGCTCCAGGGAGTACATATTCAAGTCCTTGAAGCTGTCCTCATAGGACTTGTGATGCAATACATGTACCATCTTTGTTGCCCTCCTCTGAACCTTCTCTTCCCTGGCAATGTCCTTATGTAGGTAAGGTCTCCAGAACTGTACACTGTACTTCAGATGGGGCCTCACTAAGAGACCCTGGCTTGATACCAAAGGTTGTCCCTTGCCCTCATGTGATCTAGAAGGTCACTAATAATCCACCCATTGTTATGGCCACGTGTTTTTCTTTTTCTGTATGGAGCAAATCTGCCACAAATACTATTAAAATGATAAATTAAGTACTGGAGTGTTGACTGGGGACTTCAGCATCAATTTTCTCAGTAATGAATCGACCAACCAGAAGGATACCATAGCCAGCTCCCTCCTCATGCAATTAGTCATGGAGCCCACTAGAATGAACCATAAGATCAGTAAGTACACGCTTCTGGATTGGCTCCTTGCAAGCTCACCTGACAAGATTACCAATGTCTTGGTACTACCAGATTCGTTAAGCGACCACTGCCCTATCACCTATCTGTGGTCCAACAAATTCAAAGAAGCACCACTTGTCTTTGTGAACAGCAGAATTCTCAGGAAAGGGCAGCTCTCAGCTTTCAAGGAGGTGCATTCTCAGATTGATTGGTCTCCCCTTAAGGTACTGCATGACCTTGACATAACACTCCAGTACTTAATTGATAATTTTAATAGTGTTTGTGACAGATTTGCTCTGTTCAAAAAAAGAAAAACATGCTGCCATAACAATAGGTGGATTACTAGTGAACTTGTAGATTACATGAGGGCAAGGGACAACCTTTGGTATCAAGCCAGGGTCTCCAGTAAGCCCAGTGACCTTCAAAGATACAGGGCAGCCAGAAACAAATGTACACATCTCATCAGGAATACTAAGGCTAATTTCTACAAGGATCAATGGGAAAGAACCTGGGGTGATGGGAGGTGGTCTTGGGACAATATAAAAGCACTCACAGGGAAGAACGACAAAACATAGCCATCACTGCTAAACCTTAATGGCACAAATACCGTGGCTCCCACACCACTGCAGAACAGTTCAACTCCACCTTCATGGATCTTAGCTCTGTTCTACTGGCTGAATACCTCAAGCCTATCAAAGCTGATAATAGATGCCCACCAGACATCAACTCGCACCCTCAATTTTACTTCAAGACAGTCACTGTCAAAGAAGCACTGGGTTATGTTAAAAAGGTTCAAGGGAAAACCAGAATGGGGTCTGACAACACTGACATGAAACTGCTAGCCCTGGCAATCAACGAAGTCATAGCTCCCATCACTACGATTTTCAATAAATCCCTCCAGCTCACCAAATTCCCTTCTCCTTGAAAACAAGCACTGGTGACCCCGATGCATAAGGGAGGTGATAGGTCACTGACCGCAAACTACAGGCCCATCAGTATCCTCTCCTCCCTCTCTAATGCATTGGAAAGGGTTGTGGCAGACCAGTTTACTGACTATACTCACAAATGCCAGCTGCAATGTCCCTAGCAGCATGGCTTTAGGAAACTCCACAGCATAGACACTGCACTGGTGTATTTCACTTGAGTACAGTAGTAGCCACAGACATTGCCAGCTATTTCCAGACATTTCATGAAATTTCTAGAGTTTCTCTCTGCTGCCCCTATTGTGGAAATGCAGAAAGCAGGAGATATTTCTGGAAATATCACAGAAATTTCAGGAAATATCTTGCAGTGTCTGTGGCTGCTACTGTATGTCTATAAGGCATTGGATGAGTGAAAACTGGTTGGGTCCATCTTCACTGATCTAACAAAGGCATTCAACACGGTCTTCCACCCATTCCTCTTGTCTCAACTGCATGCCCTTGGTGTTTCCCCAAGTGCCACTCTATGGTTCCAGGACTACCTAACCTCCCAGTCTCAAAGGGTCAAGATAGGTCACTCCGTATCTGCATCCAAAGAAGTCTCTCTAGGGGTGCTTCAAGAGTCCATCCTGGGTCTACTGCTCTTCAGCATGTTCCTGAATGACCTATCTGATGCCTGCACTAGCAAAGTCATTCTATACGCCAGTGATGCTGTCTTGCTTAGCTGTCACTCTGCATAGAACACCTACAGGCCAAGCTACAATCATCCTTCCAGCAACTGGAGACCTGGTTCTACTCCCAAATGTTACTACTAAACTACAAAAAAAAACAAGACAATGCTCCTCTCTAGCCACCACCTAAAAAGGAAATGCCCAGAACTAACAATCACAAATCACCTGACTGCCCCACTGGAACATATTCACTCCTTCAGGTACCTGGGTATCATTGTGGATGATACCCTCTCTTATGTTCAGCACATTGACATGGTGGTGAAAGCTGTGAACACTAAATTAGGGATCCCGTTTAGGCACAAGAAAAACCTAACTGCTGAAGCCCTCCAGCTCAGTCTCCAGCTCTGTCCTCTCCCTGGTTGACTACGGGCTAGTGGTTTACAGTGCTGCTACTGATACTGCCCTCAAAAGAGTTGCCACTGCCCTTAACAAGGCTTGCAGACTATTGCTAAATACTGACCACTTCATGGACACTTGTACCCTGTAAAGTCTGGCTCACAAACAACTGCTTCAATCCAGAATCAGATTCCAAACTTGCCTGCTAGAGAGAAAGACCATGCTTTCCCTAACCCCTACTTGTATAGCTGACCTGGTAAATGAAGCAACCTCCAAATACAACACAAGAAGAACAGTAACAACACAGCTTGATGTCCCATTTCGTAGAACTTCCCTAGGACAAAGATCCTTCATGTACCTAGCTCCACTATTGCTAAGTAAGATCCCTGCTGCAGCTCTTAATACAACAAATGTTTGGTCCTTTAAAAGAGAACTGAAGCAATACCTGTTGAACTCAAATGTCTGTGACTGCCTTACATGAATCCATATCTTCAACCTGGATACCCCCCTCTTAAACATCTTTGACTCCCTTAACTGAGTCCATATCCTCAACCGAGATACTCCCCTCATCTGTCTGAGCTTTTTTGCTGTTTTACCTACCATGGACTCCCACCTGCCATTCCTTGCTACCCACCCCAGTTCCCTCCAACTCACTCCCCTCCATACTCCACCAACACCTCCCCTTTCCACCCACTCTCCCCCCCAAATATTCTCCTTCTCCCAATCCCTTTCTCTCTTTATCTCTCTCTCTTCCTCTCTCTCTCTCTCCTCCTCCTCACTTTCTCTCTCTCTCTTTCTCTCTAATCTACCCCTCATTCACTCTCTCCCCCCTCTTTCTTTCTCCTACCCTTTCTGATACTTTACCATGACAGGCCCCCCTAGGGCAGCAATGCCACACATTGCTAATTGAGAAACCTCGTTCGCACTCTCCCCCCTTTCTTTTTGCTACCCTTTCTGATAATCTACCTTGACAGGCCCCCCTGGGTTAGCTATGCTGTACGTTGTTAATTGGGAATCTCCTCCCGCTGTTTAATTTCAGTTGTCTAGGTTACTCAAATGTATCATTTATCTATATTCTGTATTACATATAGCAACCTTATGTTTTGTGTTAACTGTCAAGTTTTGTCTGTGCTGTTTTATATCCTGACATGGAACCTTTGTAAACGAGTATATAGTCAAAGGTTGTACCCGACGTACCAAATAAATAAAAATAAAAATAAATAAAAAAGGGAGATTGGCAGTTGGCCCATCTAACACTTTGGGAGCGGCCTTTGAAATAGTTTTGAATCCAGGTAGTGGTGTGTTGATCAATCCCCATCAATTCTAAATTCAGTATAAGCTGTTCTAATTCTAATTTCAGTACAGCAGCCTAGTTGACTATTATGACTGGTGGACGAGGAAACTAGTCAAGAGCCATGCAATGGATGTCTTGGATTTGGACTTCAGCAAGATCTTTTATTGGGTGTCTCATGGGCAATTGGGGGGTAAGTTTGAATATGTGGGGGTGGGGACAAAGATGGTGACCTGGATTGCCAAGTGACTGGGAGGGAGGCAAGTGGTGGTGGAGTGGGTGGTTCTCATCCTCAGGGGCTATGATGAGCAGGGGTCCACAAGGCTTAGTACTGTGCCTACTACTGTGTGGGATATTCATAGCAGATATCTCATATGGCATAAAGAGTAAGATCAGTTTGTTTGCCCATGATGCCAAGATGGGGGCAGTGGTGGATGACATAGTTTGGGGAAGGGGGCTACAGGATGACCAGAATAAACAGGAGGAGGAGTCAAAAATGTGGAAGTTGTGGTTCAATGCCAACAAGTGCAAGGTACTGCACTTCAGAACAAGGAACCTAAGTGGGGGGGGGGGAGCTAGCAGTTGAGAGGGGTTCAGTTAGGTACCCGGGAGGAGGAAAAGGATCAATGGGTGGTTATATCAGGGAATATGAACAACGTTGCCACAGTGCAGGAAGACGGCAGTGAAAGCCAACAGGATGCTGGCATGTATTGAGAGAGGACTCTCCTACAGAAGTTTGGAGGTGATCCTGCCTCTCTACATGTCACTATTCAGGCCACAACTGCATTACTGCATGCAGTACTGGTGACCATTTCTGAAGAAGCATGTACGATTACTGGTGGGTGTACAGCGAAGGGCAACAAAGATGATCAAGGGATTGTAGGTCAAACCCTACAATGAAAGGCTGAGTGAATTAAATATGTACTCCCTGGAGGAGAAGAGGAACTGGGTGATATGATTGAGACCTTTAAAAAATTGACAGAGATAAAGAAGACAGGTAAAGAGGGGGTGTTTACATTGAGGAGGGGGTAGGAACAAGAGAGGGAATGGTCTCAGACTTCAGGGTGGGGGAAGGTATAGGATAGACATCAGGAGACATTTTTTAAAGACAGAGAGTGGTACTGAAATGTACCACTCTACCCAAGGAGATGGTACCTGTAAGATAGTGGGCATCTTTAAAAAGGGATGGGACAGGATGAGGGTGGGTTACTGTGAAGGGTGGAGGGAAGGGTGGTCCAGCTACAATGTGAGGGGGCTAGCTACACAATCGAGCAGACTTCACAGACCATGAGACTTGGTTCTGCTGGAAATTTGTGTGTTCATATGTTCGTAATAGTCCTTCTTCCCACTTTGTTCATACCTGTCAGGTACTGGAATGTCTCACTCATTTCAGCTATTGCCCTTCTACCATCCAGGTAAAACAGATTGAGCACTGCTATTCTCTCCTCCTAAGGTTTATGTCCTAATACCAGTAACATTTATGTTGCCTGGCACTGTGGCCCCTTCTGTACTTTGATGTCCCTGATAAATTGTGGTCAACGTATTGCACACATTACTCCAACTGAGGGCTCACCAGGAACTCATACATGGACTCAATCACTTCCCCTTACCTTAAATTAAACACCTTTGGGATGCAGGACAGAATCCTGTTTCCTTTTGCTGCTGCCATCCTGCAGTGGGCCATGTGTTTCATTTCCCAACTTGCCAATACACAAACATCCTTCTTCGTTGCCATCCATAACTGCGACCACAAACTACAATGAGTAAATGAATCTCTCCTTTCTTGATTACCAACTGCATCAGTTTGCAGTTCATGGTGTTGAAGGAAACTTTGCATCTGCTACACCATGCTTGCACTTTTGTCCATTCCTACTAGGGTATTTTACCTATTTACCCCACAGCAGCCTCCACCTTCCAAAACATCTCAGTGTCATCAGCAGAGACACAGGTAGCACTCACTACCCCTTTGGCTATGTTGGCAATGAAAGCATTACACAGCACCATTCAGAACACAGAGCCCAGTGGGACCCCATCTTTTACCATACTTGGCCCTGATATCTGATCTGCCACTGTTGTATTTATCTGCCCATTCTGTAATCAGTTCCTGACCCAGACAACCCGTTTCCTCACTATCACAGGCGGCAACAATTGCTGGTCAGTCTACCATGAGAAACTGAATGTAAGGCCTTACTGAAGTACAGGTAGAGAATGTCCACCACATGAACCTTGTTCACAGCCCATGTTACCCAATCAATAAGGCAAACTCTGTTAGTTGGGCAGTATTTTCCAGATGCAAACCTATGCTGTTTGCCATACTTGACATCATTAATCTACAGCCATTGTAGTGTTGTTTTTCTATGTATAGTCACCAGTATTTTTCTGTCAATTGCAGTTACCCTCATCGGCCTGCAGTTCCCCTTGTTCATCCACTGGCCTGCTGTCATGGACTAGCACCATGTGTGCCAGTGACCAATCATTCTGCATGCAACATGTTTCCAGACTGGTACTAAATTGTTCCGCAATGGCACTGGTAGTACTTCTGCTAGCTGTCTCAGTAGCCAGGGTTTATTTTATCAGGTGGATTGGGACAATTGGCACACTGTTGTTAAGGTTGACCCACTTTTCCTTATACTTTGGGTACAACCCTGGCACATAAGTGTTAGGTTTGTCCAACCTTTTTGTCTACCTTGGTCACAACCTTCGGACACACTTTCTAATTTTGATCCACCTTTTCTTGCCTCTTGGGGACAATCGGCTTACTTTTATGGTGGTTTTATAAAGCTGTTTTACGAAACTGCTTGGCTGCACAATATCACCCAATGTCTTTTTTATTTGGCCCTTGATTTTTATACACAGTGTGTCAATGTCCCACATAGATAAATATCTGAAATGAATATGGTACCCCAGGATGAAGTACATCTGGTTAGGCTTCCTTATCCACTCACTGGTACTTATGGCCTTTCACCACCCTTTCATGTTTATTTGCCTCATTTGTGATGTCTTTCACACAATTCCATTTACAAACATCACTCCCTTCCCCCCAAGTACCACTCTGTCCTCTTCTTTGTTGGATCTGTCATACGTTCCAAATGTTACCCTTTTGTCACTCACCCAGTCCCCCAACTCCCAATTCCTCCAGCTTGCTGTGTGATCTTCCTCCCTTCAAAGTATCAAATTCAACTCCTTGAGGTGCAGTAATACTCTTTCCTTCAACCTTTGAAAGAACAATTATATTGCCAACAGCCAAATTTAATCACAATGTCTTCTGAACCGTTCAGTGTCTGATACAGATTATACCTTTCCCATCTTGTCAAGCCGACCACTTGTTCCATTGAAGTTCAGTGTGATTTGCTCACTGAAAGAAATGCTGTGTACTCATGTCACTGTGACAGTGCAGTGCCATGTTGCTTCACACCACTGAACTTATCCTTCTTGTCCTCCTGTGTATCAGAACCCTGTAGAGAAAGATTCAGAGTACCAGCCCTGCGAAGTCTCTATCAGGGAGGCAGCAACTGAACTTCCTGAGGAGATTGAGAGGTTTGGTGGTTTATCATCTGTCCTAATCTACATGAAAGCAGTCAAAATTATTACACACACTGCATGTATTAGTTTCAACATGTTTTATGGTGTCATCATGACTTACAAGGTATGCGTCATCCTCCTTCTTTCAGCATGCCACCAGTAGTGAATCCAGCAGAGAATGAGGAGGAGAAGTTCATTGTTTTCAGATGCAGTCTGCAAGAACTATTCAAAATTTGCACAGTATGTTCAGGCCCTGTGGAAGTAAGATTTTCTGTGGATGACATACATGCAAGGCAGGGTACCTTGGTAGTAGTTCACAAAAATGCCATTAATGTGGATACACATGTATATGATGCAACCAGCTACAAA
This sequence comes from Neoceratodus forsteri, assembly GCA_016271365.2. Taxonomy (NCBI): domain Eukaryota; kingdom Metazoa; phylum Chordata; order Ceratodontiformes; family Ceratodontidae; genus Neoceratodus; species Neoceratodus forsteri. The sequence goes on from CM057459.1 coordinate 882,685,027, forward strand.
TCAGACACCTCTCACCTCTCAATGTACTAGTGGCTGCAGCAATATTGACATCTGGCTGTCTTATTAGTAAGGCTCTGCGCATGTTCCAGTTCCTGAAAATCTCTTGCATTACCAGGTCAACATTTGATAATCACCAACGGGACACACTTCTGCCAACTATTCAGCTAAGCTGGTCTGAACATCATAGACAGTTGATTCAGCAGTTAACTGCATGGATGGTTGATTAACATTAGCAGGTGATGGCCTCCGTGATAGCCCCCATCACTGTGCCAAGTACAAGTCACACACAATGGTGGAACAATGTCTTGGCATGGTGATCAGGGTGGGTTGGTACAGGTTAGTAGACTGTTGTGGTGCAGTGCTGATTATGGTAGTTCTGAGCTACTTCCTGTCCATATGTTCAGTTAACACTTACTGTTTCCATTGTTTCTCTGTCTTAGAGAGACGAAGAAAAAAATCAAACTGGATAGAGATCGAGGCACTGAAATGACTGATGGAATTCTTGGTGTCACAGAGCAAAAGTAAGGTTCAAAGTCTGGTGACAGACAAGCATAAACAGTTTAACTGCTGACTGCATGACAACCCTCTTATGACAGATGGCACTCACTATTATGACATATGGCATATCACTAAAGGTACACCATATAACATGTTGTTACCACAGATATGTTGACAGTGATCAGCAGCTTTACCCTTTCATGAAACTGTCATTTTTTTTTTTACTTAGGTGTTCTCAAATAGGTACATGCCCTGGGAAAACAGAAGGGATGTGAAACTGTTAATATCTGGAAGCATACCATTAACAATCATGCTTACTGAGTGGCAACCTCAACACCTGAATGTGACCCTGAGATGAGAAAAGCAGAATGGCACGTGATTCAGAACCATATCAGGAATATTCATGAGGGCCACAATCCTTTGTTTCCCAGGTGCCTACATGGCCCACTCTGTGGCACTGAATGCAAAAAGAAGTGACTACTGCCAAGCGATTACCCTGCATTCCATTATGTACTGTCACCGAACATAATGGAATGCAGGTTAATCCATTATGTACTGTCACCGTACACTGGGTAAACTACTCACAAAGTTATGTATGCTCTGCTTCTCCTGTAGTAGTCCCTCTCTAAGTATACCAGCACTGCCCATGTGGAAATCCAAGTACTGATAACCTGCTACTATAATACCTAGTCACTTATGAACACCTCATGCACAAGTTAATTTGTGACTGTCAATGTTTGCCCGCACAAAAGCTCAAGTTGTTCTGTATGGCATAATTCACATGTGGCTAAATTCAGGACCTAAACTATTGCTTTGAAGAGGGATGACAAGGCTATGCACTTTGGGAACTGAGACACACACACACAGAGTACCTCCTTTGTAACTTTTTCCTGTTTCCCGTCTTTGCATTAGGTGAGAGGGCCACTGAGAAACTACTGAGTATACTGGATAACAAGAGCCTGATAAGCAACATTTTCTGATTGTCGCCTCATGACCAAACATCCAATGTTGAGGCATTCCATGCCACCATCCTGTACTTCGTACTTCGTGCTCAAGCACACCTTATATTCCTTCCAAGGAATGAGAGCATGGTGAGTTGACATACGACATTATTACAGGCAGTTATCCTAACTCGCATTCTTGTTTTCCAAGTGTTTGTACATGGAACATGTATCATAGACACACACATGTTATCATACTGCTACTGTAATGCAACAGTGTCACTCAATATGCATGTTCTTGAGTGACACAGAACCGCTATTGGGGAACACAATATGGTCCCTTTCATTCGCACACCCCATCTCCCTACATGCAGAGTTTCCCTTGACAAAAGGTAGATTTCCTGGGTGATTTATACTTTTCAGACTGACTGGCCCATCAGTGTCAAGCAACATGGCAGGGTAAAACTATATGTGTCAGTAAACTTACAGGTTGGCACACTGATGCAGATATAACTATGATGTATGTAAACTGAGCTCCCTATAGAGGCACAGCCCAACAATTATGCTACACAATGCCAGCACTGTTGAAGTACCTTGAACAGACTGCCTATGGTGTCATACCATTCTGATAGGGCAGCATTTTAACAACCATGTTTACACACTTGTGAGGGAAAGTTATAAGGAGAAAACCGATGATGGTTCTCTTGGTGGTAAGAGCAATATTTTGTAAGCACTATGGCTGAACTGACACAGAGCGACCCTGGATCCATCCCCAGGGAAAGAAGAGCTGTCCTCCAAACACTTTACTCTCTCCCTCCCCTGTCAACCACTGGCAACCAAGTCTGTCAGTGAACCCAGGTCGCTGGCATGGCGCGAAGTGTGGCAGACAGCAACTCAACCCTCAGCATCAGCGGGCCAGCATGGGGTAATTTGTTAATGAGGAAACCTACTATTACAAGAATATCCTTGTTGTATATGACTGCTTGTACACAGTCCTCTAAATTGCTCACTTATTACATGGTATGTGTATTCTGTTGTCTTACTCAGTCTTCATGTAACGTTCTGTGCCACCTGTCAACCAATTCTGTTGATGTTCTTTGAACTGCCTCCACCTTTTTTTGTACCTGCCGATATTTGGTCCTCAGAACTGTATACACTACTCAAGATAAGGAAGAAACGATGCACATAGTTGTGTCATTGCCACCTCCATTCACCTGATGGTGATACAGCTGTGTATGCACAGCCACTATGAACAGCATGTTCTCATACCCTTTCAGCAGTGTGTGGCCACTTGTACAACATATCATATGTTCACCAAGACATATATTTGCTGTACAATGACCATCACTGTGTGAGAACAGTTCCCAGACCCCAAACACATTCACCACCCCCACAACACCCCACCACACCAGCCAGGTTATCCACCACCACACTGAATCACAGCCATGCCATGCATACAACCTGTCTTCCGCTTCATACAGGCAAAAGTGACCCCTGCTGTCATCATAATAGTTATGAAAATTAGCAGCACAGCACTGCCATGATATGACAAGCACTAATCATGATAATGTCTGCTTTCCCTGTGTGCAATGATAGCACTGCAAAAATTGCCAGGTGTGGTCTTCCGTTGCTGCCGTTACAACTTGTCATGTGGCAATAGTCATTCTTATGTGTCAATGATGACAAGAGTCAGCAGATATGCAGTTTTGAACATCAAGACCATCACATTCCTTGGTTTAATGCACTGGCTTTTCACTTCATTATGGCAAAACTGGAGGCATGTAATACCGGATGTAGTACAGCACTACAGTCTGACAGAAAGACGGTGTGTGTCCCTTCAAGGTCCACTGAGAATTATGCAAGGGTGGTGGTGAACTACATTTGCCACATACAGCTTCACTTTGCAGCAACTGTCATGATTGTAGTACAAGAATGGAAGCAATGCACCATGTTGTGCTACTGTTCAGATGGCTGCTTCACAAGTACACTGACAGAGTCTGCAGTTATCAGATATGTGCATCCAGCCTTGTGCACTGGATGTGTGCATGTGTTTTGCATCAATAATTACTGAGACCTTATCAAAACACTTTGCCTTCTCTTTTCTGGTGTGATCAGTGCACCTACTGATGGGCTGTGGCACTGCATGTCAGCATTGGCCTCACACAATGTCTACATCCAGGAAACTGAGGTAGAGCAACTGTTGTAGTGCTAGATGTCCAGAAAATGCTATTCTATAAGCATTGCATAAGGGGCACACAGTGTGATTTTAACATTTTTTGCTCTTTACAGTTATGTTTTTTGTAATCTTTGAAGGACAGTACTCATTACATTGTGTAGGGTTTGCTGGTTGCACTGACCGACTGTGTTGAGCACTGATCACATATTTTCTCATTGCAGACTATGCGGAGGGCATCATGGCTGATAATGTGACTGTCATGAAGGATAAAGTCATGTGGGAGGAACTGAGGCAAATAGCATTGTCCACCTTTAGTCCACCACCTTTGGCAGCAAGCTATGCTGACTTGGACAGAGCTGACATCACACATTCATATCAGACTAGTTTTCCCAGCAAGAGCAGCTGAAATGTTATTAACTGCCCAGAAAACACTGTTCACAGTGTATGTGTAAGGCTGCATAAAGGAATGATTGCACTGCACATGTTAAGATGTTACATTGAAAATCATTGTTCAGCAGCTAGCAATGATAACTAGCATTATTATGCCTATATGGGACCAATTATAGGCTTCAATGAAAATTTGAAATATTCCAGTGCTATAACAGTGTCGATGTTGCCTTACTGTTCGATGTTCTCATGGCCGGTGATGTGTTATGTTCAGTATAAGTGTACTGTACCAAACCTTACTTATTAATTTTGCTGTACCAAATGCAAAAGGTGCCAGGGTGTTAACAATTAATTCCTAGGTGGGAGGACCGAGTCAACACGTTTTTATAGTGTATGTCAACATGCACATGTAGGTGACATTCAAAGCTGGCAAATACACATCACACTTCTACATTGCTGCTATGGCTAGATATCTTCAACTGTCTCTGTTAATGTATGACCGTTGATGGTACAATTATGTATGCGCCCACATGGGCTTCAGGCAATGGCATCACCACCACACAACCAAATGCTACTGACACCTGTGTCAACACACACGATCATGCCAACGGCCCTTCATGCAGACTTTGTGGTATGCTTTTACAACTGTAGTTCATCTTATAGGATAACCCGCAAGTCCCTTTCATCCTTATTGATTGTCGGCAGCTTCCCCCTCATGCCCATTCTGTTGCTAGTCCTAGTGTGCCCTCTCCCCTAGTACATGTTGTTTGTACTCTGTACATTGAAAATCAGATGCTGCAACTTAGACAGTTTTCCATGGTTTGCAAGGTAGCTCTTCCTTGTCTGCACCTAATCGGGAGTTCCCAACCCCCCCCATCTGCAGATGTTTCAGCCATCTGCAGATGTTGCAGCCATCTTCAAACATGCAGCCCATTCCTACCAGCCCTCCCGGAATGTCAGTAAGATAGACATTCAACTGATGTTGGCCAAGGAGTGCTCACTGAAGCTCCCCACTGCTCATTCCCTCAACCTGGAAAGGAAGCAAGGCAGTATCAGTTTCTGCCTCCTGACCATCACACATTTTGTAATGCAAACTGAACACCTTTTGAACCATGCACATAGTACCCATCTTGTTAACCAACTCTTTAGGTAGGATGATGTTGAATGTCTTACTAAAATTGAGGTTGGCAATGGCAGCATCCCCCCCTTTTTAAATCATCCGGCACCTATTCAAGAAAATCAGCGCCATTCATTTCATGGCACCTTCATGATTGGAATTCATGTTCTCTCAAACCATGTGCTCCTGTCAATTTCAGCACTGCCCCTACTGTGTCTCACATAACTGCCTCCATTCTGTACTCCTCCACAGAGGTGATGCAGACTGGCATGTAGTTGCCAACATCCACCCAAGTACCACCTGTGTGTACAGGAAGTACATGTGCCCTCTTCCAGTACTGAAGAACCACTACAGTGTTGATTGAGTGTACCAACATGGCTTCAAGAGGCACTACAACTTCCCTTTGTTGGTGATAGTGTTGTATTCCATCTGTCCATATGGCTTTGTCCACTGTGAGATTTCTGAGTTGTTCCATTACTCTGTCTATTGTGAATGGAGCGATGTTCAACCCTCCTTAACTCCCCCCCCACACCACCTTCACATCTATCTAACAGCTGTGGTCTGGCACCCTCCCCTAACAGTCAATGAATAATGCGCGGATGTATTTATAGTGTTTACTCTTACACTGCCTAGATCTCCCTCATTACACTCTCCCTCATCCCCTTTGCTCCTTGCCATTCCACCACCCCTACCTGGTTGTCCTTATTTCACTGATATACCTGTGGAATGTCTTATACCCTTTCTATTTGTCATCATGTTAGCCCATCCCTCATTGTTCTGTGCCGTTTGTGTGATTTCCACCTTCCCTGCCTCAGTAACACATTTCAGGTTCACCTCCCAATCTTCCGCCCTCTGTTTTTCGTAATACTTCCTGACACACAATAATGAATCCTTAGTTCTTCACCCACAGTTTCTGAGAGCCATGGTGGCTTCCTCTGTCTCTTCCCTTTGGTCAGTATTTTTCTGTATTGCATTGTTGCTTCCAATGTGGCACCTGTTACTGGCCCACACTTCTCTTCAATGACAACTCACCCTTACCTCTCCCCTCATTTGTGGCCACTGTGACAGTTCAACACATGTCTGCCAAGTCCGGCGTCCAGAAACATTGAACATTTTCATATTCGTGTTATGACAGATTACATGTGTCCATGTTGAAGCACACCAAGTGATGTCTGATGTACCACAACCTCCCTTCAACTTGGTCATCTGTGACTTCTGTTCCCAGTGCTCACCACCATGTGCAAACTTGCACTATCTGTGGTGAGATTAAGCAATTACTGCTTGAGAGAGACCTGGCCCTAGCATGCATATTTGAGATATCCACTCATTTGGTTGAAGCAGCTCCTGGCTGTTCCCCTACACATGTGACATGTTGAACTCGCCCGCAACAGTTATTCTCCCTTGTTTGCACTCCAGTGTATTTAATCTAGTAGTCCCATATATACCTTGTGGGCCCATGCCATCGGCATTTATCCCTCTTTTACTCCTGACTCCACCCATGCTTCAAATGTGTGACAGCTAAATAGTAACTTTCCTACTGCTGCTGATATCACACTCTCATTGGTAGCCCCCTTTCTCTTTCACATTTACTGTTGTGCCATGACTCAAGTCACAGTATTGGACTCTCCATATAGAAATAAATTCCACTGTGCTGTGTAATATCTCATTTGTACACAGTGCATTTTCATTGTTTCTGTAAATCCACCCCACACAGTACAATCCGAACATCCAAATAAAAGAACAGAGTCTGCACTAGTTACAGGGGTGCTAGGATAAAATTTTACATGAAAACAGGCAAAGTCCTGCACTCCTCTACCCAAAATATAAAACACTGCTTACAGTATCAGATAAAGAGTGAAGTGCAAATTTTATTTCAAAGAGGGCCAGTGCAGCGCACATTCCTCCTGGTGCATTTCAGAAAGCATGCTTTACTTTCTCAAAGGAGCCTTTCAGAAAGGAAAGCATACTTTCCAAAATGTGTCTGGAGGAACGTGCATTGCACTGGCACTTTTGCAATAAAATATTTACTTTACACTTTATCTCATACTGTGAGCAGTGGTTTATATTTTGGGCGGGTCAGTGCCGGATTTTGCCTTTTTTTCACTGTACAATCTGAACATGTATGCAGATATTCTAGGTAGGTACATGTTGTGGCCAGTATGTTGCCACACTATCATGGTTTGTACATCCTGTATGGTGTTGTACAAACTGCCAAGGTCTGTGGTTGACCCTTAGTAGTCAAAGTTTGAAGTTCTGTGAAATGATTACTGCTTTGCAATGGTAAACAGTGTCAGAACGGTTGTGGTCGATATCAAAGTGTCACATATACACTGTTCACAGGGGGATTCTCAGTTCACAGTGATGCAGTGACTAAATCATAAGTAATAAGTTTCTCAGAGTGTTGATGGTATATTGTTTTATTTTCTGTCACACTGCAATGTAGAACAAACAATAAAAACCTTCACTTGCATTTTGAATCATGGTGTGCTTACTTGTGACATTAATTAACATACAGTTTCAGCCCATAACAATTCACGTGAGCAGCACTGTAAGACTTGTTCAATACAAATGGTAACTACAGTCTAAAGATAACAATGAAATGTGACAGGCACATTCAATATTTATTGTTGTAGTGAAGTAAACTATAGCCATCTACATGGTAGTAACAGTAATTTCACTGTGTGATCGCTGGTGTCACACGATAGTGACCACATGGATATAATCAGTTAGAGATTACTTGTGTCATCATGCAGTGGTAATAACTACTGCTCTTTGTTCAACAGTGAAACACAAACAACAAAACGCATCAGTAGTGCAAAATTAATGAAAGCAATCTATTACTTTGATTTGCACATTGCCTGACACCACTTGGTGGGCAGAAATCAGTTGTAACAGTCTCATGAGGAATACAAGGTCCCACAAAACAAGCATAACACATGGCTAATGGCATCAAGGAGGTAGAATTTGATCAGGTTTAAAGTGTCTGTAGGCCCCACCATCCTGGTTGGGGTAGGTCTCTCTAATCTTCGACAGGGTGCAGGCAGACAGAGCAACTCTGATGTCCCTCCCAAGATACCCCCAACACCAGCACACCAGCTCCCGGTAGGCAGTATGGTGGTATTTCCTTTGAAAGACAGAAAATGAAAGATGTCAATGTATACAATTGGGGTCAAAGTATATGGAGCTCTGTAAAGCAACATATACTGAACAGTGAAGGGGTAAAAAATGGTTAACATGTGAATATCAGACTCAATATGTGGATGTCAAAGTTAAAATGTAGATAAATGTCCTTTATGCACACTGTAAGACATTTATCCTCACAGTGACCGCACAAAAGAAAGCAGGTCTGCCACTTGTGAGGGTGGTCAGAGTGCAGTCATTCACATAAAGTTTTTTCATACACAGCACAACACATATCCTCTATATAACTATTTAGCAGGAACACTTCAAGCACTTAAGATCAGTAGGAAATGTGTTATACTGATATTTGAGGGCCCATCAGTCATCATGACAGAGTACAGTGGTTTCAGTGTCAGTATTTTTAACATAACAGTGTCATGATGTACGCTGACAGTGTGTGAGTGACATCACGTATTGGAAATGTATAAGCAATGAAGATTGGTTATTTCTGTCACCATCAAGGAACACCAGCATGGACACACACACATTCTTGTGCTGTGCATGTCCTTGCTAGTGTTACTTTCCAGTTTTAACCAGGGTATGATTAGTGATCTGTTGAGGACACCATTCAGTTGCTTCATTGCACTGTGGTCACAGACAAAAGGTTATTCTTTTGGCGGTGTAGCACTGACATACCCAATAACAGTGGGCCATGGTTATGAGTAGGTGTAGGACAACACCAGAATCTCCATGCTTGAATGAACAGCAAAGCAGTGGAGGGACTTTCAATTGTACTATGCCAATTGTGGTATTATGACAAATACTGAAATTGCTCACTTGCACACATGCTGATTGAACTACTGTGCTCATACATTGCAAAGTTTGTGCAAGTGACAGTCATACTATCTACATATGTCAGAACATCAAGGGCAGTAATCACTGTGTATTTCCACTATGGTATCCATGCAGACTGCATGTGCACCTTTTGTGCATAACACAGCCGAATGGCATAGTTGTACCAGACACAGTCTTTTCTAATTCCTTTACTGATGAATAAGCAAAATCAGTATGGATCACACCATTCTGACAAATGTGGTGTCACACTGTGCAAAGCACACTATGAACCATGATGATGACAGACTCATAAAACAAGCTGCAATTGCTCCTTAGTTTTGAGAAGGTAGATACGTTCTCCAGGGCATGTCATCATTTAACCCCCTTAATGCAACTGTCCATGTTAAACAGTTTTAAAGTGCTTGTTATCTGAATTCAAAAGTAAACAATTTTCATGTTTTTCTACTTGCTAACCTGGTCAAAGTCAGTTTAATTTTATTGTATGTTTCATTTACAATTTCCAACCCTTAATATACTTAGGTGGTTCCCTTCAGAGATACTCTGACAGTACAAACACCTGGTCTTTGCATGGATAATGCGCACTGAGACTTATCTGAAACTAACTCCATCCAGACTTGGCATGACACCACCGGGCCGAGCAGGTGGGTGTCCAAGGCCATCACCCTCCCAGTGCATTTCGGTATCCATCGGGTGGTCCATCTTTTCTCCATTGCTATCCCATTTGTCTGATCAGGATAGCTGTGTTACATCTCCCAAATGCAGTAATACCATGTTTCCCTTGTACCGGTCCCCTCCCAGTGAGAGCACCAGCACCCAGGGAAACTGAAGGAGGTTTCACATGTAGATACCGGCACATGCTCTGGCTAATGAACGATAATCTCCACTGCAGAGCTCTATACATCCCTACAGCAACAGCACCATTTGTCACCAACATGGCATTACAACAGTGGGACCCGCACCCCACCCTCCCATGAAGAGAACAGCCCTATGAGCACTGAATCCTCCTCCGCTGACCAGTCCTCAAGCATCCCAAGTTTGATGATGACCACTGTTCTGTGGTGTCAGACACATAGGGACAATGCAGCGACAGCGGGACAGTTGCCAGTGCCACTTCTAGATGTTGACACAGTTGTGTGAAGCAACAACCGAAAGTATTCAAAGCTAAGCAGTGGTTCATTTGAATGCAGTCAATATATGTGTTTCTGAAATAGAATGTGAATTCAAACATGATGACTTGCTGGTGGAGTTGAGGGTTAATGGTACAGCAGGCATGACTCCCAAGAGGTATTCAAAACTGGATTGGGACAAAAGTCAATGTGCCATGTGTTTTCCGGTGAGTACAGCATTGACCATCCATAGCACTCTTCTGACACTGTTGGTTACTCGGCTATCAGTTCCACAGCTAAAGCAAGTCAACGTGAAGACTGCTGGTGCTTCAATGATCTATGGTCAAGCAAGGGACTTAGCATACAGTAGACATCGAGAGGGTTGTGGGACTGTGCTTGTGTCATGCTGGACATCAGGGCAGTTACATCACTGGGGAGGTGGGGAGTTGGTCGAGGGTCACACACCAAGGTGGAAAACACCTGATCCAGATGGAGACAAGAGCACCTTATTCCCACAACCAATACAGAAACATAGAAAAAAAGAAATATAGAATTTGACAGCAGATAAGGACCGCTTGGCCCACCCAGTCTGCCCATTTATCTACCTAATGGATAAGCTGCAGATCCTAGTTAACCAAAGGCCTACTTTCTCCTACCCCCAACCCCTAGAATTACTTTATGTCTGTCCCATGCATTCTTGAATTCCCCCACTGTTTTTGACTCCATAATCTCCTCGGAAAGGTTGTTTCATGCATCCACTACCATCTCTGTGAAAAAAATACTTCCTCACATTACCTCTGAGCCATCCCCCTTCTATCTTCAAATTGTGCCTCCTTGTTCTTGCATATCTCTTTTTCTGAAAAATGCTACCATCTTGGACTTTGTTGATTCCCTTGAGGTACTTGAAAGTTTCTATCATGTCCCCCCGTCCTTCCTTTCCTCGAGGATATACATATTAAGCTCCTTACGTCTCTCTTCATATGTCTTCTGGTGCAGATCCTGCACCATTTTTGTTGCTCTCCTCTGGATTGCCTCCATCCTGTCTATGTCCTTGAGGAGATTGGGTCTCCAGAACTGCATGCAGTACTCCAGATGGGGTCTCACCAGATGTCTGTACAGAGGGATAATAACTTCCTGTTTTCTACTGCTGATGCCTCTTCCTATACATCCCAGTATCCCCTCAGCCAATCGTACTACCCTCTCACATTGCTTGCCCACCTCTAGGTCATCTGATATGACTACCCCCAGGTCCCCTCCATTTTTGTTGTTGTTGGTATCTCACCACCCATAGTGTACTCTTCCCCGGGGTTTTTGTTTCACAGGTGCATTACTTTGTACTTCTTAGCGTTGAATCTAAGCTGCCATACATTTGACCACTCCTCCAACCTTGTCAAGTCCCTTCTCATCCTTTCCACCCCACCTTGTGTATCAATCCTGTTGCAGATCTTTGTGTCTTCTGCAAAGAGACATACTTTTCCTTCCATTCCCTGGACATTGAAGAGGACCGATCCTAGAACTGAACCCTATGGTACCCCACTAGTAACCTCCCTTTCTTCAGAGTGGACTCTGTTTACTATTACCCTCTGTGTCCTATTCTCCAGCCAATTTTTTACCCAGGCTATCATCTTGGGACCCAATCCCAGACGGGCTGACTTGTATATTAATCTTTTGTATGGAACTGTGTCAAATGCCTTGCTAAAGTCTAGGTAGGCCATGTCCACAGCCCCTCCCTGATCTACTACTTTGGTCACCCAGTCAAAGAAATCTATTAGATTCATCTGACATGACCTACCTACCTGCTGTGAATCCATGATGCCTTGGGTCCTGTGCCCCTCTGGCCTCTAGGTACTCAACAATTCTCTCCTTCAGAAGTGATTCCATTACTTTCCCTATTACTGAGGTCAAACTAACAGGTCTGTAGTGTCCTGCCTCTGCCCTGCTTCCCCTTTTGTGAAGCAGAATCACATCTGCCCTCCTCCAGTCCTCAAGTACCACCCCATCCTCCCATGATTTGTTAAAGAAGGTAGTCAGTGGTGTCACTAGTTCTACCCTTAGTTCTTTTAGAATTCTGGGATGAATCCCATCAGGCCCCATTGCTTTGTCCACCTTCAGTTTTAAGAGTTTTTTCAGAACTCTTTCTTCTGTGAATGGGCTGGTATCAACCCCCCACCCAGAGTGTTTCTGTTCTTTCTTTTGGGTACCTTCCCTTCTTCACTTGTGAATACTGAGCAAAAATATTTATTTACTATCTCTGCCTTTTCACAGTCACCCTCTGCCCACCCCCTCTCCCCATTATTAAGCCTCACTATCCCTCCCTTGGTCTTCCTTCGCTCCCTGATGTACATATAAAAGGCTTTATCCCACTTCTTAACTGAGTTGTCTATACTTTCCTCAGTTTGGACCTTTTCTGTTCTGACTCCCTTCCCTGCTTCCTTGTGCTTTCGCTAATACAGTTCTCTGTCCTACTTCTTCTGTGATTCCTTGTACTTCTTGAATGCTATCTTTTTCTCCCTAACCTCCCCCACCACCTCCTTTGAGAACCATAGTGTTTTTTTACATCTTTTTGTTTTGTTTATTTGCTTCACACTAATTCTTGTTGCCTTAGTGATGGCAGTTTTGATTATGTCCCATTTTTCTTCCACCCCTCCTTCCTGCCCATTTGCTAGTGCATTCCTTAGGCACTCACCCATTTTGGCAAAGTCAGCCCTCCTAAAGTCCAGTGCCTTTGCTTTTGTATGGCTTGACTCTACTGCAGTGTTTATCGTGAACCATACTGTTCGATGGTCACTAGTTCCAAGTTGGCTACCCATTTCTACATCTGTGATCCTCTCTCCATCTCCAATATCAAGCAACACCATCCATGGTCACGATATTCCTCTGACTGTACCAAGACATTGCACTGTGACTGAGGGAGCACCCATGTCAGTGTAAGGTGGCACCGCCATAGGGTGTGTAAGCCATGTTGGTAGCCAGAGGCATGAGGAGTAGGAAGGGTGTGGGGGGGGCATATGTAGGCTGAGGAAAGGAGGTCTGATTGCTGCCTGAAGAAGGATGAGTTGACTGACAGATGACCAGACAGGGAGACACAGAAGGGAGAAAAAAGAACAAGATAAAAAAGTTAAAAAAAATGTTGAACAAGGTAAACATCTCAGATGTACAAACTGAAAAATGATGTGTGGCACATTACCATTGATATAGTGTTGGTGGTACCTGTAATAGGCAGTCTGAAGGATGTAGCACAAGTACCACATACAGAAAAGCCAGATTTAGCGTTATGCATTCCAGCTGCCCCGTCTTCTCGCAGCCATGTGATGCAATCGATTTCCTTGCAACAAAGGCACTCCAATTTTTCTTCCATAATGGGGCAGTGACTGCAGGAGCACCAACAACAGAAAGTAAGTGACAGTCAGTGTGGCATAACATCAAGTCAAAAAATTAAATCATAAGGCGCTGCTGCACGTACCAACAATATATTGTTTTCTGTTTTTTTTTATTTCCTGTTTATGCCCCCTTCCTCTCCACATTGGCTCCTTCACTCAGTGACTCCATAGGGGACCAATTACTGCTTAGGTGGACCCGCCACAGTATCACCCCCCCCCGGGCAGAAGGAAGACACTGGTTCGTGCACAGCCAGCCCAAAATATAACATGTCTTGTGTTCAACACAATCCTGTAACATTGCTGGTACACATGTACAGGTGTAGTTCAGTTGATTTTCCAACTTTTATGGTCACCAGTTCCATGGACTACATTTCATACAGAATGTCCAATGAGCTGGGGGCATACACATGTGTGCAGTTGATCCAGAACTATGCTAGCATCCTTCCCTCCCTTGATGCTGTTTTTCACCATTTTTTGGTGCATTGCTGTCCCCAAACCGAAGTCCTGACCACCCGGACCCATTGTCTACCTTCAGTGTAACCCCCCACTAAATTCTGCCATGGCTTGTCCAACAAGGTGGGTAGCTGAAATTAACCCACCCCCCCAAAAAAAAACAAGTCCAGGATACAGTTCACCTCACCACAACCACCAATACTATCTTGCCCCGGTGGGGGAGCCGTGGTGTCGGCCATGCAGTGGAGTACAATCCCAATGAGTAATTGGATGCTTCAGGGGCCGAGTGGTACCAGAGGAGTGATTCATGCTCAGGAGTAGCAGTATTTCTGTGCAGTGATTACTTATTCCCTAGTACACCTGGCATGAATTGACAGTAGCAGCAGGTACGCTCCAGACTGAGCAGATCACCCAGACTCAATTGGGGATCCATAATGTGAAAGACACTGGCCCCTGTGCCCCCACCCAGAGAATGCAATCTGTCTATGGACACTCCAGCATTCTCCTTCCCGGCCAGCTGTCAGACTCCAGGGTACCTTGCAGAACACCATTGTGGCAGTCTCTTAACTGGACACAAGAATGCTGTGCCATCTGGCCTTGACCCTTCCTTTGATTCTGCAGTCAGATGCTGACCCACTGCTGAGTGATGCCACAGCATGGATCAGTGTCTATGTTTAGTGTGCTAATGGGTCATCTGGCACATTGCAGCTGTTAGGTTTTGAAAGAGGAGAATCTTGCTTTCAGAGCAAGTAACAGCTGACTAGAACTACTGCTTTTCTAAGTGATAAAACACTTCTATCTCAGCAGGAGTCAGTGCATGTTGGGAGTAAGCAAACATATACTTTATTAGAAGCTGGGGGTCTCATTTAAGTAAAAGAAAAGAAAGTCACTGTGTGCTTCTCTATTTGAGGAAGGGGGCAGTATCAACTGAATTTGCTGAGCCAGGAGCTGAGGGGAGAAGCTAATTGGTGGTGTGTCTTGAGCTGTAGAAAAGCAGCTGTTTCCAATTACAGCTTCCTACTGTTAGTTTTTGACAGAGGAGAATCTGCTTTCAGAGCAAGTAACAGCTCACTAGAACTACAGATTTTCTAACTGATAAATCACTTCTATCTCAGCAGGAGTCAGTGCCTGTTGGGATTAAGCAAACAGATACTTTATTAGAAGCAGGGGGTCTCATTTAAGTAAAAAAAAAGAAAATCACTGTGTGTTTCTCTGTTTGAGGAAGGGGCTGTATCAACTTAATTTGCTGAGTCAGGAGCAGAGGAGAGAAGCTAATTGAGGTATGGCTTGAACGGTAGAAAAGCAGCTGTCTCCAATTACAGCTTCCTGCTGTTAGTTTTTGACAGAGAAGAATAGAAGAATCTAGCTTTCAGAGCAAGTAATAGCTGACTAGAACTATAGATTTTCTAACTGATAAATCACTTCTATCTCAGCAGGAGTCAGTGCCTGTCAGGATTAAGCAAACAGATACTTTATTAGAAGTAGGGGGTCTCATTTAAGTAAAAAAAAAGAAGAAGAAAGTCACTGTGTGTTTCTCTGTTTGAGGAAGGGGCTGTATCAACTTAATTTGCTGAGTCAGGAGCAGAGGGGAGAAGCTAATTGTGATTGTGGCTTGAGCAGTAGAAAAGCAGCTGTCTCCACTTACAGCTTCTTGCTGTTAGTTTTTGACAGAGGAGAATCTTGTTTTCAGAGTAAGTAACAGCTGACTACAACTACAGCTTTTCTTACTAAGTGCCCTCCTTCCCACTCCTCCACCCTCCCACTCTAAGCCAGTTCTACTTTTATAGCCACTGGATTTGACTGACAACAGGAACTTCCTGTTTGGCAGTAGGAAATTATGGATCGCAGAGACACATTAGTTTCATCAACCTTGAAGGAAACTAAAAAATAGCTCCCCCCCCCCCAGCTTCTGGAGGTCTGAATCTGAGCAAGGAAGAAGGAGACTACTGAAGACTACAGGAAGTTCCTGTCCCAGAACAGGAAGGGTGAGAGTTGTAAGGGCACATAGGCAGTAGAAAAGTAGGTGTAAAAATACATAGAGGGAGGAGACAGCAAGCATACAAAGCAACAGAAAAGGGGACATAAAATAATCAAGATGGGAGTGGTGCAGTGCAATAGCTGTGGGGTGACAGTGTTCCAGGAGACATTCTGGAGGCTGCAATGCTGCCCTATTTGCAGGCACCTTTCTGGTCTGAGGGAGGAGGCTGTCCATATCCAGGCTGACCTGGCTAGGATTCATGAAACCTCTTCCCCCCACCCAGGGACTACCAGGGTCACCGCCGCTACCTCAGAGGTTACCAAGAAAGATGAGTGGTTGGACCAATGTGGGCTCAGGGAGGAAGAGGGTGGTAGAACAGAGGTGCATCCCTCCAGTTGTACCGCTCCACAATTCATATGCTGTTCTGGCAAAGAGTGGTTCCTGTATGAAGGCACCTGCAGTGGAGACCAAGGAGGATGCTAGGAACCTCCACAATGGTGACCCACAGGAGGGTGGCACAAGACCCCACAGGGGAAAGAAACAACTCCTGGTGGGGGACTCAATCATTAGGGGGGTAGAAGTGGGGGAGGAAGGGGAAAGGGAGGTAAGGTTCCTGCCTGGCACCATGGCATGGTGGGACAGGAAGTGAATCCTCAGGATGATGGGAGAAGCTGCACGAGGGAAGGAGCTGGATGTCATTGTCCACCTAGGAACAAATGACCTGGCTGTGAATGGAATCAGAGCAGTGCTAGAGGAGTTTGTAGAGCTGGGAAGGGGCCTTAGACAAGTAGCATGTATGGAACTCTTCTCAGAAGTGATGCCTATCTATGGCAAGGATGATGCTAGTGTACTCCACACCATGGGATTTAATGAATGGTTAAAAAACTGGTGTGGAGCTCAGGGTTTTGGCTTCATTGGGGACTGGGGAACCACCTGGACGGATTCAGACCTATACTGGCGTGATGGTCTGCATTTGTCCGGTGGGGGAACCAGGATCCTAGGTGATAGGTTTAAATGCTTCATTGGCAAGCATTTAAACTTGCCAAGGGGGGAGGCATTGAAAAGGAGCAGGGAAATCCCAGCCTCCCACACACAAAACACTGTAGTCAGAGAGGTAAATACTAAGGTAGAGAAGTCATTAGGAACAAGACTGGGGTAAATGCAAAAAAAAGCAGTAAGGACAGAGATTGGGCTAAAAGGGGTAAGGCCATCATAAAATGGAGGGTGATGAGTACCAATGCCCTCAGTCTATATAACAAGCTCCCTGGCATAGTGGCCTTGATGGAAGAGGGATGTCTGGATATTGTGGCAGTCACTGACACATGGTACATGGAGAACCATGACTGGGATGTCAACATACCAGGATACACAATCTACAGAGGAGTCAGGTGGGTAAAAGAGGAAGAGGAGGAGTTGCTATCTATGTAAGGGAAGGGATGTTAGCAACAGAACTAAAGCTTAAACAGGAAATTGATGAGTCACTATGGGTCACCCTGGAGACAGAAAATGGCACCACAATCGGCATGGGGGTTGTGTACAGACCCCCATCTCAGGGGAGGGAATGGACAAGGAAATGATAGAAGGCATCTTTAAAATGGTAGAAAAAGAGGAGACATTGTTGATGAGGGACCTGAATATGCCAGATGTTAATTGGAGCACCTTTGCTGCAGTGACATCAAAGAGAACGGTCATTCTTGATGCCCTACAGGGGGCATGCCTCAGACAGCTAGTGTTGGAACCCACTTGGGAAGGAAAAATCTTAGACCTGGTACTCTCAAATGGGGATGGAAAAAGAATCTCAGATTTAGAAGTGGGTAGCCATCTGAGAACAAGTGACCGCTAATCAGTGTGATTCACAATAAACACAGCCATAGAGTCAAACCATACAAAAACAAGAGTATTGAACTTTAGGAGGGCTGACTTTGGAAAAGTGAGAGAGTACCTCAGAAAAGCACTAGCAAATGGGCAAGAAGGAGGGGTGGAGGAACAATGGGGAATAATCAAAACAGCCATCACAGAGGCAACAAGCCTTTGTGTGAAGAAAAGCAACAAACAAAAGGAAAAAAAAAACACTCTGGTTCTCAAAAGAGGTGGAAGGGAAGGTTAAGGAGAAAAGGACAGCATACAGGAAATATAAGGAAACACAGAAGGAGCAGGACAGAGAACTTTATCAGTTAAAGCAGAAGGAGGCAGGGAAGGCAGTCAGAATAGCAAAGGTACAATCTGAGAAAAAGATAGCCAACTATGTTATTCGCATCATCACATAACAAACACTGCACTCACCAACTTTGCATTCATAACAATCAGAGCACTTCCCTGGAGATGGTTTAAACATTTATATACCTAGGGCTAATACTGGACTGCACCATCTCCTTTAACCAACACACAGATGCAGTCGCAAAGTCATCTACTGCAAAACTAGGATTACTGTACAGACACCGAAAAGGCCTGACTTCTGAGGCATTCAGAACTGCTGTAAATAGCTCAGTCCTCTCAGTCTATGGTCTAGCAGTATATAGGGCTGCCTCCCAAACTGCTTTGAAATGTATCAAAACAATACTAAACAAAACATTTTGTTTAGTCCTAGGTGTACCCCATCTCACTCACACCTGCGACTTGTACACACAAACAAAATGGCTCAGCCTTGACAGTCACCTCCAGTATCAAGTATACATGTTCACCAAGAAGTCTATGCTAGGACTTACCACCCCAGGCTTACAAAGCCTCCTTAGCTGACCTAATTCCATCAGATGCACTAGGGGTACAAACAACTCAGCCTTCTGCGCCCCTTTCCATAGAACCACAGAAGGCCAATGGTCCTACGAATACTGGGCACCACTTTGGCTTAATACGCTTGACCTAGGTATCACAAAGGAGGAAAAGATAGGCCCCCTTTAAAGATAAACTCTGAGTAGCCCTTGCCACAAACAGGAACTGTGACTGTGAGACCTGAACATCCCCACACCCTTCCCTCCTCATTCCTGCTACCCTCATTCTAACCTGCACCCTTGCATTCTCATCTCGTCTTGCTAACACTCCCCTAGTACGCTCCAGGCCCCAGCCTCAGCACTTCCTCCCCAGTGAGTCTAGCCCTCCTCTATGACTACACTCTTTAGCACTTAAGACAAAATAATTGTTGCCCTTCAAGTTCTCGCCTCCTTGCATTTAGTATTAGTTAATTATTTTACAGACTATATCATCCTCTGTTCCCTACCTGATTCGCTCTATATCCTGTAGATTCTCAAGTTGTTCACTTAACAACCTGTCAACCTAGCCTGCTTAAAATTATGTGTCGGTATATTTTTACTTATGTAATCCCTGTTATTGTAATTATGTAACCTCTGTAACCTGATGTTCTTATGTCTTTCTAGGCATGGAACCACCTTGTATCTGCTTATGTACTTGTAACCATTGTAAATGATGTTATGCCCATGTTTTACAATGACGTGGAACCTCTACAAAAGAGCCTTTGGCTCAAAGGTACTTCTTAGAAATAAATAAATCGAAAAAGAAATAAAAACTCTGTTAAGAAGGGGGATACAACCATTTATAGGTACATTAGGTAGCCCAGAAAGACCAAGGGAGGGATACAGAGACTTAATAAAGTGGAAGGAATGTGGGCAGAGAGTGACAGTGAAAAAGCAGGGATACTGAACGAATATTTCTGCTCAATATTCACAACGGAAAAGGAGGGTTGATACACAAGGTGGAACTGATGAAAAGGAACTTGGTAAGGTTGGAGGAATGGCTAAATATATGGCAGCTCAGACTCAATGCAAAGAAGAGCAAGGTAACGCACCTAGAAAACAAAAACCCAGGGGAAGAGTACATTATGGGTGGTGAGATACTAACAACAACAAAAATCGAATGAGACCTAGGAGTACTTATATCAGATGACCTAAAGGTGGGCAAGCAATGTGAGAAGGGAGTAAGGAGGGCTTAGGAGATACTGGAATGCATAGGGAGAGGCATCAACAGTAGAAAACAAGAAGTTATTATCCCTCTGTACAGACAGTTGGTGAGACCCCATCTGGAGTACTGTGTGCAGTTCTGGAGACCCCAACCCAGCAAAGACATAGACAGAGTGGAGGCTGTTCAGAGGAGGGCAACCAAAATGGTGCAGGGTCTGCACCAGAAGACATATGAGGAGAGACTAAAGCAACTTAATATGTATACCCTTGAGGAAAGGAGGGAAAGGGGGAACATGACAAAAACTTTCAAGTATCTCAAGGGAATTAACAAAGTACAAGAGGGTAGCATCTTTCAGAAAAAGAGATGTGCAAGAACAAGGGGCACAATTTGAAGATAGAGGGGGATGGCTCACAGGTAATGTTAGAAAGTATTGTTTCACAGAGAGGGTTGTGGATGCATGGAATAGCCTTCTGGAGGAGGTTGTGGAGTAGGGAATAGTGGGATAATTCAAGAATGCATGGGACAGACATAAGGCAATTCTAGTGGGGGGTAGGAGGAAGCAAGCTGTTGATTAACTAGATTTTGCAGCTTATCCATCAGGTTGGGAATTAGGCAGACTTGGTGGGCCAAGCGGTCCTTATCTGCTGTCAAATTCTATGTTTCTATGGAAGTAAACTCTCCCTAGCATAATAATGGCATCATCCAGACTTGTTCTGACCAGAGTGCTTTACTGTCCTGCAGTTCTTATGTGAGGAATCAGTCATTATTGGACAGTTCTTCTACACCAACCCACCCCCAACCCCTGAGGAGCATGCCTTGAATTTTTTTTTTTCCACTGGCATGCTCATCAAGGGTTTGGGGATCAGAGTGTAGATGCAGGAGAAGTGTCCAATAATGACTGATTCCTCACTTGCCAACTGCAGGACAGTAAGGCACTCCAATCAGAACAAGTCAGGAGGACACCATTATTATGGTAGTGTGCATTCCCTTCCATGTGCCAGATGACACAGCAGCACAGTAAATATACACTGTGGGCTATGTTGAGGTGTCACCTAGCAGTAGTACACTATCTGACCAGTAATAAAAAATTTCACAGCCATGATCCTCAGGGGTGGGGGCTTAGGCAAAGTGTCCCATAATGACTGAATCCTGACCTGCCGAGTGCAGGACAGTAAGGCACTCCAGTCAGAACAAGTCAGGATGATGCCATTATTATGTTAGGGTGTGTTCCTTTCCATGTGCCAGATGACCCAGCAGCACAGTAAATATAAACAGTGGGCAATGTTGAGTAGGTGTCTCTTAGCAGTAGTACAGTATCTGTCCAGTAACAAACATTTCACTGCATGCTAGGGAGTGGTGGGGTTGGGTGCAGGAGTAGTGTCCCATAATGACTGATTCCTCACTTGCCAAGTGCAGGACACAGATCAGAACAAGCCAGGATGATGTCATTAGTGTGGTAGGGAGTGTTCCCTTCCATGTGCCAGATGACCCAGCTGCACAGTAAACATAGACACTGGGATATGTTGTGGCATCATCAGAACTGGGTCAGTATGTAGCCAGAAACAAACATTTCACTGTCATGGTCCAAAGGGGTTTGGGGGTGGAGGAGTGAGTGAAGAGAACTGTACCATAATAACTGATTCCTCACCTAAGAAATGCAGGACAGTAAGGCACTCAGTGAAGAGCCGGTGGGGATGATAATGTTATTGTGATAGGCAGAAAAGCCGTCCGCCTGGAGAATCGCCCGCCAGCACAGGAAACATTCACCATTGGGCAATGTTCTGCTATCACTCAGAACTGGTAAAGTTATCTTGCCACAAACAAATATGACAGCCAGAGGCAGAACTAAAGTGGCGTGCTATTTACATAAGGCAAGGACCACAGATGGGGTGCGGAGAGGGAGTCACATCATGATGAACAGCCAGTGCACAGATCATGATCACTAATAAGGAACAGGGTAAAAACAAGTAAGATCAATGTTGGAAATCCTCTGACTGGACCAATACTGTCTTGAAAGAAGGAAGTGCAACATGTGTATTTGATTTATTTTATTTGATTAGATGACAGGAAGCAGCACAACACACAATGAATGAAATCCAGAAAAAGGATTACCATTCATTATTTTCAATTGAATTACCACTGCCATAGCCCATGCCACTGTCATCTCTCCTGCTGCTGTCATTGTTACTATCAGAAGCTGCCAGCACATCAGAGAGATATGGATCATAACGATTGGGGTGTAAAACAGCAGATGACTGGTGAAAATTTAAATTTTCACTAAACCCCTCACTACTGTCATCGGACATTCCCTCCCCTTCCGATGCATTTGTACTTGAAGTGCCAACATCATCTCCCTCATTCACAAATTGTGCAGTCTCCATTATCTCTACGAAGGTGTGAACTGACTGTGTGCTAGCACTCCCTGTGATGACATGTTAAGACTAAGGTGAGCGTGCACGAGCATGCATGCTCACTTCCAGGATTATCGATTAAAAAGTTTAAAATTTAATGATTTAAGCACTAAAATGAAAGGAATGGACATCAGACTAGAGCAACAGACACCACAAACCTATCAAACCTGTGAGTGATTCACAAATCTTGATAAATCTCTTTAAATGAAAAAGGATTTTGGACTTAATGTTTTTTTACAGAATAGAACTTGAAGATGTCATAACCACCTCAGTATTTGGAGTTAATGGACAATCTACAGTACATATTGAATGAAAGGTCTTAAGGGATACCGCATCAATAACACATATCCTGTCAACTAAGGAGAGTATAACAAAATTATAAACAATAAAAATAAATGCTAATTAGCATAGGATAACATTGATAGCTCGATTCAGAAAGCTTTGAAGTTGATGCAAGGTGCCTGGGTCAAACCAATTTGATGCAAGGGGCACCTTGTGTCTCAGCTTTCAGAGTTCCTGATTCAGAAAGTCCCCCTGCACCAATCTGGGGATACTGTGCACCAGAGCAGCCCTGCACCAGGTCTGTGCCAAGCGTATGGTTGACCCAGGGTGCTAGGGGCCTTGTGGCAGACACAAGCTGCCATATCCCCAATTGGGGGATTGAGGAAACCCTCCCTGAGGGCACACAGTCTTGGACAGTTACACCAGCCAGGTGATGGTCTAATGATCAGCGTGCCACCCTGAGCCCTCCCTGAGCAGCAGCAAAAATGTTCTGCCACCTGCCTGAGTCTCTGACATTGTATTTATGTAGTGCACCAACCCTTTAACCAAAAAATGCAAAAATACATATCTATGGAGCCCTTTGGGGTGTGGTACTTGCAGCATTCCCCCTATGGTGCCTAGCATGGAGGTGCCCCACAACACACTGGCATGGCAGCCTCATTGGGGTGCTGGTGCCACCCTCTGATCACCCACCTGTCTCCCACTAGCCCTTCTCATGCACTGTCATATCCCCCATGAAGCTGGCAGCCTCCTTGTAGGTCTGTAGAGAGCCCTTTGGGGTGTGGTACCCACAGTGACCTCCACGGTGCCCAGCATGGTGACATTCGCAACACACTGGCATGGCAGCAGACTTCATACAGCCCCATTGCAGTGCTGATGCCACCCATCCCATCACCCATTTGTCTCCCACCAGCCCTCCACATTCACTGTCTCATCCACCATGACCCCAGCAGCCTCCTGGTAGGTCTCTGTCCATGGGCACTGATGCCACTCGACAGCCCTGTGACTGCAGCAAATCTCTCAGGTATGCTGTCTTTTTGCCACATGGCCACATTTGTAGCAAGCTGCAGAATTTTGGAGCCGGGACCCTACCAGAAAGTGAATTGAGTGCTTGGTCCCCAGTGTACTGGTGATTGGCGCTAGCTGCCATCCTGTTGTTCTTCTGTCTCAATTCTTTTTTAATGTATAAAGGAATCCCATCTTATATGGCTTTTTCATTCACACAAAAGTGAATCTCTGCATATGAAAAAAAATTTGGAGTTCATTCTTTTCCCACATGAACTATAACAATGCATAAGTCACCAAGTTTCATTCTAAAAATAATGTTTTATTTAAATAATTGTGTAAATAAAAATAAATAACAGAATGAAAAAACATAAAATAAAATGAGGTCAATTATTTCTGTGTAAAAATACAGAATATTTAAATAAAAATAAAATATCAATATTAATTTCATATTGGAAGATACCTTGTAATAAAACAAAATAAAATATTTTATTGAAATGAAACACAAACTAAAATTTTTTTTTTTATTTTCATTTTGTTTATAATTAAAGTCTTTTTTTAAATTCAAGCCCTTTTTTGTGTTTTTTTTTTTTTGTGTGGATTAAGAGATACCTGCCCTTCGACGCCATGATACTGGGTGTCAGACACTTCCTGAGTGAGACCACAAGTGGAAATAAGTACTTACTTGCAGTGTCTATGTTGAAGACTGTGATCTGGTGGATCACACCAGCTCCTCTTTCGGTGGTGATTGAGGAGGGGGCTGAGAAAGAGGATCTTCTGGCTTCTGATGAGGTTGCTCAGAGAGGGCCTGATCTTCCCTCAGCAGCAGCATGTTGTTGGTGTCATATACTGCCTCCTTTATCCCATGCAGTTCCTCTATCACTCGATGTGGCAACTTGTGTGTGGTCTCCTGAGCTGCTATGCTTTCTCATGGCTCTGAGTGAGCTCTCTGATGCTGATAATGAGGACAGCTGTGCTAATCTGGAGGCCAGAGAGGGTCTCTTAAGTCTTGTGCTCGAGTCTGTCGCAATGGTACATCCTATTTTGGATTTCATTTTGATTTTCCAGAACCATTGCAACTGACTAAGCCATGCTGTTGAAGCCCTCTGAAAAAGTGCTGGTGAAGTGATGGAGGTCCCCCTTCAGTGCCTTGCTTGCTGTGTGATATGCAACAATAAAAAAGAAAAGAAAATACGTTAGTACATTTTGTATGTTGTGCTGTCTGTACTGAAAAAATTGTTATGATTTCTTGTTCTTGTATGCACTGCACTGTGGAGAGGATGAGTAGTATTAAGGTTGTGGTGGAGCTTCTGAACCTGGAAGTGAAGAAGTTATTGGACCCATTCTAGAAGGGGTGGTGCAAGTAGCACCAAAGGTGACTTACGCCAAACCACATTGCAACAAGGACCCTGTGCCTGATTCTGTAACGAGTACGGTTCCCATGGCAAAGTCCTGTGACTTGCAACAATCTGACAGGTAAGCCAAATGAAGGGTGTGTCGCAAGCTGCAGCCCTGGATGTGAAGAGCGCAAGTGCCTCCCCATGCCTGATCCCCTCATTAATTGAAAAAAGCCCCACAGGGCTAGCTCATGCCCCCCAATTCCCCAATAATTGCAAAAAGTCCTGCCAGGCTTGCTCATGCCCCATGATCCTCTGATTTTTGCAAAAAGCCCTGCAAGGCTAGCACCCCTCATCCCCACTCCCCAAAATTATAGCTCTGAAACACAGATACCCATTATTCCTGGTAGTCTAGTAGACCCCACTCCCCACTGGGCAGTGCCTGACCAACCCGCTCCCCCAACCCATTTAAATCCAGTGAGTGCCACAGCCCAACTCTCACCACTGTGGCCAACTGCAGACTGAGCTCTTCAATAAGTGCATACTATAAATAGTACATGCTCAGTGAATGACAGCTGGTGTCATTCACTGAGCAAGCACTATTTAGAGCATGCACTCATTGAAGAGCTCAGTCAGCAGCTAGCCATGGTGGTGAGAGGTGGGCTTTGCCAGTCGCTGTCCCTGAAATCGGTTGGAGGGAGCATGGTGGTCAGGCACTGCCGGGTGGGACATGGGGGCCACTAGACTACCAGAGATAATTGGGATCTGTATTTTAGAGCTATAATTTGGGGGATGAGGGAATGTGGGTGCTATTCTTGTGGGGCTTTTTGCAAAAATCTGGGGATTGGGGCATGAGCTAGCCCTGTGGGGCTTTTTGACTATATAGGGGATTGGGTAATGAGCAACCGCTGTGGGGGCCTTAGACTGTATTGGGGATCAGGTAATGAGCAACCCCTGTGTTTATTTTTTACTATATTGGGGGATAGGGGCATGTGCAGGCCCTTGGGGCTTTTTTGGAATATCAGGGATTAGGGCATGGGGCTACATGTACTGGGAGATGGCCTGGTGATACACTGACACAACTCCCAGTGGCCGTAAAGCACACTTACACCAGCTAATAGCTGGTGTAACTGTACTTTGGTGACTGTCCTCTGGGGGTTGTTCCAGAATAGCAAAATCAGGGACATGGCAGCTGCCTTTCCAGAATAAGGTGCAACTGCTGCTGTAAACCCCCAAGTGCCATATCGCAGGGTGATTATGGCATAACTGGTGGCGTAAGTCCACTTTGGAGCCAGCAGTCTGTGATATGTTGCAGGCTGCTTTGCAGAATTCCAAACATCACAACTCATGATGTAAAGTGCTACTTGTACTATTGTTTCTGGCGCAAGTCACTTTACGCCTGGAATAACCCCTTCTAAAATCAAGCCTTTTGTCTTTTGCTGCTATACTTCTTGTATCTGAAGGAACCATCTGGTGATTTTTTTTACCTGTGACAATAATGATTTCTTAGAAGGGAATGCGGTATGTTATATACCTGTGATTTAGAAGAGTATATTAGTAAAGAAGTACTAATACAAAGCCATGGTATAGTATTGTTCAGTGATAATTGGTAAGTAGATTTTGAAAACGCCTGTAATGTTTTCTTCAAATAAGAATTTCTTTTAAGCTGTGCCATACATTTCAAATCCAGTTTGTCCAGGTAAGTACAGTTAAATACAGTTATACATTTTTCTATAGACAGTTACTATATTGTTGGAATGTTACAAAGGACTACAATTACTGTGTGTGCTGTTATTAACTATGAAAGTAGACATTTGTAACTATTCCTACTTTATGTGAATGGCACTGTTACCATTGCTTTTTCATGCAGTCTATAATGTTGCTTAGGTACAGGCCATGCAGAGTGGAGGTTGTAGCAATGTAAGATAGTGGAAGTAGGCACAGACTCTGGACACAAAGGTATGCTACAAAAGTGAGCATACAAGCTGTGTTGTGTGTGTGTGTGGGGGGGAATAATAGGTGTTGTAGTATAGCACCAGCAGCACAGCTACAGTGATGTATGTGACACTCAGAAAGATAAACACCGTGTTGTTGGGACTTCAACTGCAAAAGAAACCTTCAGTTTCCATGTTGTACCTGTTTATCATAAGAAATAGTAAAATACAAAGAAAACAGTAATACAGAAGACATGAAATATAATTATTGTACTGTCTTAGTGCTATAATACCTATATATGTTGTAAGAATACCACATGACAAGAGTGTGGGTAGTGGTGTGATAACCGCACACCAAGCATGTAATGACATATTTGGGTGCATGCCAAGTTTCTTATTGTCTCTGGAAGTGCTGCGAATGCATTACTATCCAGGGCAGCAGCAAACCACAGTGCAGCTTTATTCTTTTCTACATGATGAAGAGTTGTTTTTCTCAGAAAATAAATTTGTATTTGTACATATGTTACTACTCTTTAAGTGCTTATGTGCTACTTGGTATTCTTTAGTTGTGATGTATCTGTAACATTGTATTTGCACATACTATCTGTTTAAGAAGACAGATGATTTACCTGTCTCTGAAGCAACCATGTGGTGGTACCAGGGAGGCAGATTTATGGAGTGAAAAATTAAAAAAATGGAATTAGGAACGTTCTCTATTTGTGACTCTTACATATTATTACAAGTAATATTGCCAGTGCTAACTTTATGTAACCACTTATGTGATGATCCCTTATCTGACAACAATTCTACACCTTCAGTTATTTCCATAGCTCATAACCTTGCAGAGATTTTTCTGATACCACTAGGCTAGTGCATGATGTGTCATTGTGGCTTGATATGGAAAGGACCATCTGTACTGTAGAATCACATAACAGTTTCACATGATATGGCTTCTGTACAGAACAAGTAACATTTTGACTCCAGGAAGAACACAGCACTGCACATACACAACTTGCTCAATGATTGTTATAGATCTATAATCTGTTCATAACCTTGCAGACATTTTGTGAGACAGGTAGTCTAGTACATGATGTGTCATGTTGGCTTGATACGGACAGGACCATCTGTACTGTACAGTTATATAATGCATTAGAATGGTATGACTTCTATGTAGAACAAGCAACATTTTATCTCCTGAAAGAAAACAGTACTGCACATACACAACTTTCTCAATGATTATTATAGATATTTTATCTGCTGCTCTTTTGACTGTGAGGATGCTGTGTGGTTTGAAATGCAATCATGCGATGATCTTGGACATGCCAGCTTGTTACCATACTGTAAGGCTGTCATTACAATGTCTTGTACTGCTGTGTATCTGTGTTGCTACTGTTGTAGAGAATTTTGCAGAATACTGCCTACAGGGATGCCCACAGCTCTACTATGTGGGTAGCTGTGGTGAGGTATTATGGGGTGGGGGGAGGAGTAATGTTGGAATATGGAA
The DNA here is from genome assembly GCA_016271365.2 of Neoceratodus forsteri. Lineage (NCBI taxonomy): Eukaryota > Metazoa > Chordata > Ceratodontiformes > Ceratodontidae > Neoceratodus > Neoceratodus forsteri. The sequence continues at coordinate 882,713,423 of CM057459.1, forward strand.
TCCCTCAGCTCTGATGCTCTGGGCATCTAGCTGCATGATAGGGCTGGGGGTATTTCTGTAAGTGGTATCCTGCCTCATCATTTACACTGACAGCTACAAAGATAAAATGATAGTGGTAGATAGTGTAGGAACTACATTCTAGTATGGCACCAGGCTGAGATGTCTAATATCACAGTATGTTGGCAGTCTAAACAGTGGGGTTTCACAGCCCTTTTGCAGTACTGCTATATCTGCTGGAGAATCTATGTTTCTTTGCCTGGATGCTGTGTTTGTGTCCTGCTGTGCAGAGTTAGTAGGTATGTTTGCTGGGTGGTGTACAGTAAACTTAGTGCAGGTTGCTGCTGCTGCAAGGTGGACAGTGTCAAGCTCTGCATTGTATGCCTTTTTTGAATACCGATCAGTGTGGAGACAGATCTTATCATCCCCCTACACTACTCATGCATGTGTGTGTATAGCTGGCAGGGGATATCCTGTGTGCATTTTGTGAATGTCACTGGGTGTCCACTGGGGCACTGCTGTGCATTACTACAACGCAAGGTTGCCTACATGTCTCTGTGTATGCAACTTGAACATTACTGGATGGGACCTATTGATTCTTGTCGCTCCTTACTAAAACTAGCAGAGATGAAAATAACAAGTACATATAAAGTAAAGCAAGATAACCGATTATTATTGAATATTATTTTAAGGAACTGGTTTTTAACTTACATTGTTCTGTGTAATACTTGTTTCCTGCTGCAGTACCAGATACACCAGATGGACATAGCTGGGGCTCTTTCTTCTTCTGGTTTCAGTCTCGGAGCCACCAGCACACAGTGGTGCCTGACTTTTCGACAGAGAGGAGGCTTGGTCTTTCTGGATACTTCCCTCTGTGCCTTGTTTGGTGGGACCACTGGTACCCTCTCTGAGCTTGATCTGTAATATACAAGTAAAAGAAAAGAACATACTCTAGTATTATGTTAATACATAATTCTATTGTTCCTAGGCAATCTACCGTCATATACAATATCATACTGTACTGCACTTCACCAGGTATTGCCTGATATTGAATAATGTTAACACTTTCTAATTCATATGGTTATTGTGAAGAAAGTATTTCCATTGTTTTCTATTATAGTATACAACAGCTCAATTATTAGAGTTGTTATGTCACACACCTATACTTTGATATTCTGTAATATATAAACCAAAGTTATATAGTCAAACTTTACCAGTATATACAAAACATAGATATTGTTTGCTTAGTATTCAGCCAATGGTTATATCTGTTACTGTAATGGATATGTGTTATATGAGACATGAATTATGTTCGTTTTTTCTGCAATATAGCAAACAAAAAAAAAGAAAACAAAAAGAGTAATTTTTAGTACTATGATAATATTGACATATTGTGTGTTAGGTATTGAGCAATCATGATACTTTGACATAAGGGCTTGTTGAAACCTTTGTGCTGATTTATTTATTTATTTAGTAATCAGAATTACAACTGTTGAGCTAAAAGCTCATTTACAAAGGATCATCGTCACAAGGGTAGGGGAAGGGTACATACATTTGGAGTCAGTAGCAGCTTAATAGGCATTGCCAGGAACATCTAATAGTAAGAAAAATGTGAACAGGAGAAATCAGTAAACACTGGCAATAGCATAACAATGTGGGATAACATAGGCAAATAACAACACATAACCAAAACAAGGCTACATAGTCAATGGGGTTGGGTTCACACGTCATGCCATACAATTCAGTGCTTAAGTCAGAGTTAAGTGCTAGTCTGAGACAAAATCAGAGGTGGAAGCTAGGCAGGATCTTGTATTGGGAGGAAACAGGAGATGGAACTGTTCATGAGAACTGATATCTAAAGGTTACTAGGCTATAGCCAGAGGAGTCAGCCTAGGCATAGTAGTCAGAAAGGGTAGAGGGAACCAATCAGGATTAGGTAGAAGAAGAGGAATTAGAGGAGGGGATGACAGTAGGCTCTAAGGTGGGTGGTGTAAGGAAGTCAGCGGGTGAAGGTTTGTCAAGGAGAGTGTGAGAGGAGAAAGGTGAGCAGGCAGATGGGCAGACATGGGTAGGTGGTGAGCAGGGAGTTTTGAGTCAAATTGTAGAGTGAAAGAAGAACCTTGGCAAAGCCTAAGGTTCTGGTTCCTGCAAGGCTAATAGTGGCTGTGGTAGCATAGAGGAGGGGAGATAGTCTTTAGGAGCATGGCTTTGGGGAACAGAGGAATTCTGGATCATGGGTTAAGAGTGGCAATAGCAATGTACAGGAGGGTGGATAGACTTCCTTAGCTCGGACTTGAAAGGCCCAAGTTGGGTAAGGCTTGTGATGGTGGTTTGTAGCTCATTTATCCAAGCAGGGGCCCTGACAGCAAAGGCTCATCTCCCCAAACAGCTAATGCATGTTTGGTAACACTTCTTGTGGCATGTTCAGCTGGAGCAGGATGGAATAAGGCTTGTATAGAGGGAGATGCAAGTCCGAGTAGGATCTTCTGTCCCAAGATGCAGGCATGGAGCGTAATACGGTCCATAAGTGGGAGCCATTCAGTCCATATGTACAGTTCACATGTATGCAATAGGCAGTCTGCCCCTAACGCAAAACTACAGGCTGTATTTAAGGAGGCCTAAACTTTGAGCAGGCTAGTTTCAGTGGTGACCCCATAGACTACATTCCCATAGTCCAGGATTGGAAGGATTGTACCTTTGACTGCCTGTGTCCTGGCCTTGGGAGTAAGACAGAACTGGTGCCTGTACAGAGTCCCTAGTTTCCTATTGACCACCATGGTAATATTGTGTATATGTTCATCAAATGATACAGACTCATCTATGGTGAGACCAAGATACTGGAAGGAAGTTACCTTCTCCAGCGTGGTGTGAGAGTTGCAGGTAATTGAAAGAGATATGGTGGACCTTTTAATTTGTCGTCCGGCAAAGAGCATTGCCTTGTTTGTTTTTTTTTACTATTGAGCACCAGCTTGCTGTCCTTGAACCATTCCTATAGTAGTTTAAAGTTGTTCTGCAACTCCTTAGTCAGTGCTTCCTCGCAGGAGTTTCGTGAGAATAGCACTGTGTCATCTGCATATACAATGATCTCAGACATGGTGCTGGCATCAGGGAGGTGGTTTACAAAGATGCTGAAGAGGAGAGGGCCCAGTATAGACCCCTGGCGTACACCTGCTGACACCTCACAGGTGTTGGAGGTAGCACCGTTAATTCTGACCTTTTGAGATCACCCCTGGATAAATAGCTGGAGAACCACTGGAATGAGCCAGGGGATATCCCTATCCCTCTTAACCTGTGAAGTGGCAGCTGGTGGTCCATGAGGTCAAAGGCTTTGGTTAGGTCTATAAAGATTGCTCCAACCAGTTGACCCCAGTTGAGTGCCTCATGTACATATCCAGTAAAATTAATAAGGGCGGTGTTAGTACTGTGCAGTCTGTGAAAGCCATGCTATTGGTGGTAGATGAGCTTATATTTATGCAGATTGTCCATGAGTTGGTCAGCTATGATTCTCTCCAGAGCTTTTGAGAGTGGTGAGAGAATTGAGATGAGCCTATAATTCGAGATTAGTGACCGGTTACCCCCTTTGTACACAGGTGTGACCAGGGAGGTTTTCCATGTGGAGGGGAAGGTAGCCAATTGGAGTAACATGTTGAATATCTTGTTGCTGGGTCTGATGAGCTTGAGAAGGGCTGAAGAGATCAGTTTCATGTCTATACCATCACCACCCATCCTAGTTTTGCCATGGACTCTGGTAAGATATTTTTTGTTTCATTGAACCCTTCTGAAGTAAAAGGCTGGGGAGATCCTGGTATTGGAGGTAGTCAGAGGTTGCTGTTCCATCTGGGTATGTAACTGGTTTTGGGGGAAGGATGGCACTGCAGGGTTTTAAATAATTGATTAGCAGTTTTTTTCTTGGGACAATGCTAACTGAACAGAAAGTATTTATTTAGGTTTTCTAGAAGTGTTATGTTTGTTAAACACAGTGAAGCAAGTGCTATGCATTTTCACAATGTTTTAGCACTTTTATGAGCAAAACGCTAATCAATTTTTGGAGTTAAATAAATCCCTGCACTGTAATCCATAAATGCCTTGTTGAAAATATTAGCCATAATATCTGCATTAAGTATTACTTCATTGTGGTGAAGCATGGAAGGGGGGGATCTGTTGCCGCTTCTGATTTGGTTTTTTATAGATGTCCAGAATGTCTTGCCATCACCCCAGCATTGAGATTGAAGGTTTTTGTGGTAAGAAGCCTTAGCCTGTCAGATAGCCCAAGTGCACCTGTTTCGAACCACTTTGTAGCTTTGGATATCCATAGCAGTCCCAGTTGCTCTAGCCCAGTGCCAAAGTAGATCCCGCTGTCACATCAGGCTTAGAATTTGTGGAGTGGCCCAGTCCATGCTGTAGTCTTTAATCAATTTCTTGGAAATGGAGCAAATTTATCTGCTGCCACGTTGAAGTGGTTGAAAAAGAGCTCCAGGGCTGTGTCAACAGAGGAGCATGAGTCAAGGAAGCTCCAATCTATCCCTTTGATGTAATTCCTAAAGCCATCCATTGCTGAATTTGTTATGACTCTGTTCCTCACCATTCTAGTTTGAGACTTAGTCTGTTTAGCCGTCCACTCACATTGGACAGGTGAGTGGTCACTGAGGATGTCAGGGAGCACCTTGACATTCTTCAGCTGCACCAGGTGCATTGTCAGCACCCAGTCAATCAGTGTGCTAGAGCCTGTGTGGTAATTTGTGCGGGTGCAGCTCTTGACCATCTGTGTTAGATATAGCCCCAATACCAGATCTCTGTGTGTGGAGCTGGAGCTGGCAAGCCAGTTGGAGTTAAAGTCTCCAGGTATGATTGCTTCTTTATTCTGGATGACCTGGGTGTAGAGATTAGCAAAGTCTTCTAGCCCTACTTGCTGCCTCCCTGGTAGGATGTATACAGCCATAGCAATCAGACCTTTAACCCCTTTGCCTATCAGGATTTTTATAGATAGGCATTCACAGTCATTATTAGCGGCTGACAATTGGACTCTGTGGCATTGCAGATTGCTGCAGGTATAGATTAAATATCCATCTCCATTTTTCCCTGTGTGGTCCAGTCTATGCAGGTTGAAGCCAGATATGGAGACTGCTGAGTTGGGTGTGTGCATTGTGAGCCAAGTATCTGTTAACACAATGATGTCAGGCTGGATAATTGTCACCCAAGCCTCAAGCTGTGTCAAGTTTGGCTAGGAGGCTGCATATATTCATAGTCACAATCCTTAGTTGTCCATTATTAGCTGGGGTCTGGGCTAATGAAGCCAGTGGGCCTGGGTTGGGGTGGATGTTTCCAGACATCAACATGCTGATGGCCACTGAACTCCAATGGGTCTATTGTGTAGCTGAGTTATGAAACACGCAATGCTGTTTACCATCCTAACCTTCATCCTCCCTCCTCCCCAAATGCCTCTGTCTGACCTGCATCATGGGTAAGCTGCTTCCCTTGTTATCAAGCATATGAGCAGCTACTAGTGTATGGCATGATAGTACTGTACATGTTTGTATGCAATATGTCTAATTAATAGTAATAAGTGTCATTCTCTAGTTATTACATATCAGTAAGCTTGATGAGCTGCATCTCTTGTCAGGAGCCACAGAATTCTCCTCCACCTGATCTGCTGGGCCTGGTTCCAACTGGGGCCTCTGTGCTGGTGTGGCAGGGAAGCCTGGATGTTCTGTGAACATTGAGAAGATATGAAGAGATATAATGAGGTGAGTTTGTTGCTAGAAAATATGTTTTCATCTATGCAACATATTTAAGACAAAAGAAGAGGTTTTACTATGTTCCGCTACAGTTAAATAGCATGCTACTATTTTTGAAGACTTTTAAATGTGGTACAAAAACATTTTATGTCATGTTGTTACATTGGGAGGGTGGGTGGGGATTACACAAACCTGTGCATGAACAGCTTTATGTGTTAAGAAATATATGAGTGCTGATGAAAACTTTGCTGTCACTGCAGCACTTCAGCTTTCTCATACTGCTTAGGTGAATTGATACACTGTTCTGCAGCACTGCAATTCATTGATGGGTTATAGGTGAACCAATACAGTTTCTCTAACTGGGTGAGTTGTGATCCACTTTTGTACCTTTAATATGACTATGCACCCTGTTTGTGAACAGCAGAAGTATTAATGCAAGACACCATATAGCTATATAATGTTTTTCTTGCATTTGTTTGGTTATAAAATGGGCCATGATCAAACAAATAAGTGCTTTATATCGCCTTACACTTGTGATGATTATGGGAGGATCAAGCATATGATTTTAAAGGGATTATAAAGAGGTTGTTTTTAACAGCAAAACAAAACTCACAGCATGGTAGCTTAGAAGCTTACCATCATACAGATATGAAAATACAAAATCACACATGCCCCCACAATGCAAAGCATCATGGGCTGCATATACAAATCACCACAGAATGTTATGCTGGTCCAACTTTAAGCAGAATTGCATGGTGCCGAAAGGCCTCTCACACAGTTTGCAAAGGGTGCTAACAGAAGACATAGACACGTGTTTCATCCTACCAGGACTCATCAGTATGCCTCATCTGTTTGACACCCCAGTGGAATGGACCAGCTACCCTTAAGGCAGTGTGCCTTGGATATATTGTGGTGAACCCATTAAAATAAAAAACTATTTAAAAGACAAAGAACCTCTGTGCACAAACACTGAGGCAAGGGTTACCCCAAAGAGCATTTGGCTGGGAAGCCAAGTTTCAAGAAAATACAAAATCACACATGCCCCCACAATGCAAAGCATCATGGGCTGCATATGCAAATCACCACAGAATGTTATGCTGGTCCAACTTTAAGCAGAATTGCATGGTGCTGAAAGGCCTCTCACACAGTTTGCAAAGGGTGCTAACAGAAGACATAGACACGTGTTTCGTCCTACCAGGACTCATCAGTATGCCTCGTCTGTTTGACACCCCAGTGGAATGGACCAGCTACCCTTAAGGCAGTGTGCCTTGGATATATTGTGGTGAATCATACAGATATGGTTCATTTGCTTCTGACATGTGTTTTAGTGTATTTTCTTTGGTCCGTAAAAGTTCCCGATTGAAATAAAGAAATCCATGGCACTATTCAAAGTATATGCTGCAGCACAACTCTGAAATGGCAGTGACATCCTGAATGTGATGATGTCATCGGAGAAACAGTGCTCAGCAGCAGTAATGTAGTTTTAATAGGAATCTTACTAATAAAATGTTGCAATAACTTTAGCAAAGTGCTTTTCCTCAAAATCCATTACTGTGCATGTGGGAACCTTCTCGCCCACATGCACAGTAAGGGATTTTGAGGAGAAGCACTTTTCTAAGGTTATTGTAACACTTTATTAAAAGGTCCCTATTAAAACTACATCACCACTCTGGAGCACTGTCGCTCTGCTGATAACATCACGTTCAGAGAATTGCCACCATTTTAGGCTCCAAACTTTGAATAGTGCCATAGATTTGTTTACATTGATCCAAACTTTTACGGAGTGATGAAAATACATTAAAATACATGTCAGAGGCAAATGGACCATTTCTTTATGATGGTAAGCATCTAAGCTACCATGCTGTGGGATTTGTTTTGCTGTTAAAACAACCTGTTTGTGTTCCCTTTAATGAAGCAGTAGTCTGTGTGGCACAAAGTACTTTTTGGCACCACAACACACAGATATTGATTGCCATTTTATAAGATAGACAATACAATGCAGGGTATGTGGAAGCGCTTTGTTATAGACACATCTCGGGTGACTGAATGCATAGCAAGGTGTGTGTATATGAGCATCACCAGATACTCTGTAGAGAATTTGATATTAGGTAATGGACTGCACTGCACTTAAAGTCACTCATTATTTGGACTTGTGTCTGACTACATGTAAGGGGTGTGCATTAAGAAAATAATTACACATGGGAAGATGTGCAGGAATGGTAAATGAAAGCTTCGTTCAGGCATGTTGTAAGGTATGACATGCACATGTGCAACTTCAGTGAACTGTAGAGTTCAATAATTTATGGCAGTACTGCACATGCCTCAGTTTCTTATCATAATTATAATTAAGTGGAAAGGCTCAACAAGGTGTGCATTAAAGGATTCTAATGTACATGTGAAGGCACATTGAGGTATGAGGCCACAGCATCTGTTCTGTAATTCCCAATTGGTTGAAAGCACTTGGATGTTCTTTGCACCTCAGGATACAGTTGGAATGTCATAATCGTACATTGCTGCACACACTCACATTTGTTAACCATCACTTGTTAGTGCATTGTTACTTAGTACTTACTACAATGACAATTGTCATATTACTGTATATGAAAATGTTACTAACAGTTGCACAGTACAGATCATGCGGTATTGTTAATCTGATTGAAACTACTCTAGTCATCTAGTTTCTGATTATTTCTAATACACATGTTTTCTATTTATTAATAAAGTTATTCTCATTCGGCCTTGTTATGTGGAGGGCTGAGGCATCATGCCTTACCTCTTGCCATGCTGATGACCTGTGTTTGCGGTGCAAGCTGTTTGCCGGGGGTCATCCAGTGTGGGAGAAGGTTGAGCATCAGGAGGACAGCTCTCCTCTTCTGAGGAGGGAGGGACATGAAGGTTGGTGCACCTCTGACACCTAGTGGTGGCTAGGTGTTGGAGTGCCTGGGTCCTGTATGTGAGAAATGGAGGAGGAGCAGTTGGCCAACATTCTGTGGGTGGAAGTGCACACAACTAGGCCACTGCCAGTGCATCATTGCTCTGCCTCTGGGTTGGGTTGGAGAAAACAGGTGAAGAAAAGTTTCTGTTCAATTGGATACCTGCCAACCCCTGCAGGTGCCACTTCTGCAACATGGCAGCACCTCCAGAACTGGATCTGTGTCAGCTGGTTGAAGGATCCACGCCAGCCCACCATGGGGGGGGTAAGTCATGGAGCAAGACAAGAGGTGGCACTGTGAATGAGAGGATGGGGCTGGGGGATTAACTAGAACATGGGTCACCCAGGACGGGGGACAAAGTAAGTAAAAAAAAATAATAAAGTTAGTCTCTTATACAACAGGTGTAATATTGATAGCATAAACATTTTCTTATTTTTTTTCCTGATACCATTTTATATGTGTACTTACTTCCCTGGTGCTGACAACCAAATCCAGGCTTTCCTGCCTCTATCCACATGTTGAGGGACTGCTTGAACCAATCCCTGTCAACTAGTCAGACACTGCCAGATGCCTTGATTTTATAAAACTTTTGCTGTACCTGCTTCCACCTGCAGTGCCAGGCATCTTTCTCCTTCTCTATGTCTTTGTCACTCAGGAAGTGACTGATTTTTTTCAGGTTTTCTTTTATGGCAAATTTGGAGGCAAATGGGAGGCAGTATAGTGCAGTGGTTTAAGGCTCTGAACTGCAAATCTGTAGACCTGGGTTTGAATCCCATAGCCCCCACTTGCATACCGTGTGACCCTGAGCAAGTCACTTAACTTCCCTGTGCTCTCAGGTTGAACCTATAAACAAGCTTTTAACTTAATGTGTCTCACCTGGTTAAACAATTGGAAAAAAAAATTGGTGCCTTGTATCTTGAAGTCTATGTTTCTGGATGGCCTCAACCAGTGCAAGTACCTCCTCATCCTTTCAGTTCTTCTGCATGTTATCTGTTGTTAAGGAAAAACACACAAACAATGTATATTATATGTGACTGTCTTGTCATCTATGAAGTATAATTGTTAACTTATGACTTCATTATATTTTTCTTTTTTCCTTGGCTCAATACCTTTCCTGACACATAACTGTGTAAAGTGCAATAGCTTCAATTACTGCAACAGTAAGGCAATAAAACATTGAAAAAACACCCATTATCACTTGTGACTATAGTGGTGGCACTGATCTGTCTTCATCCCTCTCCCAAAGGCACAAACTGAAATAACAGGTCACAGTTAGGGCCAGTTGTTACCCCCCCATCCAATGCTAAGTCATTGCAGCTCTCAGTAAGGCAGTACAAGTCTCATGTGACTTGTTGTTCTAATGTTGCACCCAGTAATCAGTGTCTGCACCCTCCCTGTACCTTGTAATCAGTGTTCCTATCAACTCTGCAGCCAGCATAAAGGTTCCATAGCCTCTGTGCACCCACCAATCAGGATACACACCTTCCCTGCAACCATTAATCAGGCTCAACACTTCCTGAACCTAGTAGTCAGAATCACTACCCTTGCAGCACCAAGTAATCAAGGTCCCTTCAATTCCTATACCAAGATGTCAAGGTCCCCACCATACCTTCAGAGAGCAATTAGGATCCCCTCTTGCCTGCAATGAGCAATCAGGGTCCTCCCTCCCTGCACACAGCAATCAGGGTCACCCACTCCCTGCACTCACAAATCAGGGTGTCCAACCTCCCTGCACCCAGTAACCAGGGTCCCCACTCTCTCTCTGCACCCTATAATTAGGATTCACACCATTACTGCACCCAGCAGTCTGATTCCCATACTTCCTTGTACCCAGTAATCATGGTGCCCAAACACTCTGCACCCAACATTCGTGTGCCACACTCTCCATGCACCCAGTATTTATGGTCCTAACCCTCCCTGCACCCTGGAATTAGACCCTATCCCTTCCATTGTACACCTAAGAACAGTGTCATTCCCCCACTACAGCCGTCAAGTCCTCCGCCCCACCACAATCCATACTAGCAGAGGCATTACCCCCAAAAAATAGAAAATGCAAGTTGTATCCTCCCTGCACCCAACAATCAAGGTCCACAATGTCTCTGTACCCAATAATCAGTGGCTGCACCATTATTGCACCCAGAATCAGGATTCCCTACTCCCTGTGTGCACCCAACAATAGGGTCATCCCCCTTTGTAACCCTCAATCCCCCACTTGCCCAAAGCCTGTACTAGCAGAGGCATCACCAAAAAGAAGAAAAACATAATATAGAAAATGTCAGCTGTATGTTGCTTTGGTGTATCTCTTCTGTTTGTTGACCATGGTATATATGACTCTGAAAAAAGCTGTTGTGGGGAAGCATGATGGTACTGCTGATAAATGTGACCACACACAATAACACTGTTTGAATTTCATGTTGGAGGTCTCCCAGAAAAATAGTATTTCCATTGCCTAACAGATGCACACCATCATTTAGATAAAGCTAATGTTTGTAACTTTTTATTTTGAGGTGTCATACAGTGTGCATACCCAGATCACTAAGGAAGCCAGATATTTGAATGTTTACCTTTCTATGTGATATTTCAAGTCCAGGTACATGCTGCTAGCCTCTCCAGATCATCTGTTCTGTAACATCTGAATACAGAACCTTCAGGCAGGTAACATGGCTGTAAGTGCAGCCAAATCAGATTTAGCTGCTTCAACTACATCTACACCCCTTTTGTGGCTCAAATCATTGCCTTTGAGATGGATGAGAAGTATGTCTGGCTGAGGGTGACTATCTAAATGTCAGTCCAAAGCTGGCATGAGGTGCTCCCACCTCATGCCACCTTTTACCAAATCAATAGACATCACAGTTGTCCATTCACAAATCATTGCAAACTGACTCCTCCTCGCAAATGGTGCAGCCCTTCAGACAATTTAACTTCCCACAATCCAAACAATAGCCTTCTGACATGTAGGGCTGGATTCTAAAAGCAAGGGGCTTGTGCCAAAAATGATGCTACAAGTGCCTCTTGTACTGAAATATATGCCAGGAGCAATTCTCAAAGGTAGCCTGTATCAAATGCAGGCTGCTTGCCCCAAACAGGGCTTGTGGCATTCCTGTACCCTGAATTGGACTGCAACAAGGTGATAAGGGCCATGTGAGAGATGTAAGCTGCCACAGACCCATACTGCCAAATCACAGAAATCTCCCTAAGGGAGAAATTCTAAGTTCCCTTAGACCAGCAAGGGCTGGTGTAAGAGGACTTAGAAAAATCTCTCCTGAGAGAGGTGCAGCTAGTAATAGTGCCACGGGACCTCCCTCCTCAAGCCCCACTGTGACCCACATGTAAATACAAGAGAAGAATCTCCCCACCTGGATCCCCACTGTGCCCCACATTCATAATTCATATAGAAGACTCCTGATCCCCAATGTGCCCCACATTGTTGATATATATATATATATATATATATATATATATATGTGTGTGTGTGTGTGTGTGTGTGTGTAGACTCCCCCACCCAGATCCCTGCTGTATCACACATTTATAGTATATATTTAAGAAAACTCCCTCCCAGATCCCCAATGTCGCAGTCTGTATACCACATAAAAGAGACCCTCATATTGGTGGTCAAGTACCCCTACACCCCACCCCAGCAGGTAGTACTCCCATCCCCAGACAGAGCCAGCGACCAGCACAGACCTTCTCACAACTCCATGGCTAGTCCACAACTGAATGGTCAATGAGCATGTGCTGTAATGTGTACACTCTTATTGCTCATAAATGGGCATGTACAGATTACAGTGTGCGCTCATTAACAGTTCCATTGGGGACCGGTCATGGAGGTGTGAGGAGGGCTATGCCAGTCCTCGGCTGTCTGGGAATGAAAAGGGAGACTACCAGCTGGGGTGGGGGTGGGGTGCACTGGACCACCAATGTGAGGGGTAATTTTATGTGACATACTGATGGGGACATCGGGGATCTGTTGGGGGATTTCTATTATATTTAATCACTGTGGGACTCATTGGGGATCTGGGTGGGGGGTTTCTGTTATATTTAATCACTGTGAGGCACATCAGGATCTGGGAAGGGGCTCTTACATGTTTATTAACTGTGGGTCATATCAGGGATAGGGTGGGGTCTCACATATATTTGATACTTATAGGCATAGTATGGATCAGGGTGGGGCCCCTGCTTACAACTGCCACAAAAGGACCTGTGGCAAACCCTTCCATATACCTTGTGTTTGCCACATGTGAGGGGTTGCTGCAGGTGTGGGGACTTTGCTGCTGGGACCACTCTTGTACCAGAATCTGGTGCAGGGTCCCTGGTTCACCGGGCTTTGGTGCAAACTACTGTTTACCACAGCATGTGCCACTCTAAGTCCCCTTTGAGAACTGAGCCCATGAAGTCTTTTTATAGACAGTGCAAATGAGAGCAATCACTAAATGTATGTGTCTCTCTCAGCAGCCTGTGCCAAGTGACTGTCTCACTTCCAGTATCTCAGTGTTATGAGGCAGACTGATTGATGAGGCAGCAACAATTTTCTTTACACTTTATTTGGATGTTAAAATTTGTCTGTGTACCAATGAAAAACATTTTTTTATCATGGCTACTGAGTACATTGTCTTTGGTCAAATATTTTCAAAATATACATTCATCATGGAGGGACATTATAACTATCTATTAGGGCAGTATTTCTAACATAGCAATATTCAGTAATTCTATTTGTGGCAGGGTAGCTCTCAGTACATCCATAGAGTTTGTCTTCCCCCCTTTTTGGGCTGGTATCCTAGGTGGTAAGATACTTTTTTTTTTTTTAAACTGGAGAGACACACTAAGATGAAAGCTTGTTTACAGGTGCAACCTGGGAGCAAATACAAGTTTACAATATGAATTACAGGTTGGTACACCAATAGTGCAATGCAGCAACATTTGAGCAGTCAGACTATTGGTTTTGTTAAGTAACAGAGTGGAGAGGAGAAGGAGAAAATGCAGAGTAGTCAGCCAGGAGACTTTGTCAGGCCGAGGGTTGAAGGGAGGGGAGAGGAGTGGGAGGGAGGGAGCACAGAGGACATGGGGGTGATAGAGAGAAGGATCAGAGGGAGTGTAGAAAATCTGGGAGCTGTCAGGGGCTGAGGATGGGGAGAGTGGAGAATTTATGACCAGTGAAGGGAAGGGGAGCTGATAGAAGGAGAGAGCAGTAGTGTGCTAACACAAAACATCTGCCAGGGTAAAAAGTTACTTGGGACAGACACAGTTGCTTAGTGCAGTAAGGTGCTGTCGGAGTTTGCATTTGAAAGAACCAACATTGGGTTCATTTAGGATGTCATAGGGGAGTTTATTTATTTATTTAAAAGTTTTACCAGGAAGGCATACTGAGCAGGCCACTGCTCGATTCTAGATGCACCATAGGGGGAGGGGTAAGGGAGAATGCAGATTAGCTGTGTTGAAGGACAAGCATGAATACAAGGTTCACAAAGTGATTAAGAGAGAATACAGTATGCATATATGATACAAAAAAACAAGGCACAAAAGTACAGAACATTACTTAAATACAGTGAAGCAGCAAGTAGTAGTGCAAGGCACGTAAGAAACAGATACAAACTACAATATACACATTTTTCAGAACCCCTTGGTTGTAACTTATACTTACACCAGAGGAGGATGTTGGCCTTGGGGTGGACAAGATTATTTAGTCACATGTGCAGTTGGAGGAATAATGTGATTTGAGGGGGGAGTTGAGGTGCTGGGTGGTGGATGCATGCTGAATGGCCATAGGGAGGGTTTTCCATAGTTTAGGCATGCAATACCCGAAAGCTGCCTGATCTTCAGCTGTGGACATGTGTGGCACAGATAGGAGCCTGGCATCATTGTTCCTCAGCACATATGCAGGAAGAGAAGGAGTAGATAATTTAGGTGTGAGGTAGGTGGGTAGAGACTGGGTCCAGAACTTGGCCGTGAACTGTGTGCAGTGTGATAGTCTTCAGTCCTGTAGGGAGGGGAGTCAAGGAACTGTTAGAGGATGCAGTGGTGGGTGGGAGAAGGACAGTCAAGAGTGAAATGACAGAAGGAATGCAAGAGTGGGTCCAGTCTGGCTAGAGTGGACTTGGAATTGACACTGTAGACTACATTCCCATAGTCAAAGATTGGGAGGATCATTTTCTACACAATAGCCTGGTGAGCTGGCAGCTGGATACAACCATGGTTCTGGTATACAGCACCCAGCCTGGGGTGAATCTTCTTGTGGATGGCATTGATATGCACAGAAAAGTCAAGGTGCTGATCGAGGCAGACATTGAGGTATCCAAAGGAGGTACAGGCCTCCAGGGAAGTCCTGTTCAGGGTGTGGAAATTGATGGTAGAGTGGAGCTGTGAGAGTCTCTGCCTAGTATCGAAGGTCATGGAGACTGTTTTCTTGGCACTGAGTGAAAGGTGATTTGTGCAAAACCATTGTTGGACATTACTGAAGTCCAGCTGAATCTGGTCACCACATCAGTGGCCATTGGAACAGAGATATACAGCACAGTGTTGTCCACATACATATGAATGGATGTGAGAAGGCAAGCAGAGGGCAGATCATTAAGGAAGATGGAAAACAGGAGCGGTTCAAGTACATAGTCCTGTGGCACCCCGGTGGTGACTGGGAGGTGGGCAGAGGTGGTGTTTCCAATGTGGACTGACTGGGTTCTACCAACCAGGTAGGAGTGGAACTAGTTTGTAGTCACACTTGAGAGTCCAGCAAGAGAGAGCTTGGACAGGAAGAGTGAGTGGGAGACAGTGTTGAATGACTTTGTCAGGTAACAAAAATTGCTGAGGTGATGTGGCCTAGGTCCATACCAGAATGGATGGAATAGATGAGCCTTATGACAGAGGTGGTGGTGGAGTGAGTCTTCCTAAAGCCAGACTGGTAAGGTGTGAAATGAGATGAGGATTTGGAGAAGGAGGAATAGCTGTGAGAGGACCAGGTGTTCCTGAAGCTTAGCCAGTATGGAGAGGAGGGAGAATGGGTGGTAGTTACCAGGGACAGACAGGTCACCACCTTTTAGGAGTGGGATAACAGTGATGTGCTTCCACTCAAATGGGATAGATGCGTGACAGAAGGAGCGGTTGAAAAGTGCTGCCAGTGGAGAAGCGATGGCAGGAGCCAACAGGTAGAGCATTCTCTAGTCCAGGCCAGTGGGGCATTTGCCTTTGGATGAAATTAGGGTGAGCAGCTCCTTTAATACCTTATGTGGGGCAACCTGGTGGAAGGTGAAGTGGGTGCATGGGGGACTTGGGCTGGGGTGGGAGGGGTGGGGAGAATTTGGGGAGGTGGGAGAGGTCAGCAGTGATAATGTACAGTTAGTGAAGAAAGAGTTACATTCGGAGGTCACTGCAATAGGGTCAGTTACAGTGGAGCCACCTATGATAAAGGCAGGGGTCTGCAGCTGGGATGGAGGAGAGAAAAGTGATTTGACCACCTACCAAAATTTAGCTGGATGGCTTATGTTTGTGAAGAAGATGGTTTTGAAATAAGCAGCTTTTGCCTACTGGATTAATCTTGTGCAGGTGTTATGTAAGACTCAGTATTGGAGATGATCCGCAGATCAGCTGGATGCCTTATAGGTCTTCCATGCCGTATCTCATTCTGTGAGGTGGGTGATGATGTCAGCTGTGGATCCAAGGCAAGTGGTCACCCCTCACCTGAGATTACCTGAGAAGGTCATAATAGTGCCAGACAACAATGAACCTGGACTTGAAATATTCCAGGGCAGAGTCAATGGAGGAAGCTTGTATGCTGCATGACCAGTCTGTGTTGGCCAGGTCAATTAGAAGCAAGATGAGGTCCAAGGATTTATAGGACCTGGTCAGAAGAGTTTTGGATGGAAGTGCCTTTAGCGTGAATATTTTTCTTACTGAGTAAATCATATGATCACTTAGTGAGTTTGGTAAGATGTCTGAGACTATTAAGCAGTGGGGGTGGGAGGTGAGGGACCAATCCAGGACAGAGTGGTTTAGGAATTTGTGGTTCAGGTGTGTTGGCTCAGTGATCATTTGTGACAGACTGAGAGTGGACACCTGGCTGCTCAGCTTGGCACTAGTACTGGAGAGCCAGTTCCAAATGGTGTCCCCAAAGATATAAAGCTCACCCCCCAATGCCAGTGAATTTAGATTGCTGAGGTGTTCTAGGATCTCAGGCATAATGGCATTTGGAGAGTAGTAGGAACCAGATATGAACATAGGTATAGTGTGGAGGGAGGACAGCTTCAGCAATATGGTGTTGAAGGACTGCATGGGTGCAGATACTAAGACTTGGTTGAATATAAATGAGAATGCAACATACATGGCTACACCACCTCCTCATTTCTGTCCAGGTCAATCATGGTGAATGATAGTGTAGCCAGAAATAGCAACTACTGCATTCTTGATGAGAGGTTTTAACTAGGTCTCAGAGATAAGCAAGATATCTGGACACATGGATAGGGCAAGTAGCTGCAGGAGGGTTATTTTGTTAAAAAGACTGCAGATATTTAAGTGTAACAGTTTTAGGCTTTTAGGGAGCTTTAATGGGTTTGGACAAGGGGTGGAATTTGAACCAAAGTTAGGCTTGACATTTTTAAGTAGGAGAAGCAGGAGGTGTATCATAAGTTTAGTGTAGGATCATTCCCACTGGAGTTTTCGAAGGAGCTTGGAACATGAAAGAACATTGAGCCTGGGTGATCTGACAGAAAGGCAACAGGAATGTGTGCTTAGACACTCCTGGTGCTACATGAGCTAGGCGTGTGTATGAGATGATGCTGGGCAGCTGGCAGGGTGAGCCCTACACTAATGTTTTTTGCAGGCAGGCAGGTCTAATACAAAATCCTCCCTTTAAGGTGCAAGCAGTTGGTCAGGGCGAATAGGTCACACGTATGGGTACGACTGAGCACCGAAGATCAGATAACATGATTTGTTGACTGCCGTAATTATTCTTTTAAGTGCAGTGTCAGTTCCGGATCTATAAATGACTAATCCATAGTACACTATAGAGAGTATTGAGCTGGTGACAGCTAACTGTAATGCTTCAGGAGTCATACTGTACTTGTGTCGGTAGAGGATTCCAATTCTGGAGTTGATCATGTTCCAAATAAGGCAGACATGTTCAGCAAAAGACAAGGAATTTAACAGTAAATGTTTTGTCATTTTCTGAATTGGTTGGCTACTTTTAAGAAAAATAGTGCAGCTTGGTTGTTTTTTTTTTATTTTCTATTTCTCCTCCTTCCCTCACCCCAGAGCTGCGCTTCTTTGGAAGACTTCCTAGGTGCCCCCCCATGACTGGCCTACCTGAATCCCTGGATGTTCCCCCATGGAGCCTTGGCTATACCCAACAGGTGGGTACAGGGTGGAGCCCAGCACCCCGACATCTTCTAATTTTGTTGGGTCCCCCGGTGGTCAGGCAGGCCATGACAATTAGGGATGGTACCAGAGCTCTGTCTACCTGCACTCCGGTGGTGCTTTTTCTTGCTTTCTCTTGATATGTGGTGTGTGCCCAGACATCAAGGTGTTTCACGCCGACTTCCACCTCACAGCTCCCTATTGGTCTGTCCTACCAGCTTGCTGTACCTCGGGCCTCCACCCAGGGTCAGACAAGCTGTGGATCTTGTCCCTCCCCCCACCGGAGAAGGCAAGCAGTTCCTGGGATGCTCAAGCCTTCTCCCCACGGCCAGCCCTCCAGCGACCTGAGTCTGCTCCCGAACCCAGGTTGCCAGTGTCGCAAGCGAAAATCCAACAACTGTGCCAATGGGCCGGCTTAGTGCTGACTTGTTTAGCCAGTAAGTGGAGTTGCTGTGTAGTTAGTATTGCTCTGCAATGGCTCTGTACTTTCCACTAACCTTTGTGTTGTTTTCTGGCCTATACCCTCTCCTCTGTTCTTTCTGTACGTTCTAAAGTTTTTAAAATATTTCGTGTTTCTCTCTGTTTCACTCCCTCACTGTTAATGCTATTGACACCTGGAAGTTGTAGATCCCCCCCCCCACACACACCACTCTCTTGATCATAGCTTTTCTTTTTCTGCTCTGTGGTTTCTCTCATCTTGTAGTCGGATATCTCCCCCCCCCCCCAAAGCCTCTCATCTTTGCAGCTGTGGGCATTCTTCTCCTGGAACAGGTTTTATTGGGAGAACAAATTGAAAGAAAACGGTGATCAGGCAAGTTAGTGAAGCACGGTGTTCTTCTGGAAAGTTCATGTGTTCACGGTTTTCTGGTGAAGACTGAGAAATGGTGTGTGAGGCAATGAGAAATGGTTTGTGAGGCAGTTTGGTCTTTAAGTCTGTGGTCGTCCTCCATCCCTCCGATCTGTTTAAATGGCTGTGTTTTGCTTCTCCTAGTACAGTTGGTGAGTTTGTACCAGAAGAAGATGTCTAGAAAAACTGAGTGAATGCAGTAATTGATGAGTAAAGCATGCTATGCTGTTTGAAAGAACATAAAGTTATAGTATTATGGGCAGAGCGCTGACTGCCAGCAGAGAAGCCGATCATACAGATGGCTTTGTTTCAACACTCTTTGTTCTGCTTCTTTGTTGAAAAGATCATGGGAATAACGGTGTAAGATTTTGGTGGGGAGTTCATCTTGTCTCATTTGTTGGTGGTTTTAGTGAATTTGTGATCTGTGGGAGGCAGGGATTTCACTAAAAAAAAAAAATAATGAAGTACTGGCAACCTTCACTTCGGCCATGTCAAGTGTGGACAACTTGTACATGGCCAAAGGAGTGATTTTTTTTTTTAATTTGATGCTGTCATGTGTGTGCTGGGACTAGATTTGTCATGTTGTACTGGGATATATTTACGGGCCTAGCCCCGCACTAAGCAATTAGAGCCCAGGATTCTTTCTTGAAATTGTATAATTAATTAAGTACTATCAAGACAGTTATTGGCTTCTAAGTTTAAAATTCATATTCTGTGGTAAAAAACATGCAATACAACAGTACATATAAATATATCTGGCAGTACATTATGAAATCCATTTTTGTAAACTGCCTTTTGCTGCGCTGCATAAGTATTTCTTTTACTGCAAACAATTAATTAACTATGAAGGGACAAGACAATTATCTGCTCAAAGTTTAAAATTCACATTCTGTGGGAAAAACATGCAATACTCTGTAATCATATGTGGCACTAGAGTATGAAATCTGTTTTTGTAAATTGCCTTTTTTTGCTTTGCATAACTATTTTTCTCATAGCTAAAAGTAATGTATTAATCAAATACTCACAAAACTTCTTGGTGATAGCAGTTTGAATTGGCTAGAAATCCAATATGGGAACTTCCTGTGGTCCTCAGATATGAGAAGGACTTACAAACGGTTGTTTTCAAGCATTTCTTGTTTTGGTTCAAATATTTTTTTTCATTTGCTTAGATTCTTTTTTCATATGCAGCATATAAAAAAAAGAATCTTGGTATGCGGTTAAAGAAATTGGCATGCAAAAACAAATTCATTTTCCTGTGGAAACCAATGCATTTCAATTGGTATATTACATTTTTTTTCATAACTTTACCATTTTTTAATCTTTTAACGTCAACATTTCCACACACCTTCATTAAGACATCACCTCATGTCACTGCTACATGACTTATTCAAATGACTGCTGGGAGGTGTTTTTGGAGATGTTTGCCAAAACTGCATCTTCAGTGATATTTTAATGTTTATAAAAATAATAGTGTTCTAGAAGAGAAGACTTTCTAATGATGTGTTAATGGTCCATAACTATAAGAAGAATCCAAAAGATGGTGTGTATGAAGAATATCTAGCAAAGTGTAAGGAAGCACAAAAAAAATGACAAAAACAGCTGAAGCTAAAGCAGGGCTCAACATTGTTAATACTGTCAAAATGGGAAACAAGTAGTTCTTTTGGTACATTCTCAAAAAGAGGAAGAAAATCAAAGGAGTGGCTAAACTCAAGGATGAGGACACTACAGTAGAAGAAGATAAGCAGAAGAAGAAGAAGATAAACAAAAATCAGAAGTACTAAACAGATCTTTTTGCCCAGTTTCTACAATGGAAAGGCTTTGGCCCTTACGGATAAGTGACATTAAATTTTTAGCCATGGGGTACCATCAATGAAATCACCTACGTTCTCCATAAGCAGAGTCCAAGAATCCTTAGAGAATTTAAATCAGGACAAGTCACCTGATGAAGATGGTACACACCTGAGGATTTTAAAAGAATTAGCCAAAGAACTTTGAAGGTCTTTAACCATATTATACAACTGCTCAGTCCAAACTGGGGAGGTACCAGATGATTGGAAAATCATGGATGTGATCCCTATGTACAAAGAAGGGAGCAAGGAAGAGGCCAGAAATTATAGTCTGATATCAGTGTAGGGAAAGCTGATGGAGACATTAATCAAACAGGATGCAGTGGAAAACCTGGAAAAAATGGTCTTCAAGATACCAGACAGCATGGCTTTGGGCCAGGCAGACTGTGCCAAAGAAATTTCATTTCATTCATTTACGGGGTCACAAATAAAACTGATAAGTGACACCAGGTGAACCTTCTGTATTTCGATTTCAGAAGGCCTTTGACTCGGTTTCCCACAAAAGACTTCTGGCCAAACTTACAGACTCAGGCAGAGGAGAAAACATCATCAGCTGGGTGTCAGTTTGGCTTCATGGCAGGAAACAGAGGGTGATGGTGAACAGAGTAAGATCTGAGTTGGGGATGTCACCAGTGGAGTTCCACAGGGATAAGTCCTCGGATCGGTCCTGTTCAACATTTTCATCAGAGACATAGAGGATGAGATAAATGGCAGAATAGCACTCTCCACAGATGATACCAAGTTGGGAGGTAGGGTGGATAGTTAAGAGGCCATAAAAAGCCTCCAGAATGAATTAAGGAGACTAGATAAATTGTCTTAGGACTGATAGCTTAACTTTAATGCCACAAAATGCAAGGTAATGCACCTTGGTAGAAAACAGCCAGAGAACAGAATATTGACTGAACAGCATCCAAATCAGCACATCATCTGAGGAAAGGGTCCTTGGGGTGTTAATCTCAAGTGACCTAAAGGTGTCCAGTCAGTGCAACTCAGCATATAGTAAAGCCAACAGAATGTTGGGATTGATCAGCAGAAGTTTCAATAGCAGGAACAATAGTTTCATTCTTCCTCTCTACAGATCCCTGGTAAGACCCCACTTGGAGTATTGTGACCAGTTTTGGAACCCACATCTGAAGAAGGACATAAGTAGACTGGATACAAGGCAGAGAAGAGCTACAAAGATGATTGCAACTTTGAATGAGCTATCACATGACAAATGTTTGGAGGAACTAAGTATGTTTTCACTGGAGACAAGGATGGAGAGGAGAGTCATGATAGAGACATAGAAGTACATCAAAGGCATTAACAAAGTACCCTTCTCAGATCTTTTCACAAGATCCACAAATTGAAGAACAAGAGGGCATGAATGGAAACTCAGGGGAGGGAATTTCAAACATGAACTCAGAAAACATTTATTTTCTGAGCTGGTGGTTGAACCATGGAACAGATTACCTCAGGAGGTGATTGAGGCAAAGACAGTCACTGCCTTCAAAATTTGGTGGGATAGAATATTCAGACACACAAATGGGAGGAAGGGGGAGTGGCCTTATGCAACAGAAACTAATGTGCTAGTCCCTGGTACCCCTAGGGCTTCCAGAAACCTCAATGGGCAGACTAGATAGACCATCGGTCTCCTTCTGCCATCACCTTTTCTATGTTTCTATGTCTCAGGCTGTTATTGTTATAATATACACACACATATATATATATATATATATATATATATATATATATATATATATATATATAAAATGTGTGTGTGTGTGTGATTTAGTCACAGTCTACAAATGCTTGTTTCGCATAATATGCCAGTGCCACCCATGCTTCAGATGCTGAAGCTGCAATTTGTTTTTTTTAAAAATGTGTCATAGTCATTTTTTGTAAGTTTTTGTTTCTGCCTCCCTCCAGTTTTCTGTGTGCAGCCACATCCCCAGAATTATGTCATGCAAGGAAACTGTCAGTGTTTTACATACATTTTTCAAACTTATATTGACTTTGTTGTTATCCATTGTGCTCTGCACTTTCTTTGTTCTGTTTTCCTTAATATTTGCTTAGTTCTAGCTTGATTTCTGTACCAACCTATGATGTACTTTGTCACACTGATACCTTCTGCTGTACACTACTGTTCTGTCTATCCTGTTTATTTTTCTGTGATGTGGAACCTTTGTAAAAGAGTCCCTGACTCAAAGGTATGCCTGATTTGTCTCAATAAATACAATCAATAAATAAATACAGCAACATGGAATTCTAGGTAAATTATAAAATTAATTTAAATGTTCATTACTCAGAGGTGCAGTCCCTTGTTTTGGTAGTGGGGACTGCAGTATAGCACCTACTGTGTAGACATACAGTATAACCTAGTTCTAGAGAAGCTTGAAGAAGCTAAGTACGTGCACACATGGACAGACTAGGTGGGTGTAGGCCCTTATCTGTTGTCAACATCTCTCTCTCTCTCTCTCTCTCTATATATATATATATATATATATATATATATATATATATATATATATACACACACCTATAAAGATATATATACACACATTTATACATATACACTATATAGCAAAGCATTGTGGGTAGAGTTCATAGCTGATTTTTATGTCACCCTTATGAAATTGCAGTCTCATATGTCAGTAGTGATTACTGCAGTGCAGTCTGTAGAAAAGTTTCTGGAAAGCAGTTTTTGTGATGCAGGTAGGCCAAAAAGATAATTTTCCAGTCTGTGTAGATGATGTTTGACTTTTACTGCCTGCTGGTGAAGTGACAGGTCTGAAGTGGCAGCTCCTGTCAGAATGTTGGAGTGTGATGGTACTTTTCTATGTTTATGTTATAGGGCCTGAATGACTATAAGTAGTTCAGAAGTGTAATTATTGGTCAGAATACTTTTATTTTCCTTTGGTGTCTAGCTTCTGCTATGAATTCAAAATTGTGAAAGAAAAAGGATGCCTGCAATACCAAGGCTGACCAACAGAGATCTCTGTTTCAACACAGTGTTTAAAAACATTATTTCCCTTGTATAATGTCATGGTTGGGGGTTGCTGCACTGAGAAACAAACTCTGGCCACAGCCGATGGGGCTGCAGGTGAAGAATTTGGGGTAGAAATACTGAAATGTTTCAAAGTTAAGAGCCTGCATTCACAAAATGTAACATAGGTTCATAAATGTGTTGTTTTGTAATATTTTTTCACCAAATGTTCAACATAGCCTTGTTATGATCCTGCCTCATGAAGAAGCACAGAGAAAATGTTTAACTCCTGGCCGTAAGGTGATTTCATGTAGGGACTGCTAAATCAACTTTTGGGATGCAAAAACATATTTGGGAAGGAGCTGAAAAATGACAGCTTTCGCAAGCATGGGTTGCTGTAAAGGAATGGCTATGTAGAACATTTGGGGTAAAAATATTGACTTTTATCAAGTTACTAACCTGCATTTCCAAAATTCAATGCAGGCTAATAAATGTGTATATAGACACAGTAGATATATATATATATATATATATATATATATATATATATATATATATATTACACTAAATGTTAAACTGGCCTTCTTATGATCCCACTTCATGAACAAGGGCAGATGAAATTTTCAGCTCCTGCTCTAAAGGTGATTTTGTGCAGGAACCACAAATTCACCTTTTGGGATGTTCAAAAAACACATTTGGGCAAGGATTTAAAAATGAGAGCTGTCACACTTATGAGGTGATGTAAAGATATGGTTAAGTTGTGAGGTTTGAGGAAATTATGGAAATTACCAAAGTAACAAGGCTGTGTTCACAAAACTGTATGTAGGCTCATAATTGTGTTTTTTTTTTTAAATATGTTTATACCAAATTTTTAACATAGCCTTCTTATGACCCCACCTCATGAACTAGGGCAGAAAAAATGTTCAACTCCTGCCCAGAAGGTGATTTTGCATATGGACCGCATAATCACCTTTCTGGACAGATATGGCTAATGACAGTGCAATTTTTCATTAGGTGGGGTCTCAAGGAAGTCACATTGGAAATTTGGGGCAAAAATATGCAAAACTGGCCCCAATTATACAAGTAATTTCAAAACCACGTTGAATTACATTGAAACACATACTTGTTTCATCAGTTCGTAGTCCAGCTTAGAAGAATGAAGATGTGTCTGCGCTCCTGATAAGATGCCAGCACTGGATCCCTCCGTGGGTTAGTGAGGGTTTGGGGGGGGGGGGGCGATAATGGTACAAAAGACATCAATGGATAGTTTTCTTTTTAAAGGTGAAAGAAGGGCAAAATACATAGAGTTTCACACACACACACACACACACACACACACACACAAAGGCTAGAACTGTGTGCATTGTGCATTCAGTGTTAAGAAATGATTTACTGTGATGTGGCATGGGCTCTCCCAAAGCTCTAGAAGTGGTTGATAAATGTGTTCCTATTACATTAGTGGTGATGGGGAAGGAGATAATCAACTGGTGCACCCACAGAGCCTATTAAGAATCTCACAGCCCACCACTGTTTTCCCTAAATTCATGTTTAAAATTTTGTCAGAATGCATGTTTAGAATGATTTTCAGTACTATGTGTAAAGTAAATTGAACATTGGCCTGCTTTCTTTAAAGACCAACTCAGTACTTCTGCATGTATTCTCATAACCATCATGTTCAGCTATAACAATAGACTAGGGAACATTGTTTTTAAGTTTCCAACTTTCTTTCTAGAGTTTATAACACATTTTGGTATTCTATCCCAAAAGTCTGTACAAAAAGCATTACCTTTACCCTACTGACATCACAGTGCCTTAGTTTCTGACATCATAATGATACCAATGACAACAGACTGTGATGTCACACACAGCAATTGTGGCTCAGTCAGAGACAGACTGATGCTTTTTAAACTATGCACTGCATTACCTGAAATATTCAGCAAACCAAGAACAAAATAAAGCACCACTATGATCATATTCAGACTCCTGTGTATGTACATAAAGTAACCATGCAGCAACCACATAGCCTATACCAGTTATCCAAAAGTTCTCTCCTGTACTGCATAAGCATCTGTAAACAAAGTACAGGATTAGTGCATGATTACAAATACTTTTTTTTCCTCAGCTTATGACACTTGGATAGACATGATGGACCTAGTGTCCGTTCTGACCTTAAAATACTATGTTAACTGTTGTGTTACATATATCCATAGCCTTTACCAGTAAAATATGTAGCACTGGCCTTTAAAATCTGAGAAAAAATAGACACAACCTTATTATAAACATT
Source organism: Neoceratodus forsteri (assembly GCA_016271365.2). Taxonomy (NCBI): domain Eukaryota; kingdom Metazoa; phylum Chordata; order Ceratodontiformes; family Ceratodontidae; genus Neoceratodus; species Neoceratodus forsteri. The sequence continues at coordinate 882,739,370 of CM057459.1, forward strand.
AAAAATAACAAGTTAAAACTGTGTGCATTGTGCGTTCAGAGTTGAGAAATCTGTCACTGTAATGTGGTGTGGTTCTTCCAAGGCTCTAGAAGTGGTTGGTAAATGTGTTCCTGTTACATCAGTGGTGATGGGTAGGTAGAGAATTGCATGGTACATCCACAAAGCCTATTAAGAATCTGACTGCTCGTCACTGTTTTCTCTAATGTTTCAGCTTTTGTCAGGATGCATGTTTAGAATGATTTTCAATAGTATGGCCTAGACACTGTATAGCAGTTAATATTAGCACCTGATATATTTAGTGCGATGACTTCAGTTGTACATATTAGCGCCTGATATATTTAGCGTGCAGTGCTTAGTGCTGGAGTACAGTTAGCACTGCAGTTTATATTAGCGGTCTGTTTATAATAGCGGTTCTTTGCTTTCAGCTAATATATAGCTAATATAAACAGAAAGCTAATATAATCTGCTATACAGTAGTCAGACTTGCACCCAAGAGGTGTGCAGTGGATGGCATAGCACAATGCAGATGCACCTTGTGTCAAAGGATGCCATATTCACAGGATGCACCACCGACACGTGTTTGTGCAAAGCAGACTGAATATAGCACAGATGCACCACAGCGCAACCACACATGCACTGCTGCAACCAGGAATGCACGGGAGCAGGTCAGAACACTCAACCCAGTGGGATGAGCAAGGGCAACAGGCAAAAGGGACACAAAGGCAGGCCTGCACAGGAGCACAGGGGCACAGTTTCCAACCAGTATGGCCAGTCACAGACAATAGGGGTACACTGTCCAAGAGGCACCACAGGGCACCAGGGGATGGCAAAAACAGGACCCTGGGCCACCAACAGTGGCCCAGGGCAGCAGGACAACACACCTGCACTGATGGCATGCCAATGCCAGAGCCATGCTATATGTACCCAATGGGCTGTGCTGCAGGGGACCATGGCCATGGTGCCAGGACAACACACAGACACATAGGAGTGGTCTAGGGAAGAGGAAGGCACAAGTCACCCAGGGACACATGGACCACCATCTGGACTGGAGAAGGGCACAGCACTGCAGTGTACACTGATGGTGGGCAGCAAGACATGCAGACAGAAGGACCGTGCAGACAGACAAGGGTACAGGTATCAGGGGCAGGCACAGGCCAGTGTGACACCTACCACATAGGGACATGCACAGGACAGGGACATGGCACACAGGCCAGGTGGATACATGAGCAGCACCCATAGGGGACAGCAGTGGGACACCAGAGACATGCCCAAGCACAGAACAGCAGACACCAGCAGCATGGCTCAACACGCCACCTGCAAAGGAAACACAGATAAAGAGCATGTAGCAAAGAAAAGGGTTTACTGATGGAACAAAACACAGCCAACAGGGCAACTATATACAAAGCAGAACAGAAAAACAAAAGGGTGAAGGAGCATGGGTAGTGGGGGATAGGGTCCTTGGGCTGTACAGTGGGACATGGTGATGGGCAGAGCAACAGGGGAAGGGCAGGGCAATGGTGGACCATGGCTCTGAAGGGACCAGGGCAGGTCAACGGCTGCCGCACAGTGCAGCCTCCATCCTCTACAAGTCTCTCCGAATGGCCACTGTCTCCCATAGGTTTCACCGAATGATCCTGATCAACCTGGCCACCATTGCAGTCATTTGCTTCTGCTGTCCAAGGAGAATGGTCATGGCCCTTGCTGGCCACCTCACCCTCTCCTGTGGATGGACCCTGGCCTGACCTAAGAGAAGGGACAGAACAGGCAATAAGTGCCATGCCAGATGGAGTCCCAGCCCACCCAAACATGTGCACCAGACAGCGAAGGCACACACCAGTGAATGGACCCCCAAGCGCCCATGCATGGAGGGTTGCACCAGCCATACACACTGTACACCACAGCATGGTGGACAGGCCACCGCGCGTGACAGGCACACATGGCCATGCAGTGTGTGCAGCGGTGCACATGCTAGGCACACAATGCTGACTGCAGGCACCCTGTGGCTGCACACACAGTGGTGGCCATGCACAGAACCACCCCCCCCTGGCTGCACAGTGGATACGAGCACAGTACATGCACATGCAGCACATCACTGGCATGTCCACTGGGCCTTGCACCCACCCAGGCAGTGTCCACACATGGCAGTGGTGATCATGGACAGAACCCTGCGACCTACAGAGACCCATAAATGCACAGTACAGCAGTGCGAACATGATTACCTGGCTGTTCCTGTGCTGATGACCGGGCAGCATTGCCATCACGCCAATGGATGTCTGTGGCCATGGTCACCCTGGCCCTCCTGTGGTCTTCTGGACCTGTGGATGGATGGATGAATGAGAGGTGGGCAAGAGAAGACTGTCAGGCATACACACATCTCTGGCACACAGCTGACACAGCGCAGGATGGGACACCACCCACCCGGTGGCTCTGGTGCCTGCACGATTGCAACATGCACAATAGCATTGTGCATGTCACACATGCAGGACACGCAGCACCAGCTAGAACTGTGACCACCCCTGGCAGTAGCACATGCTGCACATCCAGAAGCCCAGTACAGGTACACCACGGGCATGCACGACGCATGGGAATACCTGGCTATGGCACAGTGCCATGATGCACCCATGCCTGGAGCCTTCTGAGCCATTCAGGATCCCTCCTCTGCAGGTCCTCATAGCAGTGCTGGCACTGCTCCATGGTGTGCGGCATCCCCATGAGCTGTTCTGTGTCACTGGTAACCCTTGCCCACACCTGGGTCCTTGGCTGCTGCAAGGGCACCTGCCAAAAAGATCTGTGGCACAAAGGGCTCCACAAGTGAAACTAGGTTGCACATTACCACCTCCAACCAGTTTATGGCCTGACGCATTCTGCCACTATTGCCCACCATGACACAAGTGCAACCATACAGTCCTAAGTGTTGCAGCCTACACAGCATACATGTGGTGCTGTCTGAGTACGTTACGCAATAATGGACTGCTGTACATGACAGTGCAGCACATGGATGCATGATTGGCATGTGCTGTGGTGGCATATTGTGCAGCAATGCACATGCACACAGCAGCAAAGTCTGGTGGGTGCATGGGGGTCATAGCCAAGACCCTGAGGGCACAAGGCTGTGACACCGCACAATGTCACGCTTGCCCCTGCACTGTGTTGTGTGCGGCATGGTGCATCCTGAGACACTGAACCATGGGCCATTGCACTCTGATGTGTGCGTTTGCATGGTAGGTGACCAGCTACACATGTGCAATGGTGGGATATCACACACAGCACAGGGTCACACAATGGGCCACTTCGCACGCGCTGGTAATGCACCTCATGATTGCGATATTCAATTGACATATGCAGATCACCTCATAAGGCTATGCATGGTGCAATCGGGCTCATTAGCAGCTCATTAGATTATGCACAGGCTAATTTGCATGCATTGCACTTGGAAAGCGCTGCGCCGCTGCACAGGAAATGGAATGGTATTGCTGCCATTCTGGTAAGGGGATGATAATGCTGGGAGTGAGAGGCCCATACCAAGAGTGCAATGAAGCACCTGACTGTGCCTTGCTGCTGCTGACATCCATTTCTGTCACTGCCTACAAGTAGCATGATGTCTGAGGCTGAGGGAGTGGAGGGGTATCGGCCTGCATGAAAGCGCAGGCCCAATTTCACAAAGGAAGAGGAGCAGCAGGCCCTGTTCAGGGCCTACCTTGACAGGGAGGCCCTCCTGAGTGGTGCTGCAGGCACACCACAGGACAGGTCGGCTGGGTGGGATGCAGTGGCCACCTATGTAAATGCCCATGGCAGGCACCAGAGGAGTGCCCAGGAGAGTCAGAAGAAGGTGGGGATGGACAAATGCCACATTAAGGAACAGGAGGCAGCCATTAGGGCATCCCACAGCAGGATAGGTGGCAGACCATGTAATGCAACAGCACTGACGGTGACGGAGGAGATGGTGGCCACCATCAGCCGTGCCACCATGCCACCAGATGGATAGCAGCCCCTCACAGCACTGTGTGTCACCACATACCACGCATGGGAGGGATATGGGCAGTCTCATGCCTGCTGCCATGCTGCACGGTCCTTGTGGGTGTGGCGTGTACCCTTGCACGGTGCACCTGTGGATGGTGGCCATGGCATCATGCACCCCTGGGCATGGGCCCTGCCTGCATGGGTGCTATGCCTATGCTGGCTCTGTGTTTCTGTTTTCCAGTGCCATCATGACTCCACAGAGCAGCACAGTAGGAGGACACCAATGTAGGACTGGAGAATGTGGTGCCATCTACGTCCATGGGCATCTGGGACAGAGACCAACCATGTAGAGATGGTGAGGGGCTGCTGGATATACTGGGGCTGGAGTCGGAAGATGCACTGTCTGGGCTTATGCTTGGTGAGGGCCTGCCCATGCTGTGCGCAGACACGCTGATGGACATTGCATCTGACTCTGATGATGTTGAAGACATAACACTGAACCTGGATGGCACTGGGCACGGAGTGCAGTTGCAGGCACTGTTAGAACCAGTGTTGTGCTGGTGGCTACACAGCTGTCCCCTGTCCATGGCCACACAGTGGTGTGTGGTGCCACCACTGTGCTTGGTGAGGAGGGGTGCTGTTGTGGGTGCGGCTGCACTGGGAATGGCCAAACAGATGAATGGACAGTGGCAGTGGGATGCAGTGACCACCAGGCAGTATGCAACATTGGCCACCTCTGGTGTGCCTGTAGCCACACTACTCCCTGTAATATCCACAGGAGAGGGGCATTGATCAGCATGCCGCATCATCCCCAGCAGGCCAGTTTCTGCCCCAGCTTGTGCAGAGCACCAACCGGCTGGTTGAGCACACCTGGCTGCTGCCTGCATCTGTAGACAACTAGGTGATTCTCAGGATGGCGATCCATGCACTGCTGGTTGAGGTGCATCAGCTGGCTGAGTCGCAGGACAGTGGTCATGTGCAGCTCATTGGTGAGATCTACCAGCTGTGGGAGGCCATGACCGCATTGCTGGACCACATAGTTGGTACCATTTCAGCTGGATTTGCATTGCTGGCATCCACTGGGCACAGCCGTTCACATCAAACTCCCAGCAGTGCAACTTCCACACAATGGTCACGACATCTGGTGACCCCTGCATGGCTGATGCCTGGAACCAATGTGCCTATCCCCGACACCCCCCAGTGCAACCCTGTTCACCTGGCTCTACACCCCAGCGAGGACCTGGTTGCGTTCTCAGGCCTCAACCCCCATGAGTGTGTTGGACACTCCACTGGTAGCAGTTACGCAGCCTGTGGCTGACAAACAGCCTGGGTGTGGCCTCCCTGTGCTGTGGTGGCTGTGGCACACAATGGTAGGCCTGCTGGGTGTGCTACCCCTTTCCTGCTGTTCACTGCTGCTGCCTAGTGCACACATATGTCACCAATGTCTGCACCACACACACCGGGAGTGCACAAGACACGCTGCAAGCCATTGGCAAATACGTGTGGAAGCAGACATGGCAGAGGATGGTGTGAAAAAAAAAACTCAAAAAAATGTCTTTCTACTGCAAGTGAGGTGCAGGGGACAGTGGGACTCTAAAATTGTAGTTCATCTACCTAGGGTGAACTACTGAAACGCGTGTTGTATTGTCTTGCATGAAGCTAGATGCAAGTTTTAGCAGTTTTACATGTAAGGCACTGACCAGACTAAATTAGACACTGGCTAAGAGTTTACAGCAGAAAGGTTTTAAAAACTAGGACATTATTGTACTTTCGGTCCTGTACTCAGCATGACCCATGCCACTTCCAGGTCTCGCAGTATAAAAGGGGACTCCCTATTAGCTATCATCTAGCATGTGCAGAGGTAGACATGGTAAAGGCTGGTCTGCAAGTTGTGTGTCTGGAAATCTCCATGATCTGTGTATCTATCTCTTACAAAAAAAAAAGATTTCAAGAAAAAAAGATCTTTCTTTCCCTATTTATTTATATCGCACGTGAGTTGCAGGTGAGTGAAGTGGAAGCTGGAAATTGTGGTTTACCTACCTGCAATGAACTACTAAATCAAGTCTTGTACAGCCTTGTGTGATTTCATAGAGTTAAACCTTTTAGCTTTTTTATATTTAGGTGTAATCCCCCTACAAATGGGGGTTCCTAAAATGTCTTCCTGGGCTTGCCTAATGCCCACTGCCAGGCTGGTGTTCTGTGTCTAAACAATTTTTAATCTGTCTACATGAGAGTGCCCTGTTAGCCTCCATGCCTGTTTCTTTAACAGCTATCTATTTCATAGGATATAATTAATCTGGGTGGGAGCTGAATGGTTTCAGGCTCGATTCCCACCAGGGCTGTGGTACAGCTGTTTCATTCTGCCATCGCTAAGTGTGCAGATGGAGCCCTTTTAGGTTCTGTGATTGTTTGCTGTTTATCTGCTTGAATAATTATAATATAATTTAATATGAGGCAGTATAGTGCAGTGGTCTAAGGCTCTGAGCTGCAAAACTGGTGACATCCAGCAGACCAGACCGGGGTTTGAGTCCCACAGCTTCCACTTGCATACTGTGTGACCCTGAGCAAGTCACTTAACCTCCTTGTGCTCCCAGGTCGTTCCTGTAAAAAAGCTTTCAGCTTAGTGTGCTATACCTGGTTAAACAACTAAAAAAATATAGAAATCTGTCTAACCTGCCTTCCTTTGCAGCATGGACTTTGTGCTTAGAGCCACCATTTTGGTTCTGGACTGCCAGTTTGGACCAACTGGTACCTCAGGGGACCATAAAATGGAGACTGTCCCCAGAGGCCTTGTGGGACTGAATTTCTGTAAGAATTGTAGTTTTTACTGTTTGGCACCTAAATGGACCTGGAGGGGGAGTCCTTTCTGTGACAGACAGATGGATCAACCAACCAGACCTTGTGGATCACTGAAAAGTCTAACAGCTGCCTGCAGCAGTGTATCAGTCAAGAGTTGGAGTTAGAAGAGTGAACAGCTTGAGCAATTTGAGCGGCTGCTCCTGTGTGGTAGCACAGGGATTCAGTGAGAAGGCTGTGTCTGGTCTGCCTGCTATCATCTTCCTGTGTAAAGAATCCTGCAAACTGAATCAGAGTATATCCGAATCTGTTCTTGAGACCTGAATTCTCAATTGATAGAGAGTGAACTTCACCTGAGTGTGGGCTGAAGACTTGCTATAGAAGTGGTCGGCCTGTCAGGAACCTGAAGAGAACCACAGAGCATATGGTTTGCGCAAAGACCCTGCCTATTTGCAACGGGGCTGTCATCTGAGCTGTGATATCTGGCTGTTTCGATTATAAGTGTGCTGAATGTGTGGCGTGGTTCACAATTTCATTCCCCACATTCAAATGTGTCATGCTAGCTGGAAACTGCTCCAGCACTTAAACGGACTGAAACTCAAACTTTCCACCTGGTCTGGGCCTCACCATCTTGGCATAGATTTCCGCTCATGCCACAGAGACTCATCCCATGAAAGACCCACTAGGGGATTTTGCTCCCTGCTCAACACCATTGAAAAGGCATCGACCACCACGGTGTGTCATGTGGGCCCTGTTCCCCTAGCAAACCAGCATACCATCCTGAGGTCTTCATCTCATCAGTCAAGCCTCCTGGTCTGCGTACTGTGAGAAACCAACAGGGTAGCTCCCTGCAACAAAGCTACAATCACTGTGTGTCATCTGATTTACTTGTTTGGGTTTGCCATCACAAACTGAGTCATCCAGCTCCAGAATACAAATTTTGGGTAAAAGTGCATGTTCATTGTTTTCTTTCCTAAGGGCCCCAGCAACAGCTGCAACACTGGCCTACACCGGGGCAAGGCTCCAGGTTAGCTTGTACCACATCTGGGTACCCAGGGTGTGTGACTGTGACAGAGGGACTCTTAGTGCATGTATGCCAAATCTTACTAAATCAGATCAGAATAATCAACTGCTAGATTTGCTGCCCCACCCCTGTGCAACTCCCCCCTAATAAATCAGATTTTGTTCTTTCTGCATATAACCTGGCTGAAATGTACTTTTGTGGAGGGGATATTGTATTGCCATTGAACTATTGTATTACAGATCTGGTTTCACAGGTGGTCTCCAGGGCCTTTGCAGCTGATCCTGCCCTGGAGGTAAGTATACCAAGTGTGAGTTCAATGTTGTATTCCTATGTCATATGTGATTGTTTATCTGCTGACCTGTGTAAGCCACTAGAGGGGTTAGAGGGGGGTATTCGTGTCCTGGAGGGCTATACCCATAGCAGCTACACTACCCTTCAACCAACCCTCCGGATGGAGGCACTCATTCACCAAGCTCAGCCCCCTCAACCTGCGCCTAATCATGCAGACAGAGGTAGTATCCCTTGGGATAGTGCCACCTAGGGATAGACATAAGGCATTGACCAGAATACATTAAAATCTCAATAAGTGTTTTACACCAGAAAGGTTTTAAAAATTAGGACATTACTTTCAGTCCAGTTCACCACTTGACCCCTGCTATTTCTGGGTTTCACAGAATGAAAGGGGAGACTTTGTCAGGCATCAGTGAGCACTGCCAGAGGCAAACATAGCATAGGCAAAGAGTCTGCCATGTCAGCTAGGGAAAGTGGAAGGGCAGCGATGTCAAAAAGTTAGTTGAAGGATATTGAGGTAAGGGGACAAAATGATTTATTTGCAGGGAGTTTTAGCCACTAACCTGACAACTTTTCCCATGATATTTGTCTAGGGCTCCCAGTCTTCTCAAGAATTAAGCTATTTGTCAAATCAGTCTAAGATTTGCAAAAGTAACAGTATTGTAAAACTTAACTGTGTTTACAGCAAGTGCAGGTGGCACCTCCCTAACTAATGATAGTAGTACAGTTGAGTTTCTACTGCTAAGGTAACAATCTACAAAGTGGGTGCTCATAAATCTTCTGCCTGTAACTCTGGGTCATGTTCTTGTATGTGAACTGACTGTTTGTGAAGATGCCATCCATGCAAAAAGTCTGATTAAGGCCTAGGATTCCCAGTTTGTTTGATCTCTTTTCATCAATCCAGTCCTAAACAAGCTTAATTTTGCACAACTCTGAGCTTGGGCTGTGCTTTGAAAACAATGCCAGAGACACAAAAAATTGGCAGTAAGGCTATGAATTCCCCAGTGAGGGAGGGAACTTTAATCAAGTCAACACCACTGTCTAGTCAGCTCTATCTAGTTATAATTTACCACGGGAATGGTTTGGCTTTTGGTTGACAGACTGTGGCAGTAACAGGACTTCCTATTTAGACCAAAACTAATATTTGCTTATCAGATATCTACACTGTCAACAGATCTTTGATGACAGCAGAGCGGAAAAGGCTAGAACCACTAAATCCCTGCATTGATAACTGATGCACTTTGTTTATGAATTGTGACTCTCTAGTTACCTTGTCCTGATGTATCATTGTATTTTGTACTCTCCCATGTGGCACATGAAAATAGGTAGGGTTATTGCCTAGTACACTTACTCAGTAACCAAAAACTAATAAACAAATAAATTAATTAATGAATGAGTTACAGTAGCTTTCGTGGATTGATTCCCATCATAGCCACCTGCTAACTTTTCAGCCTGTATGAATCATAATCCATGTAAGTAACCCAATGGAGCTCTAATGATAAATAAAAGCCAGGGTACCCATTGAGAAAAATACATCACTACATTAACATACTGAATGTTTTTATATGCATTTTCAGCTCTTGCTGTTTGCAATTGGAAGATGTGGTAACAACCAGCAGAAAACTAACAAAAACTACCAAAATAATGAAAATGCAACCAAAAACCCTTACACTGATATTTCACCACACACTCACCATTCAGGAACTGACTCACCGCTCTAAGATACAGAGATGTCATTGACATTCACAGAAGAGGCAATACTAGTGATGTCAGTGCCACTTGAACTCTCACCAATGATAGGCTCACAAGAATAAGGCTGAGCAGAAATAGTTGGGACAAAAACAACCTCTTGCTCAGACATAGCAAGAAAAGACAGTTCTATATACCGAGAACAACTCTAGAGTAGTGCTAACAGAACAAGTTGCTGTCTGCTAAACTTGATATTCTTACTGAAAAAAATGAACTGAAAATTGAGCATAAACAAGTAAAAACTATATCACAAATTAAATACCATGCCCTACCAAGCTGTAACGAATTAAAAAAAACCCATAAATGTCAGTCAAACGTAAATGCATTCAGATCTACTGTTCGGACATCAGAGAGCTTTTAAAATTTGATCTGTAATTCGCCTTTACTGTTCAAAGTCTTTACAGTTGGAACAGTAAAATTCAAACTGTAAAGAACTTTGAATGGTTATTTTGCAATCGATTGGTGTTATTCTTGCCCCCAAAACACATACTTCACCTGAAAGATTTTTAAATAATAATTAAATAATCTTGTTAAGCATGTAACTGAGACCTACCTATAACTGAGAATACAGGTCTCGGTCATCCAACCCAAAGCAGGACAAAACAAAACAAGAATGGTTTGGCTGCAACATTCAAGGCATTAAAATCAATTTGCAGCTACCAGGTCTCTTGAGGAAAAAAAAAACAGCTCCCTCCAAAATAAACCACTAGAAAAAAGGAATTAAGATGTTCTAGAGAAACCAGAAAATTACACTTTTAATTCAGTACTGGATGGTGTTGATTTGTATGGGTTGTGGAACAGAGAACATTTCCTTGAGCATACATTCTGCACTACCCACACAGAGACTTCTGTATCCTGGTGGTCATTACAATTACAAAAGCACACCTAGAATTGTGAAAAACTTTTTTTCTTCTAACCAAAATGTGATATTTGTTAATGAGTAAGCAAGTTTGAAAAAAGTGAGATGGTACTTTAAATTATCCTCTGCCACTCTCTTTGTAGAGCTAATATGACTAATTCTAATATCCACCACATCATGAGACTTGTTAATTTTGAAGTGGGGCTGGGTGAGAGTTTTTCTCACAACATACATCTGAAGTTTTATACTACACTCTGGAGCACCCCAACATAGTCTAACATACTACATTTCTTATATGAAATACAGTTAATTGAATCATTTTTTACAGTGGGTGAACTATGGTGGGAATAGTTAGAGGGGCAATTATAAAAAAAAAAAACTTGCCTCAAGGTTTTTTTTTATTATCAGAAATTTAAAGATGAGCCCTGATAACTCTGTGGCAAGAGTATGCCAGAAATCAGCTATTCTGGCAGCAGCCATTCCTGGCTAGTACAGTTTTGTCCTACTACATTTAAACAGCTGATTGTAGTTCACCCACCGTGTAAAATTATTTTAATTAACTGCTTTTCTAAAGAAATGTGGTGTGTTAGACAGACTCTGTGGGGATGCCCAGAGTGGAGTTCAGGCAGATGCTGGGAATGATAAAACAATCTTCTCACCCAACCCCTCTTCTAAACCAACATTCTCATGACATGGTGCATAGTACAATTAGCCATATTGGATCTCAAAAGAGACATGGCAGAGGATAAATGAAAGTACCGTCTGACCTTGTTTTCAAGCTTGCTTTGCTCTGTTTCATTGGAAACAGCAAAAGATCCCTTGCACTCTGTTTGCACTTGTCTGTCTGGAGACCCCCCCCCCCCACAACTTCCCTGCCCATTAACACATATCATTTTTGGGTTAGAAAAAAAAGTTTTTCATTGCTCTAGGTATGCTTATTATTGTAATGGCCACCTGTATACAGATGTTTCTGTGTGTCTAGGGCCGATTGTATGCTAGAGAAAATGTTCTCTATCCCCCTAAGCCACCCATCATCAACACTGTCCAGTACGGAATAAAAAGTGTAATTACTGGTTTCTGTAAACAATTTGCTTAATCTGTTTTTTATTGTTTTTTCTATTGGTTCATTCTGGTGGGAGCTGTTTTTTTTCTCTCGAGTCATGATGCTGCCACAATCTGATAACCTAAAACAGGACAAAACAAAACAAAACAGAAATGAGCTGGCTGCAAATACATGAGATACTAAAATGAATTTGAGATACCAGGTCTCTTGAGAGGGAAAAAAAACTGTTCCTTCCAAAATGAAACATTAGAAAAATGGATTAAGAAAACATTCTAGAGAAACCAGAAAATTACACTTTTTATTCAGTAGTGGATGGTGTTGATCTGTGTAGGTTGTGGGATAGAGAACATTTCCTCTTGCATACATTCAGTGGTACTCATACAGAACATTTTCTATTCTGGTGGCCATTACAGTAACAAGCTTACCTAGAACTGTGATTTTTTTTATTTAACCCAAAAAGTAATATTTTTTAATGGGCAGATGGGTTTGGGGGGTGTTCTAAAAGACGAGCGCCAACAAAGTGCAAGGCATCTTCTGCAGTTTCTTCTAAAATAAAGCAAAAGCAAGCTTGAAAAAAGTGAGACTTTTTTTTTAATTTATCCTGTGCCATGTTTATTTTTAGATCTAATATGACTAATTCCAGCATGCGCTGCATCTTGAGAATGTTGATTTTGAAGTGGGGCTGGGTGAGAAGATTTATCATTCCCAGTACATATGTGAACCACACTCTGGAGCACCCCTGCGGAGTCTAACATACTACATTTCTTTAAAAACAAGCATTTGTCAATGCTGAATGTTTGCTTGCTGGCATTGGCATTGGTAGTGCAGCCATTACAGAGCTGCATAATAGGAATGGCAGTGAAGTATTAAAGTGAAGCCAACCCCACCACCACCCTGCAGAGAGTGACAGGCATTGGGGTGTGCCTTTGGGTCATCAGGCATAACAGCCATGCCATTTCACCACATCCTACCCTGCAGACACTGACAAGTGTCACAGTGTGCCTTGGGGTCTTTGGCCCTCATGTGCACCCCATTCCATCAGGAAATATTGTGAGATGGGTGCGGTATAGGAGAATGGGGTGAACGTTGGGGCCGAAGAGTCCAAGGCATACCTCGATGCCTCTCACTGGCTGCAGGGTGTGGAATGGTATGAGCATTACAGGCAAGAATCTCAAGTCACACCCCTGATGCCTGTCATTCTCTACAGGGTGGAGCGTTATGGTTGGAAACCCTAACAGCTCAGGCATTCGTTGGTATTTTCACTCCAAATTTTCAACATGTTTTTTTTTGCGACCCCCACCTCATGAACAGTGGCAATATCAGTTTGTTAGCTGAAAGCTGCTTATGCAAGCCACTACGGCATTTAGCACCACAGGTGCAAAAACACATTCCAGACTGGATGTGAAAAATGACAGCTGTACTGTTCATGGGGAGGTGGAAAAAATGGCAGTGTTGCAAATCTGCAGTTAAAATATTAAAAAAACTGGTGAAGTCACGAGTGTGCATAGAAACTTTGCAATGCACACCCGTAATGTAATTAGTGTGGGGATTTTTTACAGCAGATTGTCAACTCAGGCATTTTGGGACCTCCGATCATGAACAGTGTCACTGTCATTTTCTTTATCTGTCCCGAACAATGATTTCCCACAGCGACCACGCATCTCTGCGCTGAAAGTGTGAAAATGCATTTTGGCCATGTTGTGAAAAATGACAGCTGTACTGTTCATAAGGAAGTGTGGAAAAATGCAACTGGTGAAAATCTGGACTGAAAATATTACAAAGTCATGAACTTACGAGGGTGCGTGGAAACTGTGCAATGCTGACTCGTAACACAGTCATTTTATGGACTTTTGTCACCAAATTTTCAACATAGCCATTTTAAGACCTCTGCTCATGAACAGTATAACTGTGATTTTCTTAATCTGTCCCAAACATTGCTTTCGCACACCGACTGCACCATTGTGCACTACATGTGCGGAAACACATTTTGGGTGACATGTGAAAAATGGCAGCTGTACTGTTCATAAGGAAGTGTAATAAAATGGCAATGTGGAAAATCTGGAGTGAAAATATAGAAAATTTGCAAACTTATAAGCGTGCGTAGGAACTGCACAACGCACGCTCGTAAAACAGTCATTTTTAGGAATTGTTTCACCAAATTTTCAACATAGCCTTTTTAAGACCTCTGTTCATGAACAGTGTAACTGTGATTCTCTCAATCTGTCCCAAACATTGCTTTCGCACACCGACTGCACCATTGTGCGCTACATGTGCAGAAACACATTTTGGGTGACATGTGAAAAATGGCAACTGTACTGCTCATAAGGAAGTGTAATAAAATGGCAATGTTGAAAGTCTGGAGTGAAAATATTGAAAATTCTAGGCACTTGAAGTAATGTAGGAACCCTGGCAGCAACTCGTAAAACAGTCATTTTAGGAATTTTTTCACCAAATTTTCAACATAGCCATTTTAAGACCTCTGCTCATTAAAAGTGTCACTGTGATTTTCTTAATGTGTCCCATACATTGATTTCACACACCGACTGCACCATTGTGCGCTACATGTGCAGAAACACATTTTGGGTGACATGTGAAAATGACAGCTGTACTGCTTATAAGGAAGTGTGGTAAAATGGCAATGTTGAAAATCTGGAGTGAAAATATTGAAAATTTGCAAACTTACTTAGCGCAGTATAGGACTATGCGCAACGCACGCTTGTAAATCAGTCATTTTTAGGAATTTTTCCACCAAAATTTCAACACAGGCTTTTTGAGAGCCCACCTTATGAACAGTGGCAGTGTGGTTTTGTTACTTGGTCCCGAAAGGTGATTTCATGCAGTGACTGCGAAATCACCCTTCGGGTCTGAATAACGCCATGACAGTGCAATAATTCATGAGGAGGGGTCCAAAAAAACCCATGTTGAAAATTTGGGCCTAAATTCCCAAAAATGCCTGAGATATGCCAAAAGTTGAAAAAACCCTATCTATCCCATTATACAGCTTACCGGCATTTCCTCAGTTCGCGGTCGGCTTTGAAGGGTGCAGACTGTTCTTGGTCCACCGAAGATCGTCGTGCCAGAGTCCGGAGGTAAGTATGGGGTGAGGGAGGGGTGGGAGGTAGGGTGCGAGTGGTGGGCGCGGGTGGGGGCAGACACAGCGAGGGACCGCTTTTGATTTTCAGGTTTTTTCTTTTTAATGACGAAGATGTGGGACATTTGCCACACTGGGGTGGGCTCTCAGCATGGCAGAAGGATGGCTGGTTGGGAGGGTGGAGCCAATGGGGGATTGGGAACCCCCTTCGGCCATAGCATCTGTTGCCATGCTGGGTTGGGCTCCCAGCATGGCACCCTGTACTCGGGGGGTGAGACAGTGGAGCCAACGAGGGATTGGGCACCCCCGTCGGCTATACAACGTGTAGCCATGCTGTGGTGGGCACCCAGCATGGCATATGGAACTGTGTTTCCTGTCAGCTATACAGTGTGTGTGTAGGGGGCAGCATGCAGCATATGTGTGTGTGTGTGTGTGTGTGTGTGTGTGTGTGTGTGTGTGTAGAGGGAGCGCGCATGAGCAGGCGATATCTGATCGATGCTCACTGAAGCATAGCTCCCCCTTTCAACTGTACACCTCTGCATTTTGGAGCTGTCATAGACAGCTCCAGCAGGCATTGGAGAACTCCGGCCGCGCCTGCAAACACACTGACTGAATTAGAAGAGGGCTGACACACCTCCGAAAACTTGGATGATGGCACTATGTTTCTTGCACATACGTGAAAGCAAACCTAAAAAGCAGTTTATACTTGAATCTTAAACCTCTAGTAAGTGAAATACACACTGAACTCACCAGTTGGAAGCTACTACATCTCATTATGGTGGGTAAAATAGCTGTAATCAAAATGGTAATTTCCCCAAAGTTACTGTATGTCATTTCACACCTAGATCCATACATTCCCCCTTGTGGCATGCAAAAATCGATAATGTCATTGCAGAATTTATTTGGGAAGGCATCATGCCCCGATACAGCTGGAACAAACTGAGGGCACATTGGAAGGCAGGAGGCTGGTGCCTCCCATGGTTTGTGGGGTACATCATGGTATACTGGGTCACCCAAACCATCCGCTAGTTCAACCCTCACGCCAACTCCTCTTCACAATGGTTCCGTATGGAAGAAGCACAGGCAGGACTGCACAGTTTATCACCACTTCTTTATGACCTCCCCTTAATGATCCTAAAAACACACCCAAGCATAGGTCCATCTGTCAGCTACTAAGCCATAGCACACTGACACCTTAAGACAAATGCAACTCCCCTCAGTTATACTCCCCTTTGGAACAACCATCTCATCCAGACTGACAGTAAGCCCCTTTTAGTCTCACTGGAGTGAACAGGGAATTACACTCCTCCAGCATGTGCTAGACCCCTCCACTAGTCATATGGCCACTTTCCTATCCTTGAAGGTCAAGTTTAAGTTACCACAAGCAGACTTCTGGAGATATTTACAACTGAGAAGTACTGTCCAGACATACCTGCTGAAGTGCATCCAAACTCATCTCCCTAGTAGCATACACAGATGTGCAGCCCTTCAGAGAGGGATGACCAGCCACATATATTTTGATCTTAGAAATACATTTCCTAACCAAATGGTCAAGTCCAAATCTAAGTGGGAGCATTCTCTGCATATTGAGATTACAGACCAGCAGTGGCTGACATACTGGACTGTAGCACATAAGATATACCTTCACCCTAGGAGTCAACTCATACAGAATAAGATTCTACATTCCTGTTACAGGACCCCAGAGTGGTTGTACAAAGCAAAACTCTTACCCATGGATTTGTGCTGGAGATGCTTAGCTAACAGAGGGGACTTTTTCTATATTCTATGGTCTCATCCCCTAATATCCCCCTTCTGGTCACAAGTGTTATTACTGACAATGGATGTTCTGCACAAACCCTGCCCCTATACTGCAGCCTTTTGGCTTTTAGGGTAAAGCTTCGATACTGTTCCACATAGAAGATTGATTAATGAGCTGGGTAGGCTTGGGGTGGGTCAGACATTGGTCAACTGGATGGCAAACTGGTTGAAGAGCAGAAAACAGAGAGTGGTGGCAAATGGTATACAGTCAGAAGAGATGCAAGTCACAAGTGGGGTACCTCAGGGATCAGTCCTGTGGCCAGTCCTCTTCAATATCTTCATCAGTGACATTGCAGTTGGACTGGAGGGTAAGGTTTGTCTGTTTGCAGATGACACCAAGATCTGCAACAGAGTAGATGATCCAGATGGTGTGGGCAGAATGAGAAGAGATCTGGATAAACTAGCAAAATAGTCTGAAGAGTGGGAACTGGGGTTTAACACAAAGAAGTGCAAGATCATGCACGTGGGGAAGAGAAACCCAGAAGCCACCTAGAGTATAGGCTAGGAGGGGAGTTGCTAGCAGTCATAAGGGAAGAAAGAGACGTGGGCTTCATCATCACCGATGACCTGAAATCATCCAAGCAGACCTCTAAAGGAGTAGGTAAGGCTAGAGGGATGTTGGGGTGTATTAGTAGGCATATCACAAGTCAGAAGAGGGAGGTAGTAATCCCTGTTTACAAGACACTGGTAAGGCCCCATCTGGAGTACTGTATGCAGTACTAGAGGCATACCTTCACAAGGACATTAACCAAATTGAGGCAGTCCAGAGAAGGGCAACCAAAATGGTGCAGGGACTGCATCAGAAGACATATGAGGACAGATTAATGGAGCTCAGTATGTATACCCTTGAGCAAAGGAGGGAGAGAGGTGATATGATTGAAACATTCAAACACATTAAGGGCATTAAAAAGGTGAAAGAGTCTAACATGTTTCAATATAAGAAAAATAGCAGGACAAGAGGACACAGCATGAGATTAGAGGAGGCCGATTAAGGGGTAATGTGAGGAAGTTCTTTTTCACAGAAAGGGTGGTGGATGTATGGAACGTCCTACCTCAGGAAGTGTTGGATATGAATACAGTGCAGGGCTTCAAACAGGCATGGGAAAGGCATAAGGGAGCAATACAGATGAGTATGAATTGATAGGCCATTGACAAGGACTATGGCACATTCATAAGGTAGAAAAAGAAATGGGCAAACTGGATGGGCCTTGTGGTCCTTATCTGCCATCAACTTCTATGTTTCTATGTAGGGTTGCCCCCCCACCAACATGTGTGCACTCCCCTGCTGAGAAGAGGTGGCTGATAGGGATACAGGCCAAAAGATTTATCCTGTCAAACTGGAGAACCACAGTTATACCCTCTGTCACAGAACTGCTAAACTCTCTAACAGCCTTGGCCACCCTGGATAAGATTACCCAGCTGATAAGCCCAGACAAGTGTTATAAGTGTTGGAACCCTTATAAGGTTTATAATGATCCCAGGAAAGATGTTGACGGAATTCCCATCCAGTTCTCCCTTGCTACACTCATATGTTAATTCATGACCCTGACTGTAACCTGGAATGAGCCTCAGATAACTTTACTTAAGCCATTTTATGTTTGCCAACCTGTGTATGTGCATCATGCTGTTGTAGCTAAGTCACTTTGTGGTTACATGTTTCCTTTTTCTGAATTGAAGAATAGAGTAGCCTCGTGTAGTAGATAGGAGAGGATATAACAGCCACTATGTTGAGCTGCCACCAAAAGTTGACCCCCAATTACTAGCATACTCCCTGCAGCAGGTTTGAAAATCACAACAGGGCCCCCTCTTTATTCCAGGCACTCAAACATTAATGAATGTATATGTTATGATAGCTGTCATTCTACCAGTTATAATAGACATAGTTCTGAGGTGTAAACATGTATTAATGCCACATCACTTTTTCTTCTATTCTTCTGTAATGTTGATTACTAGAAAAACAATAAAAAATTATTTACAAAAGAAAAAAACAGTTTATCCAATAACTTTTCACAGTGGGTGAAGTGTGGTGGGAATAATTCAAGAGGGGGAATTATTTAAAATAAAATACCTTGGCTAAAGTTTTTTTTAAATAAATTTAAAGATGAGCTCTGATAACTCTGTGACAAGAGTGTGCCAGAGATCAGCTATTCTGGCAGCAATTCTTCTTCACTAGTACAGTTTTGTCCTGCTACATTTAAACAGCTGATGGTAGTTCACCCATTGAGTAAAGTTATTTTAATTAACTGCTTTTCTAAAGAAATGTAGCATGTTAGACAGTACCATCTCAAGTTTGTTTTTTCATGCCATTGGATGCAGAACTATAATATCTTCCTGTAGAGGCATCAGTAAAACTGATAATATTATTATTATACTTTCCCAATGTTTGAATTTAAGAAAAATTAATTATTAAATGCACAAATTTGCACTTTAGATTCTTTTAAGCAAGTGACATAACACATACTAAAATGAAAAAGCAACTTTGCTCAAACATGTTATGAGATCTGAGTATTTTTTATAACAAGACAGTGGCCATCAGTGGAGGTGGGTGAGTTAAGCCGGTCATCCAATATTATCTATATTTAAAAAAAAATTGTGGATGCTGAGTGGGATGGGACAGTCACAGATGTGGCACACAGAATGCTGTAGCACTACGAATGTGGAAAGATATATTAAAATCAATTTGCAGCTAACAGGTCACTTGAGGAGGAAAAAAAAATAGCTCCCTCCAAAATGAACAACTAGAAAATCTGAACTAAGAAGAAGCTAAAGAGAAACCAGAAAATTAGACTTTTTATTTAGTACTGGATGTAGTTGATGTGTGTGGGTTGTGGGATACAGAATATTTCCTTGAACATACATTCGGTGCTACTCACAGAGAACATTCTTTACCCTGGTGGTCATTACAATAATAGTCATACCTAGAATTGTGAAAAACTATTTTCTTCTAGCTAAAAAGTGATATTTGTTAATAGGCACAGGAGTTGGGTGAGGGGAGGCATTCTAACAGACAAGAGCTAACAAAATGCAAGGGATCTTTTACATTTCTTCTAAAACAGAGCAATGCAAGCTTAAACAATGTGAGAAGATACTATCCTCTGCCATGTCTCTTTATAGACCTAATATGACTAATTTTAATATGTACCACATCGTGAGAATGTTAATTTTAAAGCAGGACTGGGTGAGGTTTTTTTTGCTTCCAGCATATACCTGAACTACACTCTGGACCACCCCTACATAGTCTAACACACTCCATTTCTTATAAAAAAAGAGTAATCAAATCATTTTTCACAGTGGATGAAGTATAATGGGAATAGTTAGAGAGTGGGAATCATTAAAAAATCAATCCCCCCCCCCCCACAGGCAAAGATAAAAAGTAAGGAGAAATTCTATATGTATATGGGGGGGGATTGATTCCATTGCACCATATTCAGATTACCCAGCCTGCTAGTCTACATGCAGGAGTGTTATCTTATACTGTTATATATAATTTTTATAACTCTGTACATATTGGGATGTGTGATCTCATTTGCTTGGGGGTCCTGCACATATCTTTTTACATTAGGCTAATATTGTAGTAATTTACTCAGGATTTCATGACAAGTTGTATTCCTTTGGGGAACAATTACAGTGACTGAAGTTAATATAGGTTCACTAGGAGAGAGTGAGTGTGTGTGTGTGTGTGTGTGTGTGTGTGTGTGTCTGTGGGAGAGAGAGAGAAAAAAGGAGGGGGGAGATAGAGAGACAACATCTCGTTTAAGCTATGTATCTCCCCCACCCACATTATTGTGATGTGGGGTGGGTTAGGTTGTATTGTTTGTATGAACAGGAGGAGATAAATTACATTTTATCTCTTTTTCAGATTCCCTAGACACTTGTGGTACATGAAGTTGCTACATTCTCAGTATATATTGACATCAGTACATATCAGGCTGCATGGTCTGAATTCCTTGAGGGTTCCTCGACTAGAGTTTTTGTTTAACACTAATATTATCAATTTATATTTAAATTATCATTTATATAGTCCTGAGGTTTTGTAATTTCTTGGGCCTTTTATTTCGTTTGAGAATACAGCTGGGTGGCATGTCCAGCTAGGTTTTACACATCACACAGTGTGCACTGATGTTTTTAGACAACTTTACTGGTAATTCTTGTCTTTAATGCATACATTGTAATTTCATGAGCCCTAGAACTATCTTAGTTTGTCTTTAAGCTGGGTGGGGTTGCCTTCAGTAATCACATCCTTATACTGACTGTGACACTCATGGCTTGATTTGGGAGTTATCTGCTTCAGCAGTGTTATCTTATGTCAATTAAATTTATGTGCAGTAGGATTCTTTGTATGTGTGTTGCACCAAGCACATCTGAACCCAAGGTTCATTCGGACTGAGTGCAGTATTGTACTGTTAAACTTCTCTGACATCATCTTCTGGTTTTTTTTAAATGAGTATTTTAAACCAATGGGGATTTTTTTCTGTTTTTCTCTGCATTATCTAGCTGTTATAAGTATTGTATTTTCTAAACAACTGCCATGAGCTTCTGAAGAAGGACTGGTTGGTCCGAAAGCTAGAGCACTTTGTTCTTGTTGTTACATCTATGTTGGTCCATTAAAAGGTATCAAATCATTTGCTTCTGGATCTATTATTATTGGCTGGTAATTTCCTAAAGTTTGTTAGTGTGGTTGGAGGATCAACTGTATAATTTAAATAATAGACATCCCCCACTGGCTATATTGAAACACTGTTCGCAGCTATCTAGAAAACAGTGATAAAAAATAAATAAATAGCCAATTAGTTAATCAGACACTTCAATGAAAACTAACATAACAAAGTAGCCCCAGAGCAAGGAATATATGGGCATAAAGAGACACTTAAATTATGAACAGTTGCAACTTAAATCATTTGCAGGCATAAAAAAAGGTTAAACTATGTTCAAGAGGTGGTGATGCTGAGCACCTTAAAATGTGAGGCTTTCCAGATTGATACACTGGGAGCCTTGCACCCCACAGGGCTCCACTTATTGACAGATTAGAAGTGTCACCATTTTTGTGAACTGCCCATTTGTTTATCAGTATTTACTACTGCAAGTAATGGTTCACCTTAGAAGTTACTGGTTGAGCACTGCATATAATTTTTAGGTGCCTGTTTTTGTCCATATATTCCTTGCTGTGGGGCTACTTCTTTATATTAGTTTTCATTTCAGTTTCTGATTAATTGGCTGTTTTTGGTTTTTATTTTTTTTTTATTGTTGTTTTTCAAATAGCTGGGATGGTGTTTTGATATCAACATTATGAGATGCCTTTTATTTAAATTGTATGCCTGATCCTCCAACCACATATGAACAAACTCTAGGAAATTACCAACCAATAATAAATAAATGGACTGGACTGGACACTGATGGTCAGACCTGATGGCTTATGACTGGCAACGCTGGCTGCAGTGTAACATCTGACTACTTAAAAAATGTTATCTAGTGAATAAAAAAGTAATATAAACACCAACAATGAATTAATTCAGTATTTGTATTTCTTTGTCAGCAGGCAACAGCTATTCCTATTGGTAGGGCAAAAATAAATTATTATATGATGTGTATTGTGTTGACTGACTAGTGAGTCAAAGTGAACACATACAGACACATACAGCCTACAGCCAAGTCGGGATGTGGGGTCATCACATAAGTTTATTTTTGTTAATTTCTTTGGGTAATCTGACTGATCACATTGAATTCATTGGATATGGTGCAAACCTGTGCATAACAGCAGACAGCTCTCTGCTGTTCATACCCTGATTGTTTTCACTCTGGGACTGGTATGCTCACTGTTATTGACTCCACAGCAAAATCTTCAGCAAGGTTCTGAACAGCAGATAGCCCTAGATAGGCACCAATGCATGGTATGCACCAGTAATTAAATGGGTTCAGTCAGGTCATTACACAAAGGATATCAGCAAACACATAACTTCTATGTGATGATGACCCAATGTCCCAACCTGTATAGCAAGGTAGATAAAATATACAGGCACTAGCAAAATAAAGAAACTAATGCAGGCTATGCAACAGTCATAATTAAATTCATGTACATAATTTCATATGAGAAAGTTTTATCCAAGTTCAAACCTCTGTGACTACAAGTTGAGTGTTGTGTTGTCATTGGTTTGGGGAGGTGTGTGCTCCTGTGTGTGTGTGATCATATTGACATCAGCATCAAATGAGGGTAAGATCTGAATGAAGACACATCCTTGCTAAGTGAATGGCAAGATGAAGCCCACAGTACTCCATACTTGCACTGTCCCACAGCCCCACGCAATCATGGATCACCTAGGCTGTTGCCACTGTCATTCATTCATTATCATTCTTGGAATTGAATGGAAACTAAGGAACTTGAATCTATTGCTCCATTATGCAACCTGAATGGACAGTTGTTTATTTTTAATTTCTTAGTATGAATTTGAAAATGCCTTCTTTTCAGTGTGTCATTTAACTGTGTCATTTTCTGGTCCTTCAATATAGATAAGCTAGTGAAGACAAGAGTGACAGACATACTCTCAATGATGAATAAGGGATTTTGTGAGTGCACTTAGGCTGCTTATGTTGCCTGCTGCTGCAGTGCTGCATTATGATGTACATGAATAGGCATTAAAAAAAAATTTTTTTCTGAAAGCAGTGGGGGGGCGGGGGGAGGCTGCCTGGGGAGATGTGCAGTATTCTATTAATTTTCCTATGAAGCCAAGTGATCCCTCTGGGTGTAGGGTGCTGACAACCGAGCAGCCTGAGCTGCAGGGTGCCTTGCCTGAAGCAATAGGCTTGTGCAGTGTCGGGGGCTGGGTGGGAGTTAATTAAAAACCCATAATACACATGGAACAGGAGCAGCCGGTATTTCTTGAATCCAGCAACATTGGAACCATCCAAAAGATAAAAAAAACAAACTATTGGGGCTTTATATGCAGCAGACTGTGGAAAAGGTTCCTCCTTAGTCAGTCTGCCCTGCAGCCTCCACTTTGAGTCCGAAAATCATACACACTCCAGAACTTCAGCAGCTGACTCGGACTGTATCAGACCCTGGAATGTTAAACCCCCTTTTTAAAACCACATTTTGTAAATTGTGCCATGAAGTTGAAAAGGTCAGCTGCCTTTTGCCATTATGTACATTTTGGCATGCACCTGTGACAAAGCAGCTCTTTTACTTTTCCGTTTCAGCTTTGTCTTTGTGCCCATGCCATGCCACAATAAATCTGAACTCCAATGGAATAATAAGCCAGTAGGGCAGCATTTTTTTAAACTTGTCCTTGGCAGACAATAACTCCACATGTGTCACTCAGTGGTTGTTGCTCAGGGAAGGTATATTCCACCTCAGTCACACCACATTTCTGTTTGACAAAATCTTGGGGCCCAGATGAAAGAGGACAGGAACTGCAGTGCTATGTATAATGTTTAGAAATATTTGATGTGGAGGTCTGGACCCTCTTTCATGCTCATTAAAACTCGAACCAGCAACCTGCTCTTCTCAAGGTATAGTACTCCCACTGTTTTTGAACACTACAACAACTGGAAGGCAGAATGTCTGTTACTATCTCATTAAAATTGTTCTTACCAAAAAAAACAACAACAAAAAAAATATTCAGCTTCAATTATTTAGGGCTACCCCACATTTCTCTTGAGGTCACAGAGGTTCATTACCTTCCTGCAGAAAAATGAGAATAAACAGCCACATGGCCAATCTGCCCTCTCCTTCCAAAAAGAAACCAGCAAAGGATTGCATCTCATAAATTATGTACTGACCAGACATCCTTTGTGGTGCTGCATCAATTGTGTTCAAGTCGGCACTTCAAAGAGTCCCAATATAGCAGAAACAGGTGTCTACAATGTGTTGCTGTAGACCTTAGCTGAAAGATAACGCCTATTGTAGTGACTGTGAAATTCACAAATCTATGTGTCATCATGTAGCTGACAGTCTGATCATCCATGCACAGTAGGAACCACCTCTGAGTTAGTTTCTATTGTGCACCAGAGATCAGACTGTCTGCAACATAATGATTCACTTCAATACCTTCCTGATGGAAAAAAACAGTTCTCCCTCTGAGTCCAGTAAACGGCACTTCACATTTTCCCCAGTCTATTTGCAGCACTTTGAAGTCTGGTTCAGGCCAACATCTTCCTTCACTATCTCATCCATCTGAAAGCTTGATAAAATATCTAACTGACTGCTCTTTTGTTTTAAGTTAAAACAAAAGAGCAGTGATGAGATATAAAATAAGGTTGGGCTTGCTGTGCATGCTGCCCCTGCCCAATCTTGTATACCAGACCAAGACTACTCACTATTAGGTGCTGTACTACACCCTGCCTGGCCTACCCCAGTCCCCAGTCAGCCTAGGAAGATCAAATAAATCAGTCAGGACTGGGTAGATGATAGGTAAAGTTAGGTGTCTGCGTCTCTGCCCCGACTTTTTGACCTGGCCTCTTCTACTGGTGCTGGCCTGCCAGTTAGTTAAACTTATTATTTGTATAAGGAGTGATGTTACACGTCACAACTACTGCCTTCACATTGCAGGTGAATATTTTTTCAGTGCCTTTAGTAGCAAAAATTACATTTTCAAAATCTTATGTCACCATGGCTGAGAGATGTCATTTGCATTATCTGGTGTATGGTGAATCTAGTGTTTGATTCAGATGCTGTTTTGTATTTATTCTGAATAAAATTTCAATTCAAAGGCTTATCATGCTCCTATTGTCTATTTATTTTTGTTGGCTTGGAGAGATGGTATTATCTCAAACACTAGGATTATCATAGACCACATAATACAGAGTGCAATGGTTAGACATAATAGCATTTACTACTAAGGGCATTTATGAAAAAATACTCATCCACAGTATGAAGGCAGCAGGCAAAGTTGGAGCTGCCAGCACCTCCACTGTAAGCTGGAACATGTCTTGGAGGTTGGGGTAAGTGAAAGAAGCCGGGGGCAATAAAATGTGTGCAAAGAAATGGTGTTTAAAGAATGAACGTGAAATGTTATTTTTGGATTCTCTGTTCACACTGAGCAATTTTCAGCTCCTGCACAATTGCTGTCAGTCTCTTTTCACAGTCCTTTTCAGGGTTGGATGAACTCGGAGAAGAAAAGTTGATTTTATTATTTAAGACTATAAATACTCCCCATGATCAGCCATGCCCAGAGAGAGAAGGCTCCTCACTGCAGAATTGATCATTGGAAGCACAGTCAATGTTTCCCTACTCTAGTTTGGGGTGTCCTCAGCTCTCAGTATGACTTGGAGGATGTTAATGAAAATTTGCTGCCAGGCTTGGGAGATTGTGACAGGGTGGCAATAAACTGTTGCTTTTAGCATGCCCCACAGACATAGGGACTGCAGCTCAAGGTAGATTGAATATTGCAGCTACTTGAGAGAAGACTTTCTCTTTAATCAGCATGGAGGCTGTCTGTACTGGCCAGGGTTTTATGAAGCAGTGTGTGAGGGTCCCTGGCACCTCAGGTTCACTGTAAGTGTGGAGTAGTCCAGAGGAGGCTGCAGGGCTCACCCTACGCCCTGCTGCTGGGACAAAGCTCACCTGCTGTCAGTTGCAGATTGCC
Source organism: Neoceratodus forsteri (assembly GCA_016271365.2). Classification (NCBI taxonomy): domain Eukaryota; kingdom Metazoa; phylum Chordata; order Ceratodontiformes; family Ceratodontidae; genus Neoceratodus; species Neoceratodus forsteri. Next base: position 882,765,599 of record CM057459.1, read on the forward strand.
CTGCCAGTACCTCAACATTCTGACCTACAGCTGTGTTTGATTCCCAACATCCTAAAATAACTCTCCAGCCAGTATGCAGAGGGAGGGTTGAATTTCTCTGGCAGGTCTTTACTTCCAGTGGTGCAGTAAGCTGATCTGCCCACTTTTATACCTGGTTCCATTTCTACTGTTATACAAGTACTGATTGGTTTGAAGCTCTGCACACGAGGTATAGAACTTGCTCAAGATCACAGAATAAGCAATTGGTTGTGGTGAGATACGAAGTCACAGTTCTTCTGGTTCACAGTGCAGTGTTCTGGCTACTGGATCACACAACCTCCTATTTGTAGTTTCGCCAGAATTTGGGGAGAAACTGTAGTCTCCCTGGGATGGGGATGGTTTGGGTATGCCTGCCATTGGCCCTGTAAATCTATGATGTCCACCACAGATGTTATTGTATTGAGATACAAATAACATCCGTATCATGAACACTATAATGGTTCATTCCTATACTAAACAGATGCTGAAGGAGATACCGGTCAGACTTTCATTGCGTAATGTGCACTAAAGTCTTTACTGCTTGGTGCTCTGAATTCAACTAAAAAGCATCGATGACCCTTTTTGCCAAGAGAGAAGAATGGAAACAAATCAATACTTGCATCTAAAATGTGCAATTCAGGCAGCAGAGCGAAGAGCACATCTCTATGACCTTCTCTCTGCTGCTCAGACAGGACTGCTATTATAATTTTTCTTTCTTTTTAGTCAAGGTCTCTTACCTCTTTAGTCTACAGCAGCTTATGTGCCATTATGGGATCAGCAGACTCCTTTTACTTGTGAAGGGAAATATTTTTTAGGAGATTAAAACAAGTCTCAAATAGCTAAGCTGTATCCAAACCTTCACACCACCAGCATATCTTGTAGCAGAGCTGAACTGTCCTGCAGATCATATTGTTATCAACCCTCTCTGGAAGGTGCCATAATGGAATACTGGAGCAAAGGTGCCAAGAAGAACCAGCCCTGGCCATCTAATTCCATTATTCTATATAATCCGGCTTGAAGGGGAAAAAAAGTTACTTTTGGAGATTTAGCAGTCCCCCTAAAGGGAAGGCACCTTTACACATCTAGAAATGTAAGGGTTGGCTTGCCTAATTCAAACATCTTTCTGTTACAATGTTCTCCTATATAAAATATTACATACACCAGGAAGACAGAGGGCCCATTCCAAATCGCAACATTCCATTGGGGTCTCTTCATAGAAAGTAACTGTAGAATGTTCATGCAAGCCACAAAAATCTAATTAAAGGTATATTATATGTGAACAAAACACACTTATTTTTCATCATTAGATCTTTGTATATAGTGCATCTATGCAGTATATGTTCAGTTTAGTTAACAGTAACAACAACAGTAACTTTTTTTAATAACTCACGAAGGGAACTCGGTGGTCAAAATGCCATTTTTTAACATTATTTTCTGTTTTCTGTGTGCCTTAAACTATTTTGTTTTGATAATAATGATTACCATGATGATAATAATAAAATTAATTATGACCGTTTTGATACTTATTAGCACTGTGTCCATGGCTTCCAGAAGGTGCCATTTATAAAAGGAGCCTTTATGTTTTTTTGTAAGTCATCTTTCAAAACACTTAGAAGTAAATATTTTATTAAAAATTGTTTGAAAATAGAAAACATGTGTTTGAGAGGAATATATATATTCTAGATATTTGACTTGTGAGCAATTCACAGGTCAAAAAACAGTTAGAAAAAAGAGAAATCTGACAAAAAAAGTACCAGCTATGAAAATGATGCATTTTTTTCAGGAGAGACATAATGCTTACTATGCTTTTTTTAGGCCTTATTTGAAGCCATAAGTAATGCAACTTCCAGAAAAACAAACTTCTGATTGTGGACAATTGTAGCAAAAGGAAATTGCAACTGTTGGTATTTGGCATAAACTGAAACTGATGCTTCACATCCTGTCCTTCAGCTTGACTGGCGGACATACACGGCACTGAAATGTGGCCTCCTCTGCTATTGTCTTGAACAGCACAACTGCACTAGAGTCAGCAGTAACTCAAGTTTTTTTTTCAGTTTTTTTACCCAGCTGAGATGTAACATCTCATTTTCAGAGGGATCCTATTTTTTTTTTTTTTGCTTGTACCTGTGGTAGAAGGGACTACAGCACTGAAACCTATATGACTTGTCCAAGATTAAAACAAAGAAAAGCAAATGTGTGTGTGTGTGTGAGTGTATGTGTATGTGTGTGTCTAAAATCATGTAAAAAAGTTGCAATCATATGGTGGGTATTAGATCCACAGTGTCATCTCTCACAGATTTAGCAGTGCCATCAACTCCTTATCTAATCAACACTGCACCTTTTACTGCTCTGTTCTGGCATTGGTTTAACTTGCTGAATTTACCATATCTCATCACATCAATATTTTATTTCAGTATAACACAAGCATTTCAAGGAACTGTTCTGCATTACACCACTGCTCAAAACAAAACAAAACCAACAAAAAAATAGGTGACGAGTAAGCAGCATGAATATATCACAATATATATTCTGTTACAATGTCCTCCTGTATAAAATATTACATACACTCCCCCAGATAGACACAGGGCCCCTTCTACATGGTAAAGTTCTGTTGGTGGCTTTTCTTAGAAAGCAATAATAGATTTTTTTTGCAAGCCACAAATCTTTTATAATTCAGTTTCATTTTTATCCATGTGTCCCCGACCAATCATAATTGGTCGAGCAAGAAAAAAAAATTGGAACAAATGGAAACTAAAGGGGCCCATTTTAAATGGTGAAGTTCTGTTGGTGTCTCTTCTTATAAAGTAATTGTAGAATTTTTATGCAAGCCACAAATCTTTTATAATTCAGTTTCATTTTTTTGCACAAGCCCCTGACCAATCAGAATCCTTAGAGTGTCTAGTGAGAAATAAAATTGGGAAAAAAAACTGTCTTACTTAATTAACTTGTTATATCTGTGATAGATGGCACTGGGCCAGTTGTTATCATCAGACTCCATATTGCTTGCATGCCATCCATGAAAAAATAACTACACTTAGTGCAGGTTACCGGACAGTGAAAGATGGCTGCTGGCTCACTTCCATCCTTGGTAATAGATGGTCCACTCCAGTAACTGTGCTGGGGGGTATTGCCAGATGAGGAGTCAGGACTCTGGATTTTCATGGCATGACAAGCAGCTGACCTCTTTGCTCTGTATCCCCTGCTGTCCCTGAATGCTGATCCCTCCCGACTGCTGACTGAGAGACAAGAGAAAAACGCTTCTGAACAGTATCCAGAAACGTGGATTATTCTTCATTTGCTTTTCTAATACCCCCAAAAAGACTGCTGGACTATGCCCATGCAGCCCTAAAAATAGTGCAAGGGAGCGCAAGAGTCCCAGAGATGCAACCGTGGAAGTGACTTTTGTCACTTCATCATGGTGTGCGTTCACAAGAAATGTGGGTGTTGTCAAAGTCCTTTTCTGAAGCAGTACGTCTTCAGGGCTATGCACACTGCAACCCTAAAAAGGGGAAGCTGGGGAGTTGAAAGAGCATGAGGTGCTCTTGAAGTTTTGCTAGGGCAGGAAGGGGGGAGATGGGGAGTAGTTGGCCACAGAGGTGGGGTCTCCTCCTTTGGGTAGTGGAAGGATGATGGCATGTTTCCACTCCACAGGAACTGATTCAGAGGCAAATGACAGGTTTACTAGGGCAGTTAGTGGAGCTGCGATGGCAGGGGCAGAAAGGCAGAGGAGTTTGGGGTCTAACCCATCAGGGGACTTTCCCTTGGAAGGGTGTAGGGAGAGTAAGACATCAAGAGCTTCTGAAGGGGAGATGGTCCTGAAGTAGTAGGTGTTAGATCTGGGGGGATTTACAGATTCAGCATGGTGGGTGGGTGGAGGGACAGCTGGTAGGAGGCAAGAAGTGAAGTAGCTATGTGGTGAAGTGTGAATTGAACTCGGAGGCAACCATGAGTGGGTCAGAGAGAAAAGTACTATTTGAGAACAGAAGGGGGTGGGATTTGATGATGGGGGTTAAGGGAGTAGATAACTTTCCAAAATTTAGTTGGATTATGCAGGTTGGCATTGAAGGTGAAGTTAAAGTATTCGGCTCTTGCTAACTGGGTTGCCTTGGTGCACTTGTTACGGAACGTATGGTAGATGATGCTATCACCTGGGAGGAGTGTAGACTTGTAGGTTTTTCACACAATGTCCTGAGCATTTTGGCATGCTATTAGTTCTGGGGAAATCCAGGGAAGGTGTGTCCCTCAGATCCGACGCATGAGGGCATGATTGTCCCAGATGTTAAGGAAGGTATTCTCGAAATGTAGCAGGGCATCATCTATGTTATGTTTACTATAGTTGGTGCCCAAGTTTGCGGGCTAATTCATCCAGAAGGGGGAAATGCTTAGAGATTTGTAAGACCTTGAACAAGAAATTTGAGAGGGTTTAAGGTGATGGATTTTGTAGACTATGTAAGTGATATGGTGGTTGCTTATAGAGTCAGGAAGTAGGCTGGCTTTGGAGACTCGTTGGGGGTGGAGGTGAGGGCCCAGTCAATCAGGAAGTAGTTGCCCATCTGTAGTTTGTGCATGTTGGTACTGAGATGACCTGGCAAGATTGAGGGCTGTGGATCCCAGAGTGAGCTTTGTTAAAGGTGGATGATGGTCCGTTGTGATTAAAATCACCCAAAATATAAAGTTCACCAGATGGGGCTAGGGAGGCTAGGTGGCATAGATGGTCAGCGACAGTTGTGGCAGGGATTCCAGGGTGGCAGTAAACACCTGCAACATAAATAGAGAGTGACAAGGGGAGGGTCAGTTGGAGCATGAGCATATCAAAGGCTTTAGGCTCTAATTTAGCAAGTGTAACAGAGAAACTTAGGTCTGAGGCTGTGTATATTGCAACTCCTCCACCACTGGTGGACCGGTCTTGTCGAGTGACATAGAAACCTGGGATGTCAATGGATGTGTCCTTAAAGTTAGGGTTTAACCAGGTTTCCAATAGGATGATAATGTCAGGAGCGTGCTGGACAGCTAGCACCTGGAGCAGATCGAGCTTGGGGGCTAGGCTATGAATGTTAAGGTTGAGGATACGTAGCCCTCAGGGAAGGGAGCCAGAGGGTGTAGCAGCGGTGACTAATTTAGGAGAGTTTGTTCACAGAGCTTAGAGGGTATAGGGCTGGTGCAGGACCAGGATTGGGGTGAATGTCGCCCACAGCAAGAAGTAGTAAGATCAGCGTTAGATAGTGAGAACAAATATGATAGCACCAAGCTGTGGGTGAGCACCGCCTAGGAGTAACTTTAGGGCAGCCAACATGACGTGAGTGGGAGGTAATTAGGTGGAGTGTTGACCAAAGGTAGCCATAGAAGTATAGAGAGGAGGAGGAGGGGCAAAAAGGGTAGTGGGATCAGGTAGGGGCCTGAAGAGATAGAGTAGCTGAGGGGGGAAATGCACAGGAAGAGTTAGATTAGCTGAGGAGGAGGCAGGGGGTTCAGGGTAAGAGGGGATCAGAGGTAAAAAGGAGGGTAGGTAGAATGAGATGGAAGAGATTAGCTGTAGATTCTGAGCTGTGAGTGCCATAATAGCTGTTGACAGCAGGCAGAAACCTGTGACTTGTACTTGTTAGTAGGTGCGTTGGAAGACAAGCAACACATACCACTTAGGAGGCAGTTATAGGTGAGAGGGCAAGAGGGGCAGGGGCAGTAGGTACTAATGGTGGCTAGGTAGATCTTGAAGGCAGGGCAAGTAGCGGATTTAAAGGAGACCTGGGAGGGGGGGCAGGACAAAAAACACAGTAGCAGGACAGTCCAAAAGCTGTAAAATGGCTTGCTAGGGCTGAGGTTCAAAGCAGGCTTTGAGGTGCACCAATCAGGAGCTTAGCACCACCCGCTGGACCAATCAGAGTTGCTGAGTCAGCAGGTGCACCAATCAGAGAGCTGCCACAAGCTGATGGCTCTGGGAATGTTTAGCAAAAGTACCTGTTGCTGGATCTGAGCAGGAGAACCAGTAGGGTGGGCTGGAAACATCCAGTGAGTTGGAGGCGGTGGCTGGTAGTGCCGCCGAGGTTCAGAAAGACACCATTGGGGGCACAGGTGGGATCTGAGAAAGAAGGAGGACACAGCTGCTAGATAAAGCAGTTCAGATGGGGAACAGGAGGAGGACAGGGTCTGGCCGAGATTTACAATAGGGATGGGTGTGATAGAAGAAACAAAGGGAAACATTTGCAATGTGAAATTGGAGAGGGTGGAGGTTAAGGTGGAAACAAAGGAGAGAGATTTAAGAGCAGACAGAGTGAGAAGAAGTTAGCGGGTGGGGGCGCGAGCAGGAGTAGACTGGGCAGAGATCTCAATGTTCAGGAGTTAGGACTTGGTGGTAGTGGGATGGAAAGTGGTGGTGGAGGAGCGAGGATTAGTGGGAGATAGAACAGGCAGTGAGGGGAGACAGGGCCAGAAAGAGGCCCTGGTCAAGAGAGGTTACAGAAAGCTACAGAGGAGCTAACTACTGAACTAAGTCATTAACAGTCAGAGAGGCATGCAGCTAGCTAGAGAATCTACAGGTACTTTACATTGACAAGAACAGGGCTGCTAATCACTGAAGTTCACTGTAAAATTACTGCAACAGTTTCAAGCATGCCGCAGCCTAGCTTTTATCCAAAAATTATTAGTATCTGCAACAGGGCTGTAACATTGAGATCTGCAATAATACATAGCCAAGTTAAAGTTTAGGTGCACTGATGAATGCTACTCAACTAACAAAGACCAGGGCTGGTAAACACTTGGAGTCTTAAAATAATGGCTTAAGTATGAAAACCACAGTAGCAGGACAGTCCAAAAGCCGTAAACTAGCTTGCTGCACTGAGGTTCAAAGCAGGCTTTGAGGTGCACCAATCGGGTGTGTAGCACTACCCGCTGGACCAATCAGAGCCACTGAGTCAGCAGGCACACCAATCAGAAAGCCACCACAAGTTGACGGCTCTGGGAGAGTTTAGCTAGTACCTGTTTGCTGGATCCGGGCAGGATAACCAGGAGGGTGGGCTGGAAACGTCCAGTGAGTCAGAGGTGGCGGCTGGTAATGCCGCCGAGGTTCAGAGGCGCCACTTGGGGCATGGGTGGGAACTGTTTGCTGGATCTGGGCAGGAGATTGAGAGAACCATGAGGGTGAGTTGAAATGTCTGGTGAGTCGGAGGCGGTGGCTGCTGGTAGCGCCGCCGAGGTTCAGAGGTGCCGCTGGGGGCACAGGTTGGATCGGGTGGGATCAGAGGCATCACTCAGGGCATGGGGGGCACATACTGTGCAATGTGATCACACTGACACTCAAGTGCAGTTGTCTACTGATACAGCATAAGTCATAGAAGCACAAAGTATGTGTGTGGTTAGGGATGAATGGTCTGTACGTGATTAACTGCTAAAGGTGGGTGGCAATACTATTATCAGAGTGGACTGTTTGTGTGAGGCAGGAGATGTGTCAGGAAACAGCAGTACTGTTTAGTGGCAAATGTACCAGTGAAGGTAGTACCATATTGCATTTTTTTATTCAGTTTAAATTTCTGTTTCTTTTTTTATTGGATGAATCATTTAGTTAAATATATGTAAATGAGCCATTTACTAAGCAGAATGATACTTTTCAGGGTGCGAGATATTGTGATATACCCAGCCTTCTACAGGGTATAATATCCTGTGATTGTGTTGTTGCCTGTTATTATACCCTGGGTGTGCCAAGAAAGAATAATACTGGCTACCCTGTTGGGTTTTATTGATTGCATAACCCATAATCGTATGGTTATGTTTAAATTAAGGTGTAATATTTTGCCGTTTTAATGTGTATAAAAGAAACAAAAACAGGATACAGAAAAGTGTGTATACTTCTTGTGGGTTTCCCATTAAAATAGCAACCGCAACATCGTGAATACAACATCGCTACAACTTAATAGCGATTGTATTTTTGTGAGTGCCATAAAATGGCGACGATGCACAAAGATTGCGCCTGCCAATGTAACACAGAAATCGCAATATGCACTGATTGCAGTGTGAATTAATGGTGAAAATTCAAAATGATATATTGCAGTACTGACAGCAACTCTCACAAAACTGTCAAGGCATTCACAATAGCCATTTGTTCTCCCTGCCCATGTCAAGTATCAGCCTGCTGATCACTCTTCCTGTGCATTTTGCCATTTGGTAATGCAAACTGCTTTCTCTCTGTCTCTCTCTCTCTCTCTGTCTCTCAGATTGTTGCATAACAGCATGGGTACAGTGGAGAAAGGGAAAGAAAGAGAGCAGCTGTCAGTGGCTATCTTGCAGTCTTCCCCCAACACACACACACACCAGTCTCAAGTGGCACAGTTAATCCACGAAGCAATTCCGTCAACTCCTTTCCTGGCTCACGCCCCAACCACTGTGTAGATCACCAGCACCACAGATTCCTGCAGCAAGAAGCTGAGAGACAGTCACAGTGAGAGAGAGACAGCTGTCATGTCCACGTCTTCAGGTTGTGATATCTGTAAGCAATTCTACCTCGACTTCAGGAATGGGAGAGAGAGAGCATCCAAGACCTAATACCCGTCTTATGTTCATTCTGCTGTTCAGGAAAGACAGTGAGAAAGTCTGGCCAGAGACAGCACCAGAGTGTCCGACCTCCAGAACTGTGGATAGTGTAGATCAGTGTCGGATGCTTTCAGTCAGTAGGACACAGGGTTTGAGAGTGAGCCTTGCGATATATATATATTTATGCAATAGGTGTGAGACCAAAAGCCATTGAATAAATCCATTTATTTCCACATATGTGGAATAAATCTAACCACCCTAGATTTATCCCACATATGTGGGATAAATGCAAACTGTCAATCAAAGCTTTTTTGTTCACTTTTTTGACAAACAAATGTGAATAACTTTAAAACGAAAATGATAGCATAGTACTGTGAGCACGAAAATGTTCTGGACAAAATATCTACAAAATGAGTGGTGTTTCATTTATAGATACCTTTTAGTTTTTTATAATTAGAAAAACAGCAAAAATCCTATTTTCTTTTCACTTTTCAGACAAACAAATATAAATAACTTTAAAATGAAAAATGATAACATGGTACTATGAGCACGAAAATGTTCAGCATAAAATATCTACAAAATGAGTGGTGTTTCATTCAGAGATGCCTTTTAGTTTTTCAAAATTAGCAAAACAGCATAAAATTCAGTTTTCTTTTCACTTTTTCGACAAACAAATGTGAATCACTTTAAAACTAAAAATGATAGCATGGTACTATGAGCACAAAAAATGTTCAGCATGAAAATATCTACAAAATGAGTGGCATTTCATTAATAAACACCTTTTAGTTTTTTTTTTATAATTAGCAAAAAACAGCATAAAATTAAATTTTTGTTTCACTTTTTCATCAAACAAATGTGAATAACTTTAAAACAAAAAAGGTAGCATGATACTGTCACCATGACATTTGTTCAGCAAGAAGTTCTCTACAAAATGAGTGGTGTTTCATTTAATAGTAACCACCCAGCTAGGCGGACATACACCAGGAAAGTTAACCAAAAGTCCCAGAAAGTCCCAGAAATTGCCATTTAAAAAAAGAACATAAACAGTCAAAACCAAATGTTCCCACACTGATAAAGCATCCCTATTGCATAAATAGAAATATACAATGGTGAGCTGTCAGATAAATGATTTATCTACACTTAGTACTGTTTGACCTCGGACACCACTGCGTGGCTTACGCCACTCGCGGAAGTTCCCCGAGGTCAAACAGCACTTGTGTAGATAAATCATTTATCTGACAGCTCACCATTGTATATCCCATATATATATATATATATAGAGAGAGAGAGAGAGAGAGAGAGAGAGAGAGATATGAAGATCGAGAGTTCTACTGCACAGTTTCAGTACTGTTGTCTCTCTCTGTCTCTTGAGTGGAAAGTCTCTGTATACACTGACTGTAAATTAAGACAGCAGTCTGTCTCTGTGTTAGTGTTTTCCCAACCCAAGTGATGTTTGAGAGCTATTACCTACACAGGGGAGGAGGGTCATTATCTTTCTCCAGTGTAAAAAGTCTGTGATTTGTATGGTTGCAGGAACTTGTACTATGCTTTGCGCCTTCATTTTGAGCTTTCTGTTGTGCATTAATATTACAGCACCGCTAATATTTCAGGCGCTAGGAAGACTGCGAGCTCTCGCTATTAAATAATCGCGATTTAGTGATAGCAATTTTAAAATCGTGATTTTCACTGGCGCCCTTCTAGTGTACAGAATTATTCCTATTTCTTTATTTTTGTTTAGATATTTCATACTGTACCTGATTGAATCTTGTAGCAGCTGATTCTTTGACAAATGTCCGCTAAAGACCAAAGGGAATCTCTTCATAGAAGACAAAAGTATTTTAGTAGTTGTGAGTTGCGTAAAGTTGCAAACAGTGTACTATCCAGAACTGTCCAATATGGACGTACTGACCTGTCTCTGTGTGAAATAGTGACAACACACAAACAGTATGTCTTGAATGCTTTGAAAAGTTATTCTTTGTCACTGAGAAAGAGAGATTTATCTGTAGCTGTGAAAAAACATAAGCAGGAAAGAACAACAGTCACAAAAAGTCTCAGTAAAAGAAAAGACTACCAAGTGCATCTGTGATAGTGTTGCCAACATTCAATTTCAAAATAATGGACCTTTTCCTAAGCCCCCCATTGCCAGAGCCTCTCCAGCACTGAATGCATTGTTATGTGTCTCTCATCACAGGAATCCAGAAGACTCTGAGTCTGCATCAGCTTCTTAAATCAGGTTTAATGGACTCTATAACAGCATAATATTAATTGATCAGCTCGCTTGACATTTAAATTCCACAAAGAACATCCCTGAGTGATACAAAATGTGTCCTGGCACTTTCTGATGACTTTATTTGCATTATGTAGACATCTTTCCTGAGCTAAAATAAGAAATGACAGACACATGTCTAGCAACTTGATATGACACATGATTCCATTTTATTACCCCACGTCTAGTCAATAAAAAATTATTACCTTCCTTGTGTAATAATGCTAGAAAATCCCGCAAATCACATGGCTTCTTAATGTACTTACCTTACCTTTTCCTTTCAGGACGAGGAGGAGGTCAAACAATCCCTTCTTAACAACCCCCTCTTTTGCTTATAAAACTGCTACCCTGCTCATCCTGATTATTTCCAGAGGGCTAGTAAATATAGGACCATTGGTGTACTGCAATTACACAAACAGTACCGCATAATTTGACTAGTTTTACTCGGGTTTTGCTTTTGCTACACAGTGCAGTCAGAGCCCATCTACCAAAATTAGTGAAGTACCTTTTCCACAGCATGGATGGATCCCTTTTTGCTTGAGAGAAAGTAGTTTATTAAAGGAAAAATCAGGATTGGGAAGAAGGTAATAGTGAAAATACAGGCTAACAACAGGCTATGATAACCTTCCTCTTCACTTCAGTTCAGCACTGAATACTCAGCTCAGTTCTCCCTTCATGACAGCTCAGTGTCTAACAGTCAGACCAGTGCTTTTTCCACTAAAACAGCGAACATTAGCTGCAGCTTGCAGTTCTGCAGCACCACTTTACGCACATCAACATTAGCTTCATGCTAACGTCCAGCTAATATTAGCCACTGGGAAACTGGTTCTGAAGTTGACCGATATGAAATATGGGATAAAAGTCATCCCATAGTTATTTATTACTGGAAATGCTATTTTTCATTAAAATACAGGATGTCACTTTGAATACGGGACTGTTGGCAATCCTAGTTTATGGCCAGAAGCCATCATAGTAAGGTTAAATATTTCAGCATGTTAACGTCTAAAGCCAGAATTGAGTGGATTATGTCTGCTATACTGAGATAACTTCATAAGAAAGTCAAGAGAAAAGTTGAATTGATGAAGTTATTTATCAGAGTAAAACAGTTTGTGCATATGACTATCGCTGCACGGTCATGTTTGTGGACACAAATGATTTCTCTCACTGATGATTACAAAAGAACAGTTTGTACAATAAAATGACACTGCAAAAGTAAAAATTTGAACAGAGATAACTTCTGCTTTAAATGTGATGGTTCTTGGCTACACACAAACAGACAGATACATATTTTGGGAAGAACAATACCATCCACACAGTAAAGAACTAACACTGTTTGCTAAGGCTGGTGTTAAAGTATGGAATGTTTTGCCACCAGTACAGCATGATGATGATACTGACCTATGTGAAGACAATTATATGTCATCTGAGCAACATGCTCCACAGTATGTCACATGGACATGTGATGAGTCCTGTAATATAAGACAGTGTCCTTTTGAAAGGGTTAAGATTTTATTAATCTTTCCATCATTACTAAGAGGACAGAAAGATACAAACTGTTTGAGAATATTTATCACTGTGAAATAAGGCCACACACTGGCTTGATGGGCCATTCTTTGACTAGCTTACTCAGTGGAGCATGTGACAGTGTTTTCATCACATGATTATGATTGTTGTACACAGTACAGCAATGTGCAAGTTTGTCTCAAAAATCTATCGAGTCAGGGGTGATGTTGCTAAATTTGCATGTCTTGACCACTTGCTGTGTGAAGATGACATGGAAGGTGCAGTTGCTTTTTTGAAACAAGTCCAAGAAGGTAAAACACCTTCACATGAATTCTCATAACATATAGATAGATGGACTGTCTGTGTTACAGTAAATGAAACAAAATTGATTCAAAGGTTTGGGAATGAAATCTAACATTTGAGTTGGTTAAGAGAGAGATTTTAATTTGTGTGTGTCTCGTAACCAACTTTTCTACACAGGCAAATAATGAATGTTGATCTCTCCAACATTAATGTTGTGCAAAATTAAGAAATGTTGTTATGCTAAATATTTTGCAAAATTCACATTTCTCTGATGCAAAATGTGAAATTTCGAACTAAAATGGCAAAAATTCCACCCACAGAATGGCAAAAATTGCAGCTCATGGGTGAAATTTCACAATGTTTAAGTGAAATTTTGCATTTTGAACAGAAGAAGGAAAGAGCAGCTGAGCACCATCACCTACATCAGCAAGTGTTACTCGCTCTAAGTGGAGTGGCAGTTGCCCGCTAGTTAAGTAGGATGTGGGGGAGGAGCTCTTCCCCCACATAACTACAGGCATGTGCCTTTCAATTAATTTTTCTCAGCATTAAACTTCAAATGTGGACTAGTTTGATTTCCTGTATATACAGATACACAATAAATGCATCCAAATCAAGTCACAAAGTTAGGAGCAAAAGTGGTACTCATCAATGTCCCCTAACCTGTGCATAAAACTTCTGATTAAACAAAAAACAATAAAAATACAATGTCATTTTTTCTGGCAGCTGTGTAGAATCTGTTAACTACAGCATTTCTTTCACAGATTTCAAACCATCCTCCTAGGCAATAGTAGTCTACTGCATAAGCTTTTAATGTCAATGCACATTAATAAAGTATCTTCATCAGTCAGATCTCCTGAAGGCACACATACAAATTGTATATGCAATAAAAACACTGCACCTCAGTGCTTCAGTGGCCCATACTGTATGTAAAAGTGTGTGGGGCTCCTAGAAATTGGCACTTTAAATATTACTAAATATTCCTAATCACTCCTGTCTGTAATTTATTTCTTGTGACATTTCAACCCAGGAACTGACTAAAATGATCAGCACATTTTTTACTGAGATTCATGCCCATGGAGTTTGAATAATTACTTTATGTGAGTTTGAAGTTGTGCATTTTCAAAGTCTTATAGTGCCCCAAATAAATTAATCAATAAAACTCCATGGGGAGAAGATAGTAATGTTTGATAAAAGAATTCATGTGGGAAGTTCCTGCTGAAACAAATTCTGTATTAAACCTGACAACTTTCTACCGAAAATAAAGAACAGTCCCAGGTTGCAGTCCCCAGTTGAGGTCCTGGTGTCACTCTTTTGTCCTGCATATACAGTTCTTTGAAAGCATGTCACAAGATTTGCCTGATGGAATTTTTCCAGACACATCTATCAGAAAACATATGATTTTTGTTTTACATTTTTGTTATGCATGCTTTTAATGCTATTAGTTATGCTTTTGGCACATACTCAGTGTAAACTAATCAATTTATAAAATGTGCCATATCATTTTTGGAGAAAAAAGAAAATTTCTGTTTTTTTAGGATGTTAATCTCTTTATAACTTATGACATAACATGTTTGCATAAAACAAATTACTTCTGTTTTAGTATCTCAATCTCTAGGGAGTCCCTTACTGAAAACTGCAGCATTTGAAGGGCATCGGCCTGCATATGCTTCCATGACAATGACTGAAACATACATTTTTTCCACCAAATGTATTGACTTCTGTGCGGGAAACAGTTGTTTTATTATGTAGATTAATGCACACATGAAGTCTATCTTTCATTTCTGCATTCATACCAAACAATCAACAAAGTACTGCAGTCACAGAATATAATAGTTCATAGAATTATTTATGGCTCTTCAGAATATGACAGTGTGACAATATACAGTACTTTCACAAGTCCTAATCTGCATAGTTTCTGATTGCCAAAAACATCATTGTAAAAGAAAAGGTTTTCTTTTTTGCATGCATACTTTTGATTAAGACAATTTATGCATGTACTTACTGTAGAAAGCTGAATGCAAAAAAAAAAAACTTGACTGGTGCATGATATTTCAGGAAATAGAGAGCTGATATCAAAACATTTTGAAGGAAGCAATTTTGTTACATATATTTTTTTTTTTTGTAAGTCTTTGGGTGTTTGAAATATTTCCCTACTTCACTGTGTTTGCATGCAGTACAGTTCCCAAACTGCTGGAAGCCAATTTGTTTCTAAATTAGGATGTCACTGTGCACATGCAAGCAACTTAACAAAACTTAGATGCCATTGCTAGATGCCGAATGGTCAAAATGAAAGAGGGAGAAAATTGGTACCAGCTCAATTTCTCTTTCTAACTAATTGACTGATACATGATATTTTAGAAAATAGATTATATAAATTTTTGAAGAATGCAATAATAATATGTTCACGTACACTGCAATGACAACTCTATTCAATTAATTCAAACTTATTGACATCCAAAAAGCAATTAATGTTTTTTATTCAACATACTAACAACTGTTTGTCCAGAGATATGACTTTTTGGACTGACTGCTCTGGATAAAAAAATAAGTAATTATGTGATAATATGTAGACTACTGTTTTGGCACATCTGTAATATGCAGATCAGATATACAATACAAAAACTTGAATGCTTTCACTGAATGAAATATGACTTTAAGTGACAGCTATAATAGCTACAATTGTATCTCCTGTGATCTCTGAACAAACAAGTAGTTTGCAGTTTCCTAAAAAAAAAAATAATAATAAAAACATGTTGGACAAGAAATTAGATAAGCCAAAATATAAGAAACAGAAACATGTTCACAAAGAGCAGCCAACTCTGAATGTCTTTCAGCACAGCTAATATATGATGATAAACACACTTAAAAAAATGATAGGTCCTCTCGTCATACAGTAAACAAGTGTACAATTTGTTTTTAGTGAAATGTGCATTTTTTTACATTTAATTTTTCATACGCTCATAGTATGTTATGAGGTTTTTTTAGGTCAAAACCTTTATATAAACTCTCCGCCACTATTGGAACATTTGTTTTGAATAACCCATATAACTGTCTAACTGATTTTTGAAAGTGTCCATTGTAGGACTGTTCACCACATCCTCTGGTAATGTGTTCCAAGTATTAACTATTCTTTGGGTATACCCATTACTTATTTTTACTGTTGTACATTTGTTTCCACTCAATTTGTGATTATGTGATCTGTTTTTTTAATGACTGGTTGTTAAACAAGACCAATCGTTTCTAATGTTAACTCATTTTTGATCACAGTATAGGCTAGGCAAATATCTCCTATTATTCCTCTATATTTCAATGAGTACACACCCAGTTTATTAAGGCTTTCCCTATATTAAAGATGTTTCATATTTTTTACCATTTTAGTTATCTTTCTCTGTACACTTTCTTTCATGTTTATAATAGAGAGTTGCCATTTAAGGCTCTTTTAAGGCTTGCAATCAATCAACATCTTAATTATACAGAAAACCAACATCATGAAATACATTATTAAGGGCAGACATTTGTCACTATAAACATATTATCAACAACATATCTAAGGAGAGTTTTTTAAAATTAAAAAGAATGTTTACTGATGCTAATGACTTTGAATTGGATTTCATTCATAAGAGGAGAATATGTTAAGAAAGAAAATACATTAAATATACTATACAAAGGGCATATAACTATACTAGACAGACATCATGAGAGAAGATACTTATGGAAAATCAAAGTGTGAATAACAGTGAAGGATGGTGTACACATCTGTTTAAAAACATAATTCTCAAGCTAAGAAAATAGGCCAACTCCAAAACAAGGGAAGAAAGAAAAAAAGATAAGGGTGCAGGGGATAGGAAAAGAAAAATGTAATGACAGCTAGAACATGAACTGTTGAAGGATCAGTAGCCCATGCTAATTAATTGAGTTTAACAAATACTAATAATGGTACAGCAATATCACGGTGCTAAGTTACTTATTTGTGAAAAAGAGTCCAATCCACACCAAGAATAAACATCAATATATGGCAAATCTCATTAGTGTTGCGGGCTCTTAATAATTTATATGTAACTACATTCCCAAATAGGATCCACCAATAGGGATGTCTATGTAACAATACAAAACATACAAAAGATGCAAAATCAAGTGTGGTATGTGGTGAAAGCCATGGGTAAAGGCTGAGGAGAAAGAAGATGAAATAGAAAGAACTATGACAGTTAAAAGATTGGTATGTCATGCTAATTACACATTGGACATTATAAATGTACTGTGTTTAATGAATACCAATAAAGTTGCACACATATATCATGGTGCTAAGTTGCTTATTTTTGAGCGCTTTTTGTACATGTAAACTTTTATTATGGAATTTTTGATTTGTGTGATTGTGAGCAGTATGAGTCACAATAAGCTTGCACTGAGAGTGGGTAAAAACTTGCTGTGAGGTCAGCTTTTGAGTTACATATTACTTTTAACAGTGACAACTGTGATTAACATATAACTAATTTCAATTTGAAGATGCAAGTAATAAAACATAGAAAAAGAACAGGTTTTGAGGTTTTAGGAGTACTTGTTGATTGAACATTGAGAATACAGTATTCAGGAGGGATTTGTTCAATTGGTCTGTCAATTAAACTGGTGGTGCAACCTGAAAGATATATATATATATATATATATATATATATATATATATATTTTTTTATGCATCAACATCAAACATAAAATTTATGGGCAGACTGGATGGACCAGTGGTCTTCTTCTGCCACCACTGTCAATTTTGTTTCCATGTTTTTATCTGCAGTTAACCTCCAATGAACCACTGTAGCAATAGTATCAATTAGGGCAAACCTGCACCTTCAGTGGGTCACAGCTCAGCTTAATCAGAAAGGATGATGTGAGATGCGTATAAACCTACCCTTTATCAAATTTTATGCTACCTGATCTGGGCTTATTACAAAAGAAATATGTCACATCATGGACAGTCTCATTTATATAGCATGAATGGTGAGCTATTAAAGAAGAACTTGCATACACTCTCTATAGCCCTTGTGCTGTTTGTGTGATCCTGTTTGGGCTGTAGCCTGGTCAAGTCCATTCCAACAGTAATGTATTTGAAGGTAAGAACAATTAGTCACCATGACAACCAACCTTTGCCTTTTCAGAGACAATGTGCAAAAGATTTTGTTTTTGGAGGAAGGTAATGATCTGCTATCCCTTTCACTTACAGTACATGAAGTCGGGGGAAGAGTTCCTGAGCACAGGATCAAAAGGAGAGAAGAAGAAAGCATACCTCTCAACTGTCCATGGTTAGGAGGAACGCCCCTCATTTTACCACTCAAAATTGCTCTGTCCCTCATCCTTCCCTCATATAAAAGGTGTGGCCCACATAGAGAAAGTCCTGTAAATTCAGACTTTAATGCAGAAATTCATAATATTCTAAGATGTTAAATCATAAATACACTTTGTACAAGTAAATGCAATGCTTTCAATAGTGTTATGAGCTTTTATATCCATGTTTCAGGATTTGTCCCTCTTTGTCCATCATTTTGAGTGTCCAAAATGTCCATATCTCTCATTTCAGTCACAAAAAGTCACGAAGGTTGAGAGGTATAGAAGAAAGAAACCATAGAGTCTGTAACTCAAACAATTCTGTGTGCACCACCTTCTTTATAGGCTTTATTCTGCCCTGCCCTTCTAAACCTGTTATGAAAAGTGGTACAAAACAAGTGCTTATGGTGCCATTCAGAAGAACTACCCTAGGGAGTCATGCCTTTGCAGTCAGGATGCCCACCTGTCTAAATGAGCTCCCTCAAGCCATCACAAGCTTCACCAGCATTAGTCACCTCAAATCTGAACTTCAGAATTCATTCACCCCACCTACACACTGATACTGCTCTACCTAACCCTCAAAGCATTACCTGTGTACACTACTAGACCACATCCATAAATACTCTGCTGAATCAGCCTCCCCACTCTCTTACCTATTGCCCGCTACACATTCACTGAGATGTTTCTACCTTGGCATCCTCTTGCCTATGACAAGACTTCTTAGCTGCTATTTGTGCGTACCTAGTTGAACTGTTAGTACCTGATTTATATTGCCAGTGTTTTGTTCCTTATGTACTCTGTGTTAAGCCTGTACTTCACAATTTGCCTCTGTGTTTAATATTCAGTATCTTGTATTATATTAGTTTGCTAATATGTTCTTATTATGTTTATGACAATGCCTGTTAGCTGCATTTGCTATTTCCAGCTCATATAATTGTTTCCCTCCTTTGATTGACGAGGACTGTCTGTAAGCTCTTAGCACAAAGGTTTGTAATTCTGATTATTTAATAAATTAATAAATAAAAGAAGTAAATAAATAACATTTTATACTTATTGGAAAGGTAACCCTTTCAATACAAGCCATAGGAATAGAAAACATACACTAGCCTGGTACACAACATTCCAGCACTTGACTGGTAGCATAGTTTAAAGTGACCAGAACCCATGGAGGGCAAGGATTGAGGTAGATGTGTGTGTGTGTGTGTGTGTGTGTGTGTGTGTGTGTGTGTGTGTGACCATAATCAGTCCTGCAGTGTTCTTCTGTCCTGGCACTGGGTCCTGGACCATAATCAGTCCTGAAGAGTTCCTCTGTCTGGACCTCGGGGTCATAGACCATAATCCCAGCAGTCTTGCTGAGTTCCTCTGTCCTGGCTCTGAGTCCTGGATGATAATCAATCATTCAGAGTTCCTCTGTCCTGGCCAAGGGGTCCAGGAACATAATAAGTTCAGAAGTGTTCCTCTGTCCTGGCCCAGGGGTTCAGGACCATGATCAGTCTTGCAGTGTTCCTCTGTCCTGGCCTGGGGTTCTGACCATAATCCCATCAGTCCTGCAGAGTTACTCACTCCTGGCATGTGGTCCAGGACCATAAGCAGTCTTGCAGAGTTCCTCTGTCATGGGCCAGGGGTCTGGGACTATAATCAGTCCAGCAGAGTTCCTCTATCCTGGCTTCGGGTCCAGGAATATAATAAGTCCTACAGACTTTCTCTGTCCTGTATCAGGGTCCAGGATCATAATCAGTCCTGCAGAGTTCTCGTGTCCTGGCTTGGGATCTAGGACTATAATTAGTCCTATAGGCTTTCTCTGTCCTATTTCAGGGACCGGACCATAATCAGTCCTACAGAGTTCCTCTGTCCTGACTCAGGGGTCCAGGACCATAATCAGTCCTTCAGAGTTCCTCTGTCCTGGCTCAGGGTCCAGAACCATAATCAGTCCTGCAGACTCTCTGTTCTGTATCAGGGTCCAGGACCATAATCAATCCTGCAGAATTCCTCTCTCCTGGCTCAGGGTCTGGGATCATAATCAGTCCTGCAGAGTCCGTCTGTCCTGGCTCAGGGTCTGAGACCATAATCAGTCCTGCAGAGTTCTTCTTTCCTGGCCTGGGGGTCCTGGACCATAATCCCAGCAATCTTACTGAGCTCCTCTTTCTTGGCTTTGGGTCCAGGATCATAATCTCATAAACACAAAGGGATCATCAGGGAAGGAGGATGGACTGGTCCCTTCTGGAACCCCCTGATGCCCTACAGCCAGATTTTTAATTTAAAAAGCAGATCCAATCCAGGAACTAATTTTGAAGTGGTTGACTACCCAGCCCAGGAGCAGGGCAGGGACTTAATAGCTTGATTTAAAAAGTATGTGTATGTGTGTGCTTGCACAAAATAAATTAATGAATGAATAAATGACCAGTGTGACTTCATAGAACTTGTATGTATTTTATTAAAGAGAAGTTACAGGCTGAAGATACTTAGCTTTATAAACAAATAAAACCATATTAGTCTCCTTATGATGACAACACATTATATTATTATCTTCATTACTATCCTCACTTTATCACTATCCTCACACATCAGTTTGCTAATGGAGATAATCAGGTTTTTGAGCCATTTTGAGTAACCCCACACTCTGACATCTAATTTTGTCCTATTATTTACTGTTTCAGCTGCATGCCAAGGTTACAAATAATGTCTGTTGTTTGTTTTACCCTGTTTTGTAAAAGCAGCAAAACTGGAATGTGTAAAGCATGGCCGCTAAAACCATTAGCTGCTACTTCCTCTTTAACTTACTGGTGCTTCATAGAAACTCTCAGTAAGGTTTCAAAGCAGCATTTCTTCTCTCAACCTCATTAACAGAGTGATGAGATAATTATTTTAGGCCATTCCATGAAATCTCATCTACTGAATGTCAGGTGTGAATGAGCACAGCCTTCCTTAACATGACAATAGGACTCATGCCTTTCACCACAACAGAATGTCTTTAAACCTAAAGCAATGTGCTACTCTCTCTGATGTTTGCACAGGCTAAACAATCAGATGTTTTGCTCTCAGCTTCATCTTTTTTTTTACCTAGAGTGTGTATTTAACTTTTACTTTGTACTGTCTGATGCTGAAATGAAGAAAAAAATGCTACTGGTGTGTCCTGTGGTATATTTCTTATATTTCTGTATGGAGTGGATTGCTAAGGATAAACATGTGTACCATAAAATTGCAGGGGAATGTTGTGGCGGTGTGTGCAAATGAAAGTCTTATATCATAGTTTTGCACCCTATCTGCCATTACTTATGGTTTGTGTGTTCACTGCTACCATAACTGTGCACTGTTGGGTTGGTGTGCTGAATATATTATATGTATTGCTGATAATTATATGTGTTAAATTTGTGTGATGTCCATTGTTTTAGCTTTCTAAAGCAACACGTCTACATACAGTATATAAGGATTTAAAATCCATTAATATAGGCAGGTCTGGTGGAGCTGAGGGTTGAGGCACTGGATACCACACCTCACACCGTGCCGGTGACCCAGGTTCGGGAATGCACCCAGGTCATTGGGGGTCAGCAGAGGAGGTGAGGGAGAGAACTGAGCACCAAGAGGACTGCTCTTCTCCTAAGGTGGGTTACGGGAGTTTCCAGGTCTGTTGCAGCTTCTAGTGAAGACTGGATGAAGCAGAGTACACAAGGACATTGTTGGGTGGAACAATGGCAGATTCCAGTGGTCAAGGAGTGGAGGGAGCCATGCAAGAATCACAGTACACCATGTTCTGGTGAAACATACCAGGAAAACCGTAGGACTCAGGTAGGTGAAGGAGGCCCCAGAAGCCAAGGCCCACATCCTGAAGCTGGACCAGCCTTTCTTGGCTCTCCTGGGTCCCTTGACTGGGCCAGGACTATCCCTCTAATGACAGAACAGGCCACCAAGTAGGTGAGGTGTGAGGTGGGCCCTCCCCCAGTGGGGATCTGGGGGGGCTGGACAGATCCATGGGTCTGGGGAGGAGGGCTCAGCAATGTGTCTCCTGGGGTGCAAAAAGGTGGTTTCAGGCTGGGAGTAGAGGTAATGGCTGCATGGACACTCCTGAGAGATGTCATGGACCCAAGTGCATTAACAGTTAAAAAAAATGCATAAATGTATATACTGCCTTGTAGTAACAGAGAAAAAATGGAAATTGTCATGTATTCTTTGCTTAGAGAGGTTGCTTCAAGAAATTTACTTAGGATCAATGGCACTGTGCCTATATGCACCTTTTTTTTTGGTTTATCTTCTTGGAGATTATTATTTCTAAGCTTAATACTCTCCTAAATTAATAAACTGGTTCTTAGGTAGAGTCTTGATGCTGTATATGTTATTAGTATATAGTATATGTTGTTTTAATGCTGTATCTGAAAAAATATAACTGTTACCTTATAAACCTAACCCAAATCAAAATAAAAAGAAGTTCCTGTGCATGAATTAAAAGCAAGCATTCTAACAATTGCTTTGAAACAACTACCTTAAACTGCTTTAACCTGGTAATACCAACTTTTTATTTAAAGTGAATGCTGGTCCAACTAGAACCTGAAGATGAATGCAAGGAAAATAGCCAGCTCAAAATGGATGCAGAGAATTACAATTACATTTGATCAGTATGTAGTTACCCTGTCATCACCTTTTTTACAGTATACTGTATGTTTCAGCCTCATGAGGGTAAGTAGCAACAGATCATAATGGTGGCACAACTGGAAATGGGTACCAAAAACATTGTTCTCATTACATGCACAGTGCACAAAACTGCTCCTGTATATGAATTTGTAGCTGGTGTATGGTATTTTCCACATACAGGGGATTACATGGGCATCATGCCATGTAAACCACATCATTTGTAGTGCATACAATGAATTATGTTACATGTATTTTTTTTGTAAGTCTTCGGGTGTCTGAAATATTTTCCTACTTCACTGTGTTTGCATGCAGTACAGTTTCCACACTGCTGGACACCAAGTTTATTTCTAAATTAGGATGACACTGTGCACATGCAAGTAACTTATCAAAACTTAGATGCTGTTGCTAGATGCTGTAATGGTCAAAGTGAAAGATGGAGAAAATCGTGCACCGCTCAATTACTCTTTCTGTTCTTTTGCAAATTATCATATTAGTTTTGGTGTCTAGGCTGTCAAAACTGGGACTTCAAATGTCAATCACTCTGCATTTTCAGCAGTAACTTAGTTCCGTTTGGTGAAAATCACAACAGGGTTTATCTGTTTCGACTGTTAGGATCTGTTCAAACCCATCCCTGTTTAAAAGTATTAATTGCTGCATTGTTTTAAAAAGCCATTTTATGCATTTTATCACAAACATATTTTGTGATTTTCTTTATATCCACATCTTTCCACATACTGTATAAGAAGGATTATTCAAGAACCCTCATAATATTAGTTAAACATGATCTTAATAAGTTAAATACAAAAGAATCAGATAAAATTTAAGTTTTACATGAGGCGGGGTTGTTTTAGCGTGGGAGTGATGAAGGACTGGTTTACGTGTTAAGTGTTTAGGATTTCAAGAATGATTGGGGACCTCTGACCAATGTATGACTTGCACAATATCATTCACAATTGTGTTAATTAATAAGCCTGCAGTACAAGACCTCATTCATAATATTCATAGAGTTTTTGGGTTTCAAGGGATCTAAATGCTGCACACCATCAGTCCTGAATTGAATATGACTCTGAACTCCATTTCAATTTAATTTGTTTTATTTTATTAAACTGTAATACACTCAGGCTGCTGGAACAAAAGGGGCTAAATAGTCACCCATCATGTATTCCCTGCTTTAGCTTTCCCTGTAGTCAGTCTCACAACTACTATATACTATAACAATCAGCCTGTGGAAAATAACACTGTGTATCAGTGAGTAGCTCTAGATGTATCAGCAACTTCGTTCCTTAATACTTTGTTGTATCATTCTGCATATTAGATTGACCTATATTACAAGATCTCCCCCACTGTTACCCCCATCACACTGTCCTAAACAGGAACAGTGTGATGGGGTAACAGTGTGGCAGCACCTGGGAAACAGTGACCACCATTCATTGTGGTTTGAAATCACAGAAGGAGCAGAACCAAACCACACAAAAGCATGTATCCTGGATTTTAGGGGGGCACTTTGGGAAAATGGGGAGATACTTGAAAGAGGCACTAAGGGTAATGGGGCAGGAATCAGGGGTTGAGGAACAGTGGGCAGTATTTAACCCTCATCCTGCCACCGACGAGTTAACTCGTCATTCTGTGCTGCAGTCACTGTTGCCTCCGACGAGTTAACTCGTCCATCTGCACACTATTATTTGGGGCTCCAGAGCATTTACACAATTTCCCCTTCATGAAATCTGCCTAGCATTAGGCAAAGTTAGGAGCAGGGGCCGTCTTTTCATTGGCAGTTAAATTATCCAATCACTGCCCTCTGCTTCATACAGGCATGTTATTTGACCTCATCTTGCAGTTTCTTCTCGCACTTGCTAAGTTCCTCTGTGGAGTGCAATTCGTCTCAGAACGTCCCTCAATTGTGTTTGTGTTCGCAGAACCTGCCCAGTCTAAAGACGCTCCAAAGAACTACAGACTGCTTTGTGTTTTCATTGAAATCGAGATATACTGTGAGGTCAGTTTGTTTTTATTTCAAGTTTATCAGGGATATGGACAACAGTTGCTGTCCCATCTTGGCCCCTACAAATTATATCAAATATAGGAAAATAACATTTTTGTAAGTTGACCATAATCCTGTGATTTTGTGAGGGAAAAGGAATGGAAATTGAGTACAGCAATGTTTTTTTCCCGTGATTTCGCTTCACTTACAGTAGTTTGTATTGCCTCAGTCTTTTTTTTCAGTTTTAGTGACATACGGTAAAGAAATACAGATATTCATCAAACATATGCGTCCTCCCTGCACAAATTAGTTACTGTATGTGCTTTTTTACAGCATACCAGGACTGCATCGAGCATTTTGTTTATGTATTTATGGGAATGCAGCACATTTTTGTTGGAAAGTGAAAGTTCACTGAAGCGTGAAAAAAAGATTAGTCTACAGCCTCCCATCCATGATTTTGTTTTGTTTTTGTGATTTTCAAACATTTATAGGACAGCAGTGACCATGTAAATGATTTTTCATGTGTTCTTGAGTAGCAAAGTAGATCATCCAAGTTGTTACTTGATTGGTGGCTTTTTCATGTTTTGCGCTCGATTTGAAAATCAGCAATGGTGCATTTAGAATCCCCACAGCTCCCTCTTTACGGCCTGAAGCCTGTGTTCATGCAGTGTAATTTGGTATCTTTCAGGAGCTGGTAGTTATGGCAAAATCTGTCTGAAGTAGATTTCCTATGCTGGGATATTGTTCTGAGAAATTTCAGACAGAAATGGTATCTCTCCACATTTTATTTGTTGATCAGATGATATCTTGCACGGCATTTCAAGTTATGTGAAGCGATTCGGTGGTGTGTGGCTTCATATCAGTACCTTATTGCTCTGTGCATTAGAAATGAATGACATTGTGGGATTTCAGCTTGTGCTTTTCTGTGGTACAAAAATCAATGAGAAAATTAATTTGGGGAATGGCTAGCCAGAGCATTACTCAAGGGTAGTCTCCTCTATACGTAGGAAGTGAGGAGCGAACTGTTCATGTGGTTGGCATTACACACTATACCCGGAAAATTCCCTCTCCTTGTTGCTCAAGAAAAAACAAGATGGGGGAACATAGTAATACAGTAAGATGGCGGCGAGGAATTGGGGATCAAGACCCGCTAGAGACAGCAGGGACTAGACCAGCAGTCTTTAGTTAGCATTACACTGACTTGTAAATCCTGATGCTGCTAAAAGAAGGGAGAAAATCCACAGTGTTTTCAGAAATGCTTTGAGGAAAAACATATTGCATTGTTTTCTGTGCAATAATAGAACAAAGTGGACTGTAAAAGAGGAAAATAGTTCAGTGAGAGACAGTAGGTATGATAAGTCTGCCCTCAGTGACACACAACTTATCTTGCCAATAAAGTAGTCACAAAATTCTGAGTACCAAAGAGATATTGTCAAGGTCAAAATAAAGCATATTTTGCCTCATTGTTGATTTGTGTAAACATGCAGCGAGGGCAGATTTGTAAAAAATGTATTTTGAGTTCTGCCATCCAGAGGGGAGAGAGGGTGACATTTCTTTGGACCAGACATTTTTATAATCCACACAGATCAGTGAGTGTACAAAAGGTACAAGGAGGGAGCTGGGGGGGGGGTTCTTGTAACTGCCTATGGCTGCCATCATGAGTGAGAGCATTTTGCCCCCCCGAATGCCTTTGCAGAGGACTGATCCTTGTGTAGGGTGAAGTTTGTACTGGGAAAACATGCTCTGCAACTAGTGGCTGTTTTTGTCAGGGGTTGGAACCACTACCACCATGGACAGGAGTGGTTGGAGATTGACGTAGATGGGCAGGTGTGTGCACAC
The DNA here is from genome assembly GCA_016271365.2 of Neoceratodus forsteri. Classification (NCBI taxonomy): domain Eukaryota; kingdom Metazoa; phylum Chordata; order Ceratodontiformes; family Ceratodontidae; genus Neoceratodus; species Neoceratodus forsteri. The sequence continues at coordinate 882,791,965 of CM057459.1, forward strand.
AAGCATCTGGGACATGGGTATACAATGGATAGCCCAAGGATCATTGTGGGGTGCCCTCTGAAAATTGGCCACAGGCCTTATATGGGTTATCTGGCAATCGGAAGTGGGTGGGACCACTATCCACCAGGGGCATCACCATGTTGGCAGGCTGGTGAGAAGGGGAGGAACCACTGGACACCAGGACATGGGATGATGGTGAAGGGGTCAGTCATTGAGTGAGGAGAGGGCACCACTTGCTACCCGGGATAACACTGAATGTTATTGGTCAGGGATATTGTCACGGTCAAAAATAAAACTTATTTCTGCCTCGGTGTGGATTTGTGTGAACATGCAGTGTCAGGGCAGACTGCTCCAGGGAAAGCTGTCAATCAGTGAAGGGATGTGCAAAAATGTGCTACAAAAAATGGATACGATTAGTATGGGGATGCTGATGGGTTTTCTGTAGTGAAGAATAGTTTTTGAAAATGGCTCCTGGCCTGGGAGTGCATAGTCCTAAGATTGCGGCAAGGAATCGGGGATCGAGATCCTCTGAAGAGACCAGGAGGTGTCAAAACTGTCTTGGCTTGTGGACTCTTATGCTCAAATCTACAGATGTAGGGTTTATAGGATGAGCAAAAATGGATGCGATTAGTATGGGGATGCTGATGTGTTTTCTGTAGTGAAGAAGTTTTTGAGAACGGTGCCTGGCTTTTTTTTTCCCCCTTGCATGTAAAATTCCATATTGTTGCTTGAGGGGAAAAACAAAATGGGAGTGCATAGTCCTAAGATAGTGGCGAGAATCAGGGATCGAGATCCTCTGCAGAGACCAGGAACTGACCATCAATTTTCACTGTCTTGTACATTCTTATGCTTCTAAATCTACATAAAGTAAGCACTGACATATTTAAAGTTGCACGTGTCCTTAGAGGTACCTGCATCTATAGAGCCTATGACATGGCCTACACAACCTAGATATGATTCTGGTGCCAAGGGGTAACATGCTTGACTATGGGACTCTGAGAGGTCAATGGTGCAACTTATAGAGCATGGGGAATGAGTAACAGAATAACAAATTCTGTTTGAATTTACATTCAGTGTTCCAGATCCCGCCTATAGCTTAGAAAATTTGAGCCATCATCAATTCCCTCATCTATTTATTGAGGTGCTCAAAACAACATTGTTGTCCTGTTGCCCGGGTTGTTTTAGTCCACCCCTGACACTGGATACGTGTCATGTTTACAAAGCCTGCTGTCAAATGGACCCCCCCCCCCAGGCATTAGTTGCCTCAGCATGGCTCTATTTATTTATGTTTGGAAACTGGATAAGTTACATGTACTAGGCATAGAGATGTCCATTTTCAGACACAGCCATCGATGTTACAACAAGGTGTTGAAGAGAACTTTGTGCTTCATTGCCAAAGCGATGGCAAGATGGGACCTCACTCCTCCCCTAAGTAATACTAGTCCACTGATCCAGAAATGAATATTTTCTAGTCCACCGGGGCCATCACACTTTATTTAGTTTTTGTTGACCGGGTAAGTGCACTAGACAAATCTTGCCTATTTGCAGGCAAGACCCGAGGGAGGGGGATACAGATGAATGTCAATTGATCTTGAACCAGATTAAGCTGTTGGTGGTATCTTTAGTTAATGAGGGAAATGGGGCCAGGACACTGGGAAATTCCCCACTCTTTGAGAAGTGCCATGGGATCTTCAACATCCACCTGAACTACCACCAATCCAGGCAGATGGGACCTCGGTTTATCGTCTCATCTGAAAGATGGCACCTCAGAAGCGCAGCACCCCTCTTGCTGCACTACAGTGTCAGTACTGGGATATCAACCCACGTGCCAGATGTGGAACTGAACCTCAGCCCTCTGATCTCCCGGCTCAGCGGTGAGTGTGCTACCTACTGAGCCACTGACTAAGCCATCTGAGAGATCACTGTTCTTTCTCATCCTCTCCCCAATCAAAAGTTCTCTTCTTTTTTTTTATTAGTTCACTGATTTTTATTGTACTACATCTCTATTTTCAGTCTTATCTTTGACTTACTTTTTATCCAATGCACCCTTGTTTACACTAAGATATCCTAAACAATTTATATCTTTCCACATTTCGTTTCTTCTATTGCCACTCATCTCAATATTAACCTTTTTTATTTTGTTTTTTATCTGACCGGTCTGACAGGATGCTGTCTCCGTCCCCATCAGATAAGTATTACTTAATGACTACCCATAATATATTTACTGTTTACTCTAAGAATTACAGATCCTTTGTGACTCCTTTCCTATATTTTTATTTTACAGTTTTGACAGATGTCCCTTGAGATTACTGTTTCTGCCTGCCTAGTAAATGGGTAAGAGACTCTTCTCATATTACTTGATTTTTGTCAGGTTCACTGTAGCGATTCTTGTTGTGCATGACAGGAAGTGGGGAACAATAAGCCAGTCATTCTCCCCTCATTAGTGGTGAAGATAATGGAATAATGGAGAAGCAACTTTTTTTTTTGTAAACTTCTTTTTCCCTCTGGTCACTGCCTGCAGGGCTTCTGTCAGGCATCCTGACCTGATCCTGCCTGCCTGAGGCCCCCCGTCCCCATCTTAAGCCTTCACTGAGGTATCCCTCTCACCTTGCAGCTTGGCACCCTGACTTACCCCTCAAGGAGGGACCGCAACTCCTCTTGGCACACTTACAGATGGAGCTGCTGCATGTGGGGCCCAGGGAGGAGGGAGTTAGGAGGCTGGGTGGGTGGGATCCGGCGAAATGCATTGGGGGTCGGATGCCATTGCCTACCCCACAGAGTGGGGTTTTTCATTGTTCTGGTGCACAAGCCCCCCCCCTTTATCCAGAGGCATGGATGTGTGTATTTGTATGCACTCCCATGCCCATTGGCAGGGATGTGTAACTGAAACCTCACAGCTTATGCCAGGTCTTGGTGCAGTGCACCTGTCTCCACAGGGTGTCACTAGTACTGGGAGATGCATCCTCTCTAAACCCAGGACAAGAGAACTGTCATCGTACGCTCAATCCTCTCCTCCTGCCAGCCCCTGGAGACCCAGGCTCGCTCCTTGACCAAGGCGCCGGTGTGGTGCAAGGTCTGGCATCCAGGACCAACCTCCACTCCACCTGGCCGCTATGGAGAAGCAACTTAAGGAGATAATAGTGAGGTATCTGAATCCAACATTGCCCAGCATTGGAGGCAACATGAATTCATGGAAGATAAATCATGACAGACAAATCTGATACATTTATTTGACTGAACGATGAAGGAAGTAAATCAGTGGAAGCCCTGTACATCACCTAGATTTCATCAAGGCTTTAGACACTGTCCCACATAAGAGGCTTGTAAACAAGATGGCTAGTCTGGACATGTGGCACAAAGGGTTAGACTGGGTTAGGAACTGGCTAACAGACAGGAGGCAGAGGATGGTCATGAATGGGCCGCAAGCAGGGTGGGTGTGGTGACCATGAGGTACCCAGGAATCATTCGTATGTCACCCTGTTCAATGTATTAATTATTGACATTGCAGTGGGACTGAAGGAAAAGGTCTGCCTGTTTGCAGATGCCACCAGATGATGTGACCAGGGGTGGTTAATCAGGGTGGTGCAATGGACATGGATGACCTTGACTTCTGGTAGGTCTTTGACACGGTGCCCCACACAAGACTGGTCAATAAGTTGGAGTCTAGGGGTGGGAAAAAAATTTGCTAGATGGGTAGGGAGCTGGCTGCTGGGTAGATGTCAAAGGGTGGCAGTCAATGGAGTGCACTCTGGGGAGACAGGAGTGACGAGTGGGGTCCCTAAGGGTCTGTGCTAGTGCCCATTCGGTTTAATATATAGAGGCTCTTCAGGGGAAGGTCTGCCTTTCCGCAGATGACACAAAACTCAGCAACAATGTGGACACCTGGGGGGGGGGCAATGAAGAATGATGATCTACTGTGACTGGAAAAGTGGTCCCAATCATGGCAGCTGAGGTTTAATGACAGGAAATGCACAGTGCTGCACTTGAGGAGGAGGAGGAGGAGGAGGAGGAATCAAAATGCACATACACACTAGAGGTGAAAATAATTGCTGCGAACAGCCCCAAGAATGATCTAGGTGTTATAATCACTGATGAATTTAGTGTGAGGACCCATTGCAGCAAGGCAGTGGGCAAAGCAAACTGGATGCTGGCTTGCATAGGGAGAGGGATAACCAGCAGAAAGAGCTGGGTGCTGTCACTCTACAGTTCCATGGTGTGGCCACACCGGAGTATGGGGTATAGTTCTGGAGGTCCCATCTATGAAAAGACATAGATGGCATGGAAAAGGTTGCAGATAAAGGCCACTAAAATGGTGCAGGGGCTAAGTGGGATGATCCGTGCCATCTAGCAAGCAGAAGTGTATGGTGTCTTGTCTCGGGGAGGGGGCCTCATATACCAGGGAATGCTTTCTCTGAGATGGTGTATGGTCTCGGAGAGTGTGAGTGGACTACTGGATACAAGGGAATAGTTTATATGTGGTGGCACTGGGAGGATTGTAATGCCATTAGACACCAGGAATGCTGGTTGTCATTCTTCCATTTTGTTTGCACACAAGTGGCTGCGTGCATCCATTTTGTTAGAATATGGGTTCTGGTATGCCTCAGTTTTGTCTGCAAACAGGTGGAGGTGTGATTCAATTCTGTTTTAAGCCATGTGGTGGCATGTCTCCATTCAGTATTTACATTTCTGGTGTTTGACCCTAGTTTTGGGGGCACTGGTGGGCCATTGGACACTGGGGAGCTGTTTACTTATGGAGGGACCTACTTGCCAACAGAGAATTATTTTTTGGGGTGTGGCCTTGTATGGAATAGCATGAGATGGCTACCAGATTTAAGAGAGTCCTTTACATGTGTTGGCACTTGGTATGGGATTAAAGTGTGTGACCACTGGAAATAGGTGAACTCTTTAATTCTGGTGTGGGCTTGTGTATGCGGGCTTGGGTGAGTCATTGGACACCAGGAAGAGCTTTTATTTTGGAGGCACTAGGTATAGGATGGAATTGAGGGGGACCATTGGAGAACAGGCAAAAGGTTGTTTTTGTTTGGATTCTGGTATGGGAGGGCAAGACTACTCAATCTAGCCTCTCACCACCACGGAAAAAGTACTAAACGGATGAAAAAGAACTGAAAGAGAAGGAAGGGATGTGGGGTTAGAGGAGGAGAAGGTTGTATGTGACGGTGAGGAGGTGGGGGGTTCTGTATTGCTACTGTGTATTTTTCATATTAACCTGTTTGTTCTCTTTAACAGGTCTGACATGATGCTGACTCCGTCACGTTCAGATAAGTATTACTGTATGACTGACCTGTCCTATACTGCCTAATTTCTCATTAAGAAATGCAGATCCTTTGTGACTCATTTCATATATTTTTACTTTATAGTTTTGCTGGACATTATCCCTTCAAGATTACTGATTTTGGTTCCCTAGTACCCCGGTAAGAGACTCTTCATATATTACTTGGTTTTATTTTGACTGGGCCTGTTATAGTGATGTACCTGGGAAGAGGGAACACTTGTGAGTGATACAGGGTGGGGTGGGGGGATTGATAACCATTAAATTGTAGAAACAGACCTATATCATTTCTGATGATCTAAAGATGTCTCAGCAGAGTAGAAAGGTTGCAGGTAGGGTCAGTGGCATGCTGGGATTCATAGGTAGATGTATCACAAGCATAAGGTGGGAGGTGAGCATACCATTGTACAGGACACTAGTGAGGCTTCACCTAGAGTAATATGCAGACTGTAAAAAATAATTCCTTTGACTTGTGCCATTCTGGGTTGGGGGGGATTCATGGGGCGCCAAAGAGATATTTTACAGTCACATCAATCATAAAGTTTATTCCTGGACAAAATGTGGCCCTTTTTGTGTGTGTGTGTGTGTGTGGTGTACAGGGAGGACAATGGCAGGGTGATAGAGAGCATGACTTCATCCCACGTAAATCGTGTCAGGTAAACCCACGCCTGGGAGTTTACTTGGGTTCAACTGAGCAACCTTGCTATTCCATCACATTGCTTTCAGAAAAGAGATGTCCAGGAACAAGGGGCATGACATGAGGTTGGGGGTAGACTAATGGGTAGCATGAGGAAATATTACTTCATGGTAAGGGTGGTGGATGCATGGAATAGACTCCCAGCGGAGGTGGTGGTGGCAAACCCAGTGGAATACTTCAGCATACATGGGATGGGCATAGGGGAATCCCAGGAATGGGATCGAGGAGGTAAAGCCAGAGATCAAGTAGCATCTGCGACTTTTACAAGTGGCATGGAAAATGGGCATAGTGGATGGGCCTCATCTGCTGTCAGTTTCTATGTGTGTGGTGGGCTGTGCTGGTCGACATCCACTCACAACAGCGCCAGAGGATTGGAGTGAGTGGGAGGGGCAATAAGGAGAAAGGAGGTCTTTCAGATACTGGGGTCCTGGTTCATGTAGGGCTTTATATGTCAGTAATGTAACCTTGAAAGGGATACGCCATTGTATAGGCAGCCAGTGCAGTTTGCGCAGCACAGGTGTTATGTGACTGGATCTAGGGGTCCCAGTTAACAATCTGGCAGCCATGTTCTTCACTAGCTGCAGACTGAAAACACCCACTTACTGGTAGCCCCAGGTAAAGGGCATTACAGTAGTCCAACCGAGTGGTGACAAAGACGTGGACCGATGTTTGCAGATCTTCGGACGGAACCAGATGCTTCACCCTGGCAATGTTAATAAGGTGATAGAAGGTGGACTTGACTACAGTTGACACCAGGGAGTGGGGGCGGGAGACTAATAGGGACAAAAGAGTCATTTTTACAGTTTCAGAAATCAGAAAGTATATTCCTGACTTCATTGTGGCTGAGTGTGTGGATTCAGTGCAGGGGCAGGCTGGAAAAAACAAATATACTTCAGATCGGGGGGGAGGGACGATTGGGGTCCAAAGAGATACTTTCACAGTCCCAGTAATCACAATTATAAGTCGGAGCCTGAGGAAGGAAGGGAGGGAGGGAGACTGACTACTGGTGAACAAAGAGATATTTTGCAGTCAAGTCAAAAATAAAGTTTATTGTAGCTTTTTGTGTACCCTTCTGAGTGACCCAATCGTTACCTCTGCCAGGCTGCACCCCAGTCCCCACCCACCCATGCCCCTGGCCTTGCAGCATTCCATGAGCTGTACATTTATTTCCCTAATTTTTTGCTTGTTGTCCCAGTTTTACCCTCCTCTCTCTCCCCTCCCCTCATGCACATTCCGACATGTCCTTCCACTCCAACCCTTATTTTTAATGGTGCCAGGTATGGAAGGGCTTCATTGGGACCACTGTACATTGGTGAATGCCATACTTGTGGTGTGGCCCCAGCTGCCTCAAATAATTCTACCAAGTTGATCTGACAAGACCTACTCCCTGTGAACCCATGTTGGTTGTGCTCACTTACCATCCTTGTAGGTGTCTTGTCAGTCTCTCCTCAAGAAGGGTTTCATCAGTTTGACTACCACAGAGGTGAGGCTAATTGGGTGGTAGTTTCAGGGTCCTCGTCACCACCCTTGTAAAGTGGCACCATCTCCACCCTTTGAGTTGTGCCATATGGGGGAGACTAGGGGCGACTAGAGAGATATTTACAGTCACATAAACAACTTACAAAGTTTATTCTTGGAGAAATGTGGCTTTTTGTATCACACCGGGGAGTATTGAGGACCAAAGAAACATTTTGTAGTCACAGAAATCACAAATAAATCCTGGCCTCAGTGTGGCTGTGTGTGTGTATAGACGGGCAAGAGCAGAGTGGCAAATTAAACGTAGACTTGTGCCATGGGTGTGGGGTGGATATTTAGCAGTCACATAAATCAAAAATAAAGTGCATTCTTGGACAAATGTGGCTTTTTATACAGCCGGGCAATGGCAGGCTGGCAAAATAAATCTTTGACTTGTGCAGTCGGGGGTGTGTGTGTGGTGGGGAACTGTTGGGACAATTGGAGGCTGGTATAGGAAGGCTGATTGGGGAGGGGTTATTTAAGCAATAAGACATGACAGGGTGTGGATTATTGGGGATTTACTGCGCCTTGTGTGGTGTGTCACCCTGGAGTATGGGGTATAGTTCTGGAGCTCCCATCTATGAAAAGACATAGATGGCATGGAAAAGGTGCAGAGAAGAGCCACTAAAATGGTGCAGGGTGTGGCATGGAAAGGATGCCGATAAGGGCCACTAAAATGGTGCAGGGGCTAAGAGGGATGACCCGGTGCCATCTAGCAAGCAGAAGTGCATGGTGTCCATTGGTTTCAACACACCTGGACAACAACGAATGATTATTGTTTGAATCTATATTGTTTTATGGTGCTGGGTATTTGAGGGTGGGGAGAACCCTTGGACACCAGCAAATGCTTTTTCTATGATGATTCTGGGCTGGTTGGAAGCCCCTGACATAAGGGAAGCAATGTTGTATTATGGTGTCTTGTCTCGAGGTCTTGAGCATACCAGGGAATGTTTTCTGTAGATGCTGTATGGTCTCGGAGAGTGTGCGTGAACTACTGGATACAAGGGAATAGTTTATATGTGATGGCGCTGAGTCTCGGGGCGGCCACACAACACTGATTCCCCACTGTCAGTGACTTCACACCCACCCTCAAACATCTGACACTATTATGCAACTTGCATTTTATGGTGTCCGCAGGGTCCACCCCACCCTCAGGTACATGGCACCATTAAAGAAAAACAAACCCAAGGGGAGGCCATTGGACAACAGGAAGTGAACTCTTTAATTCTGGTGTGTGCTGGTGTATGTGGGCTTGGGTGGGTCATTGGACACTAGGAAGAGCTTTTATTTTTGGAGGCACTAGGTATGGGAGGGAATTGGGGAGATCATTGGAGAACAGGCAAAGGTTGTTTTTGTTTGGAGTCTGGTATGGGAGGGCAAGGCTACTCAATCTAGCCTCTCACCACCACAGAAAAACTAAACAGGTGATATAGGACTGAAAGAGAAGGAGAGGATGTGGGATTAGAGGAGGAGGATGTTATGTGTGACAGTGAGGAGGTGGGGGGGTTCTGTATTGCTACGGTATTTTTTTCATGTTAACCTATTTTTTCTCTTTAACAGGTCTGACAGGATGCTGACTCCGTCACCATCAGAAAAGTATTACTCTATGACTGACCTGTCCTATACTGCCTAATTGCTCATTAAGAACTGCAGATCCTTTGGGACTCATCTCATGTACTTTTACTTTACAGTTTTGCTGTACATTGTCCCTTCAAGATTACTGATTTTGGTTCCCTAGTACCCCGGTAAGAGACTCTTCATATATTACTTGGTTTTATTTTGACTGGCCTGTTATGGTGATGTACCTGAGAAGAGGGAGCACTGGTGAGTGCTGTAGGGTGGGATGGGGGATTGCTAACCACTAAAAATTGTAGAAAGGGACCTGGATCATTTCTGATGATGGGAGGTGTCTAAGCATAGTTCAAAGGCTTCAGGTAGGGTCAGCAGCATGCTGGGATTCATAGGTAGATGTGTCAAGCATAAGGGGTGGTTATGCCATTGTACAAGACACCAGTGAGGCTTCACCTAGGTACTATGCACAGTTCTGTGGACTGCACCATCATAATGACAATTACAGGTGGAGGTGGTCTAGAGAAGGAGCAGTAAGATGGTATAAGGATTGCACCAGAAAACATATTAGGAAAGGGTAAAGACCTCAGTATGTACTCACTGGAGGTGGTGGGGGCAAACACATGGGATGGTTTTAAACCTGCATGGGACAGGCAAATCTAGTCAGTGGATACAAAATAGTGTAGTGCTTTCAGGCAGACTGGATGGGCCTGCTGGTCCTTATCTGCCTATGGTTTCTATGTATCTATGTTTCTACTTTTGCCTTGTGATATCGAATTTTGAGAATACTGGGACACAAAGGGAGTTTTATTCTCCTCCCAGGCAGCCTTTAGCATAAGAAAGTGGTTGTGGAGAAAAGAGCTGGATGTTCTTCAACCAACTTTTTAACATTTTACTACCAGTTTAGGTTTTTGCCTTTGTCCACTGCAGAGTGGCAGAAGTCAAAGTGCATCTGTGGTAAACTAATCCCCATCAAGGATGGCCATTCTGTATGCCTTTTCTGTGTCTGGGACCTACCACAATGTGGACACCTGCCCACACTACTGCAAGTGCAGATCAATCATGGGACCCAGACCTCGGATACCTACTTCTTCATGCATGTCTCTTGCAGACTTATTAGTCTCCCACTTTGGTATTCTTCGCGGGTAGCTGAGGTCTTGGTGATTAACCTTCCTGCTCTATTACTCCCAAGAACTCGGTATCGGGGGGAAATCTGTCGTGATACTGTTGATGTTCTTCATAGAGTGCTCGGCATTACATAGACTGCACCCACCAGCATTATGAGAGGAATCTAAAGGAACAATGAATTGTGTTACAACAACAAAAAATATTTCCGCTGTAATGTCTCTGTGTGTATCCTTAGTGAGCCTCACTGTCTGTCTTTATGTATATGGTACTGAAGTAATTTACCTGCTGTTCTGTTATTCCACTTAGCTGTTCATGTCAGCTGATGCCCAGAACCCATATACATATAAGGGTGTGTTCAGTTGTTCTTGAGGGTCAGTGAAAGTTGTGTGTCATTACAGTACGGTGAAGCACTATTTGGTTATGGTCAGGTAACCTCAGGAGGCATTAACACACATTGTAACACGGCATTATTCAAGAAGCACATGCACCCCGATAGGCTGAATGTCATCATTGTAGTAGTAGACCAACACGGCGTTGTGAGCCGATAATGCCGTGTTGGTGTGCTGGGAAGCGCGTTCACGAGTCCAACACGGCATTATTTCTCATAATGCTGTGTTGGGCTCGGGAATGCGCAACTTTTAACCACAATGAATCTAACCCTGTTCCTTGGCCTTCTCCTAGAAGCTCCCCCATCCTTGTACCCAACTGCCCCTCATGGTAGCCCCCTTACCACTGACCCTCACCCCCCACCCACATTTCCACCACTCCTTCCATCTTCCATGATTCATCCAGCCCCTCTCCCTCCTGGCCCTCACCTATGCTGACATCCTCCTCTCCCCTCCTCCTCACCCACTCTCCACCCCTTCCCACCCCTTAAACTTTCCCCATCCACACATCCCACACATCTCCCTCAGACCTCTTCAATCAGTCACCCAGTACCACCCGACATACTCTGTATCTCAGAATCCTGGCTAGCTCCCAGAACCCCCAACTCCTTTCTCTCATGACATTCCTGACTTCAACATATTCTGCCAAGACCATGGAAAGTGAGGCGGAGGTGTAGCACTGTATGCGGCAATCTATCACATGCTCTATAACATTCAAGGAAGCCTGCCCTTCCTCCCATGAGTCCATTGTTGCATGTCTATCCTTTCCTCCTCCACCCTCTACATTGGGGTCCTGTATGCCCCACCAGACCTCAGCCAACTACCTTGTCAAAGCCATCTCAGTCTCCTCAGGTACATCCAATGGAGAGCTTGTGCTACTACTGTGTGATTTCAGTCTTGACTGTTTCTCCTCCCGCCAAGCCCACCATCCTAATGATAGAAGCCTCAATCTCTCCCAACTTATCAAGGAGCCTAACCACCTAAATCACCGTCCAAAACCATAGCCTTCCTGGACTGGATTTTATCCTCCCATCTCCACCACATTTCTGCCTCGCATCTTCTCAGATGCTCAGTGACTACTATATCACTTATTGCACCCGTGAAATACACTCAGCAAGCTCCTATCCAAAATGTATCTGGTCTCTGCCTTACACCTCCCTCAACAAGCCTGTCCTGCTCTGAGACCTAATAAATGCTGACTGGTCACCAGTCCTTTTGGTGACAGATGTTGATCTGCAGCTTATCCAGTAAGTAGGGAAATGGGCAGACTGGGTGGGCCAAGCAGTCCTTATCTGCCATCAAATTCTATGTTTCTATGTTTCTAGGTGCACCTCAATGCCGGTTACTGGCTGCAGGGATGGGGTGGGGGTGGAATGGCATGAGCATTACTGTCGACAGTCGCAAATTACACCCCTGACGCGTGTCAGACCCTACAGGGTACAGCAGACACCTGTCAGACCCTACATGGTAGGGCGTTATGGTCAGAAACGCTAAGGCCATGGGGTTGTCTTTGCATATATATTTTACTGTCAGCATAAATCACAACAAAGGTATTCTATACTAAATGTGTGTTTTGCTGTGTACAGGCTAGTGCAACTAGAGGGCACGGTGGAAGCTAAAGGGGGGTACCGCTACCACCAGGGCTGTGGAGTGGTTGGATGTTGGACTGTAGATGGGAGGGCAGGGGTAAACTAAACACTAGGGCATGGGCATATCATGGACAGCCCAAGGATCGTTAGTGAGGGGGTAGGTAGGTTTATATGTGATGTCACTAACGGTAAGTTACAGTTTAGCTTAGGTTTTGATGTGTATTGATGTACAGTATGTATTCATGTTTCAAAATTAATTCAGGGTTTGACCTCATGAAACTGCTAACAGTGTTAGTCCAGCTGGGTACTTAACAGTGATTCACACTTGCTACCCATATCTAGCAAAAGGTGGTGTACTTTGTTTTTACCTTTATTTATTTTTTTTTACCTTTGTCATACCAGGAGAGAAACACTGCAATGATGCTACATTACAACATTTTGCATCTTGACTTCCTAAGATACTACTCAACTGATACTTTCTGGGATTACTGGTAAGAGACAAACTAGTTTGTCTAACAGGCTATGGAAACCTCTTATGTTAATATTAATTAGCCTTGTAGACCTACTATGCACGCATTGCACACAACAAACTTCACTTTCACTGTCTCATCAGTTGGAATGAATTATAATGCATGGACTAGTTCTGAACACTCCAAGACATGACTTCATGTGAGGGTGAGCTACATTACTTTGGTTAAATTAAATATCACAGAGTATGTAAATGTTGATGCTAACGTGTAGCATAGGGTAAGATCAGACAGTTTTTTATCTACAGGTCACAAGCCTGAAGACGATATATAGAATTTAGAATAGGGAAAGGATAGGGCTTTTCTCCACAGGTTTTAGAATAGGGAAAGGATAGGGTTTTTCTCCACAGGTTTTAGAATAGAGAAAGGATATGTTTTTTTCTACACAGGTTTTAGAACAGGGAAAGTATAGGGTTTTTCTCCACAGGTTTTTTGAATAGGGAAATGGTAGGGTTTTTCTCCACAGGTTTTAGAATAGGGAAAGGATAGGGTTTTTCTCCACAGGTTTTTGAATAGGGAAATCTTAGGGATTTTTATCTGGAAGTTTAAAAATAGGGAAAGGATAGGTTTTTCTCCACAGGTTTTGAAAAGGGAAAAGGATAGGATTTTTCTCCACAGGTTTTTGAATAGGAAGGATATGATTTTTCTCACAGGTCTTAGAATAGGAGAGGATAGGATTTTCTCCAAAGGTTTTAGAATATGGAAAGAATAGGTATTTTCTCCTAGGATTTTAGATTAGGGAAATGAGAGGTTTTTGTCACATATTTCTGGTATTACCATGTCTGATGGAATGCTCTTTGTGTATGATGATCCACACTTGAAAAGTTTCGCATCAGTGAAATGTGGAAACACTGATGGTAAATGCTAATTGGTAAAAAAATAGTAAACTATTTTGTTTCTTTCATACTGTATAGTACTGTATAGATACTGTATGGTACAGTTATTTATATTGGTTAAATAGACCGTGGAAGAAACTAGGTCCATTTCATTAATTTTATAAAACCTATGGGTGACGATATCTTGTATTTCATCTTTGAACCTTTTGTGAAGGTGTATCATTGCTATGTATTGACAACCACCAACTATTTTATATAATGTATGGGAAAAATATCACAAAACATGGGACTAAGGCATAGTAGGATAGGGTAACATAAGAAAAAATGTGTTAATTATATAAAGGGCAATACAGTGATCTAAAACATAATAGTATAAGGTAATACTAGATAGGTTTTCCACTGTTCACATGCATAAATGCTGGAGATAGATATAGAAAAGACAGATCTTACTTGAGAGGGTTCCATCAGTAGGTCATCACATATTGGACTTGCACCACCTGGCATCGGGCCGCACGGCGGACTTTTCTAGCAATATCTGAAGGGGACCACCCGTTCAACGCCACGTGACCAACAGAACCCCTTCCAGTGCCAGTGGTTAGGTTGTGCTGTTTTTTCCACAGGTTTTAGAATAGGAAGAGGATAGGGTTTTTCTCACAGGTTTTTGAATAGGGAAAGGGTGGTTTTCTCCACAGGTTTTAGAATAGGGAAAGGATAGGTTTTTCCACAGGTTTTTGAATAGGGAAAGGTTAGGGTTTTTCCACTAGGTTTTAGAATAGGAGAGGGATAGGTTTTTCTCCACAGGTTTTTGAAAGGAAGGATAGGACTTTTCTTACTGGGGTTTTAGAATAGAGAAAGGTGGGTTTTTCTCCACAGGTTTTAGAATAGGGAAAGGATAGGGTTTTTCTCCAAAGGTTTTTGAAAGGGGAAAGGATTGGATTTTTCTCCACAGGTTTTAGTACAGGGAAAGGATAGGGTTGTTCTCCACACATTTTTGAACTGGGGAAAGGATAGGTTTTTCCCACAGGTTTTAGAATAGGAAAAGAATAGGATTTTCTCTACGGTTTTAGAATAGGAGCGGAGGGTTTTTGTCACGTTTCTGGCATTACCATGTCTGATGGAATGCTCTTTGTATGATAATCTATACACTTGAAAAGTGTCACATCGGTGAAATGTGGACAACTGATGGTAAATGTTAATGGTAATAAAAATAGTAAACTATTTTGGTTTCTTTTCCTACTGTATAGTCACTGTATAAGATACTGTATGGTGGCCTAAATACACACCACTTTTGTTAACACCTTACTTAATTTGCTTTTCTCACTGTAAACTGCGTGAGATACCGAAGAAACTAGGTCCATTTTCTATTAATTATATAAAACTCATAGGGTGACGTGATATCTGTATTTCATCTGTGAACCTTAGGGTGAAGGTGTATCATTGCTGTGTATTGACAACCACCAACTATTTTATATAATGTATGGGGAAAAATATCACAAAACATGGGACTAAGGCATAGTAGGATAGGGTGACATAAAAAAATGTGTTAATTTTCCAAGGGCTATACAGTGAATTAAAACATAATAGTAAAAGGTAATACTAGATACATTTTGCACTGTTCATATGCATAAAGGCTGGAGAGCTGGAGATAGATATAGGAAAGACAGATCTTACTTGAGAGGGTTCCCATCAGTAGGTCATCACATATAGGACTTGCACCACCTGGCATCGGGCCGCACGGCAGACTTTTTCAGCAATACCTGAAGGGGACCACCGCCCAACGTCACTTGACCAACAGAGCCTTCCAGTGCCAGGTTAGGTTGTGCCAGTTACAATGTTAGTGACCCTGCAGTGGGCTGTCTTGGTGCTGGACCCTCCCCCATCTACACAACGGCGGGTCCAACGTGGATTCATCTGATGCCAGGTCTGACATTGGGGGGCTTATAATCAACCCTGAACTGTCCCACATTACCCTTTTGGGTATCCAAGGGATCCCTACCTAGGGTGCTCCACTCCAGAATGGAGTCATTTGGGGCAGTTCTACCCTGGATTTTGCCCTTACTCCAACTATATGGGGTTTCAAGGGTATTATCCTCCACTGGACACCCCTCCTCCTCCTCCCCCCAGTCTCAACAGGATCCACCTCCCAAACCCCTGGCTACTTCAGATTTCAAGACCCTGATTCACCTTGGTGGCAGGGGCCAGGTCAGAACTGGTTTCAGATCTGGAAACTAGGCTCCTGCAACTACAGATTCCTATGTCTCCTTCCCTGATCAGCTATCTTGCAACTGTCAATGTCTCAGAGAAGACTCGGCAGGACGTTTCCCTACCAGACTTTAGACACCGTCCTGTCAAGGATAGTGGACTTCATGATGTGTTATATAATAGGGAAAGGATAGGCTTTTTGTCCACAGATTTTAGAACAGGGAAAGGGTAGGGTTTTCTCCACAGGTTTTAGAATAGGGAAAGGATAGGGTTTTTCTCCACAGGTATTTTGAATAGGAAAAGGGTAGAGTTTTTCTCCACAGGTTTTAGAATAGAAGCAATTTGATACAGAATATGATTGAACGGTAGCCACCATCTTATTTTTGTCATGTGACCCTGGGGATGTAGATATGGGTACAGTCTGGGCCTTCATTTACTCATTCACTTCCCTAACATGCAAAACAAGCTGCTTTTTCCTTTTCCTTTTTGAATTTATTGGCTTGTACCTCAAGATGCAATAGGTGGACACCCCATTGACATGATTGGGCATACCATGGGTGGTTGGATATGGCACCCTTCTTTCTGCAGTTGGGTCTTTAATGAGAAATTAGGATCAGAAATTTCATCCAAGCACCTGCAGATGTAGGGAAAAGGTGTAATGCCTGACATTTACCCTTTATAATATAGTTATCCCTACAAATGTGTAACAGAAGCAGTTTGACAGAAAATGATTGAACGGTAGCTGCCATCTTAGTTTTGGTCATGTGATCAAGGGATGTAGATATGGGTACAGTCTCGCCTTGATTTACTCATTCGCTTCCTCAGCATGTAAAACAGGCTACAACTTACTTTTACTTTCTGAATTTATTTGTATGTAACCCATAATGCAATAGGTGTGACCCCATGTGCCAGCATGGCCTTCCTTAGGTGGTTGGGTATGGCTCCCCAGTCTATGGTGGTGGGTCTATAATGTGAAATTAGTGATCATAAATTTCATCCAAGCCCTGCAGATGTAAAAAATGTGTAATCCATTGACATTTACCACTTTTATAATGTAGTTATCACAATAAATGTATAACAGAAGCAGTTTGGTACAGAAAATGATCAAATGGTAGCCGCCATCTTGTTTTTGGTCATGTGGACGAGGGGATGTAGCTATGGGTACAGTCTGGGCCTTAATTTACTCATTCTCTTCCCTGTCATGTAAACGAGCTACTTTTACTTTTACTTTTGAATTTATTGATGCACCATAATGCAATAGGTGGACACCCCATTGGCCAGCATGGGCATACCTATGGGTGGTTGGGTATGGCACCCCAACTATCTGCAAGTGGGTCTGTAATGTGAGATTAGGGATCAGAAAATTCATCCATGCCCTGACAGATGTAAGAAAAGGTGTAATCTATTGACATTTACCACTTTTATAATGTAGCTTTCTCACAAACGTGTAACAGAAGCAGTTTGATACAGAAAATGATTGAACGTAGCCACCATCTTGTTTTGGTCATATGACCTAGGGATGTAGCTTTGGGTACATTCTGGGCATTGATTTACTCATTCACTTCCCTATGTAAAACAGGCTACTTTTTTACTTTTATTTTTGAATTTATTGGCATCCACCCATAATGCAATAGGTGGACACCCCACACAGCATGGACATACTATGGGAGGTTGGGTATAGCACCTGCTATCTGCGTGTGGGTCTGTAATGAAAAATTAAGGATCAGAAAATCATCCAAGCCCTGCAGATGTAAGAAAATGTGTAATCCATTGGCATTTACCACTTTTATAATGTTGTTATCCTACAAACGGTAACAGAAGCAGTTTGATACAGAAAATGTTTGAATGGTGTCAGCCATCTTGTTTTGGTCATGTGACCCAGGGATGTAGCTATGGGTACAGTCTGGGCCTTGACTTACTATTCACTCCTGTCATGTAAAACAGGCTACTTTTTACTTTACTTTTTGATATTGGCATGCACCCTATACGCAATAGGTGGACACCCCATTGGCCAGCATGGACATACCAGGGTGGTGGTTGGAGTGTCATTCTGGCTATTTGCAAATGGGTCTTTAATGTGAAATTAGATCAGAAAAATTCAACCAGGCCCCTGCAGATGTAAGAAAAGGTATAATCCATTGATATTTACCACTTTTTATAATGTAGTTATCAAAATAAATGTGTAAGATAGGCAGTTTGGTACAGAAAATGATGAAATGCTTAGCCGCCATGTTGTTTTTGGTCATGTGACCCAGGGATGTAGCAACGGTACAATCTGGGCTTTGATTTACTCATTCCCTTCCCTGTCATGTGAAATGGACTACTTTTTTACTTTTACTTTTGAATTTATTGGCATGCACCCCATAATGCAATAGGTCGACACCCCATTGGCCAGCATGGGCATACCAGGGTGGTTGGTTATAGCACCCTGCTATCTGCAAGTGGGTCTGTAATGTGAAATTAGGGATCAGAAAATTCATCCAAGCTCCTACAGATGTATGAAAATGTGTAATCCATTGACATTTACCAATTTTATAATGTTGTTATCCCACAAATGTGTAACAGAAGCAGTTTGATACAGAAAATGTTTGAACGGTGTCAGCCATCTTGTTTTTGGTCATGTGACCTAGGGATGTAGCTATGGGTACAGTCTGTGCCTTGATTTACTCATTCACTTCCCCGTCATGTAAAACAGGCTACATCTTACTTTTCCTTTCTCAATTTATTGGAATATAATCCATAATGCAATAGGTGGACACCCATTGGTCAACATGGGTATATGAGGGTGGTTAGTGGCACCCCAGCTATATGCTGGTGGGTCTATAAAGTAAAATTAGTGGTTATAAATTTCATCCAAGCCCGGCAGATGTAAGAAAAGGTGTAATCCATTGACATTTACCACTTTTATAATGTAGTTATCACAATAAATGTGCAACAGAAGCAGTTTGATACATAAAATGATTGAACAGTAGCCGCCATCTTGTTTTTGGTCATTTGACCCAGGGATGTAGCTATGGGTACAGTCTGGGCCTTGATTTACTCATTCACTACCCCGTCATGTAAACAGGCTACATCTTACTTTCCTTTCTCAATTTATTGGTATGCAACCCATTATGCAATAGGTGGACACCCCATTGGTCAGCATGGGTATACCAGGAATTGGTTGGTATGGCACCCCAGCTATATGCTGGGGGTCTATAAAGTAAAATTAGTGATCATAAATTTCATCCAAGCCCCGGCAGATGTAAGAAAAGTGTAATCCATTGACATTTACCACTTTTATAATGTAGTTATCACAATAAATGTGTAAGATAGGCAGTTTGATACAGAAAATGATGAAACGGTAGCTGCCATCTTGTTTTTGGTCATGTGACTCAGGGGATATAGCTATGGGTACAGTCTGGGCTTTGATTTACTCATTCACTTCCCTGTCATGTAAAACGGACTACTTTTTACTTTTACTTTTTGAATTTATTGGCATGCACCCCATAATGCAGTAGGTGGACACCCCATTGGCCAGCATGGGCATACCATGGGTGGTTGGGTATGGCAACCTGGCTATCTGCAGTTGGGTCTGTAATGTGAAATTAGGGATCAGAAAATTCATCCAAGCCCCAACAGATGTGAGAAAAGGTGTAATCCATTGACATTTACCACTTTTATAATGTAGTTATCCCTACAAATGTAACAGAAGCAGTTTGATACAGAAAATGATTGAACGGTAGCCACCATCTTGTTTTTGGTCATGTGACCCAGCGGATGTAGCTATGGGTACAATCTGGGCTTTGATTTACTCATTCCCTTCCTGTCATGTAAAATGGACTACTTTTACTTTTACTTTTTGAATTTATTGGGATGCACCCATAATGCAATAGGTGGACACCCATTGGCCAGCATGGGCATACCAGGGTGGTTGGTTATAGCACCCTGGCTATCTGCAAGTGGGTCTGTAATGTGAAATTAGGATCATAAATTCATCCAAGCCCCTGCAGATGTATGAAAATGAGTAATCCATTGACATTTACCAATTGTATAATGTTGTTATCCCTACAAACATGTAACAGAAGCAGTTTGATACAGAAAATGTTTTGAATGGTGTCAGCCATCTTGTTTTTGGTCATGTGACCCAGGGGATGTAGCTATGGGTACAGTCTGTGCCTTAATTTACTCATTCACTTACCTGTCAGTAAAACAGGCTACATCTTACTTTTGCTTTCTCAATTTATTGGAATGTAACCCATAATGCAATAGGTGGACACTCCATTGGTCAACATGGGTATACCTAGGGTGGTTGGCATGCACCAGCTATATCCTGGTGGGTCTATAAAGTAAAATTAGTGATCATAAATTTCATCCAGGCTCGGCAGATGTAAGAAAGGTGTAATCCATTGACATTTATGACTTTTATGATGTAGTTATCACAATAAATGTGTAAGAAGCAGTTTGATACAGAAAATGATTGAACAGTAGCCGCCATCTTGTTTTTGGTCATGTGACCCAGGGATGTAGCTATGGGTACAGTCCGGCCTCGATTTACTCATTCACTTCTCTGTCATGTAAAACGGGCTACTTTTACTTTTACTTTTGAATTTATTGTCATGCACCCATATTGCAATAGGTGGACACCCATTGGCCAGCATGGGCATACCATGGGTAGTTGGGTATGGCAACCTGACTATCTGCAGGTTGGTCAATAATGTGAAATTAGGGATCAGAAAATTCATCCAAGCCCCAACAGATGTAAGAAAAGGTGTAATCCATTGACATTTATTACTTTTATAATGTAGTTATCCCTACAAATGTGTAACAGAAGCAGTTTGATACGAAAATGATTGAATGGTAGCCACCATCTTGATTTTGGTCATGTGACCCAGGGATGTAGCTATGGTACAGTCTGGGCCTTGACTTACTCATTCATTTCAGTGTCAGGTAAAACAGGCTACTTTTTACTTTTACTTTTTGAATTTATTGGCATACCACATAATGCAATAGGTGGACACCCACTGGCCAGCATGGACATACCAGGGTGGTTGGGTATAGCACCCTGGCTATTTGCAAATGGGTCTGTAATGTGAAATTAGAGATCAGAAAATTCATCAAGCCCCTGCAGATGTAAAAAATGCGTAATCCATTGACATTTACCACTTTTATAATGTTGTTATCCCTACAAACGTGTAACAGAAGCAGTTTGATACAGAAAATGTTTGAATGGTGTCAGCCATCTTGTTTTTAGGTCATGTGACCCAGGAGATGTAGCTATGGGTGCAATCTGATCTTTGATTTACTCATTAACGTCCCTTCATGTAAAACAGGATACATCTTACTTTTCCTTTCTCAGTTTATTGGTATGTAACCCATAATGCAATAGGTGGACACCCTTGGCCAGCATGGACATAACTGGGGTGGTTGGATATAGCACCCAGCTGTCTGCAGGTGGGTCGTAATATGAAATTAGGATCAGAAATTTCATCCAAGCCCTGCAGATGTAAGAAAAGTTGTAATCATTGAGATTTACCAGTTGTATAATGTAGTTCTCCCACAAACATGTAACAGAAGCAGTTTGATACAGAAAATTATCAAATGGTAGCTGCCATCTTGTTTTTGGTCATGTGACCTAGGGGATGTAGATATGGGTACAGTCTGGGCCTTGATTTACTCATTCACTTCTCTGTCATGTAAAACAGGCTACTTTTACTTTTACTTTTTGAATTTATTGCATACACCCACAATGCAATAGGTGGATACCCCACTGCCAGCATGGGCATACCAGGGTGGTTGGTTATGGCACCCTGCTATCTGCAAGTGGGTCTGTAATGTGAAATTAGGATCAGAAAATTCATCCAAGCCCCTGCAGAAGTAAGAAAATGTGTAATCCATTGACAGTCACCACTTTTATGATGTTGTTATCCCTACAAATGTGCAACAGAAGCAGTGTGATACAGAAAATGTTTGAATGGTGTCAGCCATCTTGTTTTAGGTCATGTGACCCAGGGATGTAGCTATGGGTACAGTCTGTGCCTTGATTTACTCATTCACTTCCCGTCATGTAAAACAGGTACATCTTACTTTTCCTTTCTCGATTTATTGGAATGTAACCCATAATGCAATAGGTGGACACCCCATTGGTCAACATGGGTATACCAGGGTGGTTGGGTATGGCACCCCAGCTATATGCTGGTGGGTCTATAAAGTAAAATTAGTGATCATAAATTTCATCCAAGCCCCAGCAGATGTAAGAAAAGGTGTAATCCATTGACATTTACCACTTTTATAATGTAGTTATCACAATAAATGTGTAAGAGAAGCAGTTTGATACAGAAAATGATTGAATGGTAGCCGCCATCTTGTTTTTGGTCATGTGACCCCTTGGATGTAGCTATGGTACAGTCTGGGCGCTGATTTACTCATTCACTTCTCTGTCATGTAAAACAGGCTACTTTTTTACTATTCTTTTTGAATTTAGTAGCATGCCCCATAATGTAATAGGTGGTCACCTCATTGGCAGCATGGACATACCAGGGTGGTTAGGTATGGCACCGCTATCTGCAAGTGGGTCTGTAATGTGAATTAGGGATCAGAAATTTCATCCAAGCCACTGCTGCCATAAGAAAGGGTGTAATCCATTGACATTTACCACTTTATGATCTAGTAATCTCAATAAATGAGTCACAAGCATTTTGACACAGAAAATGGCTGGATGGTGTCAGCAATCTTGTTTTTGGTCATGTGACCCTGGGTAGGTAGCTATAGGTGTAATCTGGCCCTTGATTTACTCATTCACTTCCCTATCATGTGAAACAGGCTACTTCTTTTTTTCTTAATGTATTTTTCTGTGGCGTGCCCATAATCCAATAGGTACCCCTCATAGGCCAGCATGGCCTACCATAGGTGGTCCGTTCTGGTCACCTCATAATCTGTAGGTAAGAAACCAATGTGAAATTTGTGTTTATATAAAGAATTTGTAGCCTGAAAGTGAAAATTAGTTACATTTTAGACAACAATTTTTATCAGTGATGCAACCGATCTTAACGTTTTTACAAACTTCAATATTTTTTGCGAATACAAATTCGGAAAAACAGTCGAAATTTCACTAAATAAACATATATATCTCCAAATGTCTTTGTTGGAAACGTTATATTTTCACTTTGAATTATAGTTATGTTAGTTTCTTACTACCTTGACAAAAAAAGTTTACCAGGGAATTAAGAAAAATTATGTAATAACGTCATAACCGATAAGTGTACAAATCCAGTGAAAAAACCTCTGGCAGCAGGGATATGCAATTTTCAGAAAAACCTTGGCAGTGTAAGGGTTAAAATGGGGATTAAAAGAGCAACAAAATTATGCATTAAGCAGGTTAGCAAGAGAAAAAGGAAGAGGAGGCCATTATGGTTTTCCAAAGAGGCAGCAAAGAAAGTGAAAGACAAAAGATTGCATTCAGGCAATACATAAAGACACAGGCAGAAGGGATAGGGAGAAGTACCAGGAGAAGTAAAGGGAGGCAGGGAGGCCAGTAAGGGAAGCCAAAGTTCAGACAGAAGAGCAGACTTCAAAATCAGTGGGTAGAGGCGACAAAATCTTTTACAGGTACATAAGTGAAAAAAGAAAGGCAAAGGGAGGGATAGTGGGACTGAAAGGGGAGGATGGGGGCCGCGTGGAGGATGAAAACAGTAAAGTTGACATATTGTACAGGTATTTTTGCTCAGTCTTTACTGAAGAAGAGGAGGGTAATGGGTCTGAATGGAGTACAAGGGGTGGGAATGTTACAGAAATGGACACAAGTCCCTTTACACGAGAAAGGGTCTTGAAGGAACTGGAAGTAATAATAGTTGATAAAGCAATGGAGCTAGATGGGGTGCACCCCAGGGTCCTTAAAGAAGTAAGAGATGTGGTGGCTGATCCTCTGGCTATCCTGTTTAGCCAATCACTGGAAACAGGAGAGGTACCCAAAGACTAGAGGACAGCAGATGTAGTCCCCTTATACCAAAAGTGGGAACAAAGAGGAAGCGGGGAACTACAGACCAGTCAGCATCACCTCAGTAGTGGGGAAGATCATGGAAGCACTACTGAAGGAGAGATTGGTGGAACATTTGGTTGTCAGTGGACTACAGGACCCAAAGCAGCATGATTTCACCAGGGGGAGGTCATGCCAGATCAACCTCATTGAATTTTTTGACTGGGTGACTAGGGAGGTGGATCAGGAGAGGGCAGTGGACATGGCCTATCTGGACTTCAGCAAAGCCTTAGACACTGTGCCACATAGAAGACTATTACACAAACTGGGGAATACAGGTGTGGGCAGGACAGTAGTGTGGTGGGTAGGTAACTGACAGGGCGTCAGGACACAGAGGGTAGTGGTAAATGGCTGTCACTCCACAGAGGGAAGAGTGACCAGTGGGGTACCACAAGGATCAGTGCTGGGACTGGTCCTATTCAACATCTTCATCAGTGACATTATGCTGGACCTAGTAGGCAGAATTTCCCTTTTTGCTGATGACACAAAGCTCTGTAACAGAGTAGACACACCAGAGGGGTAGACAGAGTGAGAAGGGACCTGCAGAAACTTGAAGAATGGTCAGGGGTTTGGCAGTTGAAATTCAGTGCAAAGAAGTGCAAGATAACGCATATGGGGCACAAAAACCCTTGCACAATATATGAGTTGGGGGGTGAGGAAATAGCATGCACCAAACAGGAAAGGGATCTTGGGATTATCATCTCTGATGACCTCAAGGTAGGGAAACAAGGCAGCAGGTAAAGCAACTAGGATGCTGGGATGCATAGGCAGGGGCATCACCAGCAGGAAAAGGGAGGTCATAATTCCACTACACAAGACACTAGTGAGGCCCCACCTGGAGTACAGCGTACAGTTCTGGAGACCTTACCTACGTAAGGACATAGACAGGGTAGAGAAGGTTCAGAGTAGGGCAACAAAGATGGTGCATGGATTGCATCACAAGTCCTATGATGACAGGTTGAAGGAATTGAATATGTACTCCCTGGGGGAGAGGAGGGAGAGAAGGGACATGATAGAGACATACAAGTATCTTACAGGGAGGAACAGGGTGCAGGAATACACTATTTTTAAGCAAAAAAGATGTTCCAGGACTAGCAGGCATGCGATGAAGTTGGAGAGAGGATGATTCAGAGGAAACATGAGGAAGAATTTCTTCACAGAACAGGTGGTGGACAAGTGTAACACCCTGCCAGAGGAAGTGGTGGGGGCTGAAACAATCACGGGATTTAAGAATGCATGGTATAGACATAAAGGAATTCTGGAGGTCAGGGGTAAGGGGCAATAGACTTCTACGAAAACATAAACTAAACTTACAAGCTCAAATGTGCAGACTGGGTGGGCCATAAGCCCTTATCTGCCAACACTGTCTATGTATCTATGTATTCTGTATTAGTAGAAGAAGTTAACTAAGAAAAAGAAAACAATTATCTGGTACTGTAAATCTACTCTATGTTACTGTTCAATTAATCCTTTTTGGTTTTTAAGACTTCTATAAACAGTTCAATCATACTGTATGTCAATTATATTCTATAACCCTGCATGGAAATGCTACTCTATATTGAAAAGAACACTTTGTGTGTTAGCTTAAGCTGACTTGCTTAGGGTTGCACAGTATGAACTGGGACCTATAGGAATCAAATCCAGGTCTGCTAGATGGTACCATACACACTTATGTGGGAGACCCAGAACCAGTTAACTCAGTCCCATGTCAAGATATGTATAGCAGGATGCATTGGCCATGTGTAGATTTCTGCCAATCAGCACTGCACAAGAGGAGGTCTACCAGCTGCAGACAGCACGGATACTGCCAAAGGAGAATGCAAGCCACTGCTGAAAGCCAGGACTGTCTGTTTCGCATCCACCGTAGAAATGACAATATGTGCAGTATATGACTAAGACTGAATGCTGAACAGAGTATGAAATGGAGATCTTAGCAGCATTTGAAAAGACAAGAGATTTTGTGTTTGGTACCCATCTGACTCTGTAGTTAGGATGACATGTGGCTCATGCCATTAATTAACTTAACTGTGTCTGACATATTATCTGGTTTTACTTCTAGCTGGGTAAGATCTTTTATATATACAATAGATAATGAACACAGTACAAGTTGAATGTAAGGTTTGGACTCCATTCAAAAGAAATGGCAGTTATGTACAGATATTTCATTACACTGAGTGGCATGTCTCTAAGACAGTTCCGATCAAAATGACAGTTACACCGTAAACTGAAAGGGAAACTGCAATTTTCTTTTTATCAAATTAGACATATTTTACTTGAAAATGCTTGGCAGTTAGTCAGAAAAGTATAATTCATGTTGTTGGCTGCACCTTGCCCTATCACCCTCCACCCCTCCTTAGTAAATTTCACCAATTTTAACCATTCTTTTTCAGAAACAGTTGTACATTGGGTTCCACAACCATGACCCTTCTCCATGAGGTCTCACAACATGAATGTACAGTAGATACAGGACATCAACCTCCACCACCACCACCACCACCACCACCAACACCATGTGATGCTGCAGTTCAAATCCATGCCACATAATAGTCAGGTAGGGATTATTTATTCTGGGCACCGCTTTTCTGATTTTTTTATTTATTTATTTATTTTTATTTTAATGGTATCGGAATTGCTAATTTACAAAGGCTCCTCATCATTGAACATTAAACCATATGGACAAGACAAAATAACATGAAATACAGAGAAAATAAAATACAGTGTAAAAGGAAATTCCTATACAGGGTGGTAGCTAAAGATATGACAATTGAGGCTGTACAGGGTGATAGCTAAGGTTATGGTGCTTATTTTATAATGTGAAACTAGTGGTCAGAGCAGGAAGTAACATATATTAATGATGCAGTAACATGTCAGGGTAGGGTCCCTAGGGTGATGCCTTTGCTACAGGTAGTTACAGCTACAGGAGTTAATCAGATGTAGCCAAAGGGAAGTTTTAAAGGCCCAGTCCTTTGTTGAGTGGAGATGGATGCCGGGAAGGCATTATATCAGGAAGGGCTCTGTAGTGAAAAAGACCATTGGGTAAGGGAGGTCCTGACTTGGGCACAAAAGGGAGGGCTTGGCAGAACTTTGAGTGGAGATAGTGGGGGAGAGACATGAATGATGGTATCCAGACCAGGGGGGGCAAGGCCAATAGTGACTTTCTTGGCAAGGAGGCATGAGTGGTATAGCAGCCTCTCATCGAAGTAAAGAACATTTGCCAAGGAGTACAGAGTGCAGGTAAGAGTTAGTCTACTGGACCCACTGAGTAGCTGGTAGGCTTTATTTAGTGAGAGTTTAATTTTATTGAGAGCAGTATTGTCCGTAGCACAATATATTGGGAGTCTATAGTCAACGAGGGATGGTAAAGAGGAGGAAATGGCCTGCCTTAGGGCATCATGGGGGATGCAACTCCTGTGATGATAGAGGAGGCCAATACATGCGTTAACAGCAGAGCAAAGTGTGTGGATATGGTCGCGGAAAGAGAGTGTAGGGTCAAATGTCATGCCAAGGTATTTAAAGGAGTTCATCAGGTCAATGAGGAGAAGTTGGCTGGATAGGATATAAAGTGGGGAGACTTTGTGCTTATTTTGGTGGTTGTCTTCTTCAGGTTAAGCGCAAGTCTATTGTCAGCAAACCAGCTTTCAGTCTGGGAGAAGGATTTTGGAGGGCGGTTTGAAGATGGATGGTTACAGCATGAGCAGAGAAGAGGACCGCATCATTGGCAAAGAGAATAACATGGTATTGGGTTGAGAGTTTAGGTACAGGCTGAAAAGTAGGGGCCCCAGGATAGACCCTTGGGGGGGTCCCCTAGTGAACAGGATGGTTACCAAAGAGGGTATTGTCAATCTTAACTCACTGAGAGAGGGAGGACAGTTCATTGGAAAACCAAGCATGGACATCCTGGGAAAAACCTAGCTGAAGGAGGGAGGAGAGGAGAAGGGGTGGTTGACATCATCAAATACTTTCTAGAGGTCATTGAAGACTGCACCTGCAAAGTGCCCCTTATCAAGAGCAGAGTGTAAGCAAGTGTAAGCAAGTAGAGAATTCAATGAGGGCAGTGGTTTTGCAATGGCCATGGCAGAAACTGTGTTGCTACCAGCAGAGGAGGTTGTGAGAGGAGAGGAAGTCACTGAGCTGATCAGCTACTATATTTTCTAAGTCCTTGGGGGGGGTAGTATGGATATGGGTCTGTAGTTCTGGGGGAGGTATGGTCACCATTTTTGTGTATGGGAGAGATGACTGTGGTTTTCTGGGTGAGGGGAAACTAACTAAAGCAAAGGAAGTGATTGAGAAGGTAGGTCAGGAGGAGAGAACGGCATCCAGGACTAGGCAGAGAAGCGTTGGGTCTATGGAGTCAGTACTGTAGCTGGAGCCTTCAGGGCATTGAGGTGGGCTTGGCTTCCATGAGGGGAGAGGGCATGAAAGTAGAAGAGGGGGTGGGAGGGTGAGCTGTGGAGTGGACAGGGTTGAAGAAGTTGGCACAACCAGGATGGGGGCAGATCAGAAGCACATAATAAGGAGGACTTGCATGACAAAGGGTATGAGGTAAGGCTGAAAGAAGTAAACCTGTACTTTCTGGATCAGCGGAGAATAAGATGGGATCTCCTCTTAATGCACAAAATTTCCACTGATAGTGAATTATTGACTCAGCTGGGAATGTCATATAGTCAATGG
This sequence comes from Neoceratodus forsteri, assembly GCA_016271365.2. NCBI lineage: Eukaryota > Metazoa > Chordata > Ceratodontiformes > Ceratodontidae > Neoceratodus > Neoceratodus forsteri. Next base: position 882,820,389 of record CM057459.1, read on the forward strand.
GACTGTAATCTTAGAAGTCATAAACAGAAACTGACACTTACATATCCCAGAACTAATAAAAGGCATTAACTATACTCAAAGAATTATCCCACTATGCAATTCACTTCCTAGTTCAATAGTAGAATCTTCCAACTTTATTAAATTCAAACAGAGCCTTGATTGCCACATATTTTAAACCAGGGATGATGTACCAGCTTAGCTGGAGATATACATATATGGGCTATGGCCTTCTGTATATCTACTTTTCCTAGTATGAATCCTAGTAAGTTTTACACACAAGACTATTTATATGCAGAATAGTCATTAAACAATATATTTTAAAATGAATAGACTTATTAACGCTAAATGACATAACATGAATAGAGTGATTTTTCTTCCTATCTCATACAATGAGGGTCTTATTACTGATGACTGGGGATCGCCGATGGGGATGTGGACTGTTGGGAAACTTACTGGAGAAAGTCAAATTACCAACACAATTTAAACTGAAAATAGCTCCACCTGGCACATTTCAGCTGCAGATAACTGGAAGTCGATTAACTGATGTCAGCATACTTTACCACTTACTGCCATGTTAATGAGTCATTGCTCGGTACCACCAGTATACCACTCAGTACACTGCTCATATCTCGGTATACCTTGGTACAGAGCATCTTTTCTATAACAACCACTGTAGATGGTATTTCATCTATGATTCTTGGAAATATGTGCTGTCTAGAACCAGTGTCTGCATCATGGCACTTTCATCACTGTTTTCAAGCACTGCTAATATTTAGTGTGTCTAAAAACAATCCACCTCTTTGAATTGTTGAACAATATTTCTCGAGAGTGGAGTATCAAGCATGTGGAGTCCCTCATGTTCACATACTGATGTGGGTAAAGGATGCACCACGCATTGGTGACAGTGATGGCTAAACGGTTCTGAAGTTCATTATGCAGTACATTACTTGTCAAATTCCTTAAAGACGACAGTCCAACATTATGGCAGCTTGTCCAGAAGTTCCAGAGCCATCTTTGTGGCAAGTACTGTTGATGAACCATGTAATAGGGGCTGTGTGTATCCTGGAATGAGCACACTTTCTCTTTAAATCAAATCTGTTGCAACAGTAATTCTTTGTCTTGTACTATTCTAATTCTTCTCCCTGTGTTCCCCAACTATCAGGAAGGCCACCTGTAGTTGTGCTGTGTATCCCTATTTTCTTTCCTTCTTTCATTTCTTTTTGCTCTTCCATGTGTGCACTGTGCCCCTGATTACACCTTTAAATCATTTAGCTAGAACAAACCCAGTGAAAACAGCCCTTATTTGCCTTCTTGTGTAGCTTAGGGTTTGAAACTACAGGTTGAAATGAAAGACAAGCTGAGTGTCTTTCTGGCTGCTTCTGTCACCCTCCTAGCAAAATAAACTGCAGAGATGATTTTTTTTTAACAAAATAGAATGTGTGCACAAAGTAACCTGTAGTTTGGTTCTTCAGTTAATGTTATCTGCAGTTTAAAGTTCAGTGTTAAAATGAGGCTGCTTGGTGCTTGCTATTTTCTGTGTGATAGACTGAAAATAAGCATGTTTGTCTCCTCAGGCTTTTGCAGCCCATTTTGTTTTGTTTCTTTTTAAAACACATTTCTTTCTGAAAAGAGACTCTTGTATGTTAACAGACTTATGCTTTGTATGCTATGTTTTAAGTAAAAGAAAACTTGTACTGCTGTGCTAGAAAATATAGTCTTACCTATTTAGTGTTTCTTACAGCCTGGGCTCTCCTCCATCCCTCTGACTCTGTTATAGGGCCAGGCAGCCATTTTCTCAGTTTGTTTATAGTCAGAAGTGATGGGAGGAGCCTGACTGTTTGGAAGTGCACACATAGAAAGGATTTCCCTTATTATTATTACTACTAGCTTATGTCATTGTGTTTCTAATAAACTATTGTAGGTTTTCTTTAACTCTAATCTAAAAAGTAAATGTTCTGGAAGATTTTAGTCTTTAGTTATAAAAAGGGTGGAGCCTAGTTGGTCACCTGATCCTAGTCCAGTATAAAAGGACCAGGTCTGGGAGCATTTTTTTAGTTGGTGATAGGGTGCTGACCCTATCAGACCACTAGCTCTTTTCTAGGTGGGATTTTGTTTCCATTTGAAGCTATTCTGAACTGTTATGCCTTTATTTGATGTCTTCTTGTTTATGATTATTTTCTTTTGATGAAATCAGTCCGCTTTTGTTTATTTCCATTGTATGAATAAATACTTATTTTATTTTGCATCCTGACACTGTGTTGGACCTCCTTACTATCCACATTTACACTTGGTGTCAGAAGTGGGATAGCAGTGGATATTGTCCAAAAATATACAGGAGGTGTCAGATGCAGAGGGACAAGGCAGAAGATTCCATGGCCAGTGGTGTTCTGACAAGGACAATGGCAGAGCAGCTACAGATTCCACTGAACCCTGGCCTAGGGGATGTAAGAAAACGAGAGGCCAAGACCGAGAAACAAGAGGAAGGAGCTACAGGAGGGGAAGATGTCTCTAGTGGTTCTGAAGAAGAAGAGACTCCCCCCAGCAAGATGGAGGACTTGTTAAGATGTTTTTTTGTAAAGCAAATTGACATGGAGAAACAAAGAGAAAGGGACCGTCTGCAAAGTGAAGCAAGGTGGGTGGATACATTGTGGCCCATTCAGGCCCTAGGGGCCATTCATCAGAATTCATCTAATGATGGCCCAAAAGTCATTAAACTTTCTAAATTAGCAGAGAATGATGACATTGAGGCCTACATAACAACATTTGAGAGGGTGGCTACTGCCTGTGGTAGCCTCAGGACCAGTGGGTAGTCCAACTAGACCCCTATCTCACTGGAAAGGCCCAATTAACTTACAGCCATGTTGAGACTAGTCATGCCACTGACTATGGTCATGTGCGTCAAGCAATCTTAAAGTGCTACAATATAAGCATAGAGACTTATAGACAGAGGTTTCGGACTTTCTGGTACCAGTCAGCGGATTCCCCACAGGAGGCATATGTGAGATTGCAAGATCTATGCAAGAAGTGGTTGCAGCCTTCTGTGAAAACCATGGACCAGGTTATTGAATCGGTTGTCTTGGAACAATTCATCAAGATCCTGCCACATGACGTTGCAGATGTGGGTGAGAGAGCACTGTCCAGAAACAGCAGAGAAAGCAATCAACCTAGCTGAGGACTTCTTGACTGCCCGCCCATCATGTCAGAAAGAACATACCTGGACCAGTGCCTCCTCACCCACAGTAAGGCCTATGCATTCTACTTCTTTTAATAAGGTTTCTAGTGACACTAGTACTGTTAGATTGGATAAGCCTATAAGACGTTACAATCCTGACATTGTCTGTCATGAGTGTCAAATGAAGGGTCACATAGCTAGATTCTGCCCAAAGAGAAAGAGTGACCCTACACATCTAGCATTGGCCAACTGGGGGCAATACATGACACCAATTACCATAGAAGGGAAGGAAGTGCTTGGACTGGTTGACTCGGGGGAGTAGGCAAACTTTAGTCCGGACTGATCTTGTACAAGCAGAAAATACTCTGAACCACAAGACAGGAGTCACTTGCATTCATGGTGACGTGCACTTCTACCCCCTTAAAGAGGTAAATGTGACCATGCAGGACCAAACGCAACAGATACGGGTAGGTCTGGTGCCACGTTTGCCGGTACCTGTAATATTGGGACATGATTTTCCTCATTTTCAAACTCTCCTAACATCTGTTACTTTAGTGTGTGCTGTCACAACACGGGCTCAGGCCAAACAGGAACAGTGTATTTCAAAGGAGTTTCCTTTGAGGAGGAACTGTATGACATGCCTGGAACACCAGAAAGTCCAAATGAGAGAAGAGAAGAGAAGAGATAAATATCAATGGACTTTAAAGAAGGACTTGATAGATGATGAGACATTATTGAAATGTACTGAAAATGAGTCTTTTATTAATGATCAGAAACAAGATAGTACATTAACACCCTTATTTTCACAGGTGGATCCTGAGGGAAGGATTCTATAACTCCAGCTTTAAAATCCAAAATAAAAGACTGTATAGACAATGTACTAATCCTAAGACTGGGGAATGTGTGGATCAGCTGGTAGTTCCTACACAGTACCGGGCTAACCTAATGTACTTGGCCCATGATATTCCTTGTGCAGGGCATGCAGGAGGGACAGGACTCTCAGTAGGCTGCTCGGCATTTCTTTTGCCAGGTATCCATGAACCATAGCAGACTACTGTAAGAGCTGTAGTGCTTGCCAGAAAGTGGCTCTTACAAACAAAAAGGACAAAGTCCCTCTGCAACCGCTGCCACTGGTGTCCGTTCCCTTTGAACGGATTGCCATGGATATCATAGGCCCACTACCTAAAAGTAAAAAAGTAATAGATTTGTGTTGGTGATTTGTGATTATGGTACGAAATATCCAGAGGTTATTCCCCTGCGTACTGTTACAGCAGAAAAAATAGCAGAAGAATTGCTGAAGTTTTTCAGTAAGGTTGGAATACCCAAGGTAATACTAACAGTTAGGGGTACAAACTTTTGTTCCATCTTGCTGAAACGACTCTACCAAGCCCTAGGCGTGGAAGCTGTGTACACCTCCCCACACCACCCCCAAACAGATGGATTAGTAGATTGTTTCAATAAGACACTGAAAAAGATGATTCAGAAGTATGTATCAGACGAGGGAAAGCACTGGGATCTCTACTTGCCACTCCTTCTGTTCACATATAGAGAAGTGCCTCAGGCGCTCTACTGGTTTTCACCATTTGAGCTATTATACGCAAGAACCTAGGGGCCTTCTAGATGTCATTAAGGAACAGTGGAGAATGGTAATCATGTAGAGACACCTACCACCTTGAATAGCAAGGCCCAAACTGAGGAAAAGATAGCCAACTCAGTTAAGAAGGGGGATAAAACCTTTTATAGGTACATTAGGGAGCAAAGAAAGACTAAGGCAGGGATACCGAGGCTGAACAAAGAGGAAGGTGGTTGGGCAGAGAACGACAGTGAAAAAGCAGAGATACTGAACGAATACTTCTGCTCAGTATTCACAATGGAAAAGCAGGGGGAAATACCTAATCCGGTCAATAGAAGCACTTTAGATAGGGGGGTTGATATTAGTCCTTTCACAGAAGAAAGGGTTCTGAAAGAACTCTTAAAACTGAAGGTGGATACAGCAATGGGGCCTGATGGGATTCACCCCAGAATTCTAAAAGAACTAAGGGAAGATTTAGTAACACCACTGACTACCCTTTTTAATAAATCATGGGAGGATGGGGTGGTACCTGAGGACTGGAGGAGGGTGGATGAGATTCCCCTTCACAAAAGTGGGAGCAAGACAGAGGCAGGAAACTACAGACCTGTCAGTTTGACCTCAGTGGTAGGGAAAATTATGGAATCACTTCTGAAGGAAAGAATTGTTGAGTACCTAGAGGCCAGTGGGGCACAGGACCCAAGGCAGCATGGATTCACAGCGGGAAGGTCATGTCAGACAAATCTAATTGATTTATTTGACTGGGTGACCAAAGCAGTAGACCAGGGAGGGCCTGTGGACATGGCTTACCTAGACTTTAGCAAGGCATTTGACACAGTCCCGCACAAAAGATTAATAAACAAATTAGCCAGCCTGGGAGTGGGTCCCAGGGTGGTAGCCTGGGTAAAACACTGGTTGGACAACAGGACACAGTGGGTAATAGTAAATGGAGTCCACAGTGAAGAAAGGAGGGTTACTAGTGGGGTACCACAGGGTTCAGTACTGGGGCCGGTCCTTTTTAATGTCTTTATAAGTGACATTGCAGAGGGACTGGAAGGGAAAGTATGTCTCTTTGCAGATGACACAAAGATCTGCAACAGGGTTGATACACAAGGTGGGGTGGAAAGGATGAAAAGGACTTGGCAAGGTTGGAGGAATGTTCAAATGTATGGCAGCTTAGATTCAATGCAAAGAAATGCAAAGTAATGCACCTGGGAAACAAAACCCAGGGAAGAATACACAATGGGGTGATATACTGACAACAACAAAAATGGAAAGGGACCTGGGGTAGTCATATCAGATGACCTAAAGGTGGGCGGCAATGTGAGAAGGCAGTAAGAAGGGCTGGGGATACTGGGATGCATAGGGAGAGGCGTCACCAGTAGAAAACAGGAAGTTGTTGGCCCTCTGTACAGACAGTTGGTAAGACCACATCTGGATTACTGTGTACAGTTCTGGAGACCCCATCTTCACAAAGACATAAACAGAGTGGAGGCTGTCCAGAGGAAGGCAACCAAAATGATGCAGGGTCTGCATCAGAAGACATATGAAGAAAGACTAAAGGAACTAAAAATGTATAGCCTCGAGGAAAGGATGGAGAGGGGGGACATGATAGTAACTTTCAGGTACCTCAAGGGAATCAACAAAGTCCAAGAGGGTAGCATCTTTCAGAAAAGGAAACGTTCAAAAACAAGGGTGCACAATTTGAAGATAGAGGGGGGACAGCTAAGAGGTAATGTGAGGAAGTATTTCTTCACAGAGAGTGTTGTGGATACATGGAACAGCCTTCCTGAGGAGGTCATAGAGTCAAAAACAGTGGGGGAATTCAAGAATGCATGGGACAGACATAAAGGAATTCTAGTGGGGGGTAGGAGTAAGTAGGCTGTTGGTTAACTAGGATCTGCAGCTTATCCATTAGGTAGGGAAATGGGCAGACTAGGTGGGCCAAGCGGTCCTTATCTGCTGTCAAATTCTATGTTTCTATGTTTCTATGAATATGTCACCCAGATGCATCAAAGGTAGCCAAATATGCTCAACTAGCACAAGAACAGAATCAGGAAAAGCAGCAGTACCAGAAAGAGAGATATGAACAAGGAGTAGGGAGTAAACAGTTCCAGCCAGGAGATCGTGTCTTACTGTTACTACCTTCCTCTGACAACAAGCTCACTATGAAATGGCAGGGTCCATATGTTGTAATGGAGACAAACTGGGCCTGTTAATTTTGAAATTGAGGTACCAGATAAAAGACAGAAAGTGAAAGTGTACCATGCTAACTTACTTAAAAATGGTGTGAGCGAGTTGAATCTGATGTACCCTCAAATATGTACGTTTGCCCTGTTCAGTCCGAGAAACTGAGTTGGATCTTGCTTACAAGATGTTGGACACAGTATTCAAGCTCCAATGGAAGTTAACCCCGCACTTACAAAAAAACAGAAAGCAGAGCTAGATACCCTGTTACATCAGTTTGACAGTACTTTCACCTGTATATCAGGAAGAACGGGCGAAATAAAGCACCACATTCATGTAACCCAGGAATCACCTATTAGGGTTAAGCCCTACAGATTACCTGAAAAAGTAAAAGATGATGTTGTAAAAGAGATACAAAAAATGAAAGAAATGGGGGTGATAGAAGAGACCAACAGTGATTGGGGCTTCCCTATGGTAATTGTACTGAAAAAAGAGGGAGGGGTTAGGATATGTCTGGATTTTCGCAAGTTAAATACAATATCTAAATTTGATGATTATCCTATGCTCCGCATCGATGACATCATCAATCGCCTCGGTCAAGCCCAGTACATCACCACATTAGATCTCACAAAAGGGTACTGGCAGATCCCATTGGATGTGGAGGCCAAGAAAAAGACTGCCTTCAGTACCCCCATTGGATTGTTTCAATTTGTTACAATGCCATTTGGCCTTCACTGTGCCCCTGCTACTTTTCAACAGCTCTTGGACAAGATTCTTAGACCACACATGTTATACAGTGCAGTCTACCTGGATGATGTGATAATATTTAGCCCCACATGGGAAGAACATCTGAAACATCTAAATGCAGTACTGAACACTATTACCCAGGTAGGCCTCACCATTAATCCTACAAAGTGCTCTATAGCAATGACAGAGACAAGATACTTAGGCTTTGTAAACTGGCCAAGGACAGGTAAAACCCGAAATAGGGAAGGTGGACGCTGTAGCTAAAAGTCCACGACCAGTAACTAAAAAACATGTTCAGTCCTTCCTAGGCCTGGCTGGTTATTACTTACGTTTTGTCCCTAATTTCGCTACCATTGCTAGCCCTCTGATAGAATTGACTAAGAAAAACAGACCTACAATGGTAGCTTGGTCACCAGCCTGTGAAGAGGCGTTTTGTGCTATCAAAGCTGCCTTATGTTCATCCCCCATATTAAAGAGTCCAGATTTTGCCAAAACTTTTATTGTGCAGACCGACGCTTCCAATACTGGTTTTGGTGCTGTATTATCCCAGATACAGGATGAAGAAGAACATCCTGTAATCTATATAAGTAGAAAGCTGCATCTGAGAGAGACCAAATATTCTGCTATAGAAAAAGAATGTTTGGCCCTAAAGTGGGCAGTAGAGACTCTGAGATACTATTTGTGGGGTATAGAATTTGAAGTGTGGACCAATCATAATCATCTTTGTTGGATCCATATAATGAAGGAGAAGAATCCGAGGATTATGAGGTGGTACCTGGCTTTACAGCCATATAAATTGTTAGTAAAACACAGATCTGGGACCGCAAATAGCAATGCAGATTTTATGTCTCAGTTTGGGGCAGATATAACTGCATAGACAGAATTAGACCTCGGTAATGATTGATAAAAGTTGGAGGGCAACCTCTGAATTATTTTTATTTGAGTTTAAGGGACCCGAGGCGGAGCTTTGAAGTGGGTGTGCTGAAGCTCCATCCCTCCTTGTGAGAGATCTATTTCTTCTGTCTGTAAGTAAAAGCAGTAAAAAAAAAAAAAAAAGGAAAGTTCCTTTAGAGAAAGCCCTGTCTGTTGGCTTCCTCTTAAGTGGTGAGGAGTATGTAATAGGGGCTGTGTGTATCCTGGAATGAGCACGCTTTCTCTTTAAATCAAATCTGTTGCAACAGTAATTCTTTGTCTTGTACTATTCTAATTCTTCTCCCTGTGTTCCCCAACTATCAGGAAGGCCACCTGTAGTTGTTCTGTGTATCCCTATTTTCTTTCCTTCTTTCATTTCTTCTTGCTCTTCCATGTGTGCACTGTGCCCCTGATTACACCTTTAAATCATTTAGCTAGGACAAACCCAGTGAAAACAGCCCTTATTTGCCTTCTTGTGTAGCTTAGGGTTTGAAACTACAGGGTGAAATGAAAGACAAGCTGAGTGTCTTTCTGGCTGCTTCTGTCACCCTCCTAGCAAAATAAACTGCAGAGATGATTTTTTTTAACAAAATAGAATGTGTGCACAAAGTAACCTGTAGTTTGGTTCTTCAGTTAATGTTACCTGCAGTTTAAAGTTCAGTGTTAAAATGAGGCTGCTTGGTGCTTGCTATTTTCTGTGGGATAGACTGAAAATAAGCATGTTTGTCTCCTCAGGCTTTTGCAGCCCATTTTGTTTTGTTTCTTTTAAACACATTCTTTCTGAAAGAGACTCTTGTATGTTAACAGACTTATGCTTTGTATGCTATGTTTTAAGTAAAAGAAAACTTGTACTGCTGTGCTAGAAAATATAGTCTTACCTATTTAGTGTTTCTTACAGCCTGGGCTCTCCTCCATTCCTCTGACTCTGTTATAGGGCCAGGCAGCCATTTTCTCAGTTTGTTTATAGTCAGAAGTGATGGGAGGAGCCTGACAGTTTGGAAGTGCACACATAGAAAGGATTTCCCTTATTATTATTACTACTAGCTTATGTCATTGTGTTTCTAATAAACTATTGTAGGTTTTCTTTAACTCTAATCTAAAAAATAGATGTTCTGGAAGATTTTAGTCTTTAGTTATAAAAAGGGGTGGAGCCTAGTTGGTCACCTGATCCTAGTCCAGTATAAAAGGACCAGGTCTGGGAGCATTTTTTTAGTTGGTGATAGGGTGCTGACCCTATCAGACCACTAGCTCTTTTCTAGGTGGGATTTTGTTTCCATTTGAAGCTATACTGAACTGTTATGCCTTTATTTGATGTCTTCTTGTTCATGATTATTTTCTTTTGACGAAATCAGTCTGCTTTTGTTTATTTCCATTGTATGAATAAATACTTATTTTATTTTGCATCCTGACACTGTGTTGGACCTCCTTACTATCCATGTTTACAAACCATGAAAAGTCTTAGCAAGAGGCATACTTAGTATCATTTTGGATTTCTGAGATCTGTGTGTGTGAGAATGGTCATATGAATGAGTTATTTTCTACAATACTGTATGATTTGAAAACAAAGTCTACGAACAGGGTTTATGAATGGCCCAGAAAGGAAAATAAGGTGCTCATTAATGACTGTAGCCTGGTTCTCTTGTTGACATTGCAAGCTAATATAGATATCCAATTAGTTGCTGACGACTCCTTGGCTCTGGTATAGAACGTGACATTGTACATTACCATAACTTCACGATTTTGGTCTCTGGATTTTTTAAACAGTATCACACCATGAATGTGGAGCATATGAAGCTAGTGACCATTTGTTTGGCACTTGCTTGTATGGAAAATCTGGAGCAATTTTCTACTTCAAAGTAAACTACAAGCAAAACCAGAGGCGTGTGATAAGGTTTCAAGAAACAGATTGAAGAGCTTGCATCTCACAGTCCTTCTTCCTTTGACATTGCGAGAAATAATTTGATTAATAAATATTACCCTCTATGACACAGTGCCATGGTAGATATGCATGTGTTTTACACTGCACAGTGGTATGACTACAAGGCTGGTTTTCTGTCTTACCCAGATAGTTCAGTGGGTTGCTGGCCATAGACGAGAGATGAGGGCTGTTTCAGTTGCCTGCTTTCATGTTTGGGATGGGGGGTGGGATGGTAGGACATTGTCTGAAGGGGTAAGGGGTACACTAGATCACCATGAATGAAACTTTTAATTCAGGGATTGGGGATAGGGAGGAGGGTACCTAAACAACCGGGGATAAATGTTTTGTTGCTTTGTTGTTTTCACTATATGGCAGAGGATCTGGATGGGGATGTGAACTGGAAGGGCATGATGTCCTAAACTGGTCAGTTCGGTGATTGGGTTATGGGAGGATCACTCACTTTCAAGGATTACTGGGATATATTTTTTAAATATGGGCAGGTGATCTGGTGGGAGGAGGAAGGCTAGCCACCAGGGATTATGGGGGCATTTAAAAAATGGTCTGTTGCTCAAGTGAGGGGAGGGAACACAAGCCATTAGGGGCTACAGGAGTATTTTCTTTTCAATATTGGGTGGGTGACTGGGTGGGGAAGGGACCACTAACCACCAGGGATTTTTCATTTTTGTTTAAGCAGAGAGGGGCAGCACTGGACACCACAGGTTACTTTTTTGGTTTTTGTCTGCCTCTAGGTGAGTGGAACAGGGTGCAAGTTCACCCCAAACTTTCAGAAGTGTTCTGATCTGCCACAGGGGGAAGTTTGGAAACTTTCATGAAGGTTGCAAAATTTCGCAGAAATTCTGCTATGGTGGAAAAAACAACGTCCACCCACCTCTAGTGATGTGAACCTATGAGAGATGCTCACCTATGTAGAAGTGTATCAAAATATGAGACAAAGTGGAGATCTTATGTACAAAACTTTACTTGATGAGACTCACATTGGAAATTTGTCATTTTCTAATGCATCATCAATAGTAATGGTACTTCCATTTCTGCTGCATGTGATGTCTTCTGTACAATGTACTCTGATACTGTACTTAGTGTGTGCTTGATGCAACTACTTAAGAAATGTGCTGAGTTTAGACAATTTATGTTGCAGAGACAAGAACAGCCAATTGTAACCCTGTAATCTCTTGACTGAATTGATGGTGTTTGCTCAAGTCAAAAGATGGTATCCAAGGTGAATGAGCATCTAAAAGAACTTACATATGATGTTTCACAGACAACTGGCCTAGAGGCTTGTTCTTACTGTCTGTAACAAACTCTGTTCAGAGCCAATATGACTGTTGAGCATTTTTAGGAGTGGTCAGAGCATTGAAAAGAATATGTGGTGCTCTCATTGCACCAGAGTCAGCTGTAATACTGCAGCACTATAGTACTGCACATGAGTGCTACTCCACACATGTGCAGTTTGTCCCAGAGTCAGCCTCATGCAACATGGCAGTGCTGACATAACTACGCCTAACAACCCAGTCCCTGGGTGGTTACTAGATTCCCTATTAGTACTAGACTTAGGCAGGTAGGAAAAGGCAGCTGGTGGGGAACTCCATTAGGGCTTTCTACATAATGACATCATTATTTACTCAGCTAGCCTGAGAGAAGAATGATTATGTCATTTAGAACTCTCACAGCAGCATAACCATTTTAGAGTCAGCTGCTCTCAGGGAGCTTAGAATGTTCATCAGTAAGTTCAAGTGTGGCAGTCAGAGTGGCAGGAGGTCTGCCATTGGGGCTCATTCAAAGGGAGTCCCGGTATTTCTCACCCTAGTTTGGTAAAATCTTCAGTTTTCCTGTGAAGTGGTGGAGACTGTTTGCCGGCAGGGCTCTTTAGTTTCACTCCAGGTGGAGTGAGAGGGACTGCAATTCTTATGGATCAAAGGGGAAATACCTTGAAGGTCCTGAAGTTCAGGACCTTAAGGAAGAACAATGAATAGAATTTGACAGCTGCCAGAGAAAAAAGGTGCCTTTTGTTGTTTCAATGACTGGGAGAAAGGAACAACTAATCTGTGAGTACAGAATCTGAGACTGTTCCCTGAGGAGTTGTCTGAGGTGTGTGTGCCCTAGATAAGGCTAGATCACACTGATCAGGACCTCTTTGACCACAACTGTGCTGAATTTAAAGTTAAAGTTGGGAGTCTTTAGCAATTCACTTGGGATTGGAGACTCATTTGGTGTAACCCTGAAGGAATGGCAGAGGCTGTTTGGAGCAAAGGGTGGGAGGAATGCCATCTGGACTTTCAGGCAGTGCTAACTGGCTCATGCATGGCCTTAGTGTTCCCTGGGCAAAGACCATGCATCAGGAGGATTTATAAGTGTATGGCACATCCCACAGATATACACTTTGGAAATGGAAATGTGTGGAAAATGTTTCAAGTGTGTTTCACATCCTTCAGATGTCCACTTTTGAAGAGAATGTGTTTTTGTGGAAAACAGTACTGCCTTGCAAAGTGTTCCTGTATTGCAATAACAAACCTTGGGGTGACAACTCTTGCCTTAAGTAAAATCTGTAAACAAAGCCATAGTGCAAAATCCCAGTTACTACTTTGGACATTCCACCTATTGCTTCTAGTGTGAACATAATTGGGTCCCCTCAGCAGTTAGGGCTAGCATATGCCTAGCATCCTCTCCCCTGGATCTGGTTATAAACAAAAAGGCTTATTTTAGTATGTACCTCCACCCCCATCCTCTAGATAATGAGCATGGTATACACTCCACCACTAGGGGTGGTACCATGTGCGTAGTTTTGTCAAAAGTAAATTTTATGCCATGTAGTTGACAGTAGTTCTCTTAAGGGAGCCAACTAGCCAAAGATGGCATGAGGTTTATATACATATGCACAATACTTGTGCATGTGCAGTTTAAGTCAGTAGCACCATGTTGCACATGGCAGCCATTACTTATGCAGTTGTGGAAAGGAAAAGTAGTGTTCCAGGAAGTGGGTATGTGTATGCAGCCTGTGGAGGGGAAGGGCTAAATAAACAGAATCACTGGAATCTATGCTGGAGCAATGTAGTAGAAAATCAGACAGTGGTATGGTTATGTGCTTCCACAGTGGTCTTATACAAATCTGATGATGGCATAACATCTGTGGAGCTTGGCCCACACAGACATAAAAATCAGACTCAGGAGGAGACTATTAACAAATTAAAGATCTAGTCTGGGATTTGCTCGTCATCACAGTCACTTTCTTATTCATTTCTATGCAGTAATTTCTGGTAAATGTGCCTTAACCATATTATTCTCAGTGCTGGTAGACTACTTCTGGTTTTCTCCTTATTGTAGTAAGTGGGAGAGTAGCAGTCTTGAAGCTGTAGCTGCTGGTGGTGGCATGCTCTGAAGAAAAGTGGTTCCTATGCTCATTTGCACATTTTAGAAATGACCCTTTCCTTATTTTTGCTGAAAAGACTGACCCCTTTAACACAAAAACAAGGAATCAGTTACAGCCTTCAACCCTCCCTCCTTCACCCTTTTTGCTTCAAGTGAGGAACAACATGATTATGGGTTTGCATCAGATGTACAGTGGCAGCCATAGATGCATAATATTGTTAAACAGTAATCAACTGTATGTAAAAGCTTTTTTTGAATGTGTGCTTTCTTAATGGTGTCAATACCACTCCACCCATTGTGTACTCTACCTCTGGATTTCTGCCTCAAAGTGCATTATTTTACATTTTGTGTTCGGGACAAAAGGCATTTCAAATGAGGGCAGTTTCTAAACTAAATTCTTAATAGTTTTTTTTAATAGCCATCAGAAATGTGAATTTTGTAAAAACAAAATGGAAATGCAGGTAATAAGATGACCATATTTTACAAAACATAAGGAATTCAGATTAGTGACTTCCCTCATTTGAAAGGTCTTTTTGTCCTGAACAACTTTCATGAGGGTTGTTTTTGTGCACATGGAATAGTTTAAAAGAAATATTGATTTGTTTGGAATGTGTACATATATGCTAAGAATTCTGCACAGTGTCTTAGGAAGATTCTCAAAGAAAAGCAGTTTGGAGTTATCTCTTCAACAGTCTAAACACACAATGTGTCTGAATGGATTAAAGGGGACAGAAATTGATTACTTATGTGCAGCTGTTTGAAATGTCTCTATTTTCATAAATTATATTCATACCTCTAAAGGATCCCTATTTAATTGTGCCTGAATAAAAGCTGAAGCTGTCAGTTGTGTTTTTGTTTTGTTTTAGATTTATAGAACTGTTATTTAATACAACAGCAGATTGGCTACATATGGACACATGTTGATACATGGACATATTAGGATAACAGTATCTCAATTACAAGGATGTCTGTGTTAGGTTTCGGTTTTAAATGTATACATATAATAGTTACTTGTTACAGAATTGCAGACATATCATGTTCAAGACAGTTTAAGTTTGACTATTCATGAGTAATATGGAATTATAGTGTATGGTGGAACACTGTTAAGCATGGAAATCCATGCTCATAACAGCATTGCGCTCTCTTGATTACATCATGATGTTGTTATGCTGCACTGAGTATGTAACCAGTGCAGCATAACAACATCGAATGTAGTTGTGCATGCGCAATAAAGGGGCTGTGGTGGTGAGATACCAAACAGAAGTTACTGGCACTGAAGCAATGCACCACAGTAAGGAATTTTAAAATGATTTGGGGGACATTGTTTGCCAGGTATGTTTGCCCATACACTATATAATATTGTGTATGAGCACTCATGCACAGACAAGGTTGTTATGTGATCTCGTGGTTTCCATGGTAACGAGATCTCTCGAGTTATGCTCTTGAGGTCTTTTGTCACCACGGAAACCACTCAGTCAGAAAATGACCTTGTTGTGCATGAGTTCTCAAACACAATCATCTATATTGTACACAGAGTTTAAGAAAAATGTATCTGAACAGTACTTACACTGTGTAAAATTTGATTGACACCACTGCGTTAAACAGCTGGTGAATGCTTAATTTACAGTAGGGTAGTTTGTCTTCTAATCTATTTTTTCCTAACACGTAGATATTTTCTTATTTATGAGACTTTTAACTTTATTTACTATGTATTGCTTAAGCTTATTTTCCTTTTGTTTTTTAATCGTCATTTACTAATGCTAGCACAGACACACACAGATGGTTTTAAAATGAAGCTTAAGTTGGTTTATAGTTTTTCTGAGGAGTGAACTTTCAAGTCAGTGACATTTGACCTTGGAATACCTTTATTTTGATTGAACTTTGCTGTCTTTACATGGTTATGTTGTTTTTTGAATGCAGTTTTAACCAATGGGGTCCTTAATAACTTTTCATCTTTTTTTTTTTGTATGATCTGGGTTTTGAGAAAGTATGTTCTAAAACAATTGCCAGTGTTTTCTGACAAAGGATTCTGTGTAATCCAAAAGCTAAAAGTACCTGTGTTCTTTTGTAATAACTCTGTTGGTCCAATAAAAGGTATCAAATTAGTGGATCTTGTGTTACAAGGACCAATATGGCAACAAGTTTTTTCTGTGGCTTCGTGGTTTCAGAAATGTTAACATAAACTTATCAGTACAGTGCCCAAGGTTCTGAAACCATGAAGTGACATAGTCAAAACTCCAAATTCCTGGTTCCATGAAAGGAATTGCACAGAATGTTGTCCAAACAAAGAAAACAATATAAAACACAACTGACAGCTTCAGCTTTTATTCGGACACAGTTAAATAGGGGTCCTTTAGAGGTATAAACATAAAAAATAGAGACATTTCAAGCAGCTGCACATAAGTAATCTATCCATGTCCACTTTAAATTAGGCATGACAAGAGATGAACAAGGTGGTCTGATCTAGAATTTCACCTAACTGGTTTTCAAAACTGAGGCTGTTTAGAAGTGCAATGGGGTTATGCCAAACAAATGTAAATATCTCTAAATGTATACATGTTACAAATAAAAAGCCAGTATGAAAGTTGTTCAGGACAAAAATACCTTTCAACCGATCCTATTCATTAAGCTGCACTAATTATATTTTTTAAACTATGGCCATCTGATTACCTCAGTTTTAATTTTTCATAGGGGTTATGCCAAAAAATGTAATTATTTGTAAAAGTCTATGTGTCACACATAAACAAGCAGTATGAAAGTTGTTTGGCATATAAATACCTTTCCAATGATCCTATTCATTAAGCTAGACTAATTATATTTTTTTAAACTATGGTCATCTGTTTACCTGAATCTTCATTTTTCTTCACAATTTTCACCTTTTGGATGGCTGTATTTAAGAAAATCTAATTAATTTAGATTAGTGACTATGTTCATTTGAAAGGTCATTTTGTCCTGAGCAACTTTCATAATGGTTGTGTATTGGTAACTTGAACACTTTCTGAGATATTTGCATTTGTTTGGCATGACTTATAATGTGTTCACTCAGAGAAAAAAAATTGAGGCTTTTTGGAAGACAATATTATATAAAATATAAAGAATTTAGAATAGTGACTACCCTCATGTGAAAGGTCTTTTGTCATGAAAACTTTCACACTGGTTGTTTTGGCACATCTTGAAACATTTTTAAGATATTTAGATGTGTTTGGAATGTGTGCACATTTGCTCTAAGAGAAAAGCAGTTTGGAGTACTGTCAATCATTCTAAACAGAAAGAAGGAGCATTTCTTTAACTGCCATAGCGATTTGCAGTCATTGAAGGATACACTGAAAAGTACTAAAAATGTGTTCCACGATAATCCCATTTTCTAGCTAAAGCAAGATGGCTGTAGGATCTACCCACAGCCATTAAAATGCATGGCATGCTACGCTGGAACCTTGATGTGGATTGTAGATTTGTTATGGTGTAATGGGCCACATTGTTGTCTTTGAGTACAATGTTCAAAAAACATTTGTTGAGAGACTTGTTTTGAAGTTTAACAATGTTGAGTATCTACAAAATGTTGAGAGGTGTTCTGTGAAATTTCAACTTGTGAAGGATATATATCTGACTATGAAACAGTTCCCACTCTGTGTTGCTTATGCTGTATTTATTTATTTAGTCAGTTTTTGTTGACTGGGTAAGTGCACTAGACAAATTCAGACTATTTTAAGGCACGACCTGTGGGAGGGGGATACAGATGAATGCTAACTGACCTTGAACCAGATTAAGCTGTTGGTGGTATGTTTAGTGAATTGGGGGAAGTTTGGCCAGGGCACCGAGGAAATTCTGGCAGTATCCTTCAGTCTTCTGCACCTATTGATACATCTTTGGTTAAGCCATTAATTTGCGATATTGGCAACAAAAAAATAATGAGAGAGGAAGACCCTAATGTTGCAACAGATGAAAGATGGTATGAGATTCAAAACAGGTGGCCATTTAAAAAAGGCAGAAGAGCTGAAATCTTTACTTTAAATACTGAAAACAGAGTTGATTCATTATTAAACTTAATAGAGGAAAATCCCAATGCATCTAGCACTGCCCCTTTTGTTTTGACTGATCACACCCTTATGCTGTCCACTGATGGCCCTTCTATTAATTCTGGTGATCTTATTGATTTAATGGATACTGCGTTGGTCAATAATAATTCTGTTACTCATTCTTCAGTTAATAATGATAAAAGGCATGTTTTTGTAATAGGTGATTCTATAATAAAACATCTGGATAGAACTAGTTGTAATCTTGACAAACATAATCGGACCTGCTCTTCTTTTTCTGGAGCTAAGATACAAAATATTACACGTATCCTTCCTAATATTCTTTCTGACAGAGGGGTTAATCCATTAGTTGTTGTTCATGCTGGGGCTAACAATATTGGCAGAGAGGATGTGCTCACTGTTAAACAGCATACAATTGCCTTAACTAATATTTTAACTGAGCTGAAGAGTGAAATCATCATGTCAGAAATACTCTGTATTCCTAAAGTCCCCCAATCAGTGAATTTGAAAATACATCAGTATAATGATTGGCTCAGGAAGTCTCAACATATATCCTGTATTACTCTTTGGGAATAATTAATTGGTCATTTTTGAATTGTATAGCTCAGATGGACTGGATCTTAGCATATGTAGATCATCCCTTCTGGTGAAGCAATTCTTACAATTTATTAATCTACATTTAAACTAGTTCCACAGGGGGAGAGGTCTGCTTTTCCATCCTCTCTTAACATAAATTCTGGCCATACAATGCCCAGTCATGTTATTTCACAACATATTTCATTTCTTTATTTTAATGCCAGATGTTTAATTAGCAAAGTTGATGAGCTTAAAATACGAGTTCTTGAGTATAAAATTGATATTATTGCAATTACTGAAACTTGAGAATCTGATAATTTAGCCTGGGACTGTTTTATACCAGGGTTTAAAATCTATAAATGGAATAGATCTAACATAATAGGTGGTAGTGTGGCCTTACTAATTAAAGATGTTTACGACTGTGTTGAAATATCGGATGAAATCAAAGACCCTGATGTTAATATCAAATCAGTATGGGTGAAACTTTTAACATGGTATAGAAAACATTATACTGGGAGTCTGTTATAGACCTCCAATTGCAGACATTACGTATACAGAAGGTATCATTACTGAATTTGAAAATAATTTTGAACATGGATCCATATTAAGTATGGGGGACTTTAATTTGGGCTATATATTCTTGGAGAAAGGAATTGCACTAACTACTGCAGGTAAAAAACTTCTTGCTCTAAACAACTTAACATCCAACAATGTATTTTAGTTCCTACTGGGGAAACGATATTTTAGATCTTGTGTTTTACAGTAGTCACCTTAACATACAAGATGTCACTATTTCATCTCCCATTTGTAATAGTGACCACAGTTCAGTAACATTTTCTCTAGAACAGTCATTTTCAATAGTAATAAAACTATTATTTATCTTGATAACAAAGCTGACTTATTAAGTATTTCTACTGTATTAAATGGTATCAATTGGGATTACATAATGACTTCATCTAACCCGGAAAAAAGCTGGGACTTTTTCATATACACATTGTTACAATTAAGACATAAATTCATTCCATCCACCATCAAGTATGGGCAGAAAAAACAAAGACCAAAATGGTTATCCAAAAATATCCAATGTACTTTAAGACAAAAAGATAACAAATATGCCATCTATTTAAAATCCAAGACACAAGAGCATTGGTCTTCCTATCTTAAAATTCAAAAGAAATGTAAACTTCTGATAAGAAAGGCAAAAAAGGTTTGGTAACTGTATCTTTCAAAAAATGCCAGTAAAGATAATGGTAAGATGTTTTATTCTTATGTCAACTCTTTTAAAAAACCTACCTGTCAGGTTGGACCTCTATTGGACAATTCAAAACTGTGTCATAATCCTTTAGATATGGCCAATATCTTAAATCAAAGATTTTGTGATGTATTTAGTCATAAATCCATTCAAAATGATGTAATAGTAAATGTAACAAATGAATCTCCAATCAAATTAACAGACAGTATGATATTGGCGAAACTCAAATTATTAAAAAATAAATATTCTTCTTGACCAGATAACATTAGTGGACACCTAATATACCTACTCACTGATTCCATATCCCATTTCTTTCATTTATTTTTTTATAACACTGTTTGATGCACCATTTTGTGCCTAAAGAATGGAAGTCCATCCATGTTATTCCAATACAGTCAGACCTGGTTAATCCATGCTTTGTTAATCCATATGTCTGACTATCTGAATGAAAATCATGACATATGGATTTTTGTTGGGCTATTAACCTGTTTATTATCACTGTCTGGTTACTACGTAGATTTGTATTACATAAAAATTGGCAAACACAAATGTGTATGGATTAACTGTATTTAAAAAGGATCTCGTTCAAATTGGGAAAACTACTGACCTATCAGTCTGACATCATCAATTGTCTGTAAAATATTTGAGAGCCTAATCAAAGCTCTTATAAGTGACACATTAATTACTGTTGATTCTGAACAACACATGTTTAAAAGAGCAGAGGATGCCTTAGCAATTTGATGTGTTTCTACAAAATGTTAGTAGAAACATTGACCATGGCACCCTTGGGATAGTATTTATCTTGATTTTAGTAAGGCATTTGATGTGATGGCTCATCACTCCTTAATAGTTAAATTATTAGATACCAATACTAATAAATATATTAGTGCATGGACTAAAACTTGATTGGATCAAAGAACACAGAGGATATTTATAAGCGGTCATTTTCTGAATCCAGATTTGTTAGAAGTGGTGTTCCTCAGGGGTCTGTTTTGAGCCCTTGCTTATTTTAGTGTTTGTTGCTGATTTGACAAAAAGCTGTAAGTTCACTTCTGTAAAATATGCAGATGATGTTAAACTTGTGGGCCTTGTGGCAGTGTTGATAAAATATCTATAATTCAGCAGGACCTCAATAGCATATCGGATTGGGTTAATGCTTGGGATATGCATTTGAACCCATCTAAATGTAAGGTGATGTATGTTGGACCAAATAACCCTCTGGCCACATATATATTAAATGGGTTTCCACTGGAAACTACTATAGATGAAAAGACTTGGGCATTTACATATTGAATGATTTTGGGCATAATAAACAAATTAATGAGGCAATTAATAAAACAAATCGGATAATATGGTCTATTCGGAGAAACATTAAATCTAGGGTCCCATGGATAATGCTGCCTCTGTATAGAGCTTACACTAGACCCCACTTAGAATATTCATCACAACTATGGAATCCATATAAAAAGGGTGAGATTGCATTTTTTGAAAAAAATTCAGAGGAGATTTACTAAAAATATCAAAGGACTTTCTAAAGTTCCATATGAATTACATTTAGAAAAGTTAAATCTGATGCCCTTATCACCTAGACGTCTTTAAGAACATTTAATTTACATGTTCGACATAGTAAATGACCCATATCTGTTTACTCAAATGGGTTTCGAATTTAAAAACTATATATATATAATACTAGAGAACACCGACTACAGATTAATAGGGCTAAATTCATTCATGATTCTAGTAAAAATTATTATACACAAAGAATTATTAATCCCTGGAATAAACTACCTTGGAAATAGTCACCAGTAATGACAAGAAACCTTTAAAAATCACCTTGACAAATTTATAATTAACAAACCAAATGTGGGTATTATATTTGATAAGGTGCAATTATGAGCCTCATGGCCTCCTTTGCAACACATTACCTTAGAAACCCCTTAGAAACCCTATACACCTGTAGGGGAGATGCTGATCCCTGATCTCTGGGCAACATGGCATCTGAGAGCTCTGCTGAGCAGGAGGACAAAATGGAAGTGGAACTGAAAACTGAGAAGAAGAAACTTCAAAAGAACAAACACACCAAGAAATGGAGAAAATGGTAAAACAGGAACAATTCTTCTAGAGGATTTATATGGTTCTTTAAGCAATTCAGAAATCTCTGACACAGAAATGGAAAATCAAGAGCAAAAGACATCAGATCTGAAGCATAACAAACCCTGGAGAGGGAACTGGAAAATGAGAAAAGAAAGTATGCAATTACAAAATGAATCTAAATGAAAGGTTGAAAAAGCTGCACGCTGGCAGGAGAAAAACGCTGTCAAACAGGCCCAGCTGCAAATAGATAATGCAGCAACATCAAAGGAGCCAGCTACTAGCTGAGCTGGGCAGATATCATGGAAACAGAGTTGGAGCATCAAAAAAAGTGCTGGAAAAAGAAATACTGAGAAAACCGCAGGTATGAATCTAAAAACAGATTCAGTAAATACTGAAAATATCAAAGCTCACTCAAGAGAATTGTCAGGGAAGGTGAATATAAACTTAACAGAGTATGGCCTAAGATAGCCTGAAGTAGAGAACAGTCAAGGCAGTAAAACTTGGTCTGTGCAGAAAGCACTGCTAGCAGCAGGCTGGGAGAAAGACTCAGAGTCTGAAGCCTTGAAATCTAGGCCTTCCCCAATACGTATGCTGTGGAAAATGAGTAATAAACAGTCACTACCAGAAGATCCCCCTGAATTTAAATTGATACAAAATCCACTGTTGAACCTCAATCTAAGTAACAAAAACCCCCTTTGCAACAAAAGGAAGGGGATGAGAAAGGACAAGTTACAAACCCTACACAACCAGAGGTACAAACAGACAAAAAACAGTTTGCCTCCCTCTTTAAACTACCTATTCGGCCTGTGAAGAGGCATAATGCTGTGCATTTTATTTAGATAGGGGATTTGCCTGAAACACCTAACCGAGTCTATATTGTAAGAACACTATTAAAAGATTCCTTAAAATTCTTCGCTAATGAAATATATGCTCTCATGCACATATCTGGAGAGATGACATATGATGTGAGCTTTAAGACAGCATCCAGCTTGGTTAGAGTTTGGAATTTGTACAACAAAGTAAAAAGCACACCACTGTGGACCCCCTTCACAGTAATACCCTTAACCAAACCCAACAGAAATAGATAACAGTTTTATTTTGAAATGAAGGTGTCAGCATGCATAATTTAAATCACTGGCTAAAACAAAGGTGCACTATTTTAAAGGAGCCAGAGGTGGTAATAGACTCAGAAAATATATGGACAGGGGGTTGGAAAGTTTTGGTGTTGTTAAAACTAACAGACACATGGGCATCACATTTACCAAACTCCTTTTTCATAGGAAGAGATGGGCATGATTTTCTACCAAGGGCAAACCAGAGCATGCTACTGATGTGGTTCAGTACAGCATCTGAGTAATGTATGTGACCAAATTAAGTGTAACCTGTGTGGGGAACTAGGACATCTTGAATCATAATGCATGAATGAATTTAAGTGTAACATTTGTGACACAATAAGTAATACATTTTCAAGCTGTAAATGGGCAGCTCACAATATGCCAGAAAACGCTAATGGGGAAATACAGAGAGACTGTATTCATCAAGCCCAGAAGGATAAAATACAAAAACAAAGAGAAATGAGAGTAAAGAGTGGAGGAGGAACCATCCACGCCTTCCTGCATATAGCTAGAGAATAAAACAAAAGAAGCTGGAAAAGGCTAGATAACCTGATACAAACAGGAGAAGTAGTACAAATCATGGAAACAAACCCAGTGCAATCAGGTTCCAAAGAAGAAACTCAGATACAAAAACAAAGCTAGGATACTATAATGCCCCCCCCCCCAAGCCTATGGAAAAAGGGAAACGAGTAACAGGATTTGGAGGAAAGACAATACTGGCTAAAAGAAGGAGTAGCTACTCCAATAAATTTGACATTCTACAAGGCATAGCTGCAGGACTCAGAGAGGAATTGGTCTCCTCAGTGGGAACTTCTATAACAGAGGAAACAGTCTCTGCAGAAGAGGATAACTCCACAAAAGGAACAGTGAAAAACAAAGGTAAAAACAAAAAATTGGAAAAATGATGAGGGCGAGGAGAGGAAAATATAAATAATTATATAAATGCTGTCCAAAATATCTATGCACATGGTAAATGTGAACAGCAAAATGAGATATGAGAAATGTAAAGCAGTTTTTCCTTTTTAATGTATTTGTTAGGTGGCATCTTTTTGCAGGACATCAGGAATCATACACTGAACAAAATCAGGACAGCACAAAAAATGGTTTGTAGGACCATCCTACTGGTCCATAGGTACTGAAGCATGCTCTGGAGTAGAAATTTCTTTAATATAGCAAACATGTCTGTAGTTAAAATGTATGATTTATGTCCAGTGTTAGATGTGGTGATTAGTGGAGCCCCTATTGGTTAATTAATGTATATGCACCACAATGTAAAATAGCAAGAATATATTTTTTTAAATGATTAAACCCTTTGTGAATAAGTCTTCAACAGTCATACTACAGCAGCAAAAGACTTTAACTATGCTCTTTCCCTTCTAGATCAAAGTAAAAATGCAAAAACCACAAAGATATATTCTGATTCTAACTTTTTACTGAACATGGTACAAATGTCACTATTAAAAGACTCACATTTGGTTTGCACCAGAAAGCATACCCCTACAGTTTATAAAGGGAAAAATAGCTTCAAGAATAGACTACATATTTGTGTCAGAACTCACAAATATAAATTCTGTAGCCATAGACCCAGTGGCTTTTTGGACCATGGTATTCTATCTATGGAAATGGGATGTGAACAAGAAAGTAGGAGGGGTCAGGGTTTTGTAAATGCAATGCCTCAATATTACAAAACACAGAAATAAGGGAAGACTTTATTCAATTTTGTATAGCTAGGAAATCAGTTCTCATTTTATTTGATATGCCAGTGTAATGGTGGGGGACACAAAAAGGATTTCTTTTTTTAACACAGAAGTAAGAAAATAAGCAAAGAAGCATAGCTAAAATATTTACAAAATGGACAGAAGCTTCAGTGTCTCATATCCTTGGCATATAAAAATAAGCAAAATGTAGCAGAAGAAATAAATGCAGTAAAGCAAGACTTGATGAATTTTCATAAACAAAAATCAAATTCTCTATATTTTCAGCAGAGATTTGGAGTCCGAGGTAAAACAAACTCTATATGTTCATTTGAATTCTGCCATAGAAAAATATACAAAACAGAGATGAACAAACTAAAAGATGAAAGAGGAATAGTACATTCAGATGCAACTTCAATAATAAATATAGTAGCACAATACTCTTTTCAAATGTTTGCACCAATAAATACAGATAATAAAAAAAGTTTGCTCTTATCTAAATCAACTAGAGATCCCAGACATTCCACAAAACGTCAGGGAGAATTTATGGAAACCAATCAGTACACAAGAGGTGCTAGAATCAGTTGAGTTTAAACTCAGGTTAAACACCAGAAAAGGATGGAATTCCAAATGAAATATGTAAGATTTTAGCTCAGTACTTGCTAGAAGAACATACACAAACTTTCAATTGCCTTTTGAACACAGGAGAAATACCCCTATATATGAATATGGGGCTTTAAACTACATCTTTAAAAAGTGGACCAGACAAAATAGAAAACTGGAGACCTATCTGTCTATTAAATTCAGTGATTAAAAGATTGGCAACATACTTGGCAAAAGACTGCTGAGGGATAACAGAGTATGTTATTTCAAGAGCTCAAACCTATTCAGTGCCCGATAGACATATTCAGGACCATCTATTAGTATTAAGAGAAGTGGTAGAAAAGGGAAAGTAGGAATGTTAGATGGGTATATGATCTCCATGGATCAAAAAAAATACTTTTGATGCTATTAGTCACAATTTTTTATGGGAATGTCTAAAATATTTTAAAATCCCAAAAGAAGTAATAGCTTGGATAAAATGATTATATAAAACAGCAACAGTGATACCCTGGGTTAATGTATGGAAAAGGCCAATGGTACCAATAAAAAAAGGAGTCAGGCAGGGCTGCCTTTAAGCCTGGTTGTATACATATTTTTCATTTATCCATTGTTAAGATATATAAACCAGGCAAATCAGATTGTATCTATTAACATAGAAACAGGTCGACTCTTCCCTAGAGTAATAGCGTACAAAGACAACATGACATTATTAGTGTTAAATGAACAATCAGTACAAGAAACTTTAAAAATGTGTGCAGAATTTGGTCTCTTATCCAGAGCTTCTTTGATAATAGAAAAATGTGCAGAACAGCATTTGGATTATACACTGGATTACTGTGCTCAGAGACAGGAAATAAATATAATTACTACCCCTTTAAATATATTGGGTATACTATTTGGGAAAGGGAATCTATGCAAAATGAACTGGTTACAAAAATTGCAAATTGGGAAACAAAAAGTAACAAACTGGAATAGATGGAAACTTGGCAAACAAAAGAGAGTAAATCTAGTAAAAACTTTCCTAATTCCAGTATTTTTATTTATAAGTTATATATTGCCCCCTCCCAGGAATTTAGAAATGACAATATTAAGCCTGTTCTTCCAAGCAATATGGGGGAGCAGGTTAAATCCGATGAAACTAAACATCTTTTATCTCTCAAAGAGACAAGGTGGCCTAAATATGGTAAATCCCATTCTATGTTTAACAGTATTTTTCTAATTACAAACATCAAACCATTATTACTATCAGCAAAAGGGATATGGGAAAGTATTAGCTTCAACCTATAGAAGATGGACAGATCTAATGGAGAAAAAATAACTAAAAACAGTAAAAAGGTCTTTAGCAGTCCCGGATTATTTAACTGACACCTTGTCAAGAATAAAACAATGGGGTTTATCCAGTCAACAACTACAAATGACAGAAAGGAAACAACTATGTAAGATATTAATCTTAATTGTATGTGAAGTTGGCTGTGTTTTTGAAAAATGCCCGATAGACAAAGTAGAGGATTTAAAAAGTTGGTTAAATAATAAAAGAAATACCCCCAGAAATATGGGACATGCATTGGCTTATGTGTCATGAAAAATTAAATACAAAATCAAATCAGAAACATTAATAGGTCACAGAGAGATACTGTCATAGACCATGTTGCATACAACAAATAGAAACAATGCAGCATCTGGTTTTTAACTGTAATTTTATTAAAGGTTTTTGGGCTTTTTTAGCACAAGTATAGCAGGAACCAATATTTACTACAACAAGTTATAATATGTTAATATATGACGTATTTCCTTCTAGATGGAGAAAGTGGTATAGGGAAACAATACAGGTGGTTTTGGTCATAATAAAGTGGCATATTTGTCTGTCAAGATGTTTATTTACATTACAGCAAAAGGAAACATAGAAACATAGACTTTGATGGCAGATAAGGACTGCTTGGTCCACCTAGTCTGCCCATTTCCCTACCTACAGGATAAGCTGCAGATCCTAGTTAACAAACAGCCTAAGGAATGTTCCTACATAGAAATGGTGCAAAACAATTTGAAATGATGTTAAAAAAAATATATGAAACTGGCTCAAAAAAGTGTAATATAGAAGATTTGAAAAGAAAATGGATAGAAATGCTATGTATCACTGATAATGATTTTCCAGTTACTTAAATGAATGAAATATAAAGTAAAAAAAAATTAAGTATGAAAGATATTGAAGGATCCTAAAGAATAACTGAAGCTGTAAAAATTCCCCTCTTTTTGATGGTGTCAAAATATAATAGAGGCAAATACGTATGATTATTCCTGTATGTTTGAAGATGTATCGTATCTTTCTCATTATCTGCAATATAAAATACCCCTACTCTTTTTGGGAAGTGCCACGGGATCTTTAACATCCATCTGAACAGGCAGATGGGACTTCAGTTTAACATCTCATCCAAAAGACGGCACCTCAGGAGTGCAGCACCCCCTCATGCTGCACTACAGTGTCAGTATTGGGATTTAACCCAAGTGCCTGGTGTGGGGATAGAACCCACAACCTTCTGGTCTCTCAGCCTCAGAGGCAGGTGTGCTACCTGCTCAGCCACTGACACTTAATACACAAGTCATAAGGCTTAATGTTGGATGTAGCAATGATTGATATAGGCAGTATTTTCTAAGACGGCATGAGAATTGTTGCTTTGTTACATGTTCAAAGTCTTGAAGGATTGTACATCATAAACATTGCAATAAATAAACTCAGATCTGAGAAGTGCATTGTAGAGTACAATTGCTTGCCGACTCTGTGCCAGCCTAATATGTCTCTCATTCCACTACCAAGTGACATAATGATCCCGGATGTGTCCTTTCAGTTGTCTCACACAATGAATAGTAAGATACTGAGTACGGATGACTCCTGTTGTGTCTGGAGAGATAAGCAATCTGCTGCATCTCTTCATAACAGGTCTCCTCGTCTGAAGGAGTCCCTTGGTCTCCATGTTATACAGAAATTTGACAACAGTACTGTAGTAAACTGATATGCTAACACTTCAATGCAGATGTTTCTTCATATGCCAGAGTTTTTTTTCAGAAAATCACAGCTTTACAGCCAAGTATTCTGTCTTACTCACTGAAGCAAGATGTAAGTGGTAGTCTACAGCATGATAACACTTGGAAGTCGATTACATCTTTAAATGTCAGGCTGCCTGCCTCTCATGAACATAGAACATTTGCAAACAACATTCAGTAGGATATTTCAGGTTCATAATGATTATACTAAATGCATTGGAACATGAACACATTCCAGTACAATGGCATTTCACAGTCAGCTATTTGTCCAAATATATTTGTCTGTTTTGTGGACATGTTAACAGAGAAGATACTGATGATTTGCTGTGGATTTCTCTGTATGTTCAACATGAATGATCTGTCAGGTTCAAAGAGTTGTTTAGCCTTGCAACATCAGACTAGGAGGGCCAAAGGTGTGGTAAAAGCTGTACATGTTCCTTCAGAATTAAACATTATTTTAACTACCTTATCCCTTTCCTACAATGCTTTGACTCACATGCAGTCAGAGTTGTAACACCAATCACATACTTTATAGCAGGTAGAGTCACGGTTGGTCATACTTATTATGGCACTTATTTAATCATTTTCCACCATTGATGTTCTGTACATTGTGGCCATTATGTACTTAGCTCAGATGGTTCACCCATGTAGGTGCACAAGAGCTGTGGTCGCAATAAATAAGTGTGCCAGAAAAATATAGGTGACCACAAGCATGGCAGTATATTGTGTCGCCATACATTTAGAGAGCACCTCTGTCCCTCTCTCCACCATTGCGGTGGACTTTGTATCCCACACCACCTATAAAATAAATATAATCACCTCCATATCTGGGCAAAATATGTGCAGAGAAGAAATCGATTGAAAGGGCACATATGTGGAGTCACACATAATGAAGATGCTGCAACATCCTGAATGCAATAATGATTGGCAATCAGCTTGCTTTGCCAAGATTATGACACCCTGATGATAGTGCCCTGCTAACAGCTCAGCAGCTCAAATACAGTGGTGGTTGGGTAGAGTCTAAAGCTGCAACATGCACCTTTAAAGAGAGACTACCAAAGAATATCAATGATGTATGTGCTTGCTCTCAAGAAATACAACTGAACAAGCCGCTGAAAAGTAGTTCAAGAATATACCTCCCAGATGACTATGGTTGAGTCATCCACAGATATACAGATCTGTTGTTGGCATCACTTCTACATTGTGTCTGTTTCCAAAATAAGCAGCTCAAAATTCTTCACTTGTCATGTTTTTATTTTCTACGTTATGACAGGTATGTCATCCTGATTCACTGCACCATGTACAGTATGAGTGGGCTGTTATGAGAGTGCTGAGCTGTATGCAAAATCAGTTATTATGACACATTGTGTCACATGTAGGTTTATGATCTGGTTTATCAAGACATCAACACATATTTTAAATTGCTTGCAATGTTTTTTATTTTTTCTACGTCATGTGTTATGTGTTCTCCTGATTCACTGCACAGTGTACTGTTTGAGTGGGCTCCTAAGAGGGTGCCAAATTGCATGCATAATCAGTTATTGTGACACATTTTAGTCACATATAAGTGTTTATGATCTGGTTCACCTGGGACATTGACACTCATTGTAACTTTTGATGCCCGGATGACTTTACTATCCACAGTTATGCTTTTACGCTTTAGTGCTACTGTACAATCTTGTACGACTTCACAACATTTAACAAAGTATGACTCATCGCAATGCATGTATTTAGTGCTGAAACAAAGTAAAACATTTAAATATGTTATGATGCTGTAGATGTCATTACATACCATAAAAGGTTATGTCAATGTTTTCCTCTGTGCTTCTATATATAGTACTTACTGAATTTCTAAGCACAGAATTATGATTGCAGTACAATTTAGTCTTGTTCATATATTAGGAGTTAATATGCATTTGGCTATACTGAATTATCATTGTTACAACTGCATTCATTGCTATTTAATTTATATTTTCTAAAAACTGTATGTTTACTGAGTAGGCTGTTCATGTTGTATTCCTGCTTTTTCATAGTATCACCTTTAGTAAGAGTTTAAGTGTGGAATTTTCCAAGTACAGTCTTATAAATGGTTGTACATAGTTTACACAAGGTATATTGTATATATGTGTCTAATAGTCATCTAAGTTGCCTTTTTATTAGATGGAAAGACTGACATACATCTATTTCTTTCTTTGTACTTTTTTTCCACACTACCTGTTCTTTTGCCCACTCCAAGGAACATATTCAAATTTGGCACTAATTCAATTTTTAAATGCTCTATCTTGTGTTCTGTGTTTTCCTTCATATAAGGTAATTTAAACTACTGTGCAGATTTATTAGTAGATGGATTTACAATATATTTAACATATTGTTCCTTTGAATTTGATCTGATTCTATACAGTGATTTAAGAACACACATTTTGTTACAATGTGTGGTAAACCTACTGCATGCAATTGGTGTATTTTGCTTATATAAGAAAAGTGCAAGAATTTTACAATATGTACAACAGTGACAGTGCTGCTAATTCTGTTAATAGTGAAAACAGTTACTCTATAATCATTTCCAAATCACATATTGAATCACATTCAGTTATACAGCTGTTTGTCATAGGGACTCCTGAAATCAACCAAATCAAAACCTGCTTGGTTCAAACTGATCTTTATGTGAGCACATCACTTGAAACATCATTTTAATTTCACACCATCTTAAAACCATCCCCATGTCATTTTATTATCCTTTACATATTATTTCATCCTCATGTTTTGGTGTTGCCCCTTTATTCACATTTCAGCATTCAAACTTAGTTACATATTTGTGCAATTTTCATGGCTCAGGTGTAAATTACCCAATACCTCTTCCTCCTCTTGGTTCTCCTCCCTGGGTACAAGTGTCTCACCTTATCCACAGCCCTTCCCCCTCTGGGGTGACTGCCCCATAAGGGGCCCTCCCCTGCCCCACCCATGCATCCTTCCAGCTGCCCCCCCATTTTTCCATATTAGCCTGTATCCCTGCTATCAGCACTGGGATGAAGAGTTTCCCCCACTGAAAACTAGGTAGCACCCCCCGATCCCATGCCAAATTTCTATAGTCTCCCGAATGTCCTCATTGAGAGCTGCCTTGCCTTCTATTGACATGTGCACTCCATCATCCCTGTACATACCTGGTACATCATGTGTGTTAACCTCATGCCTCATGTACTACCCCACTCCTTCCACGGCTTAGACTACTATTTTTTGGTTTACCCACTTGTGGACCCTTTCCACTGCCTTAATATCCTATGCAAGTCTCCATGCCCTCCTTGGAATAATCACCATTCAACAAACTGTTGTCTGTGGCTAACAAGAATTTATGATTTCTATGTCCATTAAATACCTGTGCATTAGCACTACCCATGGGATGTCCCACAGATCATTTCCATGGGCATGTATGATCAATAAGTCCAGTGTGGGCCATGCCCTGCTTCTTCCTTTCAGTACTGGTAACAATCCAGTGTAATTCCTTTGTCCCTCACCACTTGATTAAGGTCTTATGTGGGTCTTGTCCCAAATGTTGACCCCCTTCAGTCATTAATGCCCATCTTTCAGCATAATAAATGATAATGGAATGGCCCACTTTCCACACCGCCCTCAGGCACCCATCATCTGGAAAACAGAAATAGAA
The DNA here is from genome assembly GCA_016271365.2 of Neoceratodus forsteri. Taxonomy (NCBI): domain Eukaryota; kingdom Metazoa; phylum Chordata; order Ceratodontiformes; family Ceratodontidae; genus Neoceratodus; species Neoceratodus forsteri. The sequence goes on from CM057459.1 coordinate 882,852,347, forward strand.
ATGCGTTAGTATCTATTTTGTTATGTACCTTCTATAGGCTTGGGACACCCATCTTCACACTTTTTGCATGTTGAACTCACTCTTCCCTTGCTGCCACCTTTGACTACACCCTGATCCTAAATGACTGTGATGCAAATTGGTTGGAGTCATCACCAATGAGTGCCATCCCTTTCTTTAATACCAATGTAACCTGGAATGCTGTCACTGGGTCCTCGTTACCATGTCAGAAAAAAAAACTTCCCCCCCATGGGCTCACTTCCATATATGCTTTGAGAGAGTCTATTATGCCCCAATTTTCTGCACCTCCTTGCATTAGATCTACTGTGGTACCCGTCCCTGCTTGATCTGTTTTGGACCGACACAGCCATATGACTGCCTTGTCAACTGCCCATGAGATATCCCAAAACTTCAAACCCCTGATTGATTCCCTTTCCAGACAGTCATTACCTTGCTGACCCTGAATGCCCCTTTTTGCATTACTAGGAATATTTCCCCAAAAAGTCTGGCTTCATAAACTGATGTGCAAACCTGCTGAAGTCTGTCTAGCAGTTTGCTGAACATACCCCCACTGATAAGTCTTCTTTTGTCTAGTCACTGCTCTTTCAGTCATGAACATTCCTGTTGCAAACCATACCAGTGCATACCAGATGTAAACACATTATGTATCCTGCCATCCCAGTTTCCCATCTGTCTATCATGTATCTCATTATGTGGGTCTCAGACACTGGGCCACTTACCTCTAGACCAGCCTGCTGTCAGAACTCCTAAAAGTTCCACCATGCATTCTCATAGGTCCTCAGCATGTTCAGTGCTCAGGCATTATGAAAGAGGAGTTGGGCTCAGTCTATCCAACCTCCCATAGGTGTATTGACACCTGTGTTCTCCAGGATGCTGCCCCAGGGGCAAATGTATGGAACCTGTCCAAACGCAAACATGAAAGCCTGTCAACTGTGATGTTCCTAACCCCCTCCACATGCCTATCTTTGAAAGACATGTTCAGTCTGAGCCCCTCCAGCACCGGTAGGCAAGCCACCCTCAACACTGCCTCCATGGATCCTGACTACCTGTTTATGACAGCAACCACTGCCTTGTCTTCACATCGGAAAATTACATTTCTGTTCCTGAGCTGGTCTCCCCACACCACTATGGCCACCCAAATGGGGAACATTTCCAGGGAAGTGATGCCCTTCATAAGACCCAGCTCATCCCATCTGTCTGGACTCTTCTCTGAAATCCACTATTCCATGAAATAGGCTCCCATGCCAAAAAAACCTGCCACATCTGCAAATAATTTTAACTCATTATCCAGTAGCCATTCCTCTTGCCAAAACGTGACCCCATTGTAGTGCAGCAGAAAATACTCCCATACTATCAAATCCTCCCTAACCCCTTTACTGATATCCACCCAGTGGTGGGGAAGCCTTGCTTTCATCATAGCCCTAGCTAGATGGTGGTGAATACCTTCCTGGTGTCACCACCCTGCAGGCAAAATTAAGGTGCCCCAGGACCTGCTGCACCATTCTCAAAGGTATCCAACACTTAGCTTGCACCCCTTGATAAGTTCCCTCAACCTGTCCATCTTATCTGCTGGAAGCCAGAAACAAGGTTGTTCAATGTCTTATTCAATACCAAAGAATTCCAGTCTCCTACTTGGGCCCTCCATCTTATCCTTGGCTTAAGGGACACACAACTCCCTGCACATGCTCTTAAAAGGGATACCATTTCTACAGTGACCATGGTACACTGATCCCTCCTTCCACAGTGAAACCATCGACGTGCCTATATCGGCAGCGACAGTGGTTTTATGTCGAGACACTGTAGGGCAACGGGGTAAATTACTCGACTCACCATCTGTGTGACTTGGTGTTAGATATCTTTAGTAGTAAGTGCACCCCACATAATGTGTTGCAATCAAGCTGGTTGGTTCAGGGTTGCATCACAGTTGTGGGTGTCGGCGGTTTCTGTCGAGTCGAGGATGTTGGTGTTTATGGTGTCATGGTGGCATTGTAGATACCTCTCAAATCCCTTAGCACGGCCACCATTGCCTCTCTTCCTCCCTTATTAGCAAAATTGTCCATATAGTGGACTACCTCCTCATTTCCATACCTGGTCAAAAACACCCACTGCAACCATGCACTAAATGTTTCAAAAGTAGCCCATGCCACTGAACACCCCATGGACATTGCTTTATCAAAATAGTACTGCCCCTGAAACTGAAAACCTAAGAGTTCCCTATCTTGTGCATGGACTGGAAACAACTGAAAGCTGCCGCTATGTGTGTTTTAGCTAGCCAGATGCCCATCTTCTCTCTGATTAATTGCACAGCATTGTCTAAGGTGGCATATAATACCATGCTCCTCAATGGCATCATTCCCTGAATCTTTCTCAGGGTAAGAGAGATGGTGGATTAGCCAAAATTCCCCTTGCTGCTTCTTTGACAAAACCCTCAGATGGGGACAAGGCTGGGATTCGAATGGGCCCTCCACCTTCCCCGCTGCCTTCTCTTTTTTGATTTTTCTTTCAATGATATCCTCCTTCCCTTTTATTGATCCCAGATTTTTTGCTCTCATGTTTTTTCTATCCCCTGCATAATGGAGGTGAAAGCCAACTTAAATCCCTCCCTTAACATGTCCCTCACATTTTGTTCGGATAATCCCTGGACCAAGAAAATAAAATGTCTACCTTAATTTGGCTGGTAGCCATAGTGAAGCTACCCCTATGCTGCTATGCTGTGGATGTCAGATTATATCACCCCCAAAATGGCCTTGTCCATATTGGCCCCGTGTCCACTACCTTGGTTTGCATAGCCTCCCTTCCTTCCCATTACCCCACTGAAAGAGCTGCCCTTGTGGCTAGAAACCCAATTTATCTCCATGTGTATGGCATCATGAGATGGAGTGAGAACCCCTGCAGCCTGAACATACACGTTCAAATTTACAACTGGTCCATGTACAGTATGCCTTGTTATATGCCCAACAAGTAATTGAGTTTGTAGTCCCAGACCCTTTTCACCCATCATTACCTGCCCCCTTAGGCTGATAGGGTTCTGATCCATAAATCAGATAATGTGATATCCCACTGTACATCCCTGTGAAATGCCATTCTATGCCTGAACTTCTCATCATGCACCAGCCACCCGTATCCACTCGTTACCCAGTAGGCATCCCTGATAATGGCTGAGTAAGTCAGCAGAGGTATTGCCAATTCTGTTTTTTTTTTTGCACTATGATGGCACTAAAGAGAATGTGAAACCTTCCATCCATGCCCTGAATGTCTTCCCCTTGTAGCTGGTGCACTCACTAGTTTTCCCAACAATGGCCAAAACCACTGCAGTCTCTGATTTTTCCTCAGTCTCCTTCTAATAATATTTTGTAGCAGTGTCTTTGCCCACCAGGGCAAACATGTCCAAAAATTCCCATTTTCAAATCTTTTCCTTTATGGATTGCGGCACATGATCACCCAGGATGAAACCCGGAAGTCCTCCGTACCCACCCTTACTCCCCCTTCCCCCTCCACTCACTGTGATGCTTTTCCTTCCTGCTTCTTTTCTCCCTTTACTTCCTGCCATGCCTTATCCATCTCCTCCCACCATTTATCTCCTTTTTATGTCATAGTGCCAGCCAAATATTCCTTCAGGCTGCTATCCACCAACAGGTACACTATTGGGTTCTTACCCTGGTCAGGCTGTGGCTCCCCAACCACCTCAGGGCTGTTCCTTGTCACCCTCTTCTTCAGGGGCTCCTTCAGTGGTGAGGCCATCTTCCACTTCACCTCCTGTCTCTCCTTTTCCTCTGCCTACCTGAACTCATTGATGATCACCTGCACTTGCTATATCAGGTCAGTGGCCCTTTGTGCAAGATGCTCACTGGTCTTCAGTTTTGGTGCTGCCCTCTTCTTTGGTACCATCCTGGAACCATATCATGAAAAAGTTAACTATCTTCCAGAGCTGTTCTGCCCCGACATCCTGATGCACTGCTCCCCTCTTGTTTCCACCTTTCCCTACTCTGCTTTTGTGCCTTGCTGTCACCTCACCCCAGCCCAATAATTTTCTTTCTTTTTTTTTCTGCATGCTGAGTGAAAATATTCTATAGGTAGCTCCAGACGGAATGACACACTGTAATCCCTCCAATTGCAAAGCTGAAATACCATGCATACACCAAATAAGTGTCAGCCTAAATGGAGAATCTGTCACTCAAAACCACTGTGGCATATTTTTATCTGAGCCACTGAAGCATGGGCCTTCAAAGCCCCCTCTGATGAGAGGCCCTACCTTCCCCAATTGAAGTGCTACCTTCACCCATGTGTCCTGCAGTCACCATCTTGGCCCCTCCCACCCTAAATTCCGGTGAACCTTTGGCTATTCCCTCTTTTTTTTTTTTATAAACCCAGATGGGGTATCTCCCAACTGCACAAAAACCTGCCCCCCCAAATCACGTGGCTCCTGACCCCTGCCTAGGGGACCTGCATACCACAGTTGACACAGCATTTAGTGGGAAAACCTAGCCCACTGTAATCTGTTATCACCCAGCTCCCCATCTCTCATTCTGCTCTCTTCCATAGTATCCATGGCCCCTAGGACCCACTATGCTTTCCTCCAAAAAGTCCAGCCTGTCACCACTTCAGGGAAAAAGAAAACAAAAGGAAAATGTCCAATATCCTGGGATGCCATGGTAGCAGCAGTTCCAACCACTGCCCCCTACAGGCTTTACATGGATCTCATAGGACTGACCCCAGTTTTCCTTGGTATAGGCCACGTATCCCCTCCCTCAAGTTACAGTAACTGGAAAAATCATAAAAAAATGCTCTGTCCTGAAAAAAAAAAAAAAAACATGTGCGACAGTGGTGTTATGGACCTGTGTTTTTCCATATATATATATATACAGTATATATATATATATATATATATATATATATATAGTTGTTTAAACAAACTCAATTGGCAGGGATAGCTCATGGATGTGTGTTCTACCACAGACCATCCCACCCCAGACTGGGATCCAAGACTTCAGAGTAGTCCACTCCATCTTCCTATCCCGCCTCCATGCTTAAACCCCAAAACCCAGGTAGCGCTGCCTGCTATGGCTTTTGAAATCCCCACCATGCATTTATTTATTTTTGACAAACAACATCCAAGGCTGCTGTTACTACCACCAGCCAAATCCTGTCCTAGAATGGAGACCCCCACCATGCCGCTTGTCTCACCTAGGCCCTGCCACGTGGGTCCGCATCCTGCAGGCCACCCAACTGACCCAAAAATGCTGCAAGAGGAAAGAAAAACTTTAAAAACCAAGCCCACAGTTTGTTAGTGTGTCCTACTCAGTCCTCTAATTCTTGTCATCTCTTATCCTTATGCACTCATGATAGCTCCTGCCCCATCACTACCACCACTTGACCATCAGTGACTGGCAGCCAATGACACAAGCCATCCACCCATCAGCCGGCCACCTCCTGAAAGCCACTCCAAACAAGCCAAAAACAAACAGCTACACAAAAGGCGCCACCCACCCCGACTATCAGCCTGTCACCTGATGAAAAGATGCACTCTACCACAGCCTTCTGTGTTCCACCCACCACTCAGTCTTATGCCACAACAAGAAAGAGAGAGAGAGAGAGATAGCCTTGCTTCAACCTCAAGTGGAGAAAACAGCCCATTTCACCTGATTTAACCATCAACAAAACTCTACTTGCTGAACTAACCCCTGAAACATCTCTGTTGCCATCCTGACTTACCAACCAGTACATTACTTGCATTCAGATACCTTCTGGTCATGCCATGGGGTCCAGAGTTTGCATAAAATAAATCAACCATCAAAAAACATAACCCACAACTTCTGCAATGGTAACGAAAGGACAAACAATTGAATTAAACAACAGTGGTGTGGATGATGCCCTACACATAGTCTTGACAAATAATACAATAAATAATACCGTAGTCTGCCTGCCCCAGGGCCTACTACACCTTACCTTCCTAATCTGCTCAAACCTCAAGGTAGCTTCTGTGCATATGCAGAATGATAGCCTCTGGCAACTGCAGGAAAAAGAGGGTATCTCCATCTCTGCAGCCCCTTATCTAACCCTCTTCGAGCCTATAGAGATGGGCAAAGTGGCCCCAATTCACTCGGCGAAGTGATTCCTGGAGTGAAGGCAAATTCATGGAGTGCTCCAAAATACGAAGTGGAGTACTTCACGTTATAATGGGTAACGCAAAGTCCATTGAAAACAATGACTTTGTGTTACTCCGCCTTCCCAAACCACTACTCCACCAATTCTTAAGGTGAAGTACATTGAAAACAATGTACTTCACCTCACTTTGCCTTGTTTTTAAGCTCCAAAGGTGAATTTTTCAGTGATTCAATGGAATTTCAGGTCACATGAGCTCTAGATTATTCTGCACAACCTCAGTTTGGGGTAGTGTGTGTAGGAAACTGTAGGGAGACAATCTGTTCTGAGAGCTCTCTGCTATTCAAACCTTCTGAAAGCTGATAAAAAAGCCTTTCTGAGTCATTTTTTGGCTGAAACTTTAGTTCATCGATTATAGGAAACCCTCCTGTGCTCATATCATCAAGCATTTATTGTTTGTGTGTGGATTTTGAATGTTAACATACAACATTCAGTCTGTGTACTGAGATACAATGGAAGTGTGCTTTGGGGGGTGAATTTGTGGTGTAGGTAGAGTAACTTGGAGAAAAAGACAGTGCTTTCTGTTCTGGTGATATTTATCTTGTATAACTGTGTAAATGTACACATAGTAATATTTTCAATAATTATTGCCATTTTTTTCTGATTGCTATTTATTTTATTTATTTATTGTATTGTTTCACCAGGAAAGATACTCTGATCAACTTAATGCTCGTCTCACAGTACATCCTGGGAAGGGGAGGTGATGTACAGTAGTAGCATTGACAAATTATGCAGCAATACAGAGGTGTGATTAAATTCAGCAATGCAGCAATAAAGAGGTACAATAAAATACAACACAATACATACATTCAAACATGGTCAAGGAATATGGAACATGGTAAAAAGTACATCCATGTGCGAGGCATCCATTTACAATACATGTGGAGCATAGATGAAGCAAGTATACAATACATTATACATACGAATAATTAAGAACAATGCTGAGACATGGACCTAGGTGGAGTGCAACAGCATTATGTGGGCTGTACACCACAGCAGTTGCAGTAGCCTGGGTGGAAACATAGGTGAGCATGTCTCTAGATTAAGCGCTAGACCATGAGGGGTAGGGTAAGTGCATGAGGTTAGGGGGCAGGTGAGAAGGCAAGAAAGGAGTTAGGTAAAGGAGGGAGTCAGAAGCAGGTGCGGAAGGAGTGAGATAGTTGTGTAGTGCAGAGGTAAGAGAAAAAAGGGAGGAGAAGAAGGAATTTGAGGAGGCAGAGAATTCCATAGTTGAGGCAGGTGATACAAGAAGGCTTCTGAGGAGGATGTGGTTCTGCCAGGGATTGAAAGGCTGCAAGTGTCAGCATGGGATCTCAGGGAATAGAGGGAGGGGAGGGGTACCAAAAAGAGGAGGATGAATGAGGAAGGAACCAAGCCATAATTTAGAGATGAATTTAGTGCCGTGGTAAGCTCGCCAATTGTGGAGGGTAAGGAAATTGAGGGAGCGGTAAAGATCACAATGATGGGTTAGGAGGGGGCATCAAGAGCAAAACAACAAAAGGAGTTGTAGAGAGAGTCAAGTCTGGATAGGTGGGACTGTGGAGCAGCATCATAGACTATTTTGAAGTAGTCAAAAATGGTCAAGATCATCTTCTGTACCAGCTCGCACCTGGTGGCAAGAGGGATGCAGCTGTTGTTTCTGTAGAGGGCACTGAGCTTAGGCCTTAATTTTTTCAGAACAGCATATATATGTACAGAGAAATCAAGGTATTTATTCAGCCAAGCGCCTAGATACCTAAATGAGGAGGCGTCCTCAAGAGCAGTCCTGTCAAGGGTGTGAAAGGAGGGGAGGTGGCTTAGCCGAGCAAGTCTCTGCCTTGTGCCAAAGGACATGGAGACTGTCTTCTTGGCATTTAGAAATAGTTGATGTGAGTTAAACCAGAGTTGGACCTTGGTGAAGTCAGACTGAAGCCTGGCAGTGACATAAGGGACTGATTTACCAGTGGTAAATAGCACTGTATCATCAGCATACATGTGGATGCTGGATGATGAGCAAACCTGAGGGAGCTCATTTAAAAAAGATGGAGAACAGGATTGGGCCTAGCACTGAACCCCGGTGGACTCCAGTGGTAATAGGTGGGGGGGTGAGATAACATCAACTATTCTAACTGATTGCGACCCTGCCAGATAGGTAGGCTCGAACCAGCCTGTGGCAGTAGGGGAGAGTCCAGCTGCTGACAAGCTACTGTATGTAGGAGGAGGGGGTGAGAGACAGTGTCAAAGGCTTTGGCCAAGTCAACAAAGATAGCTGAGGTAATGTTCCCTTTGTCAAAGCCTGAGGAGATGGTCTCAGTTAGCCTCAACAGAGAGGTGGTGGTGGAGTGGGCTTTCCTGAAGCCAGACTGGAAAGGTGTGAAAAAAGCTTAGTCAGAGAGGAACAAGGAAAGTTGGCTGAGCACTTTGTGTTCTTGGAGGTTGGCTAAGGTAGGAAGGAGAGACATAGGTTGGTAGTTCCCAGGAGAGGTGGGAGTCTCCCCTTAGGGAGAGGAGGACTACAGCATGTTTCAAGCTGAGGAACAGTGGCAGACTCAAAGGAGAGATTTAGTATCAAGAATAGAGGGTAGGTGATGGCAGAAGCTGAGACGGAGAGGAGTCATGGTCAAGGCCATCAGGTGAGGAGCCTTTGGTTGAATCAAGTGCCAGGAAAGCTGATAGAGTAGTTTCAGGAGAGACAGGCTAGAAGGATAACTGAGGGGGTAGGGATGAGGTGCAGCATGGGTGACAGAACAGTAGGGTGAGTGGTCAGATTGTGGGGATGAGATAGGGGCAGGTAGGGGAGCAGTGGGTGGGGAGTTCATGTGGGGGGAGGCAGACAGGGACACCTGGGCAAGAGGGGGGCTTAGGAGGGTGCTAAGCTGCACAGAGGAACAGGTGGCAAAGTGGGAACTGAAGCAATTGGCAATGGCCATAGGTTCAGTAAGGACAGTGTGGTTGTGCCTGAGGATAGGTGGTGAAGTGTTTGAAGAAGGCATGTAGAGATTGGACGACCTTCAGAATTTGGATGGGTTGTTTGTGTTAGTCTGGAAGCTGGGACTTGAAATCTCTAGTGTTGGCTACGAGATGGCTTTTAGTAGCCATTTCAGAGTTTACAGTAACATTTGAGGTCACTAGTGCAATTGGTAGCTCTAGCCCGATGCCATGCAAGGTCGTGATCTTGTTGGCAGGCCAGTAGCGCAGGTGAGACCCAAAGTAGGTGGGTACCATGAACCCTAGTTTTCTAGAGCAGAGCACGGGAGTTCCAAATTTGTAAGAACTTTGAGCTGAAATGGGCGAGGGCCACGTCTGCTGAGGTAGCTGAGGACGGGGGACCAGTTGGTTTGAGCGAGATCCTGAAGCAAAAGTTGCAGGTCAAGACATGTGAAGGACAAGTGAAAATCGTTTTTGCTGGAAGCTTGGACCTATGTATTTTACGATGACAAAGGTCATGTGGTGGTCACTGATAGAGTCAGGTAATAGCCCTGAGGCCACTACACGTGGGGATGGGAGGTGAAAACTAAGTCAAGTAGGGGTGGTTTAGTGACTTATAGTTTAGTCAAGTGGGTTCCAGTATAAGTTGCTGGAGGTTTAAAGCATTGATGGTGGAGCAAATATGAGCCAGGGACAGGGCCAGCCAGTTTAGATTTAGGTCACCCAGGATGAATAGTTCACCACCACTGGCCATTGAGGAAAGTTTTGTGACCAAGTCAGTGACATTGGAAGTTGGCTACCCTGGGCAACAGTAGACTCCAGTGACGAAGATGAGGATGGTATGTGGATAAGACATTTATAAAAGTAAGGCCTTGTGGGAGGATTGGATAGTTGTAGTGAAGGAGGGTGTGAACTGGAGGGTAGAGGAGGTGTGGATAGCCATGCCATCGCCTCTCCCTACCCTGTCCTGTTTAGAGATGGTAAAGCCAGGGATGGTGATAGCATGATCTGGAATGTTTTTTGTCATCCAGGTTTCAGAAATTACAATGATGTCTGGGGCACATGCAAGTACCATGGGTTGTAGTAGAGAGATTTTTGGAGTGAGGCTTCTTATGTTTAGGTGAATGATTTTAAGGCCATTCGGTAATGCCAGAGGGGTGGTGGTTGGGAGGGCATCGACTGGTGGGTACTCTATAACAGGGCCTGGGTTTGGGTGGATATCCACAGATGCTAGCAAAAGTAAGAGAAAAAGGAGAAGGGGTACCCTGCTTCCCATATAGGAGCTAAGGAGTAGCCGTTTAGCTTTTATATGGAGGAGAGATTGAAACATAGGGTAGGATACCAGCCTGAGAAGGGTGATGAAATGGGTTGGCACAGAGGTTATTGAGGCACAGGAGACCACTGGGCAGATGAGGAGGGGTATAGTCTCAGTGTGGAGTGCTGTACCAGAGAGGTGGACTGTGCAGTTATGCACCATTGGTGGCTAACAAGAGTGTTGTGAGCCCTCGCCAGCTTAGTAGAGTGAGAAAAGTAGTTCTAGGGACAGTACCAAAGTAGATACCAAGTTTTGGTGCCTGCCAGGACACCATGGTGAAGTCCAGAAGAGCGTAGTGACTGGCAGGAATGTGAGGGCTAGTAAACTGTGTGTTACAGGCATGCAGCTAGTAGATCCTCTAGTGGTAGAAACAATAAGCAGCCAATGGGAAGTGGGCTGTTAGGAAAAAAAGCTGATCGGGTGACCAGCTGTAGGGTATAAATAAAAGCATCGAGCTTGGGTGGAGGGTAGGGGGCTGGTGGGGAGCTGGCATGCAACACCGGTGGGGCAACAATGGCTGGTGGCACAGCTGTACCTGGAAGACTGAGGATCCGGGGCAGAGAGCTCAGGCGGTGGCTTGAGATGAACCGTCAGTCCAGGGGCCAAGGTGGCTCAGTGGTGGGAGCTTGCAGTGCCTTTGGTAAGGGTCCCAGCTGAAGAGAAGAAGAGAAGGTGGATTAAGTAAGCTGGCTGAGGCACAGAGGTATGGTCAGTCCAGCAGGGAGCCCAATTAGTACAATAATAGAGCTGTTTGTTTGGGCAACAAAAGTCTGGAGCAGCACAAAACCTCAAGAGAGGCCTGTAATCACAACTCTTTTAGAGAAATTGCCTTAAAACTGCAAACTGGCTGTAATCATTGCATTCATTTTACATACAGTACTTAATTCTCTAAAATAATGCTGGTTTTGGAGAGCAGAGACAGAAGAGAGCTTCTGGCCAGTTGGAGCGGGCCCTGGAAAGGTGCTCACATTCAGATTGGCTGGCTGCAGAGCCGTACTGGAAAACTGAGGTTCTGGGCAGAGAGCTTGGCCAGTGGCTTCAGATGAGCCATTGGTCCGGGGCCAAGGTGGCTCTGTGATGGGAGCTGTGTCCCTGTGGTGGGGGCCAGCTGGAAGACTGAGGATCCGGGGCACAGAGCTTGGGCGGTGGCTTGAGATGAGTCATCAGTCCATTGTTGTGGTGCAGCAGTGCATAATTTTAATTTGTTTAAAATATGTGGTTATATTACTGAAGTTTTCAATTTGCTACACATTACTTAGAGTGTGTATGAGTATGTGTGTGATTCGTGTCATCAAATCACCTTCTATTGTGCCACATAATAATTTCAGCAATGTGAACCTGATATCCACTGCAGCTGTGTGATTTTTGTACTTCTTTTTGGTATCTTTACTGGTACTAGTACTAGTGACTGTTACTGCAGAAGTGCAGTACACTGCCCCTCCCACGCGGTCCGCCCCAACCGGCAAAGGTATTCTTTTCCAGATTTGAATTTCTGATGGTGAGCTGGTTAGGTGTTGTGCCTTATGCGTTGCATCTCTTCAGTGCACAACGCAATCTTAATCTGTCTGTGCATTTGCATCTCTTTAGGCACAATCTCCATTTGTAACTTAAGTCACACTTGTTTCTTTGGCTTCCCTTCAGAGTACTGGACAGGTGTGGTGCATAATTCTGCATGAACATTATGACGCATGTGGATGCTCATATAAACCCTCAGGCTTTGCCCTCGGGCATTATGTAGCATCCCACACCTCGGGTGCACATAATTTCATTATGCACTCACCCCCTGCATTATTGTATATATTATGACAAGAGAATAAGAATTATACAAACAGTATAGTGTGCTAGTGATGTTATGAAATGGCAGTCTCTCTGTGCCATACAGTCAGATAATATCTTAACTTAATTGAACCATCAGTACAAAAAACCAAAAAAAAATGGAAGTTACAGAGTACATGGTATTAAGATTTCAGAACATTGCCATAAATAGTGTCTCACTGTAAAATCCTAGATATTTTTGACTTTGCATTATTGCCTTAGAATTATTACTGTTCTGTGGATATGAGCTACTTGTAAACAAGAAATAAAACATTATCGAGATGTGGATTTGTGTATTAAACCAACAGAAAACTATTACAGTACAATGATTGTGTGGAGGTATTTTCTCCCAATACTAACATATCATCACTGCATTTCTAATATGCTCATCCACAAATAAATGTCTTTGCGAGCAAGTATCACAGAAAAATGTTTAGCACAGTTACAGAGGTACTCAGGAATGACATTGATTTCTTCTGTAGTGCTATATAAACTTACATATTCAAATTATCATGTAATAGCCAGCATGGTGGAGCTGAGGCACTGGACACATTACCTCACGTCAAACTAGTGACCTATGTTTGGAAATATGCTTGGGATGTTAAAAACTGGCATGGGGGGGTAGAGGCAAGAGTGGTTCTCTTCTCCTGGAAGGACTCTGTCACCACCATAGTTCCACTGTCCCTGGATGGTGGTTCGAGGACAGTACAGGCAGCAATCAGTAGGAGGGTGGCAAACAGTGGGAGGGTGGCAACTGTGGGAGGGCATCCCAGTATTACGGCATGTGCATGCCTCCACACGTGTGTGCATGGCCAGGACAGGTGAACAAAATGGGGATAAAATATATATAGAAAAAAATGATGGTGTAATGATTGCACAACTTCAGGGATAGACAACACTGCATCTTTCAAATATTACAGAACAAAAAAAAATCTGCAGCCTGAAATGGGTGAGTATGTGTTGAAGTATGCATGTGTTCCATGGCTACAGAAGTGGTGGATCATGATGATGGATGTCTCTTATGTTATCTGCATAGAGCTGCATGTTGCTTGTCTTACCTCATAATGGCTGTCTCTGGTTGCTTGTCTTGCCTTGCCCTTCCACTGCTTGTGGGGGCAAATGGGGAGTTAGGGTTGAAACTCTAACATCACATTTCCTGCTTGTGTCACTTTAATATCAACCCTAACTGATGCATTAATTTTTGCAAAGAATATATACATACATACACACACACACACACACACACATTAGAGGCAAAAACTCAATTTAATGCATCATCTGAGAATTGTTCTGTGACAAAAGTGAGGAAATTAGATGTTAGGGTTGAAAATCTATGAGACCTACCCCCCCATCCTGCCCTCTCAGCCGGCATTGGGGTGTGTGTTAGGGTCAGCCCTATCTCTCACCCCATCACATGTGTAAAGAAGCTGAGGTGGTGAACTATAGGAGAATGGGGTGAGAGTTAGGAACGATGACCCCAACACACACCCCAATGGCGGCTGGGGGAGCACAGTGGGGGTGGGTCCAAGGGAGGGGTTTCAACCCTAACATCAAATTTCCTCACTTTTGTCGCTGTGGAACAACCCTAACTGATGCATTAAATGGAGTTTTTTGCCTCTAATTTCCCTTCTTTTTGAGAATCTGCAGTAGAAATAGTGAATGGAATGTGGTGGTATGAGTGCCGGCCCTTTGGTCCCTACGCTCTCACCACGTGATGTTTTGAGACATAGTAACAGTAAGTGCAAGGGAAATGCAACTGCTAATGGTTGTGCACATGGTGACAGAAACATAAAAGGTAAAGCAAACATTAATGGAAATGCAAGTGCAAAGTGACGCCAAAGCGAACAGTGATGAAAAAGGAGATGCAACCGCATAGGAAATGAAAACCGTGACATGCACGGTCATGGAACAGCAATTGAAAATGCAAATGGTTGTTAACAGCTTAATAACACCAAAAGAAACAGAAACGTGAATGCATGCATGTACTAAAGGAGAACAAAGTGTAACGACAAGGTGGCATACTAATGGAACCTGTAATGGAAATGGGTATGGAACGCAAGGGAATGCTAACTGTAACAATAATAGAAGTGCACACCCTGGTTTTGCCCAGAAGCTGTATAGAGAAACACAATGTGTACAAAGAATGTATGCATTATAATGGGCCTCAGAGCAGAAAATTAGCTGTTGGTATACTAAATTGGTTATATCTCAGGAACCGTACGATGTAGAAAAAAAATTTGAATTTCACATGATTCAAAAGTTTTCTGGCTAGGTTTCTGCCAAATGCATAGCCCATAGGACTACGCATTGTCACAACGAAAATTCCGTATCTCGCACCATTTTCGAGATACGAGTCCTGAAAGGTGCGGTGTACTCCACCATGTTAGTGTATGGGAAAAAATGTAAACTTTGGAGTACCTTAACTTGGCATCCACACAATATTTTGTCACCAAACCACAAAAAGGCACATCTGTGAGATGTTGGCTGCCTTCCTTCCAAATTTCAGCCCAAAGATCAAGCGTTCTTTTGCAGCAGGGTGGCAAAGAATTCCTGTCATTTTGGCCATAGTCTGGAAAAGCAGTGTCATGATTTGTGAAAGCTGTCACAAAATTTGCTAAAGTATACGCAAGTGCGACACTACTTTGCAACACTACTTTTCCCAGAAATTTGGAAAACATATTTCTGTGGTGGTTAACCCCAAAATAAAGACATGGCTAGCATCCTGAGGGTCCAACTAGGTGAACAGAAAAAGAATTGTCTTCCTAGAGGGTCCCAATTTTAAATGCCAAGCATTTTTCTGATCCCCAACTGAAAAAAATGGCAGATTTGCGACACTACTAAGGTAATTTGCAACGCTAAAAAGTGCATTTGCAAGTGTCGAACTTTTTGTTAACTTTTCCCTTTGACTTATAATGGGAACTTGTTTTTTGAATAACTTTTGAACCGTTCAATATTTTTTCATGAAATCTTCAAAAGGCATATTGGGGATCCCAGCTGCATGTTTCTGAAGTTTTTGGACCGGTCATGCAAACTGTGCTACCTGTAGGCGAGAGCAAAGAATTTGCAAAATAGCATAATTGTGTGCACAAATGTCGCTTAATAACTCCACAGCCGTGTATCCGACTGGTTCAAAGGTTGGCAGATCCCAAGTTCTGTGGTTATGCCCCATTCCTGTCAAATTTCAGGCAAATCCGTTGAACAGTGGCAAAGTTATTAAGGTGCACAATTTCACCCTTTAACCTTAAAAGGGCTACTCAACCCTAACTATGGTAGCACTACCGTGCTACCATAATATACATACATTTATATATATATATATATATATATATATATATATATATATATATATATATATATATATATATATATATATATATATATATATATATTGTGTGTGTGTGTGTGTGTATATAAATATATATATATATATATATATATATACACACATATTATGGTACCATAGTTAGGGTTGAGGAGCCATTTACATGTTAAACCCAAAATTTTGCACCTTAATAACTTTGCAACCATTTGACGGATTTGCCTGGAAATTTGGAATACACGATCAAGACCCATGCCCCTTGGGATCTGCCAAGGTTTGTATCAGTCAGATACACAGCTGTGGAGTTATTAGTGGTCTGCACATGCTCACGCTTTTTCTGAATTCCACGGTCACGCCACAGGTTGCACGGTTTATGCCACCAGCCCAAATTAGGAATGTGCGGCCACGGTCCTCGATGTGCCTTTCGAAGATTTCATGAAAAATATTCAATGGTTCAAAAGTTATTCAAAAGCAATTTCCCATTATAAGTCAAAGGGAAAAGTTAACAAAAAGTTTGACAGTGTCGCAAATGCATTTTTACTTTCGCAAATGGCCCTCTTACTTTCACAAATCCATCATTTTGTTTTCAGTTAGTGATCAGAAAAATGCTTGGCATTTAAAATTGAGACCTTCTAGCAACCTAATTCTTTTTGTACTCACCTAGTCGGAGCCTGAGGATGCTAGCCATGTCTTTATTTTGGGGTAAAACACCCAAGAAATATGTTTTTCAAATTTCTTGAAAAAGTACTTTCACAAAGTACTTTCATGCTCATGAAAGTGTCACAAATTTTTGCGAAAGCTTTCGCAAATTGCGACAGTACTTTTCTAGGCTGTGGGGAAATGACAGCAATTCTTTGGCACCCCACTGCAAAAGAACGGTTTGGAGTTTTGGGCTGAAATTTGACGGAACACAGCCGACATCTCATAGATGTGCCTTTCAGTGTTGTGTTGAAAACATATTACACGGCAGCAAAGTTACAGCACTCCAAAGTTGATGCTTTTTCCCATAGGATAACATTACGGCAGCCAACACATTGCAGCAATCATTTGGCACCCTGTTCAAAATAATGGTTTGGTCTTTTGAGCTGAAATTTGCAGGGGGATACAGCCAATATCCCACAGATGTTCCTTTCAGTGGTTTGGTGAAAAAATATTACAGGGAGACAAAGTTATGGCACTCCGAACTTCTGTTTTTTTCCCATAGGATAACATTTCGGCATCCGCAGCGCCTTTGAGGGCCCGTATCTCGTAAACGGTGCAAGATACGGAGTTTTTGTTGAAAAATTCTTAGCCCCACAAAACTAGCCAGGAAAGTGATAATACATACGACTTTTAATTTTTTTTTTCTATGTCGTACGTTTACTGAGATATAAGCAATTTACTATTCCAACTCCTGATTTTTGTGTTCCGAGAGTCATTATTTTGCATACATTCTTTCTACTCACTGTCTTTCTCTATACAGCTTTTGGGAAAAACCAGCCTGTGCGCTTACATTACTGTTACTATTACCGTTTCTGCTTGCGGTTCCATACCCATTTCACTTACCATTCACGTTTACGCCACCATGTGCATTACCCTTTTGCGTTTTCATTTGCGGTTGCATTTCCATTGTTTTTAACATTTCTGTCTACAGTACTGTTTCTCTTTCTGTTTCGCTTAGCGTCACCATGCGCATTATGATTTGCGTTAGCGGGCACAATCCCGCCACCGCATTACATTCACTATTTCTCATTATCATTCTCAAAAAGAAGTAAAATTAGAGGCAAAAAACTCCATTTAATGCATCAGTTAGGGTTGTTCCACAGTGACAAAAGCGAGGAAATTTGATGTTAGGTTGAAACCTCCTTTTCCCTCTCCACCCCAACTGGAATTGGGAGTGCATTGGTGTCATCGTCCCAACTGTCACCCATTCTCCTATTCCTCAGCTTCTTCCACATATGATGGGGTGACAGTTAGGCTGATGACCCCAATGCACACCAATTCCAGTTGGGGGTGGGCTGAAAGGGCAAAGGGGTTTCAACCCTAACATCGAATTTCCTCACTTTTGTCGCTGTGGAACAACCCTAACTGATGCAGTAAACAGATTTTTTTGCCTCTAATATATACAGTATATATATATATGGGATATGATATGGCCCAACTGAAGATATAATATTTATCTTGACTCGAGGCCAATTACATCATGATATCTCACGAGTGGCGAAGCCACAATTGAGATATCTTGATGTCATTGACCTCAAGTGAAGATAAATATGATATCTTCAGTCGGGCCATATCATGTTTTGTTTATACTATGTGGCCCAGATATTCAGACTGCTCCCAAAATGTGCGCAACAGCAGGAGCAAGCACAATCAATTGCGCATATGCGCAACAGGTGCGATATTCAAACATGGAGCAGAGCAAATTGCGCAAGCAACCAACGTCTCAATATCGCACATACTGCGCCATCGCGCAACCAGGAAGGAGAAGCTGAGCCAAAATGCTGCGCTATGGCGCAACCATGGAAGCTCAGCTGAGCATTGCAGAGCTGCCTATAGCAAGCACAGCCCCCAGAGCAATGGAACTGCACATCCAGGGAGGCAGGCTGGGGCCCACCGCCAGCCATGCTCACATGGGCACAGGAACTCACTGCAGAACCCTCACCACACTGGCACACCCAAGCACAGCATCACTGGGGTGGGACGGATGATCCACGTGCCCATGGGGACAAGCCAACTAAAGCATAGCAGAGCCATGACACTCCAGCACAACCACTGGCAGGCAGAGTGCCACACACAGGGGTTGACAACCACAGTGCACATCAGTCCCCGCACGCACAGCAC
Organism: Neoceratodus forsteri; assembly: GCA_016271365.2. Taxonomy (NCBI): domain Eukaryota; kingdom Metazoa; phylum Chordata; order Ceratodontiformes; family Ceratodontidae; genus Neoceratodus; species Neoceratodus forsteri. The sequence continues at coordinate 882,870,706 of CM057459.1, forward strand.
AGCGGCACCATGCCCCCAAGACATCGCTCATGTGCAGTGACAGGCACTGCAGGAAACACCATGCACCCCGCGGCCACACGTCCAACCCCATGCTGCAGAGAAGCATACCAGCCAGACCCCTCTGTGCACCCAGCAGTGGGTGGCAGCAGATGGCAAGAGCAACAGAAAGGCAATGCTATGCTGGTGATACCTCCCCATGGACACACACACACACACACACACACATATGTACCCAGGACCATAGCAGCCCAGATATGTACACCCTGCAACGGAGCACCCATAGCCAGTTGCAAAGCAGACACCAACACAGCAGTTGTATCAAAATAGAAATGTATATTTCCAAACAACAGATAAACAATAACAGGGTGAAACTATGTACAAGTTGGGGGGATGGGTAAAAGGCAGGGGTGTTCAAGGGGAGGAATAAAACTTGAGAGGGAAGGCAGGTGAAAGGGATGGGAGAAGTGGAATGGAATGTGGTCTACGGCCCAGCTGGCTCCTGGTCTCCCCCTGCTGGCGCCCCTCCTGTGCTGCCGCTGCCGCTCACCCTGGCGCCAGGCGGCCTGCAGGAGCTCCTGTTTCAAGTCCGACCTGGGTCAGGCGCCGCAGATCCTGCAACATGCATCTCAGCACCCGAGGCCTAGGAAAATGGGAACACAGTCAATGGCTGAGACTGACCACAACCCTGAACACCACCCAACCTGCAACCCATATAACCCAATGTCCTGCACCTGTGATGGCATGCACCCACCACAGTGAACATGCACATGGCCATCACAAACAGGCGGCACCAGCTATGCGCACCACCACCCACACACACCGCCCACGCCAATCACAGTACAAACTAGGCTGTCAAGTGATGTGGCAACGGTGCGATGCCAGTTACACAGCTATGTGCCCAGTGCATGCCTGGACCACCTGTGATGCATACACAGACGTAGTGATGCTGCACTGTGATGCAGGTCACCCTGTGTCATGCCTACATACATGGATACATAGACAGTGTCGGCAGATAAGGGCCTATGGGACACCCAGTCTGGCCATTTGGCCTTGTACGTTCACTCTGTTGTCCTATAAGTCCGCTCCCCTCACCCTGACCTCCAGAATTCCTTCATGGCTAACCCACGACATAAATCCGTAACCAAGTCAACCCCACCACATCCTCTGGCAGGGTGTTCCACTTGTCCACCACCCATTCTGTGAAGAAATACTTTCTCATGTTTCCTCTTAAACGAGCCCTCCAACTGCATCCCATGCCTCTAGTCCTGGAACATCCTTACGCTACAAATATTGTTTTCCTGCACTCTGTTCCCCCTGTACAATACTTGTATGTCCCCATCATATCCCACACTCCTCCTCCCGAGTACATGTTCAGTTCCACAACCTGTCTGCATAGGACTTGTGATGCAATCCATGCACCATCCATGTCGCCTCCTGTGAACCCTCTCCACCCAGTCCATGTCCATACGCAGGTATGGTCTCAGAACTGTACACTGTACTCCAGTGTGGGGACTCACTAGTGTTTCGTATAGTGGAACCATGACCTCCCCTTTGGTTGTGTCCAGCATGGTTGGTGGTCTTGCCCCCAGCATGCAATAGCACCCTGACGAATGATACACACCTCCAGCAGCTCGGCCTGACGCTGCTGATGCTGCTGCTGCTGCTGCTGTGGCACGACATCCCATGGCACCGGGCCCTGGCATGGCCCACATCCCTGGTCCGTGTCCTCACAATCCAGCTTGTGGGAGACATATGGTGAGACAAACATCAGTGTGACTCAAAAGCAGAGTGCCCCCTGCCCCAGTGAGAGTGCCTGCCCACACAGCCATAACCATCCATCGCACAGCTGCACACACTGACACACCTATGCACAGCCACCCAAGCACACACACACCCCTACAGAGAATATAGGTGCATAGATGGTACACTCACGTGGCCTAGGCACCAGGCCCCGCCTGGCACGTGAACGCAGCTGCGTCAACAGGTCCGGCTCCGTCCGGCGGAGGTCACTGTACCAGTGCCGGCACTGCTCAGCAGACCGGCCCCGGCCAGTGACCCCCACCAGGTCAGTGGCCACTTGCTGCCACACATGGGTCCTAGGCATGGTGAGGGGGGCCTCACCATACAGTGCCTCACAGTGGGGCTCCACTAGGGCCACCAGGTTGGCCACTTCAAGCGGGCTCCAGGACACCGCCCTCCTCCTAGCCATGGCACCAACTTTACAGCAGGCAATATGGCGCCCCGCTGCGCTGTAACCCAATGCGGAGTTGTTGCGAATAGACCAGCACACAGGCTCCAATCGCTCTGTTCAAACAGCTCCGTCACTTTGCATAGCGCTGTCACCAGACAACGCAATAGGGACATACACATGGCATGCCAACAGCGCCAGGGGTCAGAGGGCATACACAAGGTCACGGCAATGACACAAGGCTATGCACAGCGCCATAGGATGTATAGGCATCCTGCGCGACTGCTAAGCAGAGCACCAGTGCCACAGTGGACTATCGTGCAGAAGTGCCACAGCGCCATATAGTGCCCAGTGCTGTAGCGCCACTGGCACAATGGTGGCCATGGCCTGAATCGCTTATCGCGCTTCAGTGTTTGCAGCGCGATCGACGACGCGTAACTCCGTCTGGGCATGTGCAATGCAGTGTAGCACACAGCCACAAACATGCGCCATCGGCTCAGCCGACCTTCAGACGCGCTAAGCGAAATACACGATATTCAGCCGACATATGCAAATCAGTCGATCAGCCATTCAAGCGCAGTGGCATGATTAGCATGTCATAAGTTGCGCCACACCTCATTTGCATGTGTTGCGCTATAAAACTGCGACACTGGGTTGTGGTGGCCAGATTTGGTTGTTGCAGGTGAGGTGAGTTACATGCTGTGTGATGCTCAAGACAATGCTCATGGGCAGGGGTGCTGGAGGATGATATGGTTGAGGGGCTGAGCATGATGAGGGCACTTAGAAAGGGCAGAGGGCACCCTTTCCATCAGTATCTGCCATGCGGAGAGGAAAGGGGGCTTGTTCCCCCCCCGGCCGGCAGCTATGCTCATGGGGAAATGCTGTGGACTGCACAGTGACTGGTGTCCACTTCCACCCATACAGATCACCATGACTGATGAGAACCAGGCTGAGGCTGTGGACGGCAGGCGTAGGAGGAGGCCGAACTTCACCATGGCAGAGACTGAGGCCCTCTTCCAGGCCTACCTGGTGGATGAGCCACTTTGAGTGGGCAGAGGGCACCCTCAGCAGCGCAGCTGCATGGGAGGGGTAGCTCTGGCCAATCTCCACGGAAGCCACCAGCCAGCCCGTGCAGGAATGCCGGAAAAGATGGGGACTGACCGCGGGAGGCTGAAGGAGAAGGTGGCAGCCTTCAGGGTGGTACGTGCTGCCACTGGTGGGGACCACCAGTGGTGTTGCAGCTGACCCGACTGAGGAGACACTGGTCATGGCCATGCAGCCGAGTGCCATTGCGGGTATTCCAGGTGGAGGATTCCAGACAGGTGGAAGCCCATCTACTGCACGGTATGACATGGTGATGTTGTGGGGGGGGCTGTTGTTCACATGCACTCACATGTACTCTCTTTCTGTTACAGATCCTGTTCGTCTGCAGGAGACGGTGGTGGTGGTGGGTGCTGACAGTGAGGCAGACCTGCTGGACCTGGAGGAGGGACCATCCACTTCCGCCAGCAGCCTGCAGGCACTGCAGCAGCATGCAGGCTGGCCCAACAACTCCGGCGGCAGTGATACGGGTGCAGGGGGTGCACAGCCTGTGTCACAGCAGTCTGGCATGCAGGTATGCCAGCATGCTGTGCCTATGGCAGTGGCACGCACCGGCACTATTGATGATAGCAGGCCTGCAATGGCCAGTGATAGGTGTGTGTCCCACGACGGACACATGGCAGGCCAGCACGTGCCCCTGGGCCATCCTGCTCCACACCTGTGTACCAGCATGCTGGCACAGTCACAGGCTGTGCCTGTCAGCACCGTGGGGGCAGCATCGGTGGCTGAGCAGGTGTCTGGCACTGTTGACAGCACAGGGGTGGAACAGGTGGACCTGGGGCTCAGCAGCTGGAGGGCGGCAGCAGCAGTTGCACACCAGGCCTGGGGACAGCGCCAAGCAGTGGCACTTGTCCACCACCCTTAGATCCGGCCTAAGCCTGGTCCCAGAACAGCGGCCACCCTCAAGGGGTGCTGTGCACCAGACCATCCACACCCTGGGGGTCACGATGCCATTGGGGCACAGTACCATTGGACGCCAAGACACCCACCTGCTGCAGGAGTCGGTACAGCTGCAGGGGCGGGTTGCAAGGTCTGTGGAGGCACTGTCTGTGTCCGTGGAGTGGCATAGCAGGGAGTGTGCTCATACCGAGCCGAGATGGTCCTTATGCGGACGGATGTGACCGCTGCCATTGACAGGCTGACCCAGGCAGTGGTCTCTGTGGCGACCGCATTGACCACACTGTCTGGAGCCCCTGTACCATGCACCCCACACAGTGCACACTCCACTCCCTGTTCCCGGCATCGTGCGACACCAGGCCTGTCGGACGCTGGTTTCTGCTGGGGCATCCCGAGCACCCCTGGTGCAAGTTTGTTTGGCGGATGCAGAACCCCAGTGCGGAAAGGTCGCGGTCCCGCACTGGGACCCTGGTGGTGCACTAGCCACCCGATGTGGCCCCTGCTCAGCCTTCCAGTGCTGCTAGGCTACGGCGGGCCGCACGCATCCGTGGTGGCCGTGGGACAGTGCTCCTGACTGAGCTGTCTCCCAATGCAGGCCCTGTCTGGTGCTGCCCTGTGTGCAATGTGTGTCATGGTGGGCAGTGCACTGCTGGGTGCTCTGCTCACCAAGCTGACACACGACCACCTGCACACTCTCCCAACTGCTGTCCACAGGTGCGTGTGGATGATGATGCCTGCATTGCACTGTACACCAAGGTGCAGGTTGCCCAGGTCCTGACACACGTACGTGGACAGTCCAGGTGGTGGGGGTGGTTGGTGGTGCTGTGTGTTGGCGATGTCATTTCTGCAGTGCTGTGCTGCCTCCCTGTATGCTGCCTGGTGTGTGTGTGTGTCCATGAGTGCTCACCCTCTCTGATGGTGTGTTGGTATGCCTGGACCCTTCAACTCCCCTGACCTTCATGCACGGTGTGTTCCCCTGTGTGCCTGTGGTTTGCGCATGGACAGTGTTGCCTGCACATGTCCCCTTGACTTACCTGTGTTGTGCGTAGTGCTCTTCTGCAATGGTGTCCCGGTGCAGCTGGGCCTGCCGTGTCAGTCGGGGGTCCCTCCGTCCTGGGGGCTGCTCATCACCCACATCACCGGCGCCACTGGCGTCCCCATCGCTGTCCCCCTCTTGGACCTGTACGGCTATCCCATGGTCTTTGGCCATGTTGTGCAGGATGCAACAGGCCAGGAATATCCCACAGGCCTTTTGGGGGCTGTACTGTAGGGCCCTGCCGGAGGTGTCCAGGCATCGGAAGCGTGCCTTGAGTATCCCAAACACCGCTTCTATGATGTTCCGTGGTTGCGGCATGTGCCTTATTGAAACCGTGTTGCTTGGGGTTGTGGGGCACCGTATGGTGTGAGCAGCCAGGACGAGTGGGTATCCACAGTCACCTGTGTGGAGACAGTGGAGATCAGTGTCATGTCAGGTCCATATTGCCCATATCCTTGTGTGCCACTACCATGGCACCTGTGTCATTCCACCCTTGCACAGAGTTTGCATTCCATACATGTGTACTCACCCACTAGATGACCCGTGGGGATGTTCCCACTCTCGAATCGATGGCACAGTGCAGATTGGTGCCATATGAAGGCATCATGTGCTCCGCCAGGGTGTGTGGCACAGACATTGATGATGCGCCCAGTGGCATCACACACCACCTGGCAGTTGACACTGGAAAAGCCCTTTGGTTCCGATATGCATGGCCGTCGGGGCCAGGTGGCGTGTGAATGGCCACATGGGTGCAGTCTATGGCCCTTAGCATGCCAGGCATATGTGCTACCCTGTGGAACTCCTGCATGTTTGCTGTACGCTCTGCCGCGGTGCTGTGGAAATGGATGTACTCCGCAGCATGAGGCAGCAGTGCGCTGAGGAATTGGGTGAGGATGCGTGATGTGGCTGACTGTGTAATGCCTGTGGTGTCCCCTGTCGGCCTCTGGAAGGTGCCCGTGGTGAGCAGGCACATGCAGGCTGTCACCTTGGTCTCCACGGACAGAGCATGACTCCGTCGTGAGGGTGCCTGCATCACATCACTGCACAGCTCGCTGAGCCGTCTCAGTATTGCCCTGTTCAGGTGGTACCGGGCCACAATCTCGACATCTGTGTACAGCTCGTAGCTGATGCGGGCATGATACCGCTTCGTCGGGGCATACACCGACGGGCCCCTCACGCTGCCACGCCCCTGCAGCATGCTGTCTCACCCCTCATTACAGCTTCCATGTGAAGCTGACACTGTCCATCTCCCTGGCTTCTGCCCCCACAGCTGCTGTTCCTGTGTTACCCCACTGCCCCCACTGCTGCTTCCACTGCACCGGCACCCCCACTGGCCTCTCTGTCCTCCAGGACCCACTGTCCTCTCTGCCCTTCTTGCTCCTGTCTCCTCTCTCTCTCTGTCTCTGTCTCTCTCCCCAGTTTTCGGCCTGACTGGGGTTATCACGCTGCCCTTGAGCCTTTTTATTTGCTCACATCCAGTACTCACGCATCCTCCAGCTGAGCCACTCTTGCGCATTGCGCAGTGTTCAGATATCGTGATTGGCACTTTATGCATGGACCGCCCCCGGGTTATGCGATGCCTTCATTTCCATTGCTGTTGCTCAGCATGTTTTCGTGGCTAACTGGCCCTTCTCAATATCGCAGAATGGTGCATTTTTGAGTTAAGCAGCTAAGAACTCCTGTTACATGGCTAAACCTTTTGAATATCCAGGCCTGTATGTTTTGGTATTATTTGTAGTTTAGTAATTAAAGCATAAGAGTTATAATAGCAGTATAGAAAAGTAGAAGACCATATTTTTGTTTTGCAAAAAAAAATGTTATTTATTACATAAAGTTGATACATATAGACATATTTAAGGTGTGTTAACTGTTTGAACAATAGAAAAATGAATAAGTTAGTAATCATTGCAGTATTTTAACAGTTTCATGACCATCAACATTTAAACGGAATAAAGATTGGATTTTAAAAACAAAGGTTTTATTTAGCAAATTTTTTTTATGGTAACATTGAATGTTTTATAACTTTTTTGTAACACAGAAAAAATCTAGTGAATAGAACTGTCAATCAATAAACACTGTAGTGTGTTAACTGTTTGGTAACCAGTGACATTTTTAAATTTATAAGTATAGTATTTATTTAAGCAACTGGTGAAGTACAGATTAATATTATTAAATTTCAGCTGTTTTGTGCCACTAATAAAATGAATGAAAAAGAGTGTGTCTTTCTCATTTTTCACTTTTGCACAGTATTCACTTGATACACATTAACGTTTTTTAAAATTTAAATTCAGCTAAATATTTAGTGCATGAATAAGGTAGCATTATTCATTGCTGAGGCCTGGACAATATGCCATAGATAACATTTGCAGTATTGTTTTTTGTTTAAGTCTTTTTTGGTTAGAGTACTCTTCTGTTGTTGATTATGAAAGGGCTATAAGTCTGTTTAGCGTATGAAGACTATATAAAAGGTAGAGAGTCTGTTTTCATCTTGGAGTTGTCATTTTAGTCCATTTGTGCCTTTAGTTCTACTTGTTTCTTCTTTGTTTGGTGCCATTTGTTTATGTTTCTTGTGGTCTTCTGGTGTTTCACATCTTCTGGAGTGTGGGTCTTCATTCCTGAGAAAGAAACAAAGAAAATAAATTGTTAGTGGCATCATATTCATAATATTGTATTTTATGCAGTTTGTTTGCTATGCAACATTGTACTGTATCTATGGCTGTTATTTTGAAAACTCTTTGTATGATTTTCTTTTAAATTTGTAGTTGTATGAGCGCATCGTTTGCGTTTTAGAGAATGTAAATTTTTTATATTTTGTATTTTGCATGCTTGTATGTTTTGCAGATACAGTACATTGCTGGACAATATGATTTATGAAAATTATTTTGTGTTTATTTGTCAGCTTTTGTATATCAGATATACATTTTGTGAAGTTAGCTGAACATCAAGTATAATATTTGTATACAGACCTAGTCTGAGTCTGAATCTCTTGATATCACTTGTCGACGTCTTTTGGTGGTATGCTTGTTGATTGTCTCTGCTGGGGAAGTAGGAAAGAAAAACAGTTAATTTCTTTGGTATATTGTTATAGTGTTTAAGTATGCTTGTGTCATTTGTGAGTTTATGATTGTTACTTTGGCATGTTGTTTGTGGTGGTGGTTTGTTTTTGGGGCTGTGTGATCGGTTTGTGTTATATGCTGTGTGTGTGTGTGTGTGTGTTACGAGTAGATTAGAGTATAAAAATGACATTTTACCATTTTGAAAGTGAAAGTTAATATTTGTTGCATGGAAAGCTGGTTGAAAGAAGTATCTGTCCCATGCATTTCACACATTGGATGAGTGTTGCATCATTTGTAGATGTTTGTGTCGATCTTCTTTTTGAGCAGTGTTTATATTAGCTCCACTTAATAGATCTGAAATTCATTTTTGTTGGTTTTCATTTATATGGAAGTAGTCATTAATGCTTCATATACATTTGTGTCTGGTAATTTATGTTATTTCAGTGGTGTGGATTCCATTGTCATTTAACTTTTGTATGACTTGCTTGCGTGCACTAAAATTAGTTAGATTTTGGTCTGTACTTATGCTTGCATTTGCTATCATTGTTTTAAGTATGGTGCCTATTTTATTAATTCCTATCAGTTGATTTTTAAACCACTTGACTGCTCCTAACCCAATGTAAAGTTCAGTGTTGCTGTTTACTGCTAAGAAGATGGGGGTCTTCACGTTTCATGCAGCAGTCTGGATGCTGGCTGACATATATGGTGTATGTTGTTATAGGGCATCTGGTGGGATATTCTTTGTTTTCATATGCCCTGGGTTTTATTTTTCTGGTGTCTCCTATGTTGAGTCTCGAGTGAGTTCTGGTTTGGCATTCAGTGGAGTACTGTATATACTGTATTCCATTTTCATCTACATTTTTGGTTACATCTCCCCATTTTAATTGTCTAATTTTGGTGGATCCTCTTATGCCACAAAATGTGCTGCATATGAGCAATAGTGTGTTTATTAATGATGCTGCAGAATGAGGACCTAGTTGTTTCTGTGAATACAGTTTGTCAATTATGGTATGTGACAGTTCATCGGATGCATTTGGTTTACTTCCTTTGCCTTGAGATTTTAGATGTTTTTGTTTTGCTGCAAATGCTTGTCTAGTTATCTCAAATTCTTTGTCCTTTGATACTGAGTGACTGTAATTTTTATTTTTAAGGTACCTTTCTATGCTTTGATACATTGCTCAGAGGCTTATTGGCTAGTATGGCTCTCCATTTTTTTCTTGGCATTCATGAAAAACTTTGATAAATAGTTATTTAATGTGACTTGGTCTATGCTTTCAAGGTTTCTGCTGTCTGAATAAGTTTCAGCAAAATGCTTTTGTATGGATAATATATCATAGTTTGTTTTTTGAGATGTGTTTTTATTTTCTTGCTCTTTAATAAAATGCAGGACTGAGTCATCTATGATTAGGCAATGATGTGACTTATCTGTTGTGGCTGAAGAAGAGGTCAGTGGCTTGTTTTCATGATCTTCAAGTTCTGTGAACATTGTCCTGATGTCATTTTTCTCTGAAGAAGTTGTCTCTTCTGTTTGACTCTGTATAATAGGTATGGTGTTGGGTTGGATTTCAAATGATATGTTCATAGTTGGCATGGTGTTTTTTTTTTTTATAGTATCTATTTTTGTTTCACTCACAGTTGTAATTACTTAGCTGTCACAAACTGTCCGATAGCTTATTTTTTGTATTCAATCCATTTTGGGAGTGAGACAAAATGTTTGTGAATGAACGGTGATGTTTTTATGTTGTTTCCTGTCTATATCTTGCCAGGGTGCCAGGTTGTTGCATTTGTCTTGTGATTTTGCAGTGAGTGGCACAGGTGTAAAGGTTTTGGTTGCCATGGTGCAGGAGAAGTACTGGCCCACAGTGTGACCGCAAGTACCGTTCATGCCGTACTCCACAGTTTACTTTGCAAAACTGTGGTTTGCTTAGAACTGTGAAGGATCCTTTGGTATTTGATATAAGTTTATTAAAAAGATGGAATATTGTATGTGCAAGATAAGAAGAATGGGTAATGTTTGAGTTATCATTTTTCCCCCCTTGGTAACTGTGACAGTCATGGTGGAGAAGCTGTTTTTCATCGCTGTGTCTTAGTAACTACTGTCCCAGTTGTGATAGGTAGGGCAGAGCTAGTGGTTTTAGTAATGTCCATTGCACTAGTATTGGGATCCGTACTGCTGCCCGAGATATAACTTGCCAACAAGCTAATTCCCAACTAGGTTAGTTTGCCAACAAATTCTATCAAGTATCAACAATTGCCCGAGAGACCGAATAAACTAGCAGGGCACCAGGGAAGGCTTTGGAGAAGTTGGCAATAGTGGTAGTGCTCCAAAGCAACAATCTATGTTTTAAATATTAATGCTTTCATTTGCTCTGGATAGCACTACTCGCACTTTGAAAGATAACTCCCATAATGACAGCAGAGCCCGGAGCGCAGCTCACATTCAAAGTAATCATTATAAAAAAAATAGATTGTTGCTTTGGAGCAGTACCAGTATAGCAAAACTGCTCCAAATCCTTCCCTGGTGCCCTACTAGTTTATAAAGGAGTTTTACTTCATAAAAAAGAGAACAAGAGCTATGGGTTAATGAATGAATAAAAAGGAATCAGAGGAGCTGAGAAAGAAGCTCCCATTTATGTCCCCAGCCGTTGAAAACAGCATATCCAAAATGGGAGTCGGGGAGACTGTGTAAGCGCTACGGGCAGTCCTGCCAAATAAAGTCTATTAGTGTTGTCAGAGAAAAAGGGGATCTTGAATGTTGGAAAAGCATCCTGACTATTTTAAAAAAGGGCTGTTTGAGAAATAAAATTGATGTGAGTAGAGAGCAGAGGTTGAAATGATCAGTTTTGTGCAACTGAAGCAGCAGTGCAAAATTATGAATGAAAGGAATAATTTAGCAAGACACACTACGAGCAGAGAAATTAGATAATTTCTGTAGTATCCCCATGAAATGAAGTGCATAGCCTGAATAAACAGACCCAAAAAATACAGACAAGTGCTGTAGGAGTGTGAAAAATGTAGAGAATTATTAAAATGAAATATTTGCCTGATGGCTGCAGTTTCAACTATCGGCTGTATGAAAAGAAAATGTACACTCCTGGAGATTTTGGTGAGGCATGCAGTGCCTACCAAATCTCTTAGGCAGAATGTTGTTTATTATGTTATAGTTTTTTGTTTTCTTTTGGGTACTGTATGTATGCTGGGGAAAAGTATTGTCAGGCTATAGATGTTAGAAGTTTTGTTATGCAGTGAGGAAGTTATAGGGAAGTTCAGGAGTATGAGTGAGCTGTTTGTTGTCTTGGCAACTGTATTTCAGTGCAGAGTTGTGAGCGATGGTGCAGTGCAGTTAGTCGTGTCAACCGAGTAGCCAGAGATGTATTTTCTATTTTTCCATTTGTTTTTAGGTATTGTAAAGGCAGTGGTATGTTGCATTTGCATGGAATTATAGTGCGGGGAAGTGCTTGAGCAAGGGATGTGGCTTCTGAGACTTGTGATTAGTCTCTGTGCAGGAGAAACTTAAGTGTGGGTATGAAAAAACATTCAGGTGATTTTACTGAATTGTTTAGTGGTTATTTATTTTGTTTTTGTGAAAGCTGGCAAGAAACAATGAGTTTTATGTTGTTAAAATATCATAGGAATTCACAGGAAGAATTTTTTTTGTTATTTAGAGAAATACTTTTGTGAGAGCCATTCAGTTTTCAGGCTATCATCAGCCAAAATGAATTGGAAAAAACCTATGGAGGTGCTAAATGAAATTCTTTTGTTGTCTGTGATTTAAATTGTGTAAGAATCTGTTTAATGTGCTACTGTATTTTGATTAAGAGAGCATATTTTAGCACAGTAAGATTTATCATGGTGGGACTCTAGCCAGAACATGAGCGAGATGTAAAAGTTAAAGTGTTTAGTGAATGTGTGCAGGCGAGGGTCCAGGTGCTGCTATTGTTTTGACTGTCTTATGAATGACGTATAGGAGTGTGAAGATATTTCCATGACATATAGAATGTGGAGATATCAATGATATCTTCACTGCCTGGTTGATATATCATTTTTTTTACAGAGCTTTATCCCAAAATATACATTGTATATATATATATATATATATATATATATATATATATATATATATATATATATATATCTTATATAAGCATGATATTGCCTGCATTTTAGGGTTGAATAAGCACTCAATTTTAAACTCCAATTTGTGCAGCTTAATAACTTTGCTCCCTTTCAACAGCTTTATATGAAATTAGGAAAGCACAACCTCTGTGCCTGAATCTCTTGATCTTGTAAATTTCTTGTAGATCAGTTCAGGGGAGACAAAGTTTCAGAGGGGAAAAAAACAACAAAGTCTCTGTTTTTTGAAAGTTTTGAAGACTTTTTTTGCCACCCAAAACTAAAACAAATAGTAGGCTTTGAAACAAGAAACTTTCAGGTTTGCTAGAGGTTGGTCCATGTTGTGTGCTTTTGTGGTTTTAAGGTCGCTCAGTTAAGCTGTTTAAAAAAATAAAATAAAATTGATCCATTTCTGACCATGCGCAGTTCAAAAAACCAACATCCTATTCATATTTGAATTTTGCAAAAACAGCAGGCTGCATTAGTCAACACAGCAGTCTAATAAACAACCCCTGCTGCTGCTGTCGCCACTTATATGTCAGGGATGGGGCTACTGTCATTGTAGCCCCGACAGCCTGACTGTGCCTTAATGAAACTGTTATCTGCACACCAGGGGCCCCAATCACTGGTGGCAGTGTATGCATTTATTTATTTGTTTATTATCTTTCTTATTCTTAGCTGCCACCAGGATGCCCACTCTGGTGTTGGATGCTTCCTCCCTGTGCAGCCTTTCATTTATTAACAATGCCGACATCGGGGGGCCCAATTCCCATGTTGACATTTACAAACCCCCCCCCCACCATTATGGTACACTTGGGAGCCCACTCCCAATGTCCCAGAATTGTGCTGTTTGTTGAGAACTTCAAGTTGCTTGAAAAGAAAAAAAGTCCTGCAATCCTTGCCATCTCCCTAACTCCTTCACTCCTCTCCCACTGAGCCCTCCCCCATTACCCTATACTTTGTCATTGTCTACAGCACAGCCCCAAAGTCCACCTTAGCTAAACTGGACACTCTTTTCAATGCCTTCTGCCGCTTTGCTTTCGATGCCCCACCTCTCACTCATCACTGTGACCTCTGCCATTCCCCAGCACTACCTTTCATTGAAAACCACCGCATTATGCACTGTGCTAAATTTGTATCTAAATTCTGGCTCAGCACAATCTCATCTTACCTCTCCATCTTATTCTCAGCTGCTCTACCCCTACTTATGCCCTTAGATCCTGTGACTCCTGCCAATTATCAATCCCCAGGCAGATGACCACTGTCAGCCAAGCGCCTTCCCTCATCGCTTACCTAAGCTCTGGAATGATCTCCCTCCACAAATTCACCACTTCTCCTCTGCCCATTCTCTATCCACCACCCTGGTAAATTACCTCACTGTAAATTGCTCCTGCATCTGACTCCATCAAGAGCCAATGCTCTCCCCTTGCCTGACCAGTGGCACTTAGCTATTGCTACAGAGGCTGGAGTATTGGCCTAACCTACACACTTATTGTCATATGCTTCATGTGTCTACGTCTCCAATTGTTAACCCTTGTACTACATGTGTTGCTTATTAGCCCTTGTATTACTTCTGCAATGTCACATAATTGTTTTTATACTCCTAACTGCATCCAATGTAATTAGCATGTGATAGATTGTAAACTCATACAAAATGTATCCTAATGCTGCTGTATATATACTGTTAAATGTTCCTTACTTGATAACCTGTGTGTTATCCTATCCTCTGTACCTTCCCTCAGATCACACTGGGAGATGAGCATCTTGTTGCTCAGTGTGCCTTTCCTGGTGAAACAATTAAATAAATAAATAAATAAATAAATATGATCTTCAGAAGAACCGTACAACACAGCTGTCTTTAATAAATGACGGCTAAATGTATAGATCACAAATGCTATATGACTCAGCTGTCTTAATAAATGACAACTGTGTCGTATAGTACTTGCATCTGGCGGCACAGCTGTCATTTATTAAAGACAGCTGTTGTGTTTCATGCAGTATTTCAGGATGAGGCTACTGCCCATCGTAGCCTCACCAGCCTGACTGTGGCTGACTTAAACATCCATCTACATGCCAGGGGCTCCAATCTCCAGTGGCACTGTATTTAATTATAACCCCTTGTTACCCGGGGTTACTAGAATCCCAGTAAGACCTAGTGGTAGGCAGGGAAGGCAGCTTGTGAAACTTCAGTTAAATGGGTTTCACACTGTCTCACTCTGTTCTCAGTCTCAGCTGAGACTGAGAGATGACATCACCAATAGAACTGTCGCAGCTGCATAAGCCACATTGGAATCTGTAGCAGAGGGAGTGAGATAGAATGTTGGGAGTTTTCAAAGTCAGTCTCCTGCTTGCCTGCAAGCAGGAAGGGAGTTCCTGTTTACCTTCTGTGGGAGAAGGAGTGAGTGTTCTGTTTCAAGTGGTGGAGACCACTGTCCAGGTCTCAGTGCCCCTTCCCTCTGAGGGGGGTGAAGTAAAGTATCCCCATGTAGATTCCAGGGGCAATCCCCTAATTTCTGCTGAAGAAAGAAAGCTGCCTTTTACAGTTTCAGTTTGTGCTTGAAAAGTGGAAAAGTTGTACTTCGCCTGTAGGGCACCTGCAACAAAAGGGTGAGTGTTTGCTCTAATATGAGAGGGCAAAAATGTGTTTCTTCAGCCTGGGAAATGTGAAGAAATCTGGGATTTGAACTACTATTTGGGAGGCCTATAGTACTAGGACAAACAAATGGAGTAGTGTCAAGAGCTAAAGTGCAGTGTGAATTCAAGTAATGTTGTAGAGGGGGTATGACAGTTCATCCACCGTTTAATCTACATTTTGAAGTTTCAGTTTGTCCAGAGAAATGGCCGAGTATGGGCTGTGGGAGCTGGAGGTGGGAACATCCCCCATCTTTAATAACTAGGTCCACCTCTACGGAGTTCTGCTGTGCTTGCTACTTGCCTCATGCGCTTGGCCAGTGATGAGGGAAGTACCCAGATGTGGGTCGCAAATGGAAAAATATCTCTAGGAGTCACAGACTCTAAGTGGTGTGGGAGCCACAACATGGGTAAAGAATTCTCTTTGTGAGATGGGAGTCAGAAGAAGTAAGAAGGAAATCTCTAGGGGTCACAGACTCTAAGTGGTGTGGGGAGCCACGACAGTAAAATGGGTTCATTCTTCCAATGAACCGCCAGTCAAGTGGCCGGCAGGGGAGCCGGGCCAGTCGGGCTGTGTATCCAAAGCGCATGCAGGTCCAGGCTGTGTGCCTGGTGGGTCCAGAGCCTGAAAACAGTAGAATTGATCCATTCTTCAAGTGGACCGCCTAGTAGACTCTAATCTGCATTATCTGTAAACGTAACCCCTTGGGGGTTCATCTATGCTTTGTTGTGTTCAGCTAGTTATGAATAAAAGCCACACTGAAAAATCCCATACCTGGTTCAGGACATTACAGTTATTGCTTCCTGTGTTCGGATTTACTTGGGTGCCCCTGTGCAGAGTAGCCAAACCTAGGTCCCCTTGTGCCAGGTAACCTCATTCTCCCCGAACTGAGGTCCCCACCAGGTATTGCTGCCAGCACCAACAGCATGCCACCTGTCGTTTTGGCAAAAAGGCAGGGGTGAGGGGTTACAAAAATGGAGGCACTGCTTTGGATTTTGTTCAGAAAGGGAAGGTGCTTGGGCAAGGGGGCTAGCATTTTGGCTATCTGGCAGTGGGTAGCCCAAAAAGCTGAAGCAATTTCCCTAGTGTGTTGCTGTGTGCTGTGAATCTTGTGCTGCTGTTTAGAAAATGCCAACTGTTTACGAAGGAGCTGTAAAGACAAAGAGTGTACCCTTGTCCTGCATCATCAAAATTGTTTACAGTGTTTTTGTCAGCTTTAAAAATGAACTGTGGTAAATAAAAGTGTGGAAAACTAAGGGTAGCAACAGAGAAATTATGCCCTGGATGTTTGAAATGCTTTTAAAATGAATTCTGTGAGGAAAAGTGTGGAAGACTAGGGGTAGCAACAGAGAAATGGTGCCCTGGACGTTTGAAATGCTTTTGAAATGAATTCTGTGAGGAAAAGTGTGGAAGACTAGGGGTAGCAACAGAGAAATGGTGCCCTGGACGTTTGAAATGCTTTTGAAATGAATTCTGTGAGGAAATGTGTGGAAGACTAGGGGTAGCAACAGAGAAATTATGCCCTGGACGTTGGAAATGCTTTCTGTGTAAATGGAGAGACAGCAGAGTTAATGGCAATGTTACATGGTTGAAATGGGCTCCCGCCGTGGAGTCAGTTGAAAAAAAGTGTGCATTTTACAGTTTAAATTTGCCTGCTCGATGATTGCCATGAGGAGAGGAGCCCTCGCGAGGAAGAAGAGGCTCATTTGCATGGCATGGTGTGGTTGGTCAGATTGCCATTAGTCCTACCCCTCAGCCAGCTCTTCTGAGACTGCCTCAGCATTCGAGAGGGAGACAGAGTGTAGTGCGTGTACTGGCAGTGGAGGAGCATCGCGGAGTATTCAAAGCACTGTAAACATTCAAAAAATTTACTTTTGAGTTTAAAATCGGGCTCAACCTGCAAATCGATTGTGAAAATAGCGAGTTTAGTGGTTAAAATGATGATCACTATGACTGCCTGCCCGTTTGTGTACAGAGGCCTTCAAGAAATGGCTGCAGGCCATTTTACCCCATCGCAGAAAGTTGCTACTAATAACAGTGAGTAAACCTTCATAAAACTGCTCAAACAGTGATTTTCAGTAATGCCATATAAAATGTGTGTGCAGCAGTGTAGTCACTTTGCAAGTAATGACTGTGTGAAGTCCTGCCAGCAAGTTCAAGTCTGTAAAGCCATTGAATGTGTGCATGGAAGAAAATAGCCTCAGTTTAAAGTTTGCAGCCAGAGAGAGACTGTGGGTTGTAGCAAAATGCAACACTAGTAGAAGCAGGCAATCCTGTGCTAAAACCTGAAGCTTTAGAGGGACTGTAATAAAATGAACGTTACCAGCATGTGAAAAGTCCAAGGAAAATCCTGTAAATGTGTGTGAAGCCAGATCAGAGCAAGTTGTGCAGTCTGAGTAAAAGTTATCAGTAGCTGGTGTAAATTGGGTGCGCAGTGGCTTGACCCAGAATCTAAATGTTGATGCACAGGAGTGCTGCCGCCGCCATTACAGGGTGGGGTAGTAAAGTAAACACAGCAGCAGATGAGCCATTTTAAAACTACAGAGTTTGTTCATTAAAGTGGGACTTTCAGTTACAGAGAACTTTTGTTTATTTTTCTGCAGTTATGGCCTCAGGACCAGCTCGTTACCCGGATCATGCCCGGGTTGAAGTAACAGCAGCTGTAAATAGACTGAGAGATATTGAAAAGTAGTGCTATGGAGGGCAACTGCCTCCTGATGTGGCAATTCCTAATTATCCAGTGCGTGTATGCCAAATATGCTTGAGTGCTGGAAGGGACGTCTTCATGATTCCTCATTGTGCTGGATGCCTTCAAAAATATGGCTTGTATAAAGCGCCTCCAATTCATTTGGCCCCCCACATGGACAAAAATTCAGGAATCTGCAGTTGGCAGCACACGGCACCAGGCGGAGCCTGTGGAGGAAGGTCCCTCGGTGGAATGTGGCACAAAGCTAGAGGGTGCAGAGTTAGAGACAGAATCAGAAGTTGAAGTTTTGGATGCTGGATCTCATAAAGAAAGTTCGGATAAAGCATCAATAGACCCCTGGGTGGGGGGGCCTAGCCCAAGTCTCTTAGGTAAAGATGAGATGCGGGAGGCCTTTGAATGGGAGGTGTCGACCTCCACGCCTAGTGATGAATGGATAGTCTCTGGGGTGAGAACGACTGCTCACTCCTGGGCTCAGATCCTCAGTGAAGAGGAAGATGAGGGGGAACCTATGTGGTCTTGTGAGAAAGGGACAGGTACACAGCCTCAAGATCTTGCCTCGGAGGAATGTATTGAAGAAGGTGGTGATGCCACTGCCCTGGCTTTACAAGAGGAAGAAGTCAGGGATCTGTTTCTAATTTCTTTGAGAATGCGAAGCTGGCAGAACCAGGACTGGCCACCCCCAAGCCAGGCCAGAGGTCTCAGATTGACCAAAGCAAGTAAAGAGGAGAGACTGGTTCGTAGAAAGGCAAATGAGATCTATGGTATGACCTTTCCTACCTTTCCTCGGAAAGTCTGGGCGGAGATTGAGAACTGCAGGAAATCCTGGATCTGTAATGAAGCAATGAAAAGTGTGCATCCTGGGGCCAACCAGCATGTAACGAATAGACTGTTCCACGAAAAGTATACCCAGTGGAAGAGAGGCAGGACACTGTTTATGGACAGAGTGAGAATAGTGGACGTAGAGGGATGTGAAATCTCCCACTGTGTGAGTTATGTGCGCGCAGACGGGGTAATAATTCAAGCCCCTGACCCCCGGTACTATTGACCTCTGTGCAAGGACCTCCCAGAAATTAAGCCCGTGCCTACAAAATGGAGAGCCGAGCAGTGGTAGTCAATACTGCCACATCAGACTGTGAAGTGCCCTTATTGATCCGCCAATATGAATAACCAGGACTCAGGTGCTCCACATTCATCATTCTACAGTGTACTGTCCTGTCCAGCAACCATCTACTGGCCCACCAGATGATTTCAGATCCAGAGAGGACACCATCCCAGCTGCTTCCTGTTCACCGCCTGGTAATCAGATGACGTCGGACCAGCTGTTTTCTTTTTGTTCCTGTTCTAAGGTTCCGTCTCCAGAGATGACATCAACCCAGCTGTTTCCAGATGTGCCCTCCTGTGGTTCTTGGAAGATGTCCGCCCAGCTGTATCAGAAGAAATGCTGCCAGGGAGAGTCTTCGGCAGGGTGCAGGTTCTTGCAGATTCTTGTACTACAAATGGCTGGTAAGTCCGAAACTTTCCTATCTTTATGACATTGCAGTACACACCCTACACTACAGACTTCAAAAATGTGTGAATTGTCCGCAAAGACTCTCCCCTTCGGGACTTTGGCCTGTTAGAACTGTGCTTCACCGGGCTCCGGCTCAGGAGAGACTCTTTATTGGACTAGCCTTGGCCTTGTGGTCACTAGTTGCAACTTTTAGGGCACTCCATCCCCCAAATGTGTATTGTAAATAATTGTTGTATTCTAATGTAAATACTGTTTTTCACCTTTTCTAAAAAATCTTTTGGGATTGTTCAGTGTTTTGTATGGTAAGGGTTTTAGGTAGACTGTGTATGCAGATTAGGAGTGTGTTTTGTCTTTCTTTTTCTTACAGGTGTTCCTGGGAAGACAGAAGAGAAGACAAGAAGAGGAGGAGGGGCTCATCTGAGTTCCTCGTCAGTGCTTTATTGTGTAGAAATTTAAAGTACTGTGGTGTTATTGTAATAGTTATTGCTGTATTAACCCTTTTCCTTCCACAGGTGTGGTCGTGGGGGTAGGGAGGAGGCAGTAATTGGTATGTTAATGGTGTGGTTGCAGGTTGCCCAAGGTCGGGGAGGTCCCCGGGTTTTGTTTTTGTTTTGGGATATTATGTTAGAGGCAGATAGGTTTTCCCTAGAGGGTTAGGGAGGATGGACAGGCTGTGGCCCTGACCTGCAGTAGGGACTGCAGTGCTGATCTATCAGGGCTATGCTCTGGATGGTTCTACCAGAGCCACTGGGTGTCCATAGTAGGTGGATAGTGTAGAGGCTGATATGTCAGCTACAGGCCTCTAGGCCCTTAGTGTTGCCTGTCTGTGCTTGCACATGGTAGGAGGGGGTCCTGATCACCCCCCTCCACAGGTAGCACATAGGGTGGGATGGCCTAAGGCCGGGTGCATAATGACTGAGGACAGTCATTTTCCTGGTCAAGGGCGAGTGTAACCCATTGTTACCCAGGGTTACCAGAATCCCAGTAAGACCTAGTGGTAGGCAGGGAAGGCAGCTTGTGAAACTCCAGTTAAATGGGTTTCACACTGTCTCACTCTGTTCTCAGTCTCAGCTGAGACTGAGAGATGACATCACCAATAGAACTGTCGCAGCTGCATAAGCCACATTGGAACCTGCAGCAGAGGGAGTGAGACAGAACGTTGGGAGTTTTCAAAGTCAGTCTCCTGCTTGCAGGGAGTTCCTGTTTACCTTCTGTGGGAGAAGGAGTGAGTGTCCAGTTTCAAGTGGTGGAGACCGCTGTCCAGGTCTCAGTGCCCCTTCCCTCCGGGGGGAGGGGTGAAGTAAAGTATCACCATGTAGATTCCAGGGCAATCCCCTAATTTCTGCTGAAGAAAGAAAGCTGCCTTTTACAGTTTCGGTTTGTGCTTGAAAAGTGGAAAAAGTTGTACTTCACCTGTGGGGCACCTGCAACAAAAGGGTGAGTGTTTGCTCTAATATGAGAGGGCAAAAATGTGTTTCTTCAGCCTGGGAAATGTGAAGAAATCTGGGATTTGAACTACTATTTTGGAGGCCTATAGTACTAGGACAAACAAATGGAGTAGTGTCAACAGCTAAAGTGCTGTGTGAATTCAAGTAATGTTGTAGAGGGGGTGCGACAGTTCATCACCGTTTAATCTACATTTTGAAGCTTCAGTTTGTCCAGAGAAATGGCCAGGTATGGACTGTGGGAGCTGGAGGTGGGAACACCCCCCATCTTTAGTAACTAGGTCCACCTCTACGGATTTCTGCTGTGATTGCTACTTGCATCATGCACTTGGCCAGTGATGAGGGATGTACCCAGACGTGGGTCGCAAATGGGAAAATCTCTCTAGGAGTCGCAGAGTCTAAGTGGTGTGGGGAGCCACAACATGGGTAAAGAATTCTCTTTGTGAGATGGGAGTCAGAAGAAGTAAGAAGGAAATCTCTCTAGGGGTCGCGGACTCTAAGTGGTGTGGGGAGCCACAAGTAAAATGGGTTCATTCTTCCAACGAACCGCCAGTCAAGTGGCCCGCAGGGGAGACAGGCCAGTCGGGCTGTGTATCCAAAGAGCATGCAAGTCTGGGCTGTGTGTCTGGTGGGTCCAGAGCCTGAAAACAGAAGAATTGGTCCATTCTTCAAGTAGACCACCTAGTAGTCTCTAATCTGCATTATCAGTAAACGTAGCCCCTTGGGGGTTCATCTATGCTTTGTTGGGTTCAGCAAGTTATGAATAAATGCCACACTGAAAAATCCCATTCCTGGTTCAGGACATTACAGTTATTGCTTCCTGTGTTCGGATTTACTTGGGTGCCCCTGTGCAGAGTAGCCAAACCTAGGTCCCCTTGTGCCAGGTAACCTCATCTTCCCCGAACCCAGGTCCCCACCAGGTATTGCTGCCAGTGCCAACAGCATGCCACCTGTCGTTTTGGCAAAAAGGCAGGGGTGAGGGGTTACATAATGTTTTGTTTATTAATTTCTCATTCTTTATAATGATTTTCTTATCATTCCCTTTTTTATATAATCTTACACTAGGATGCCCACAGTGTTGTCTGATGTCCCTCAGCCACTTCTTTTAGTAAAACTGCCGACATCAGTGGGCCCAATCCCCATGTCAGCATGTTCAACCCCATAGCAGTATGGACTCTGGGGAGCCCACCTCCAGTTTGCAGATATAATTGTAAGTCTTGACCTTTCCTGAAAAAAAAAAAAATGTCCAGAGATATATTTACTCTTTTTTTAATTGAAAAAAAAGGAAACAGTCCCTCATCATTCTTGCCATCTCTCTAACCCCTACACTCCCCTCCCACGGAGCCCAACCATTACCCTATAGTTACCTCCAGGACCAACACACATACAACACAGCTGTCTTTAATAAAGGACTGCTGTGTCATATAGTGAAAGTGCTATATGACACAGCTGTCTTTAATAAATGACAACCGTGTTGTATAGTACTAGCACTATATGTTTCAGCTGTCATTTATTAAAGACAGCTGTGTCATATACTGTAGGCTGGTGCCCTTGAGTATCATGCAGTATGTCAGGAATAGGACTACTGTCATTGTAGCCCTGCCAGCCTGACTGTGGCTGACTTGAACATTCATCAGCCACTTGAAGGCCCCAGTCCCCAGTGGCACTGTATTTATTGTTTTATTTATTAATTTATAATTCTTTATAATGGTTTCTGTATCTTTCCCTTTTTTTATATGATCCAATACTGGGATGCCCACCCCCGGTGTCGGATGTCCTCCACTGCCCCAAGCCCCTTCTTCTAGTAAAACTGCTGAAATCGGGGGCCAAATTTCCATGTCAGCATGTACAACCCCCCCCCCCCAAGATGTATGGATAATGGGGAGCCCACCTCAAGTGTCCTGAAATAGTTGTATGTCTTCACCTTTCCTGGAAAGAAAAAATTGTTCAGCGATGTCTTTGCATTTTTTTAACCTGAGAAAAAAAACAGTCCCTTGTCATTGCCACCATCCACCTCCCCACATACAGTACCTCCATTCCACTGACCACCCACTCCTACTTACCCCCTTACCCTATACTTACCACCAGAGATCAGGTGCTGTCATCTTCTGTGGACCGTGACACATCTGCACTCTTCAAAGCTGAACTACAAACTGAGGAATAAAGATAAGGGCCTTATAATGCATTTCAATGGTGTTTGAGACTTATGTTGATATCTTTGCCATTTTGGGGTATTTCTTTTACCAAATTTTCAACATGGGCTTTTTGGGACCCCACCTTATGAATACTGTCACTGTCATTTAATTAATTGGACCCAGAAGGTGATTTAGAAGTTGCTGCATGGCATCACTTTTTGGGACAAATTAATGAAATAACAGTGCCAGTGTTCATCAGGTGGGGTTCCCAAAAGGCCATGCTCAAAATATGGTGACAAAATTCAAAACAATGGCTGTGTTATGAACTTACATTGTCTATGCAGCCACATAACTTTGCTAGTTTACAATATTTTGACTCCAGATTTTCAGCATACCCATTTTTTCACACCATATCATGAACAGTACAGTTGGTATTCTTCACATTCTGCCCGGAATGTGTTTTCACACCTGTGGCACTGAATGGTGCAGTCCCTGCACAGAATAACCCTTTGGGACAGATTAACAAAATGGCAGTGCCAGAGTTCAATATGAAGTGGGGTCCCAAAAAGGGCATGCTGAAAATTTGGAGAAAAAAATCCTAAAAATGGCCAAGTTATGAGCGTGCATTGAAAATGGTCTATTGAGGTGCATAACTTTGGTAATTTACAATATTTTGACTCCAGATTTTCAACATACCCATTTTTTCACACCACCTCATGAACAGGGCAGCTTTCATTTTTTGCACCTGTGGCATGGAATGGCATTTCAGCATGGATTTGAAAATTTTCACCTGCGGGGTTTATGAGGTAGGGTCAGAAGAAGAATATGTTGAAAATTTGGGTCAAATTATTAAAAAACAAAGAATTTATTAGGTAACATTGATTGCAGTGATGTACTTTGCACCTCTGGGGAACGTGCTGCCATACCATGCTGCTGAGCTGAGTTCAGATGTGAACTAAGTGAGATGGTTTACTAAGACAAGGTTGATGGGGAAGATGCTGCAGCATGCAGCATCAGTCACAGCCTGTGTAGGATTGAAGCAGTGTTTTGACACAGACTCAACACCCTGTGGTGGATCAGGGAAGTTTACCAACAAGGACTTGACAAGTGTGTTGGGGTCTGCTAGGCCCATGCACTGCATCAGGACAGTCTCCAGTACTGTATTTATCTCATTTTGTGCATGTCCCAAAGGGACCGGCACAAATGAGGATACAGTTCCACTATCACAGAAAGAAGGGAAATTAGTTGCAAAAAGCTACGTTAATGCAGAGATTAGTGTTGCTAAAATGCAAAGTGTAAAAAGACGGAAAATGAAAAAAGCATCAGGGATTTGGGTCTGTAGAGTATTGATGAATCAGAGGTGGGGTCTTACTTTGGGTTGTTAGCCCTTATGCCCACCTCTAGCCTGGATCAGGTGAAGTCAAATGTGGTAACTTTGGGCAGGGCCCATAGGACAGATTATGTTGTCTATACTGTATCACTATGAGGAACTAGGCTGTAGTTGCCTTTTTAAAGATTGGACCCCCCCATAGTGCAACAGAAACAATTGTTTGCCGTCCTACTGCAGCAAAGTGGTTGGGTCTTTTGGACTGAAATTTGCAGGGTGGCAAGCCCTGGTCCCACAGATGTGCCTTTTGGTAGTTTGTTTCCAAAACATTCAACGGGCCCATAGTTAAAGCGCTCTGAAGTTGATAAATTTCCCATAGGCTAACACTGTGGCTCCCATGGCGATGTTCAGAGCCTGTATCTCGGAATCTGTGTGAGACACAGATTTTTTGTTCTCTGCTGCTTAGGACTAAGCAAGCATTGAGGTTTTGAAGTCATGAATACCACTGCAATGGAATTTTTTTCATAGTTGCTACACTTACTGAGATATTGTCAAATACGTGTTACAAGGGTTTCCTTTGAGTACTATGGGGTTACTATATGGCTCCGTACTTATGTGTAAGTGGGGGAGCAGGGCCCAGAGGACCTGCACTCCCACGTACACATACCAGTAGGCAAAAATGGGCAGCATGAGGGGAACACATGTCCTGGAGGGCCTGCGCTCGCACTATCTCATACCAGTTACAAGTTACATTACACTTTCACAAAAAGAAGAGAAATTCGTTGCAAAACACTCTATTAATGCATCACTAAGGGTTGATGGTACACTGAAAAAAGGTTTGAAGTTTGGTGTTAGGGTTATCAACCCCTACCACACCATCCCCACCCACCACCCTCCTCACACCAACAGGCTTTGGGATGTGTGTGTTGGGGTAGTTGAGCCTAACTGTCACCCCATTCTCTGAAACTGCACCACCTCAGCTTGTTTACACATGGAATGGGGTGAGAGTTGAGCCTGATGACCCCAACACACACCCTGATGCCTGTTGGTGTGAGGAGGGTGGGGTGGGGATGGGGTGGTAGGAGTTGGTAATCCTAACACTGAACTTCCAAACTTTTGTCAGTATACTATCAACCCTAACTGATGCATTAATGGAGTTTTTGCCATGGATATGTATATATAATATATATATATATATATATGATAGGAAAAACTCCATTTAATGCATAGTTGAATAATTCCAGCCAAAAGTGGAATATTTGAGTTGAGGCCCTGATTTTCAGCTCACCCCTCATCTGAGATAGTGCGACAGTCAGCCCCAACCTCACCCCATCACATGTAAAGCAGCAGAAGCAGCAGGAGAATGGGGTGAGAGTTAGGACCGACGACCCCAATGCGCACCCCAATGCTGGTTGGGTGGGTGGGCTGGGGGTCCAAGGGGTTTTCAACCCTAACAGCGAATTTCCTCACTTTCGTCGCTGTGGAACAACCCTAACTAATGCATTAAATGGAGTTTTTTGCCTCTAATTTCCCTTCTTTTTAGAATGATAACGAGAAATAGTGAATGTAATGCAGCGGCGGAAGCGCGGGGCTCAAAGGGCCCCATGCTCCCGCCCACGTGATGTCTTGTGGCATAGTAACAGGAACAGCAATGCAAACAGAAGCGCTAACAGTGGCACACATGGTAACGCAAGCGTGAATGAGAACAGAAAGGGTAACTCACACGATGGCGTAGACGGGAATGGTCTGCCACGTGATTTGTTGTCACATAGTAACATGGTGCCTGCAAACAGAAATGTCAATGGGCATGGTAACGCAAAGTGAAACAGAAAGAGAAACAGTACAGTAGACACAAATGGCAAAAAATAACAGAAACACAAGCGCAAATGAAAACGCAAAGGATAACGCATATGGTGGTGTAGACGTCAACGGTAAGTGAAATGGGTACAGAACCGCAAGCATAAAGGGCAACAGTAACAGTAATGTATGGGCACAGGCTGGTTTTCCCCAAAAGCTGCATAGAGAAAGACAGTGAGTACAAAGAATGTATGCATAATAATGGGTATCGGAGCAGAAAATGAGGACTTGGAATACTAAATAGGTTATATCTCAGGAACCGTACAACGTAGAAAAAAAATTTAAAAGTCATATGATTTACAACTGTCCTGGTTAGTTTTGTGCTTAGCCCCCATTAGGAGCTAAGCATTTTTCAGATGAAAAGTCCATATCTCGCACCGTCTCGAAGATACAGGCCCTAAAGACGCGGCTAACGCCATAATGTTATCCTATGGGAAAAAAGAGAAGTTCGGAGTGCCATAACTTTGCCTCCCTGTAATAATTTTTCACCAAACCTCTGAAAGGCACATCTGTGGGCTGTTGACTGTCTTCCCTCCAAATTTCAGGAAAAAAGACCAAACCGTTGTTTTGCAGCAGGGTGCCAAAGGATTCCTGTAATGCGTCGGGCACCGTAATGTTATCCTATGGGAAAAACTGTCAACTTTGGAGTGCCGTAACTTTGCCACCATGTAATATTTTTTCAATACAGCACTGAAAGGCACATCTGTGAGATGTCAGCTGTGTTCCCTCCAAATTTCAGCCCAAAACTCCCAACCGCTTCTTTGCAGCGGAGTGCCAGAGAATTACTATTATTTTGGGCATGGTGGCGCAAAGTAGTGTCGCAATTTGTGAAAGCTTTTCCAAAAATTTCTGACACTTTCGTGAGTGCGACAGTACTTTGTGAAAGTACTTTTTCCAGAAATCTGAAAAACATATTTCTGGGGTGTTTTACCCCAAAATAAAGACATGGCTAGCATCCTCAGGGCCCGACTAGGTGAATACAAAAAGAATTAGGTTGCTAGAGGGTCTCAATTTTAAATGCCAAGCATTTTTCTGATGACTAACTGAAAACAAGATGGTGGATTTGCGACAGTAATAGGGCCATTTGCTACAGTAAAAACTTCATTTGCGACACTGTGGAACTTTTTGTTAACTTTTCCATTGACTTATAATGGAATGTTTTTAGAATAACTTTGAACTGCTTAATATTTTTTCACAAAATCTTCAAAAGGCACATCAGGGACCCTGGCCACACATTTCCTGAAGATTTCAGGCAGGTCATGCAAACCGTGCGACCTGTAGGCGCGACAGCAGAATTCCAGAAAAAGCGTAAAAGCATGCACAGATCACGCTTAATAACTCCACAGCCATATATCCGACTGGTACAAAACATGGCAGATCCCAAGGCCTGTGTTTCTTGATCATGTATTCCAAATTTCAGGTAAATCCGTTAAACGATTGCAAAGTTATTAAGGTGCAACATTTTGGGTTTAACATAGAAATGGCTCCTCATCCCTAATTATGGTAGCACTACCGTGCTACCATAATATATATATATAGATATAGAGGTAAACTTGTTTAACGTCATTTGTTGCGCGTGAGGGCACCAGTCGTTGAAACCCCTTGACTCTCACCTTCACTGACAGGTGATTGGCACGTCCAGCCCTAACTCACCCCATGACATGTGTAAAGCAGCAGAAGTATAGGAGAATGGGTGAGAGTTAGGACCCACGATCCCAATGCGCACCCAATGCCAGTTGGGGGTTGGGCGGGGGTCCAAGGGGGTTTCAACCCTAACAGCGAATTTCCTCACTTTGTCACTGTGGAACAACCCTAACTAATGCATTAAACAGAGTTTTTGCCTCTAATTTCTTCTTTTGAGAATGATAACGAGAAATAGTGAATGTAATGCAGCGGCGGGAGCTGGGCCCAAGCAACATGATGTGTTGTGGCATACTAACAGGGACAGCAACGCAAACAGAAATGCTAACAGTGGCGCACATGGTAACACAAGCACGAATGAGAACAGAAAGGGTAACGCATATGGTGGCGTAGACGGGAATGGTCTGCCATGTGATGCGTTGTCACATAGTAACATGGTGCCTGCAAACAGAAATGTCAGTGGGCATGGTGATGTAAAGTGAAACAGTAAGATAAACAGTACTGTAGACAGAAATGGCAAAAAATAACAGAAACGCAAGCGCAAATGAAAACGCAAAGGATAACGCACATGGTGGCGCAGACGTCAATGGTAAGTGAAACGGGTACGGATCCGCAAGCGGAAAGGGCAACACTAACAGTAATGTAAGCGCACAGGCTGGTTTTCCCCAAAACCTGCATTGAGAAAGACAGTGAGTACAAATAATGTATGCAAAATAATGAGTATCGCGCAGAAAATGAGATCTTGGAATACTAAATACATTATATCTCAGGAACCGTATGACGAGAAAAAAATTTAAAAGTCATATTATTTACAACTATCCTGGTAATGTTGGATCTTAGCCCCATTAGGGAGCTAAGAAATTTTCCGACGAAAAGACTGTATCTCGCACCGCTCCGAGACACGGCCTCGAAAGGCGCGGCGAATGCCGTAATGTTATCCTATGGGAAAAAAAGAAAAGTTCGGAGCACCATAACTTTGCCTCCCTGTAATGTTTTTCATCAAACCACTGAAATGCACATCTGTGGGCTGTTGGCTGTCTTCCTCCAAATTTCAGGAAAAAGACCAAACCGTTATTTTGGCAGGGCTCCAATGATTTCTTGCTATGTCGGCCAGAATGTTATCCTATGGGAAAATAGTCAATTTTGGAGTGCCGTAACTTTGCCGCCATGTAATATTTTTTCACCAAACTACTGAAAGGCACATCTGTGTACTGTTGGCTGTCTACCCTCCAAATTTCAGGAAAAAAGACCAAACCGTTATTTTGCAGCAGGGTGCCAAAGGATTCCTGTAATGCTTCGGGCGCCGTAATGTTATCCTATGGGAAAAACTGTCAACTTTGGAGTGCCATAACTTTTCCACCATGTAATATTTTTTCAATACAACACTGAAAGGCACATCTGTGAGATGTCGGCTGCGTTTCCTCCAAATTTCAGCCCAAAACTCCCAACCGTTATTTTGCAATGCAGTGCCAAAGAATTGCTGTCATTTTCCCACAGACTAGAAAATTACTGTCGCAATTTGTGAAAGCTTTGTATTTCACGACACTTTGAGCACGAAAGTAATTTAAGTTACTTTTTCCAGAAATTTGAAAACATATTTCTGGGGTGTTTTACCACAAAATAAAGACATGGCAAGCATCCTCAGGGCCCGACTAGGTGAATACAAAAAAATTAGGTTGCTAGAGGGTCCCAAATTTAAATGCCAACCATTTTTCTGATCACCAACTGAAAACAAAATGGCTGATTTGCGAAAGTAACAGGCCCATTTGCGAAAGTAAAAATGCATTTGCGAAAGTGTTGAACTTTTTGTTAACTTTTCCCATTGACTTATAATGGGAAACTGTTTTTTGAATAACTTTTGAACCGTTTAATATTTTTTCATGAAATCTTCGAAAGACACATCAGGGACCCCAGCTGCATGTTCCCTGAAGATTTTGGGCCGGTCACGCAAACCGTTCGACCTGTAGGCGCGACCACAGAATTCCAGAAAAGCGTAAACGCGCGCACAGATCACACTTAATAACTCCGCAGCCATATATCCGACCAGTACATAACTTGTCAGATCCCAAGGCCTATGGTTCTTGATCATAAATTCCAAATTTCAGGCAAACCCATAAAACGGTTGCAAAGTTATTAAGGTGCAAAGTTTTGGGTTTAACATAGAAATGGCTCAACTTAACTATGGTAGCACTACCGTATACTATAATATATATATATTGTATATATATATATATATATATATATATATATATATATATATATATATATATATATATATATATATTAGGGCATGGCCCACCTCTATATTTAGGGTTATGAAGCCACTTCTAAGTTAAACTTGAAATTTTGTGCTTTAATAACTTTGGACCTGTTCAATGGATTTGCATAACATTTGGTATGCACAGTGGGGCATGGTAGATCTCTAGATATGCCAAATTTCTGTTCAGTCAGACTTACAGTTTTTGTGCACCAAAATGCTGAAAAATGCACTTTTCGCCAGTTTTGTGGGTAGTTTTTTTGATTTTGTCTGTGGTGCTGCATGACCATCGTGTGGTGTGCCACTCTGCAACATGGCACATTGGGTTTTGCTCAGGGTCTTCCCTCTATCGAGCCATGCCTGTGGTTTCTTTTAATTCTGTCAAAAAATAAAGTTTAAAAGTTTTAAATTCCTTGATCGCAGCTCGCTGACGATCTTTAATCGTGAGCCTGCAAATTCTTTGATCACGAGATTCTTTGATTGTGATCTTTGATCACGAGGGTGTGACTATATGACCAGATTAAAAAGTCAAACATCTCAGCCCAGGGGTGACTTATCAAGTGAAACTATGATGGGTTTTGTTCAGGGGGCTTCGTTCTATCTAGTCATGCTTGTGGTTTAATGTATTTCTCTGAAAAAATTTAGTTTTAACATTTTTTATTCTTTGATCATGAGCTTGCAAATTCTTTGTTTGTGAGTCTACAAATTCTTTGATCATGAGATTCTTTGATCATGATCTTTTTTCGTGAGGGAAGGACTAGATGGCCAGATTTGGAAGGACCGGATAGCCCAATTTTCACAACTTTTCAAATTAAATATCTCGGAAATAGTTTGGTCTTTTAACTTGAAATTTGGAGGGTGTTGAGGGGATGTCCTGTAGATGTGAATTATCATGTTTAGGTGTCAGAAAATACATTTGTTGTGGGGATATTGTGTGGCACAGTTTACATTTTGTGGAGAGCATTTTGCATTGTGGTACTGGCTTGAAATTTGTACAGTAGTTAGTGTTACTGCCATGGATATACTTTTCAGTGGTTAGGTGTGTAAAATGTAAGCATGTACAGAATTATGCCACTCTGATGAACGAAAAACTCAAACTTTAAAATGTAATATCTTGGAGACGGTTTGGTCTTTTAACTTGAAATTTGGAGGGTGTTGAGGGGATGTCATGTAGATGTGAATTATTGTGCTTAGGTGTTTGAAAATTAATTTACTGCAGAGATATTGCTTGACACACTTTTCATTTTGCATATAGCATTTTGCATTGTGGCAGTGGCTTGACATTTATAGGGTAACTAGCCTTATTGCCATGGAGGTAATTTTCAGTGGTTAGGTATCTGACATGTAAACAGGTGCAGAATTATGCCACTCCAATGAATTAAACTTTGGTTTGTTTCAAGCTGGTGGGAGCGTGGGACCCTTGGGCCCCACGCTCCCACCAATATGCACTCCCACCAATAGATATGATATTCAGTACTTGCATTTGTATGTTAGGCCAAAATTTGTAAAGTGGTGGGAGCATGGGGCTCTGCTTGAGTTTGTACTTTTCTATACTTTCTTAAGAAGTAAGGAAATTCTATGCAAAAAAACTGTGTTAATGCATCATTTATGGTTAAAACACAAAAAGTCAGGAAATGAGACCTTTAGAGTTTTCCCCCAATGTACCCCCCATCCTCCTAAGATTGACAGATGCTGGGGTGTATCATTGGGGTTGTGAGGCCTAACTGTCACCCCATTCTTCTTTACTGTGGCTTGTGAAAATGATTACACATTGAATGTTGTGACATTTTGGCCTCACAACCCCAATGACACAACCCGTGTCTGTCAATCTCAGGAGGATGGGGGTACACGGGGGGGGGGAGTGGGCAACCCTAAAGGTCTAATTTCCTGACTTTTGTGTTTTAACCCTAAATTATGCATTAACACAGTTTTTGCATAGAATATGTATATATGTACATAAATATATATATGTATAGGTATATATACATATACGTATAATAGTGGCACAGTAGCATAACTGTTCTATGGATTTTGTGCAAAATGTTGCATGAGCAGTCTCATGGGGTACAGACAGGTAGGTGATTACCTTTAATAGAATGAAACTCAACCAGAACTCCATCCTGTACCAAGTACCAAAATGGCACAATGAGTTACCTGCTAACCTTACAGAATCACCCAAGATTAGTACCTTCAAATCTGGGCTCAGATCCCTTCTTGACACAAAAAAGAATTGTGCTTGGCTGCACTAATAAGGCAGAATTTGAGCCACCCAACCCTCTCCCTTTCACCCCCCCTTTTATCTCATCAACCCCTCCATCCCCGTATGAGGCCCACTTGTCTGACAAACCACTTCCACCATGATGACGCCATCCCTGACTGACTTCCTACTCCCCTTAGGCTAGACTGACCAACTAAATAGTGAACTACAAGGCAGAAACCTATTTACTCTATCCTCTTCAACCTTTACTTGGATATATAAGATTTCTTTAGTATTTGAATGTCTGTGTAACTGTTTTCTGTTCTCTGTAAACACTGTTATATTTGTAATGTTTGTTCAACAATGACCTAGAACCTTTGAAAATCAATCCTGGACTCAAAGGTATTAATCCTAAACTGAAATAAATAAATAAATTAGATCTCTTGATTAGTGGTGGGCGAAGTGGGTGAAATTCGCTCTGCAAAGTGATTCGTGGAGTAACGCGAAGTCCGCAAAGTGCTCCGCAACATGAAGCAGAGTACTTTGTGTTATAATGGAGAAGGTGAAGTCCATTGGAAACAATGACTTTGCATTATTCCACCTTCCCCAAGCCACTTCCCAACCAATTTTACGGTGAAGTACATTGAAATCAATGTACTTCGCCTCACTTCACCTTGTTCTTGAGCTCCAAAGGAGAATTTTGCAGTGCTTTATGGGATTGCAGGTCACATGGGCTCTATATTGTTCTGCACAGCCTCAGTTCTGTGTAGTGTGTGTGTAATGGAAGATGGAGACAGTTTCCTCTCAGAGCTCTGCGATTCAATTCCTCTAAAAGCTGTTAAAAAAAAGTCTTTTTGTGCTATTTTATTTGTTCACAATTTACTACATCGAGTATGGGAAACCCTCCTGTGCTCATATTATCAAGTGCTTATTGTTTGTGTGTGGATTTTGTATGTTAATTTAGAACAGTCAGTCTGTGTACTGTGAAGTGTGCTTTGGGGGAGGGGCATATCGGTGGTGTATGTAGATTAACTGGGAGAAAAAGGCAGTTTTTCTGTTTTGGTTATATTTTTCTTGTATAACTGTGTAATATTTTCAGTAATTCTTGAATTTTTTTTTCTGATCGTTGTAATGCAGCAGTGTACAATTTCAGTTTGTTTAAAACATTTGGTTATATTACTAAAGGTTTTCAAATTGCTACATATTACTTGTAGTGTGTGTGAGTGTGTGTGTGATGCGTGTCCTTAAATAAGACACCTTTTATTGTGCCACAGAGTAACTGCAGCAGTGTTAACCTGCTATCCACTGCACCTGAATGAATTTTTTATACTGCTTTGTGGTATCTTTACTGGTAGTGGACTGTCTGTTACTACTGTGCACTACCCCCAAACCGGCAAAAGGTATTATTTTCCAGATTTGGATTTGTGACTTATGAGCACTGGTTAGGTGTTGTTGTGCCTTTGCACCTGCTTCTTGAGTGCTCAGCACAATCTTAATCTGTCTGTGTGTTTGTAGTACACCATTAATTCTGGGAGGCTTTGCATTTCTTGTTACGCTCTCATTTCACTTTGTCAGCACTGGGGAATCTTCACGACATAAGACAGTAGCATTTTTGGGATGCTCATTAATTCTGGTGACTGTGTGTGACCACTGCACACATGACAGAGTGCACCATTAATTCTGGGAGACTTTGCATTTTTTGTGACCCTCTCATTTCACTTCGTCAGCACTGGGAAATTTTCT
This sequence comes from Neoceratodus forsteri, assembly GCA_016271365.2. NCBI lineage: Eukaryota > Metazoa > Chordata > Ceratodontiformes > Ceratodontidae > Neoceratodus > Neoceratodus forsteri. Next base: position 882,904,548 of record CM057459.1, read on the forward strand.
GGACACTAGACAGCAGCATTTTGGGGAATTAAATTAATTCTGGTGACTGTGTGTGACCATTGCACACATGACAGAGAGCACCATTAATTCTGGGAGACTTTGCATTTCTTGTTACTCTCTCAGTAGCATTTTGGGGATGCACATTAATTCAGGTGACTGTGTGTGACAACTGCATGCATTACTTCTGAGTGCGGTATTAATTTTGGGAGACTTTGCATTTCTTGTGCTCTCATTACACTTTGTCAGCACTGGAGAATTTTCTGGACACAAGACAGTAGCATTTTGGGGATGCACATTAAGTTTGGCGACTGTGTGTGACTACTGAATGCATGACGTCTGTGTGTGCTATTAATTTTGGGAGACTGCATTTCTTGTGCTCTCATTACACTTTGTCAGTACTGGGGAGTTTTCTGGACACAAGACACGAGCATTTTGGGTATGTACATTAATTTTGGTGACTGTGTGTGTGAAAGGCTGCCAAATATTGTTGTCACTTCATTTTACTGAGTTAAGGTGGAATGATAACACAAGTAATAATTACTATGCGAAGTGATCCTTTTGCATTGGCCACAGAGTGACAACATGAAGTGCCCACTTTGCGGGCACTTCGCTGGTGGAATTTAAATTCGATGCATCTCTATTTGTGATACAGGTCATTGCCATCGGAGAACTACAACTGTAGGCATCCGTGTTCTTATACAGCATGTGAGTTACAGTACTGTAAGCCATGTGATGTGTGGGGGCTGGGGGCTGCCAATATTGTTGTCACTCTACCTTATTTCGGGTTAAGGCGGAATGACAATGAGAAGTCACAATCACAATAACCAGGAGTGGGCATTTCATACTGACCACTCATGTGTGAGTAAGTGACACCTCAAAGTGCCCACTTCATGGGCATTTCACCTGCAGAATTTAAATTTGCTGCATCTCTAAGATGGGAGACTTTGCATGTCTTGTTACACTCTCATTTCACTTGTCCGGCACTAGTGAATTATCTGGACACAAGACAGTAGCATTTGGGGATGAACATTAATTCTGGTGACTATGTCTGACCACTGCCTGGATGAGTGAGTGTGCCATTAATTCTGGGAGACTTTGCATTTCTTGTTAAGCTCTCATTTCACTTCATCAGCACTGGGAATTTTTCTGGAACAAAGGCGACGGTAGCATTTTAGGATGTATTAATTCTGAAGTGACTGTGTGTGTTGGGGCTGCCAATATTGTTGTCACTCCATCTTATTTTGCGTTAAGGCGCAATGACAACGTGAAGTAATAATAACAAGGTGAAATGGGCATTTCATGCTGGCCACTCCGCGAAGCAGAGTGACAACGCAAAGTGCCCACTTTGCGTTCACTTCTCCAGTGAAATTTAAATTCGCTGCATCTCTACTCTTGATGCATCAAGTTTTGTACTGTTCAGATGTGTGGATTCCGAGATGTAGATAGCAAAAAAAAAAAAAAAAATTAAACAATCACTTCTTTTGCTGTTTTTTGCCATTGCTTAGTACCCATACAATTTGTAATTTTGGTCTGAAATTTTCAGCTTAGAAAGATCTTCGATCAGAATGATTTCCTTTGCTAGTTTGGGGAAAAAATATTAGTCCATTCTAAAGTTATTAAATTTTAGCATTTTGAGTTCTGAGCATGCTCAGTTAGCATTTCAAAATGGCTATATGAAATTTTTGTATGGGGAATCCTTTTTGTGAGGGCAATAATCTTTTATCATTTGCTGCCATCTTGTTTTCTGTTTTTCTATAAAAATTCAAATTTGGAAAACCATAAAACTGACATTCTGAGAATGATTAATACATGTAGCTTGTTTATTGGGGCCCTATCACTGGTTTCTGAACTTAACTGTTAGACAAATTCACTGCAAATGTTATTTTTTTATGATTATAAATCTCTTTTTGTGACAAATGGTAATGGCCATCAGGATGAGGGGCCTTGCAAGAGTTGGTGTCAGTAAGTCCACCGAGTGAAGGACCACGCATGTGTGACAGATTATGTCTGGGCCATTAAGGCTATCAATGTGATGTCAGAAGGAAGACACACACAGCTGGACAATCTATAGTGATATTTAGGAGTAGATCATAATGCTGATTTTCTGAAGCATATGATGCCATTCTCTGGCACAGCAGCCAAGCACAGGCACAGTTGCCACAAATGTAGTACTCACCCTGCCTGAGAAGGTGCAAACATAAATGTGGTCTTGGGAGTGCAAATGTTTCACAGTCCCTGAAAGGGTGATAGGGTTATGTATCAAAAAGCAGCAGCATAGTAAAGTTCAGAGAATATTATCAGTTTCAGTAGTACAGGACTGGTATATGACATGCCTTTCAAAATTAAACAATGGCCTGAACTGATTCAATGAATTTGACATAGGCAATGCCCTTTCACGTGATATAAGATTGGCTCATCTAATAAACATACAGCCTGCTTGATCTCAGCTCCCAGTGTGGACAACAGTTTTGTGTGTGGTGTCATGTTAATGGTGTACCTGGTATGTTTTGTGGTGCATCGTTCCCCTTTCACTTTGACTCCAGGTGGCAGGAATTAAAGGAGAGAGGTACAGTGTTTCACAGTGTGAGGTGGGTACCTTTCTGATGAGAAGTGCCACCAGTTAACCCTAGACAACCCTCCCAGTCCAGCCCTTACAGAGGGGTAATAGAAGATTGGAGAATGAAGAATGAGGGAAGGAGAAAGGGATAAGGAAACAGGATGGATGAGACTGGCATAAGGTCACACTTTCACTTGGAGAACATGGAATACTGTACCTTCTCAAGTTTCAATCTCGGCAGTCTGATGTGATGGTCATGAATTCTGAAACAATATACTGGACAAAACCTTGCAACATGTTATTCTTTATGGCCTGCAAGGGTCCGGTAGAAGATAAGGGTTACTTAATGCACTTAGGGGTGATAAATAGAACTTTGGAAGAAACCAGATCAATCAGTTGGAATATAAATGGGGCCAGGATAGAACCAGGATCTGAAAAATATATATTAATTATGCACATAATAACAAAGTATATTGCTTAATCTTCCAGAAACCCAATTTGATAACTCAGATCTAAAATATATCTCAAATCCCTTTCAGAGAAATGGGTGGTACCTCCCATATCACTAATCTGGCAGGGGAATCACCACACATGTTAAAACTTCATATTACAATGGAGCACAGGTTAGTTGACACTTATGGGAAGTTTGTAATAAGTTGTCTTAAAAACAAATCCCAGACAAGCCTATATTATGCTCAATGATGAAGACACAATTTTTGTCACTATTTTCTTCTTGCTCAGATCACTAAATTCCGATCACTGTATTTTATAGGTAGGGATTTCAGTCTTGCTCTGGTCTCCGTAGGCCACTGGCATCTATGGAACATAACGTATTAGCTGTGAAAAAGATTAGAATCTTTATAGAGGAACTTACATAAATAGATCCTTTTTTGCTTTAACAATGCTTTTTGAAGTAAATATTATTTTTGTTCCCTTCCCCATAATATGAATTCAAGAATAAAATTCTGTCTTGTACAGCAGCTTTATTGCAGTAAATTAAATTTAAATTACCCAACCTATAACACATATTTTTATCAAATCATTGAATAAAGGAGAGGTCCATGACAATTTGAAATAGTAGTGGTGCCCATCCATAAAAAGTGACATAAAAAGAACTCAACGACTACAAACCAATAAGTATTGTAGGATAAATTATCATAGGAGAGGTTGAGTAAGCAGATAAAGGTCACAATCAAAAATCTACTGAGTCATGAAATAAGATATGAACATATGACATACAGACATATGAATGTGCCAGCAGAAACAGATGACCCAGTCTATCTAAGTCTGCTTGACTGTGCAGCTAGCACCCCTAGTTTGCAGCTGCCCCATCCCTCCCTTTGTCATCCCACTGCCACCCCACCTCTCCCCAACTCCACCAACCTCACTCTCCCTGTTCCCTGTCCCATGCCCTTTTAAAGCTGTTCACATATTTACATGATACCACCCATTCTGGTAGTGGGTTCCATTTGCTACACCCTCTCTGTAAAATAGTGTCTCCTCATTTCCTCCTAAATCTTCCCCATCTATTCTTAGCCTGTGCCCCTGGTGTCCCTCCCCTTCTTAGCTTAACTACCCTATCTGCCTCATCCTTATTGATACCCTCAAATACTTGAATGTTTCTATCATGCCCCGTCCCTTCTTTCCTCCAGGGTGTACATATTCAGGTGTCCCAGCCTGCTCTCATAGTCTCTACCCTCCATTCCACATATCTTTATTGCCCTCCTCTGCACCCCCGCCAGTAGTCTAATATCTTGCTTTAGGTATGGCCTCCAAAACTGAACACAATAATCTGAGTGCTGCATTATCAGTGATCCCAATCACCTCTCTTTGACTGGACAAAAAAAACTCACTATGCACCCCAGTATTTTGTTCACTTTTGCAGCTGCTCTCCTGCACTGAGCAGTGTTGTTCATGGTCCCTGTTATCATTACCCCTAGGTTCTTCTCCTCCTCAGTGATCCCCAGCTTAACACCCCCAGCCAGTTTTCTCTCTTTGGGTTCTTCACCCCAAAGTGCATAACATTACACTTCTTTGCATTGAAGCCCAACTGCCACCTACCTGACCACTCTTCTAGCTGCTTAGGTCCCTCTGCAGCTGCTTCCATCCCTCCCCTCCATCCACCACTGCTCTAATTTTGGTGTCATCAGTGAACAGACTTACCTTGCTCACCACCCCATGTGCAATGTCTGATATAAAGAGCCCAAATAATACTGGCCCCAGCACAGAGTCTTGTGGCACCCCACTCATCACTGGCCTTGGAGTTCAGAGCTCCCCTCTCACCACCACCCGTTGCAGCCTCCCACTCAGCCAGCTTGTAATCCAGTTCATCGTTTTGGCCCCCTAACCCTACACCAGTCCACTTCCCCAGCCAGCTATAAGGCATTGAATCGAAGGCCTTGCTGAAGTCAAAGTAAAGAGCATCCACCACATGACCCTTATCCAGCTCTCCTGTCACCCAGTCAGAATACTGTATCAGATTGTTTTAACAAGATTTCTCTGAAGCAATCCCATGCTGCCTCACATCCTGGAGGCCATTGTCCTCCAGGTACAACCCCATACTTTACTTTAGTATTGTTTCCATGAGTTTGCACACTATGGAGGTGAGACTTACCAGATGATAATTATCCAGTTCATCCCTTGGTCCGCTCTTGTGTAATGGTACTACATGTGCCATCCTCCAGTCCAGTGGCACACTTATCAACTCTAGGGTACTATACAGATCCACCAGTGGCTCTGCCAACACTTCTGCCATCTCTCTCAGAACCCTGTGGTGGATACTATCTGGCTCTGATGCCTTGTCTACCTTTAGTGCCCTCAGTACCTCTAGGACTCTACTTGCCTCAGTTCTTTCATCTATCACCTTCTCTCCCCATCCCACCCTCCCAGCCCATGGTGGTAGTTGTTCCCTTTTCTTCCATGAACACTGAGCAAAGTATTCATTCAGTGCTTCCACCTGCTCCTCCTCCTCCTTTTCTGCCCACTCCCTACCCTTTTTTATCCTCACTATTGTCTCCTTGCACTTACTTTTCTCCCTGAAGTATCTGAAAAAGTCTCTCCCCCCTGTTAATTCCCTGTGCTAATCTCAGCTCCCTCTGGGCCTTGGCTTCTCTCACTTTTCTGGTCACCTCCCTGGAACATCTTGCATACTCCTCCTTGTCTTCTTCCTTCCCCTTCCTCTTATACCTCTGGTGTGCCTCTTGTTTTGCCCTCACCACCTCCACTACCTCGCTGTTTGCCCGCATGTTTTTCTTGCTCTGCTCCTCTTACTCTATGTCTTGGTGCAGGCTTCTGTTGCCTCTGTAATCTCTGATTTAATAATATCCCATTTCTGTTTTGCATCCATCTCCTGCCTTATGCCCTCCAGTTTCCCTTTCAGTACTTCCTGCATCCTCAAGGTTTAATAGAAATTTCTCATCATGGATTCAAGAAAGGCTGCTCATGTGTTACTAACATAATAGGGCTTTACAAGCCCAATGATTACTCCTTCAGTGGTGGTAATCCCATTGAAATCATATTCCTAGATTTTAGCAAGCATTTGACATAGTTTCACATTCCAAACTATTAGAAAAACTGAAAAATGCTGACATAAACCACTGTTGGTTCAGTGGATAGATGGGCAGCTGAAGGATTGCATGCAAAAAGTAGGACTGAATGGTTATACTACATGCAAGGCCACTAATTTATGGTGACTAAAATAATGAAATTCCATTTTCAAGACTTGAAATTCTAGGAATTGCACCAGTGGTTCTTAGTCCACTTTCTGAATTTTACTGGAATTCTTTTAGTATGTACATACATATTCATAAAATAAGGCTTGCTATACAGAGCATGAAATGAACTTATTGAAAACATTAGAGGAAGCAATTATAAAAATAAAATACACATTTTTTAGATTTACTGATCTGGTATCAAAAACCAAATTCAGTGGAATTATTTTTTTTTCACCATTGTTCAGGCAGTCCAAATGCCAAAATGTTACCTGATTTCTCAGTAAAATCCCCAAACCCATGGCCCTGATTATCTGTTTAATGAAGGTTAAGTAAATAGTGACATGCCACAGGGATCAATTTTTAGGTCCATTTGTATATTAGGTGTTTTTTTATTTATTTTTAATTTTTTGTTGACCGGGTAAGTGCACTAGACAAATCCTGCCTATTTTCAGGCACTACCGGAGGAGGGGGATACAGATGAATGCCAACTGACCTTTAACCAGATTAAGCTGTTGGTGGTATTTTTAGTGAATGAGGGAAATTTGGCCAGGACAATGGGGAAATTCCTTACTCTTTCTGATAAGTACCATAGGATCTTTAACATCCACCTGAACTACCACCAATCCAGGCAGATGGGACCTCGGTTTAATGTCTCATCTGAAAGGCGCATCTCAGAGTGCAGCACCCCTCTCATGCTGCACTACAGTGTCAGTACTGGGATATATTAGCCTAAGTGCCAGATGTGGGAACTGAACCCACAGCCTTCTGATCTCCCGGCCTCAGAGGCGTGTGTGCTATCTACTGAGCCACTGACACTGCTAGTGTTACAGTATAAGTTTACTGATGATGCAAAGGGGGGGATAATAAATTCTATTGCGTACCAACTCATTCTACAAAATGACCTAGACTCACCAGCAAATTGCTCTTCCAAATAGGGCATGGCATTTAATATAAGCAAATGCTATGCTATACACTTGGGCAAGAACAACGATATTGTTATTATTATTATTATTTAAATTGAGAAAGATTGTCTATGTCTAGTTTAGTGTAAACTTTGGAATTATTATCACTTCACATTTAACCTTAGTAAATGGTGATTTTAGTTGCTCTTATCTGATTGGTCAACACCCCGGCACAGAGGGTACATTAAGTTTCAATAGATGACCGCTAGTAAGAACTCCCGGTCAGCTGACCAAAATACCAGCTGTAAGATGAAAGAGCCACAACCACAAATTTTCAAATCTGGTGAGGCGAGGAAACTCAGCTGTCAAAAATTGTCAGACCACCTCCCAATCAACTTTGACATCATTAATATATTGAAACACAACAATGTACTCACTGAAGATGAATCTCCGCCAAGAGATGCCAAAAAAAGCTGACCTACAATGGAAAAAGAGCAAGTAAGTGAACGTTTTGTCGTGGTCAGTGACTAACAGCTAGACACAATAGAAAGTGTGCGACAGGAACAAAACACAGTAAAACGCATTAAATGGGCCATAACAGTATTTGAGGAATGGACTAAACACAATGGGCTTAAAATTAAGTGGCAACAAATAGAAATGCAAACTCTAAATGACTACCTCAGATGTTTCTACACCGAGGTTCACACAGCAGTGGGAAACGAGTTCTCAGTAGCCGGATATTGTGCTTTGCAAGTGGGCATAAACCACCACTTGGGCACCACAGAGGTCAGGTGGCCTGTTAGCATAACTGCAGATCCAATATTCAAGTCCTCCAGCAATGTCTTACAAGGACTTTTAAAATGGTTACAGAAACAAGAAAAGGACACATCTTGTCACTATCCTGCCATCACCAAAACAGACTTAAACACACTCCAAAACAGTCCTGTACTAGATCCAGAAACCGCACCTGGCCTCTTTAAAAAAGTTTGGTTCGATGTGCAAGTACACATGGCCAGGTGCAGCAGAGAGGGCATCAGAGAACTCAAAAGGGGCAGTTTTCTAATAAAAGAAGATGAAAATGGCAATTGATACATCACTTTTAGCCACAATCAAGACAACAAAAACCATAAGGACCCACAAGAAATAAATAAAGAAACCACAAGGGGGTTTTTCTTTGAGCAAAAAGACAATCCACTCTGTCCTGTATGGTCTTTTGTTAAATATTTAGAGAAACAGGGATTACCTTGGCCTTCATTGTTCACTTGGGAACTTAAGCAGCAGGCTGGTAGGACAGAGGTCTGGGGTTATATTCTGTTTTAACTGAAATATTTGAATAGTTTGTAAGTGAAATTAGTTCTATGTGTTAAAAATTATTACATTGAATTAGAACTGTTACTTGGGCTGTGATATTGTAACTTTGGAGGCTTGGGGACAGTTGTTTGGCAGGGTTAATTAGAGGGAAATTTAAATGTGTTGTTTGCCTGGTGTTTGGTAAGAGCCCTCCCACCCAACCTGTTTTGTAGGCTTTCTTAAATACTGAAAAGCCACTGGGGGTTGGGATTGAAGGGCTGAGTATTTCTGTTTGGGACTGAAATTCGAAGCAACAGGAGCTGTTGGCCTGTGACATGATACGGTACCTGATGTCTGCTTACACACACTGTTAGTGGGACCGAACACACACTGGACTGTATGTGTTTGTGAGACTTGGGAACTTTATTGGTGGGGTTGAAATTGGGTTTGTAAATAACTACAGTCAGTATAGAGAGAAACTGTATTCCAGGGGAAAGGGACTGAGAAAAGGGGCGTGCCATTATAAACAGAGGGGGATAAACAGGGTGGCCATATTCCACCACGGCAGGCATCTTCGAAAGGGTTGTAGGCTGCACAGGCTGTGGGATGGCAATAATTCTAAATTGGGCCTGGAGAGAGGGAGGCTGCCCACTCTGTAGACAGCTATCTTGTATCAGGAGTGAGGTATATTGGTTAAGGAGTAAGCTGGGGGGGGTGTCCAAGGATAAGGGGTATGGATATGGGCAGCAGAAGGGTGGGGCTGAGGGAGGCTGGGGCAACACTCTGTAATTACAGGACGTTATGTTACAGCAAGCAGGAGGGGGATATTGGGACAGAGGACCCTTAGATAGGAAGTTGATGCTAAGGGAAAGCATACGGGTGAACATTCTGAATACAAAGAAAGTGGAGGGGAAGAGTCAGGAGGGGCTGATGCAGAAGCCTAAAACAGCAGACTGTGGGAAGGAGCTCCTAAGGTGAACAGAGCAAGAGGGAAGAAGAGGGCAGTTTAGAGATGCAGTCAGGGAAACTCAGGTTACTTGATGGAGGCTGACATAGAATGTCACAATAAATTTGAGCTACTAAGCAACCTAGAGGGAGGAAGGGTTGGTGGAATGAGGAAACGTATACAGAGGCCGGGGGGAGGGAGTTGGATACCCTTAGGGCATCACAGACCGGCTATGGAAAGAATAGAAATAGTCCCAGAGGGAGAAGGGGAAACATATATGTTAAGCAAATGGGGGAGATGCAACATATTCCAGACATGAGGGAGGAGAGCATGATTGGAGAGAAACTGGGAGAAAAGGAGGTGGGAGAGGAACCCCCCTTCAGCAGGGGGGTCAGTACCAAGGATGGGGCCCTAGCTAAAGGGGACCCACAGAGAGCCTCTGGAGGCAGGGGTACTATTACAAGGGGGGAGGATGGCGGTGTGGGGAAGGGAAACCATCAGTGCCAGGATAAATGGTTCAGATAAGAGAGTGTTAAAGGGGACACCTATTCAGAGGGGGTTTGAGTTAAGTGGGCAAAATAGCAAGGGAGGCAGAAAGGGGAGGGTGACAAGGGGGTCTCTAATAAGGCAGGAAGACTCCCATGAAATTGAGATCATGAATAAAGGGGGGGAAGGGGGGCTGAGAGGGCATAGTGGAGGTAACCATAAGGATGATGGCAGCGTTAAGGTTCTGTTATTGGGAGACTCGATGATTGGGGTATCCAGTGGGAGGGACAGGTGGGTGGATGCCATAGCCAGGTGAAGGTAGTGAGTATCTCTGGGCTGACAGTGCACAGAGCAAAGTTCATGGTGTATGAAATGGTTAGGGATTGTGGAGGGAAACCGGATTTCTGGGCATTTGGGAACTAATGATCTAGAAGGAAATAGCGTTTTGGAAATCCAAGCAAGGTTCCAAGAACTTGCCAGAGTCTGTCGGGATAATGGATGCAACATTTCCTTTTTGGAGATATTACCAGTACCAAAAGCCTCAGTGGAGAAAAAAATGAAGCTCACAGAGGTTAATGACTGGCTCAGGAAGTGGGGTGAAGAGAGTGGGTTGGGGGTGTTAGGGAACTGGAATGGAGTTTGGGAGGATAAGGGACTATATGCTAAGGACAGGTTTCATCTTGCCCCATTAGGGAAGGAAGTCCTTAAACAGGGATGGCTGACTACATGCAAGAAAGGTGGGGTTTAAACTTGTAGGGGGAAGGGATAAGGAGGGCTGACCAGAAGCCCTCCTCCAGATGAGGGAGTAGCCTTGCAGCCAAGGGGAGGGGGAAACAGACTGGGGTGGAGGTTTGAGGAGGAGCAGAGGATGATGGAAGTATAAGGAATCTGGGGGGTTCGACAAAGAAGATCAGGGATAGAGGTGGGGTTGGTGTTAGTAAATGCCAGGAGCTTGGGAAACAAGTTGCCAGAGTTCCAGGCCATGCTGTTCAAGGGGGGAGGTGGATGTGGCGGCAGTCACGGAGACGTGAGCCAACAAAAACCATGACTGGGACCTAAACGTACAGGGGTACACTATGCTTAGGAAGGATAGAAAGGAGGCAGAGGGGTGGAGTCGCTATGTTCATTAGAGATGACATGAAATTTCTAGGGTAGAAGAGGCAGAGGGAAACGTGGAGGCCTTATGGGTCACTCACGATCCCAGCAGGAGATAGGGTCAAGCTGGGTGTAGCATATAGATCCCCGGGATGAGTGATGTTCTAGAGGATGGCTTGCTGGACAACATCATTGCCAGTGTGGACCAAAGGGAAGGAGTGGTGTTGATGGGGGACTTTAATATGCCAGGTACAAACTGGGAACCATGTCCTCTAAGGTGGCCAAGGAGCAGAGGCTGCTGGATGGCTTCCAGGATGTGTTCTTAACACAGCATGTGATGGAGCCCACAAGGGAGGGGCATGTCCTGGATGTGGTTCTGGCAGATGGGGATCTGGTAAGGGACATGGTTGTACAGGACCCCCTGACTGGGAGCGACCACAATACTGTCTGGTTTCAAATAAGCATGGGGGGGGTGAGATCTAGGACACTGGCAGTGGACTTCAGGAGGGCAGACTTTATGGGCATGGGAAATATTCTCAAGGATCACTTGAAGGGGATTACCTCAATGACAAGTGTGGAAAGGAGATGGGAGGTCATAAAATGGGGACTTCATGAGGCAGTCAGGATCTGCGCTAAGTTGAAACGTAAGGGAACAAGGTCACATAAGCCATGCTGGTGGTCCAGTGAGGTACAGGTAGCAGTCAGAGAAAAGAAGGCGGCCTACAAAAAATATAAAACAACAAGAGGGGATAGGGATAAGGAAATGTACCAGCTTGCATCTAGAAAAGTCACCCGTATGGTGAGGGGAGCAAAGTCCAGTAAAGAGCAACGGCTGACACAAGGGGATACATGGAGGGGAAAAGGGGTTCTTCCGGTACATTGGGGAGCGGAGAAAAACTAAGGGCCATCTCAGCAGATTGAGACAGAAGGAGGGTGGGTGGAAGAGGTGAGGGACCAGGCAGAGGTATTTAACGAGTACTTTGCCTCTGTGTTCACTAGGGAGGGGATGGGATATTTACAAAGCAAGGCACGAAGGGGATAGAAGCGTCAGTAAGTGGGATCAGGGGAGCAACAGAAATGGAGCAAGAGGGAGGGAGAGGTTCCCAAGGGGTGTCACATCTGGGTAAGGATAAAAAGGCCAGTATGGTGGAGGGAACGGATGATGCTATCTCTGCCAAAAGGGTGTGGTTAGCCCTCAAGGCCCTAAAGAAAGACAAATCTCTTGGGCCAGATGGCATTCATCCGAGAGTACTATGGGAATTGGTGGACATACTGGCTGCACCCCTGGTGGAGCTTTTCAGCAGGTCACTTGAGACAGGGAGGGTACCTAGGGATTGGCGAGAGGCACATGTGGTACCAATCCATAAAGGGGGTCAAGGAAGTACCAGGTAACTATAGACCCATCAGTTTGACCTCGGTGGTGGGAAAATTAATGGAGAGTATACTAAAGGAATGATTGGGGTGTACTTGGAGAGGTGGGAGGTCTGGATAGCCGGCAACATGGGTTTGTGCCAGGTAGATCATGTCAACCAACCTTGTGGAGTTCTATGAATGGGTAACATCAGAACTGGACAGGGGTAAGCCTGTGGATGTATTATTCTTGGACTTCAGCAAGGCGTTTGACTCTGTCCCCCAATGGTCTGGTGGAGAAACTGATGGGGTTAGAGTAGGCCCTTGATGGTCAGATGGATTGAAAACTGGATAGCTGGATGCACTCAGAGAGTAATGGTCTGTGGGGAGCTCTCGAACCCTAGAGAGGTTGGTAGTGGGGTACCACAGTGCTCGGTCCTGGGTCCGATCCTGTTTAATGCATACATATCGGACATCAGGGAGGGTATAGGGTGTGAAATGAGTCTCTTCGTGGATGACTCCAAGATGGGAGCAGTAGTTGAGGGAGAAGAGGGGAGGTTGGCCCTGCAAGGGGACCTGGACACCCTGGAAAGCTGGGCGCACACATGGAAATTAAATTTCAATATCACCAGGGCAAGGTGTTGCATCTTGGTCGGGGAAATCCTAAACACAGGTACACCTTGGAGGGGAGGCGCTGGAGGCCTCAATGGGGAAAAAGACCTAGGGTCATGGTGGATGCATGTATGAATAACTCTGAGCAGTGCAGGAGAGCAGCTAGCAAGGCAAACAGGATGTTGGGATGCATCGTGGGGATCACCTCTAGGAGCAAGGAAGTGATTCTGCCTGTACAATGGACTGGTTAGACCACACCTGAGTACTGTGTACAGTACTGAGACCACACTGAAGAGGGACATACAGCTCCTGGAGAGGTACAGAGGAGGGCAACAAAGATGATACGAGGCTAGGGATTTGACGTTGAGGACAGACTTGAGGAGCTCTGCCTGTTTTCATTGGAGGAGAGGAGAGACAAGGGGACATGATTGAGGTCTTCAAGTACCTCAAGGAATAAATAGGGAAAACATGGAGGGATCTTTAGACTAAAGCAGGGAGGTATCACCAGAGGCATGGTTTGAAGTTGGAAGGTGGAAGGGTGAGGGGAGAGGAGGAGGTTTTTCACTGAGAGGGTGGTGGACCCTTGGAATGCACTGCCTGGTGAGCTGGTTCAGAGATCCACAGTGGAGGGCTTCAAGAGAGGGTGGGACAGACACCGAAAGTGGATGTATCAGATGATGGCCTGTCCCAGGGGGTTGGGGATGGATGATAGGGGTTTCTGGAGCACAAGGGATGGGAGGGTCTCGCACCCAACTAAGGATCTAAGGTTCGAGGCAGACCGAGAGACCGTGAGGCCTAATCTGCTGGCAAATAGTATGTTAGTATGTTAGTAAGTGCCCACCTGACGCCAAAAGCTTTTATCTAAACCCAAAACGACTCCCACAAGACTGACTACAACACCAGCTGTACTGGTATTCGAAAGAAGCAATGGAAAAAAAATCACTCAGGCTCCTTAATGACAAAACTTAGCGAGGAAGCAAGTCTCACCCAGCGGTATACTAATCACAGCATACATGCCACCGCAGTGCAGCTTCTTTCAAGAGCAGGACTCACCAGTAAGGAAATTGTCACAGTGACCGGCCATCGATCTGAACAAAGTATGGTGACCTACTGGGCTCCCTCAACTTCGGACCGCAAAGCGTGGAGTGTAATTCTGATGACAGCTAACTGCAGTCCAAAACCAGAGACCTCCACACATGCAGCACAATATCCACATGACAATGAAAACTCTAGCAAGCACACCAGCCTGCCACCTACAGACAATGCAACTATTGGGACACACAATGTATTTCAACCCTCCAACTATATTTTTAGCAGCCCAATCAACTTCACAACATATCATAAATGAATTCAACCCTCACTAGTTTCCTATTTTGCCCAAAACCTCAGTTAAAAACTTAAAGAGAGACTATGGTCACAAATTACTGGCATCAATAAATTCAGAATATGGATCAACATAGCCCCAATCACCCTCATGAAAAACTGGGATCTCTAAGCCATTTTGTTTAAAAGTTACATATCATTTTCAACCCTAAATTCTCTGCCCGTTCAAAAAAGTTTCAGTGAAGAGGTGCTGATGATGTCATCTCCTGAACTCACAGTCTAGCCCTCCTTGTCAGCAAGCTTACAGGACCTGCTTCTCCAAAGTTTAAAAACTATGTGCGAATGGTTTTCTCCAGTAAAACAGGCAGCACCATTCAGTAAACATTGCTTTAAAACCTATGTGTGCTTCAGGTTTTGTAACAAAATTGACAAATTCATAGTTTTGTTTTTGGTGCTTTTTTTGTTGTGGTCCTTTTCTCATGGGTCACTGGATGTTCTAAGTCACAGCACACTAATATGCGATTTGCAGACTGGATATCTTTGATATGGTGAAAGGCTGTGGTCATTCACACCTATCATTCAGTTAAGGTGATTTCTCAGAATGGCACTTTAAATCAATTAATTCCATCACCTTGTAAATCAGAGTGGGAGAGGTAGTGCTATTTTGAAACCTTACTAAGAGTTTCATGCAGTAGCCAGCTCAGTGCTTAATCACTCAATCAACAATATTTTATTCATCATCAAAGCATGAATGAATGAATGGGATACTCAGTTGAGCAGAGCTAATTTTCTGTTTTCTCATTGACAGACTGTTACTTGAGCTATATTCAGGCTCATCTGCATTGTACTCCACATTACAATGATTGTTTTCCTGGGCCTACACTCACCCCAGTGAGGAATTAACACACATAAGGACCCTATTAAAACTTATTGTAAAGCAGACACTGACAAACAGCAATGCAGCTACCAACATTGCAACAGTTGTAGCAAAACAACTTCCAAACAGGCACTGCAGAGTAACACTTCACATGGTATCAGCAGCCTGGATGCATGCTGACTCATCATCCTGCAACTCTGGAGAAATTAACCACCAGAAAGGCATTAAAGTACAAATGTGTCAACTGTGTAACAAAACCTGAAACACATAGATTCTGTAGCACTGTTTTTAGAATGGTGCTGTCTGTTTTACTAGCGAAACCATTGCCGAAGTGATCTTTTAACTTTGGAGTTACAGGTCCTATAAACTGCTGACAGGGAGGGCTAGACTGTGAGTTCAGGAAATGACATCATCAGTACTCTTCACTGAAACTGGCTTTTTGAACAGGTAGTGAAATCAGGGTTACAAAATAGCCCATAACTTTAAAATGAAGTAACACAGAAACCTAATATTTGGTATGAGATTTATTGGGGTATGCTTATTCTAATTCTGCAATGTAGCACTTTTGACCAGAGTCCCTCTTTAAACAAAACATGGTAACAGCATTTCAGTTTATTTAAATGTCTCAGAAAGGGACTATTTTCTTTCTTTTACACAGTAAAAATTATTTATTTAATAAAAATAAAAATAATTTACTGTTCATACTTAAAAATCTGACTATTTTTTTTTACAACAGGTGCCCATTTTCTAAGCACAATAATGCCCTCCAGGGTGGGCGGTTTGGGCAATACTGGACCGGCCAAGGACTATAAGGCCCTCCCCCTGTGTCGTCGGGCCTCATTATGCCCCTGGCCAGTCTGGTATTGCCCAATACCGCCCACCCTGTCAGGCATTATTACTTGCATTGACAACATTGTGGTTTTATGTTGAAGACAGCAAACTATTTATGAATTACAACAAGACATCACTTTGTGTATATATATTTAAAAGTTTTAATACCATTGCACAAATCATGTATCAGACTACCAACACATTACTGTTCACAATCCTAGGTCGGGTATCAATTGCAGAAAAAAGACTGAGAGAAAACAAATGAAGGCTACCACATGATAAATGTGCTTGAGGATTTTGAAAATGAGGATAGACTAAGATTGTGCAATGTATACAGAAGACAAATTAGAATGGACCTATTGCTATTTTACATCTTAAATTATAGTAGGTTTATAGAGTTGCCAAATATTGAATATGACACTGACTACAGAATATTATCATTAAAGGCCATAACTTATAAGTAAGAACATGAAAATTCATAACTGATAAAATAAACATTGCCTACATTGTATTATCAGGTTCAGGAATATACAGTAAAGCAATAGAGACATTTAAAAAAGATTAGACAATTATATGAACAAGAACATTTCAAAGGACTATTAAATAAATGTAAGTGTGTAGAAAGCTTAATAGGGACAATTCATCTTCTAATCTTCCTGAGGTCCAAGTGTGAATGCAAGTATGAAATTGAAACCAAAAGCAATCTATAGTGCGATTAAGGTTTCCAACTATTGCCAGTCTTTGTTTATTTAGGACTGGATATTCAAAGCAGTTGCACATGGTGCAACAGAGTTGCGCTGGCACAAGTGTGGACTTGTGCCAAGGAGCGATATTCAGTGGGAGCCAGTACGCAGCGCAAATCCCAATGCGTCAATGTGCAATGATAATCAATGCAGGCGCAAGTGCAGGGGGCATGCCCATGAATGTCCAGCGCAGTGCGATATTCAACCATGGAACCATGACGCAAGTGCAGAGCAAATCCAAGATGCGCTGAGCAGACTTGTTCCTATAAATACAGGATGCAAGCACACAGACAGCTCTTGTGCCATGTGAGAGAGAGAGAGAGAGACAGAGAGAGAGAGAGAGAGAGAGGAGACAGAATAAATGACAGAAGGAGAGAAAGACAGACAGAAAGACAGAGTGAGACAGAGCAAGCGAGAGACAGACAGGCGGACAGAGGCAGCCACAATGGGAGAGGAAAAGAGGTAGCAGTGGAGAGGGAGATGGGGAAGAGAGAGTGAGAGGGACATGCAGGCACAGTGCCAGGCAGTGCACCAGGGTGGCACACAGCCGCAGCAGCCAACCACCCAGGGGGATAGTGGACAACAGGGGCCATGGATCGTGCTCCCTTCATGACAGAGACTGTAATGAGGGGTGTGAGGGGGCAGGAGGAGCAGCAATGTGGCCAAGGAAGGGCCCATCTGCAGTATGTCTGACACAGGTTGCACCGTGCCTATAGCACCTTTGAGAACTACTCTGACATGGAGATCGTTGGCTGGTACTGACTGAATAGGGCCATTCTGAGGCAGCTCTGCAAGCTGTGCAGTGATGAGATGCAGGCACCCACAAGACAGAGCTACGCCATGTCTGTGGAGACCAAAGTGACAGCCGCCATGTGCCTGCTTACCACGGGCACCTTCCAGAGACAAACAGGGGACACCACAGGCATAACCCAGTCAGCGACATTACACCACCTCACACAGTTCCTCAGTGCTCTGCTGCCACATGCTTCGGAATACATCCATTTCCCCAACACACAGGTGGAGCATACAGCAACCATGCAGGACTTCTACAGGGGTAGTACATATGCCTGGCATGCTTAAGGCCATTGACTGCACCCATGTGGGCATCCACATGCCACCTGGCCCTGAGGGTGTGACCTACACCAATAGGAAGGGGAGCCTGAGCGTCAACTGCCAGGTGGCATACGATGCCATGGGACGTATCACCAATGTCTGTACCACACATGCTGGGAATGCACATGATGTGTTCATCTGGCACAGCTTTGTGCTGTGCTGCAAGTTTGAATGTGGGGACATCCCCATGGGCCACCTGGTGGGTGAGTATGGGATGGGCAAGGGATGACAGGCAGAGCAGGCCATGGGATAGGGAGGGCAGGGTGGGCATGTTGACAGAGGTACCAGGGACAGGCAAGGAGCACAGCAAAGGATGACAGAGGGCTAACCATGTCATTATACACACAGGGGACAGTGCCTATCAACTGAGGCCTTGGTTGCTCATCCCCTACTGGTGCCCATCGTCCCCAACAGAGGAATGCTAAAATGAGGCACACGCCAGCATGCGCAACATCATTGCACGTGTATTCAACTTGCTGAAGGCACATTTCCGTTGTCTAGACAGGTCTGGCTGTGCCCTACAGTATAGTCCTTTGAAAGCCTGTGGCTTATTCCTGGCCTGCTGCATACTGCACAACATGGCCATTGACCATGGGATAGCTGTTGAGAATGATGAGGGCAACAGTAGTGGGGACAATGGAGGCAATGGGCTGGAGGGTGGTGGACAGTCCCCCTGGGCAGAGGGATCCCTGGCTGAAATGGATAGCACACCAACATCGGGACACCATCGCACAGGAGCACCATGGTGTATGCAGGTAGGTGGGATGACACCCATGCATGAGCCACACACACAGGTACAGCACACATGCAGGGGTGTGCATGGCAATGGGCATGCACACACAGAGGTTTTGTGCAGGGCTAGGGGAGTCAGTGGCACATAACCACACACAACTACACACAGCAACAAACAGCAACACACACACACCCATGCACCTGCACACCCAGGCATTGGCATGTGGCAGGGATCAGATGCATTGCACCAGTGCACAGGTGCAACCGCTGCTGAACTGCCTCATAATGCCAACACTACATGTTCCAGAGCTTGGCAAGCACACATACAGGCAGTGTGCGGTGCAACACACAGGTGCCACACCAGCAGTATGCACACACATACACACGCCTGCCCATGGGCACACAGGGCAGCAGCTGCAGACTGTGGTCAGGGTGGCATGCACATCATGGCAGCCATGCAGAACCATGGCCACTGCAGCCATGTGGGCAGCCATGCCAGGCCAATCGGCAGCCACAGGCTGCTCCTCAGCCACAGGGGGTGTTTGCAACATCCCCCTGGGGTCAAACCGTGGGACCGCAACTGGGTCTACGTGAGGGTGTGTGGGTGCCCAAACAGGCCTGTTTCAGGTGTGCCTGGGATGCCAACATCAGAGCCTGGCATCAACAGTGTGGGTGTTACTAGATGCCAGGATCATGGGGTGGACAGTGCACTGTGTGGGGTCCACAGTGGCCAGCCATGCCCTGTGGCAGCCAGCATCGCAAAGCTATCCATTATCGCATTGTCAATGTGATCTAGGGATGCAGTCATGGCCTCATGCATGAGCTGCATCCCTGCCAGGAGCTGCTCAGTGCCACTGTCTTGCTGCTCAGCCAACTGGTGCACCTCCCCGTGCAGTGCATCCACCCCAGCGGCAAGCTGCACCTGTTGGTCTACGGTGGCCCACAGCAAACGGGTGTGCTCAGCCAGTGGGTCAGTGTCCTGGGGAGCCCAGGTGGGATGCTGACCCTCCTGTGGTGACCTCACATGCTGCACAGCCACCATCTCAGGTGCACAGTGGGTTCCTCATGGCTTATGTCACTAGCTGGTGACCCAGCAGCAGACTCAGCATCTGCCTGCCCTGTGGCACCCACAGCCTGCTGCCATTGCCTGTCCGGCCACTGAACACTGTCCAGCACCTGCACAGCCACACCACCAACACACGGTACAGCCGTGGCAGTGCAAAACAGCTGCACCAGCAGTGGTGGCAGGCAGATGTTCCCCCACTGTCAGACCACAGGGCATGCTGCCTGTGTTGGAGTCTGGCATGGGTGACTCCCATACAATGTCACCCATGCTGTCCAGAATGATGGTGATGTTGTCATCAGCATAAGACTGCACCCCAGTCTGTGTCTCCATGCAGAGGACACCGAGACTGGTATCCCACAGGATCACATCCAGGGCCTTGTCTGACCCCATGCCCAGGACTTCCACCTGGACTGTGGTGGTGTGCTGCAGCCTATCAGGCCCCCGGATGCCTGTGGAGGTGAATGGCTGGTCCTCCGGGACTGGTCCTGCATCTGCGGCAGCTGCCGGTGTCCCATCCTCTGCATGCAGGCATGCTGGTGCTGAAAGAAAAAATAGGTGTGTTAGTGATGCAATGCACACATGTGCCCCCCCAAACAGCCACTGCATGTGTCCGGCAGTATGGCATGCATGTTGTTGTGCACACATGTACAAGACATGCATGGCAGCAGCATGCCTGTGTACACACCCTCCATGCCACCGGCGGTGCATGGCTGACATACGTACCATGCAGTGATGCTCTGGAATCCTCCTCCAGGCACAACCTCCATGGTGCTGCAGTGCACGGTGGCTGCCACCAACTCCTCCTGTGCCATGAGCTGTGGCGCATCAGCAGGCCTCCCTCCGGTGGCATTCCAGGCCAAACAGATGGCCACCATGTTCTCCTTTATGTGCCTCCTGTCAGTGCCCACCTTCTTGTGGCACTCCTGTGCTGACCGCTGGTGGCTGTCCTGCTGGTACACACATGCCGCCACCTTCTCCCAGGCCCCAGCCCTGGCCTGTGGTGTGCCCGTGGTACCACTCAACAGAAGCTCCCTGTTGAAGTAGGCCTCAAACAGGGCCTCTGTCTCTGCCTTTGTGAAGTTGGGCCTGCAATTGTGAGCAGGCCCACGCTCTTCACCCGCCTCTAGTTCGGACATGTTGCTTCCTATGGACAGTACAGTGTGTCAGTGGCAGCAGCACCCTGTTCCATTCCCCCTGCTGTGCTGGCTACACCCAGTGTGCTGCAGCAGCATGCACAACTTACCTCAAAAGAATGCAATACTGGTCCATGGCCTGTGCTGGGCCATGGCACTTTTATAGCACATCACATGCAAATGAGCTTTGGCGCAATGGTAATGACATGCTAATTCCCACAGTGCGCCATGCATTGGCTGATGAGCTCATTTGCATGTGGCAGCTGAATATTGAGATTTTGCCCCATGCACAATGAGGCTGCTCCAGAGCAAATTTCAGCTCAATGCGCATGCATGCATGGTGTGCAAGACCACAGTGCACATGTGCCAGATGGTGTACTGGTGGCAATTGCACACTGCGTACAGACTGCGTGATGTGGGCTATGGTGCTCACTGGGCCAGGCCTGGTATTGCTCATGTGTGCACTGTGCGGCAGCTGAACTTTGACCCCTGCCACAACCTCTGCCCCGGGTGACCCCTGCACCCGTGACCCCACCTAGCCACACTAATTCCACACATCTACGAGACTGAGCGATGGGCGGACACAATGCATGTCCCCTCAGCCCGCACATCTGGTGCATGCCATGGCCATGTGGGCCTACTGCTGCCATTTTGCTTGATGGCTCACACCTGAAGCATGGTGCAGCAGTGAGCACCATAAGCAGTCAACTGGATGCAGACTGAATTGGTCGAATTTGTTACCTGCGTCCTGCCCCATGCACCGCAACTGTTTGGGCAGGCACCACTGCAGCAGCCCCAGGTGACTGTGTGGCAGGCCATTGCTGCTACAATATGACAACACACAGCGGTGGCCAGGACAGGGGAGCAGTGTCACCACCTCTATAGTGACGTGGCACAGAGGGACCCAGAGTGCCTTAGGAGGCTGAAGGGGCATGTCAGGCATTGGGCTGTGCCACAGCCTGATGAGTAGGCCCATAATGCATGTGTGCCCTGGTGCTGTACTGTAGTGTTGGCTAGGCTTCCTAGCATGCCCTGCAGGGTGGTGTACTGCCATTGTGCATATCATGGCATGGCATCACCCTCTGCTGCTTGGATTATGATGCCACTGTGTGAGACGTGTCAGGCAGGGGCTCATCCTGTGCACAGGGGTAGAGGTGGTGGGCAGCTGCTGTGGTTAGTTACTGATGTGTATCTGTCTCTGTTCCATTCCTAGGGCTTGAAGACAGAAGAAGGGACCATGGTAGTGGTGGAAGGACAGCAGGCTGCAGAGGCCCAGGTTCGCAGTGGAGGAGAGGCTCTGACACCAGTGGGGCTTCAGAGAGCAGGTAGGCACTGACATTGTCCTTCACACCATCCAAGGAGGGTGGCAGGGTCATGGGTACAAGCATGGCTGCCTGTGCCATGTCCCATGGCAGCTATGTGTGTTGCACTGTGCATGGTGCTCACCATTATGGCACATCCATTGGACACATGTGCCAGCTGTTGGTGGGGTAGGTATGCTCCTGGCTGCCACTGATGTTGCTGTGGTGCTGCTGGATCACTGTGCCATGTGACTGCAATGGCACAGTCGGGTGGCCACTATGCGGTGGGGACCACTGCTGTGCACTGTTGTGGTGTGCCACATTGCTGGCAGGCATTGGCCCACCCCCCTGTGGGTGGCCTGTAGGGGCCCTCTGGGGGTATGTGATCATGCTACCCATTGCACTCTGAGGATGGGCATGGTTCCTTGGGATGTTGCACTGACCACCTGTCCTGTCCCTTGTCCTAAGTGTCTGGCAGCAATGCAGGAGGCCCCTCTACTGCCAGCTGCTCTGCCAATTGTTCCTCATAACCTCGACAACCATGGAGGTGGTGCTGCAGGTCCAGAGGATGCTGTTAGCAGACAGGAGGCAGTGAAGACTGCAAGGGGCAGCAGGCTGTGGCCACCTCTAGTTGAGCCCTAATTTCCCCTGTTTCCCCAGCTGTACCTCCCCCTCCAGTCTCCCTTCCCACTGTATAGTCCCAGTTCCCTATCCCCTTCCCTCACTTTCCTAACCTCCCCCACACTCTTCTGTTGTAAATAGTTGATTTTCCAATATATATATATATATATATATATATATATATATATATATCTTCTGACATACCTACCTGTGTCTGTGTCTGATTTGCAGGTGGTGTGAGGAGCCATGCTGCAGTGGCCCAGTGCCTGTCCATGTGGTGTGTATGTGTTGGGGCATGTGTTGTGCTTCTGTGGATCACTGCTATGTGCTGCAGTGTGTACCACTGTGGTGGTGTCCCTCCCCCCAGTCGGTGCCTGTGCCTTGGGGTGCCCATGGGGTGGCTGTCAGGGGTGTGTGGTGGGTATGTGTACTTGGCTGCCTGGTCCTGGGTGCTGTCTGCTCTGGTCTGGGTGTGCGGGGGGGCATGGCCTGCAGCCTGTGGGGGACCCTCTTGGTGGCCCTCCATCCACCATTGGCACCCACTGTTGCCTACTGTATGTGCCACTGTTGTGCTCTGGGGAGGGGGTCTGGGTGCCTGTGTGCACCCTGCTGTGCCCAGCTGGTGGTGGCCTCCTGAGGCCTGTCACTGTGCTTCCCTAGTTCTGTCCCTGGGTCACCTCTCTGTGCCATACCCCCCTCTGTTGCTCTGCTCCCATGGTTGCCCTGGGGCTTATCTGTCTGCCCATGGCGCACCTGTGTTTGCACCATGACACACCTCTGGTTGCACCATGGCACATCCAAGGTTGCACCATGGTGCAGCTGTGCCATAGTCAACCAGGTTGCGCTGGATCAATGTGGCCAGCGCATCCTCTCAAAATGGCTCCTGTTGCACCACGGCACATCGGATTTGCGCTGCACCGGACTTGCGCCAGCTTTTGGTGCATTTCTGAATATCTGGGCCTTAATGTTTATGTCAGCAGGAGAAACTTATTTTGACAGTTAGTATTTATAAGGACATACTTTTATCAAGAAAATTGAAGAAATTAGTTTTTCTGAAGACAAATTCAAACTGGGACTCTACTTGGGCCTGTATCTGGGAATCATTAAAAGTGAACCTCAGAGGCTAGAACATCTGAAAAAATGTTCATGCAATTAAAGAGAGAAAAAGCAGCAAACAAAAAATATGAGTACTGTAAAAGGATAACCAATTAGAGCATAATCTAAACACATGACTTCTTTAAATATTCATGAGCTATTAATTAAGGGAATAATACAATAATAAAATAAGGTATCAGGCAGAAAATACGATGTTAAAATCTAGTTCATAGTATTCTTTATTTGCTGATACATTGGATAAGTTACTTTCTTATCAGCTGCAATGTTAAAACAAAATCACCAATGCTACCAACTTAATCTACTTAGAAACTGATTTTGTTTTCTACTCATCCACAAACTGTACTATAAAACCAGCATTTCACCATTTTTGTGCCAAACCCTATACTTCTGAAAATGCTACAGCTTTTAAGAAATATAAATGTCTTGTCTAGATCTCAGTTACCTGTGTTAAGTCCATAACAGAGGGTATCTATCGAAAACAAATCTTTAATTTAAAGAAATCCAAACTGTTATCAACAAACTGTCTAACAGATAATCTGCTAGTCCTGAAGGATTAACTATTAAATATTATAAACAATTACCTGACTTTTTGCACCCCTTCTATCCTCAGTTGATTGCGAAGCACAAAAATAAAGTAGACTGCTTCCTACCTCAATGATGTTGTGATCACTCCACTACTCAGAGAAGATAAATCAGTGATGGAATGTGATTTTTATAGATCCATTTCAATAGTACATAATTATTATAGCATTTTGGCAAAACACTAGCAAACAGGGTAAGTATAATCATTAGAAATATAATTCATCAAGATCAAATGGGATTCCTTGGAGATGGAGGCTTGCTTTCATCATTAGAAGGACATTGAAGATAACATGAACTATTCTATCATTCAATGCAGCAAAGTGTTTTTTTTTTAAAGACACTCGTGTATTTTTAAAGGAGACTTTAATTCTTTTAAATATTGACATAGTTTCCGTTACTGGTAAGCATGATTCAGTCAGTGCCTAATGCCTGCATTAAAATTGACTCTATCAGATCCAGTAATTATGTGTAGAAGGACCAGTCCAGGTTTTCTACTTTCCCCAATGTTATTGTAGTTTTTTAAATAACTCTTAGCAATAAGGAAAGATGAAAGGAACATTGGTGTTAATCAAGTAGTACCAATAATGAGGTATCAGTTTATGCTGGTGACAGTCTTCTATTTTTACCCTTTGCAGGGATGCGGACTGATATATCAGTCCAAAATTACTATACGTTCTAATTCTGTTGGCAGCCTAAGTGTTAAGTGACACACAACTTTCCATACTAACAGTACTGGAAGTTATTATGGTGTTTAAATCAATATCCGGTTACAAAATTAATTGGGACCAATCAAACAGTTTATTGATTGATTTAAATTATAATCATTCAATCAGTTTACACAAAACTTTAAGATATCCATGCAAAAAATATTAAATGCATTGTAATTAAGGTATCAAATAATTCTTTGAACATTTTTGAAACTAATGTGCCACCAAAAATCGAAACAATTCAAAATAATGTACGTATATGGTAATATGTACCTTAGACCTTAATTGGGACAATAAATGTAATAAAAATTAATATTCTGCAACAAATATTTTTTTCTATTCCAGACTGTTCTGACATATGAATATAAAGATATGAACAACGATTGAACACCTCAGTGTATACTCATTGGAGGCCAGACAAAGGATATTAGTAAAATGCTTAAATACATATAGGCTATTAATAAAATGGGCTACAATGGGCTGTTTATGACCATCAGCAATATGAATATCAGAGAAACAGTAAGCTACTGTAGTTAGATTTGCACAATTACATATATTATATAAACATACAAACATATGCTGAAGCCAGTAGATTAACACCATTAGGTCTATTGAGTCTGCTTATATTGCAGGGTCCTCAACATCAGCTACTGACACTGCCCTCCTATCAGCCCCTCCCCTCCATATGACCCCTCTTGACTCTTCCCCTTGACTGAATCCCAGCCTGTCTTGAAATTGTCTACTGTTTTCAATGAAACTACCTGCTCAATTAACATTCCATACCACCACCAACCTCTGTGAAAAAGTGCCTCCTAGACTCTCTACTACCCCCTGTTTGAGACTGTCTCACCTCATGTTTCAGTTCCCACTGAGTTTGAACAGACCCACTTTTTCCACCCTATTTATTCCTTTCAAATACTTGAATGTTTCAATCATGTCCCCTCTCTCTCTCCTGTCCTCAATGAAGTACATGTTCAGGGCCTCCAACCTCATATGTCTTACCCTGCTGACTCCTTATCATCTTGTAGCACTCCTCTGGACTATCTCCAGCAGGTTTACATCCTTTTTGAGGTATGGGCACCAGTACTGCTTGCTGTACTCAAGGTTTGACCTCACCAATGACTTGTGCAAGGGCAATATCACCTCCACATGCCTACTGTTGATCCACCTGACTATGCAGCCAAACATTTTATTTGCCTTAGCTGCCATTTTCCTATATTATGTGGAGGACTTCCAGTCACCAGTGATCATTGTCCCCAGGTTCTTCTCCTTCTTGGATGCAGCAACTTGGAACCCCCGGCTGTAGTCCGTCATTGGTGTCTTAGCTCCTATGTGAATAACCTTAAATTTCTTTGCATTGAAATAAACAAAGCCAAATCCCAGAGCACCACTCTAGAGTTTCTAGATCTTCCTTTTGGTGCTGAATCCCTTCTGCATTGTCTACCTTCCCACAGAGCTTGGTGTTGTCTATGAATAGGCCAATTTTGCACTTAGTGCCATCCACAGTATCATTGAGTAAGCCAATGAAAAGCACTGGACTGAGCACCAAGCCCTTTGGGACTCCACTGTTGACCTCCTTTGTGCTTGAGATCTTAGGTCTCAGCACCATACGCTGGGTCCTCCAATTTAGCCAGTTTTCAACCCACCCAGTCAACTTAACACTAACCCCTAGATCTGCTTACTTCCTGATCAACCTCTTGTGGGATACAGAGTCCAATGCCTTACTGTAGTCCAGGTAAAGGATGTCCACCACTCAGCCCTGTCCACTGTTTTAGTGACCCAGTCAAATAAGTCAATTTATCTGTTTGACACACTTTCCCTCCCATAAATGGATGTTACAGCTCATACTGGAGGCCATTCTCTTCCAGATTATTTTATTAACCCTTTAACTGCTTTTGCCAAGTATACACATTGTACTAGCATTGTAGCACCACCATGGGTGCCAAGGATACTCGGTTTCAATGGGAACCATTATTTTGCCTGCATAAATAGCATTATTTTCCATTGACAGCTTTATTGTGACACATGGCCACATGTGACCTGTCAAAGGCATAACATGTGGCCATGTGTTATGGGACCTAACATTTGCAGTGATGTCTGCAAAAGGCATAGGTCTTATTCAGTAATTTTCATTTTTGGTGGAATTTCTTGTTGAGAGGAGCTTTTGGACAGGGCTCTGTGCGTCAGCTCTGATTGCAGCAATCCTTATACATTTCTGCGTTCAGTGTTAGTCTTACTTAGCAAAGAAAGTAGAAATTATTTACCTTTCATTACTTTCCTAAAAAGGTGGTGAAAATAAAAAAGAAGTTTTTAGGTATTTCTTTCAGATGGTAGTCTTTAGACCATGAGGTGACACCTGATCATTGGACATTGTCTGCTGTAATCACTAGTCACTTCACAGAATAAAAACTAAGCAAAACATATACCTTTCAATATAAAAACTCAGCAAATAAGTTATGTGGTGTTTTCCTGCCACTTGGTAGTCAGTAGCTCAAGGAGACACAGCTAGTTCAGACATTCACTGCTGTTGGCAACTTGTTGTTGTACTGAGTTCCTAATAATGAAAAAAAGTGTAAAGAATGTTAGGATACAATATCTGTGATGTGTCTCTCAGTGGCACTCTGGAGCAGGAGCAGACAGATCTGCATACATCCACTGGTGTTAGTTCCTTTACAGAGTATAAAAAAAAAAAAATAACTGTAGAAAAGTAAAGCGCAAAGATCTTCAGTGTTGTTCTCAGCGGGCAGTGGGATGCAGGAGCTGACTGATCTGCTAACATCCACTGCTGTTGTTACTTAGATCCTTTTACTAAATACCAAAAAAAAAAAATCTGTACAAAATGAAAACCCAAGTATTTCAACATGATAACTAAACAGGGCCCATGGCCATCAGTCAGGAGCACCAAGAATCAGCAGTGCACCCCTTCAGGTCGACACCCAGATGGCGAAACATGAAAAAAGACCATTACTACGACAATCACTGTAATGGTCCTTTTTCCATGTTTCACTTCCCCTCAGTGTCCTGTCCCATCCCCGGACCAACTCCGACCTGGGGTTGATGATCCTAAGATTCAGGAGGGGTGCAGGGGGCACAGCCCCCCACATGAGGGGTGTAGTGGGCACAGCCCCCCCACAGAAAGCACTTGTAAAATGGGTGGCACAATACCTGCATCAGTATTGTGCCATCGCTGTACGGGAGGTCAGCATTTTCACTGTCGACCTCCCTTGGTGCTTCCAGATTTGAGTCAGCAGTCATTTGACCCTGACAGTTTTAGTATATCATTTTGATTCCTGCTGCTCGGTTTAGTGCAAAAAGGAACTGTGTCATTGATTCTGCCATGTCCAGAAAAAGGTTCACTGTTAACCATGCTCTTAGTGAAATCTTTGCAGACAGTGACTCAGCTGTAGACACCAGTAGTGATTCAGACTCATGCTCTTCAGCGTCAGACATGGAAGCTGAGTTACCAGACCCTAGCCTATTTTCAGAATATCATACCAGAAGCACATGTAAACCCCTTACAAATGGGGGTTCCCGAAAAGACTTCCTCGAGCTTGCCTAAATGCTCACTGCCAGACGGGGGTCCTGCATCTTAGCAGTTTAAATGTGATTGCCAGAGAGTGCCTGTATAGCCTCTGTGTACTGTCTCTTTAAGAGATGCCTGGATTGCAGTCATAAGTAATCTGAGAGGGAGATCTGTTGAAAGATGTAACTATTTGCTGAAAATCATTTAGAGTGATAATGATAATGTAGTTTGTCTAACCTGCCTTCTCTGCAGCAAGAACTGTTTTGTTTATCCCCACCATTTGGCCCGGGGACTGCAAATTGGACCAATCAGTACTGGTGGGACCTAAAATGCAGCTCTACTACAGGAGTTGTCTGGAGTCAAAATCTGTAGGAATTGTAGTTTTGGGCTTTTGGCTCCTTTTTGCACCTGAAGGGGGAGCCTTTGTTGTGACTGACAGACAGTTCAGCCAATCAAACCTTTTGGATTCTGGGGAAATTTCCAGGCTTGCTGCAGTCTGGGTCAGATCAAAGTTGGGAGCTGAAAAAGCAACATTCTTGAGACAGTCAAGTAGCCGTCTGAGTAGTTTTGCTTGGGAGAACTGTGGAAAGGCCTGAGTTGTGGCCTGCATGTCTGCTTTCTGCTCCTAAGAGGGAGAGAAGAGAATTCATTTGGACTAAATCCAAGTTTGTGAGAATGAAGTAAGCCCCTGATTTTTTACCAGGCTCATACCTGAAGAAGACCGAAGATTTTGCTGAATGTGATCGGCCTGTCAGGATTTCCAGCTGCTTTTGAATCCCTGGTTTGTGCAAAGACTTTGCGATTCTGACCAGAGAGTGGTTTGCCTGGTAGAGTAGAATTTTCTTACATGTAAATGTGCTGTGTATTGAAAGTGGGTCGTGGTTTGGTTCCCCACTGTGTGAACTGTGTTCTGCTTGCTGGTACTGTAGAATCCTTTACATGTATATGTGCCGTGTATTGAAAGTGGGTCGTGATTTGGTTCCCCACTGTGTGAACTGTGTTCTGCTTGCTGGAAGCTTTATCCAGCCTAATCATCCTGAATCCATGTTCATCTCCATTCAGCCTGGGCAATGCCATGCTGGCCCTGCCAGACTACCTCACTGCACAGAGAAAGCCACTGATGAGAGACGTGCCTGGGGATCAGCCACCTGCTCCATGCTTGAACAGGAACGATGCCTCAGTGAATTGTGTGGGACCTGTTTCTCCTGGAACTTCAGATTAACAACCTGCTGTCTCGATTTTCATCCAGCCTGTGTCCAGTCTTGGGTATCGTGAGTAATCATCAGGGTAGCTCCCTGCAACAACAGCCTAATCTAGAAGTGTGTCATCTGATTGTCTTGTTGTTTTCTTTTCAAGAACTGAGCCCTCCAGCTCCTGATTACAAATAGTGTGTGTTGTGCATGTTGTTTTCTTCCATCATGGGGCCTCAACCAGCTACAATGTTCCTGGATAGTCCACCATTCTCCATCTGGGTACCCAGAGTGTGTGACTGCTTATGGACCCTGAAGTGCATGCATAACTGTTTGATTGATACAGCCTTAAAGCAAAGTAACCTGATTATGCCCCTCCCTTGTTCAAGTCCCTTAAATAAATCAGATCTAACTCTTTTTTGCATTTGCCCTGATTGTGGTTCCAGTTTGTGCAAGAGTATTGTACTGATGTTATTTGCTGCGTAAAACCTTGTTTGACCAGGGGTCCCCAGGGCCAAGCCAGAGGAAAGCCCTGGTGGTAAGTGCAAACAGTGTGGGTACTTATGTGGTGTACCAAGAGTATTGTGAAAGTGATTATTGTGTATTGTTCCAGCCACTAGTAAGGAAAGATGGGGGTTACAGTGTCTCAGAGGGCTGTGCCCAGGTTAGCTTGACCACTACCAACCCTGACCTCCAGGTGGAGGCACCCGTTTCAGAACTCAGGCCCCTTAACCTGCTAAAGCCAAGCAGGCAGGGATAGTAGACATTGGGATAGCACCACCTAAGGGTTACACACAAGCATAACTCAGTGAGGCAGGGCAGATAATAATAATACATTCACCGGAAGTGTGAGGGGTATAGGCAGGTCAAATGAAGGCACCCAAACTGTATCAAGATGAGGCCAGCCACATACAAATAATGAGGTTGCCACAACTATAAGGGGAATAGGGAAGGCAAATGTAGCCCCACCCAAGGTGTAACAAGATGAGGCAGGCCAATTAAAAATAAAGAATTTGCCACAACTGTAAGGGGATGAGGGAAGGCAAATTAAGGCACCAAATGTGTAACATGATGAGGTAGGCCATAAAAAAATAATGAAGTTGCCACACTGTAAGGGGATGAGGGAAGGCAAATGAAGGCACCAAAAGTGTAACATGATGAGGTAGGCCATATAAAAGTAATGAAGTTGGCACAACTGTAAAGGAACAAGGGAAGGAAATGAAGGCACCCCAAGTGTAACAGGAAGAGGCAGGACAAATAAAAATAATGCAGTCATCATGAGTGAAAGGGGGCAAGACAGGGCAAATAATGATGAAGTCATGGAAAGTGGCATTGGCGAACACAGGAAAAATAAAAATGACAGAGTCACAACTAGTGCAAGGGGCAATGGAGTGGAAATGACAAGGGTGAAGGCTCTAAAGGTGGAATTGGTTATGGCATGGCAAATAAAGATGGCAAAGTGAGCACGACTATAAAGGGTTCAAGGCAGGGTAAATAAAAATTATGACACTGAAAGTGGCATGGTCAAAGGCAGGCAAAACAATGAAAGAGGGTGAGGCACTGCATGTGGCATAAATCAGGAAATGGCATTTAAGAATGGTCCATCCATATCTACTGAGATAGGATGAATGACAGTGCAAATAACACAATCAGATATTGACAGGCACACTGGAAGGGAAGAAATCACAGAAAGTGAAAAGGAGCAAAGCTCAGGAAGTGAATGGGTACATGGATCCTCAAGTAATGGAGAGTCAAGCTCAGAAGAAATGAGGGGTCAAGGCATAGGATACAACAAGTCTAGGGGTATAATAAGTACATGAGGGAGAGGAATAAGCCATGGATTAGGCACAGTCAGTGGACAAGCCCTTCGAAATCTCATTGCAAATAGTACTGGGACCAACCAGAAAAGTGCATCTGAAATTATGTGGCATGAAATTGAGCAGCAGGTAGAACCACTCCAGTTTACAGGAACCCAAAGAATGAATGTCCCGTTGACTGACCTCCCAACACCACTTCAAAGTTTCAAAATATTCTTTTCAGAGAGAGAGAGCTTGATGGTACTGACAATATTATAAAAGTTATCTGTATGGTTGGGAGTCAGAGGACCAGCCAGGGAAGAAGGATTGAGCATCCTGGGGACTGCTTTACTTCTCCAGGGGAGGGAGGGCAAGAATATTCAGTGCTGTTCAGACCACTGGCAGACTCTGGGGGTTCTGCTGTGACCAGTGCCATTACATTAAAGAGGGGCGGGGTGGACATTTCATGTCCTCACCACCGGTGATTAAAGCATTGCAAGAAAAGATGGCCCACTGGCATGACGACCCCGCTCGACCAATGTCCACTGCCTCTGATATCCACTAGTGAGGCCCCACTCCTGTGGCCTGACCTGGGGGGGGAAGCTGGAGCTTGCCAACAGTGTTCATTGGGAGGGGGAGCTCCCCCCTGCTGCCCCACCCAGAGGGAAAACCTGGGCATGGGGTTGGTGGATGGAGCAGGTCCAAAGATGGGGGGGGGCCAGAATAAAAAAAAAAGTTATCTGTTGGGAAACTAACAGATATGCCGAACAATTTCTGTCAAGTGAAACAATCAGAATTTGCAGGTACATCTTCATGGAAACCAGTGTGTTCATCTGAAACACATGTCTTTCTTGGTATTTTCCTGTTGCTTAAAAAAGCCACAACTGTCAGATTACTGGTCCACAATTCCATTCCTCTATACACCTATTGTGCAATCACTTATGAGCAGAGACAGGTTCTTGAATATTCTAAAATTCCTGCATTTTGAGAATAATGACATTGTCATGGAATCACCTGAGAAACTAAGGGAAATCAGAAGTGTCTTACATTTCCTGTAGAACAAGTTCATGACAGCATATACCCCTGGCAGATACATCAGCATAGATTAGTTGCTTTTACTATTCAAAGGCAGGCTTGGATTTAAACAATACATGCCCTTGGAATGCTCAAGATCTGGTATAAAAACATATGAGCTATGTGAAAGCTGTTCAGATGATGGTGCTGTGATATGGGAAGGTATGTGTGGAATTATGCAATGTATGCCGGTAAAAACATTGTACCAAATATTACATTTAAACAGACCATCACACACCCTGCAGAACAGAATATGGAGCCGAATGCTCATCCACAAGCAGCCGATAATCTTGAAGTAAAAGCAGAGATTGTGAATAATGCCTTGGCATCAATGACAGGGCAAACAACTAATGACATTGTAATACAGTTGTTGGGTACACTTGCAGGACAGGGGTACATTCTTTTCATGGACCATTTCTACTCCAGCCCCAAACTTGTCCACCACTTACAGAAGCTGAAAACAGAGTTGTGTGGAACCATCAATAAATCATGGTTAGGACTACCACAACAGTTTCACAAAGCCCAGCTGGATGTGGGAGAAAGTATTTATCTTGTTGCAGAGGATTGTCCCAAAATGAAAGCAATCATGTGGCTTGCAAGGCCCAAGAAATCACAGACCGTACACATGATGAGTACTGTGCATAAGGGTGACATGGTGACATGGTGTTGTTTGGCAATAAGAATGATGGAACCCCCAAGATAAAACCGGATGCTGTACTACAATACAATAGTAAGATGAGAGGAGTGGATGTCAGTGACGAAATGTGAAGAAGTAGGCATGCATTATAAAAACAAGAAAGTGGTACAAAAAATTGTTCTTCCACCTAGTGGATATCTCAGTGTTCAATCCTTTTGTTATCTACAAGTGAAAGGGTGGTAAAGGCACTCATTACCAATATGCATTCCAAAAAGACATAGATACTGCATTCCAAAAAGACAGATACACATAGATACACTAAGTGAATGGGAAACCAAACAAAAAGGACATTTAATATCAATAAATGTGCCATAATACAGTTTGGCAAACATAATATCCTTGGTAAATATACATTAAATGGAGAAATATTGGTCAGTGGTGCTGAGGGTTGAGGTGCTGGATGCCACACCTCGCGCCAAGCTGGTGACTCGAGTTCTGGAATGAACTCTGGATACCGGGGGTTGGCAGGGAAAGGAGAGGATTGAACATCTGCAGGACTGCTCTCCTCTTCTGAGGTGAGTAGCAGGGCAGCCATGTTCTGTAGAGGACCCTGGTAGAGACTGGGAGCACTGCATGAGCAGCACATCAGGGGAACCAACAGAAAAGTGGAAATGGCTCCAGGACTGGCCAGATGATGGCTTCCGGTCTGCTGACACCATTGAAGCTCCCTGAAGAAGCCATGTCCACCTCAGCAGCACACTGGGGCCAAATGTAGAGTGTGCTGGCCAATCCACACTGGTGCCTTCCCCCTCGGAGGAGAGGGATCCATCAGGTGAATGGTTATGCCAGGTTACCCCAGGGAGGGCTGTTATGTGAGGCCAAAGGATCGATAGTAGTAGGAGATATGTCAGGGACCATGGTGGCTTGAAGGAGTGGTGGGTCATAGAGTATGCAGGGGATAAAAAACAGATTATGCCCCCCAAAAAATGGAGAAATATTAAAAATGGTTGATAATGAGAAAGATCTAGGGATATCGGTTACCAACAATCTAACCTTCAAAAATCATACAATCAAAGTTGCTAAAAAAGCCAACATAATAAATAATTGTATACTCCAGCATATTAAAAGCAGGGATAGCACAGTATTAATGCCACTGTACAAAGCTTTGGTGAGGCCAACTTGGAGTATGGGTGCAGTTCTGGTGTCTCAGGTTTAATAAAGATGTAATATTACTTGAGAAAGCCCAGAAAAGATTAACTAAAAGAGTCAAATGTTGCCAATATCTAAACTATACAAACAGAAACCAAAATGTACCATTATTCTCATTAAAATACTGTAGACTTAGTGGTGACCTTTGTCTGGTCTGTGCTGCATTCAGAAATCAAGACCTATAAGTGTGTGTAGGTCTTGAAAGGAAGGATATGCTCATCTGAACAAGAGCCCATGGATTACAACTAAGGGGTCAGCATTGTTAAACCAACAGGAGAAAATCATGGATTAACCAATGGGAGGTAACACCATGGAACAGCCTTCCATCTGATATAGTCAATAGAGATGCAGTGAATTAAAATTCCGCCTGAGAAGTGTCCGCGAAGTGGGCACCTCGCAGTGTCATTCCACTATGCGAAGTGCCCACTTTAAAGGCTCACTTCAACTAGTAATTACCATTTTACTTTGTTACTCTGCCTTAAGGCCAAATAAGGCAGAGTGACAAGTCATAGAAACATAGAAACATAGACTTTGACGGCAGATAAGGACCGCTTGGCCCACCTAGTCTGCCCATTTCTCTACCTACAGGATAGGCCGCAGATCCTAGTTAATCAACAGCCTATTTCTTCCTACCCCCCACAAGAATTGCCTTATGTCTGTCCCATGCATTCTTGAATTCTCCCACAGTTTTAGACCCCACAACCTCCTCAGAAAGGCTGTTCCATGCATCCACTACCCTCTCTGTGAAAAAATACTTCCTCATTGCCGGGGACCGCCCCCATCTTTAAATTGTGTCCCTTGTTCTTGCACGTCTCTTTTTGAAAGATGCTAACCTCTTGGATTTTGTTGATTCCACTGAGGTACTTAAAAGTTTCGATCATGTCCCCCCTCTCCCTTCTTTCCTCAAAGGTATACATATTAAGCTCCTTTAGTCTCTCCTCATACGGCTTCTCTTGCAGACCCTGCACCATTTTAGTTGCCCTACTCTGGACTGCCTCTATCCTGTCTATGTCCTTGCAGAGATGGGGTCTCCATAACTGGACTCAGTACTCCAGATGGGGTCTCACCAACTGTCTGTACAGAGGGATAACAACTTCCTGTTTTCTGCTGGTGATGCCTCTCCCTATGCATCTCAGTATACCCCCAGCCCTCCCTACTGCCTTCTCACATTGTTTGCTAACCTTAAGGTTGTCTGATATGATTACCCCCAGGTTCCTTTCCTTTTTTGTTGTTGTTACTACCTCCCCCCAACTGTGTAATCTTCCACTGGGTTCTTGTTTCCCAGGTGCATTATTTTGCATTTCTTTGCATTGAATCCTAGCTGTCATACTTCTGACCATTCCTCCAACCTTGCCAAGTCCCTTCTCATCCTTTCCACACCTCCTTGTGTATCAACCCTGTTGCAGATCTTTGTGTCATCTGCAAAGAGGCATACTTTTCCTTCCAGTCCCTCTGCAATGTCACTTATAAAGACATTAAAAATGACGGGACCCAGTTCTGAACCCTGCGGTACCCCACTAGTAACCCCTCTTTCTTCAGATTGGACTTCATTTACAATTACCTTCTGTGTCCTGTTGTTCAGCCAATGTTTTACCCAGGCTACCACTCTGGGACCCACTCCCAGGCTGGTTAATTTGACTATTAATCTTTTGTGTGGGACTGTGTCAAATGCCTTGCTAAAGTCTAGGTAGGCCATGTCCACAGCCTCTTCCTGGTCTACTACTTTGGTCACCCAGTCAAAGAAATCTATTAGGTTCGTCTGACATGACCTTCCTGCTGTGAACCCATGCTGCCTTGGGTCCTGTGCGCCACTGGTCTCAAGGTACTCAACAATTCTTTCCTTCAGAAGTGACTCCATCACTTTCCCTACCACAGAGGTCAAGCTGACAGGTCTGTAGTTTCCTGCCTCTGTCTTGGTCCCACTTTTGTGAAGGGGAATCACTTCCACCTTCCTCCAGTCCTCGGGTACCACACCATCCTCCCATGATTTATTAAAAACAGTAGTCAGTGATTTCGCTAATTCCCCCCTTAATTCTTTTTAGAATTCTGGGTGAATTCCATCAGGACCCATTGCTTTGTCCACCCTCAGTTTTAGGAGTTCTTGC
The DNA here is from genome assembly GCA_016271365.2 of Neoceratodus forsteri. Lineage (NCBI taxonomy): Eukaryota > Metazoa > Chordata > Ceratodontiformes > Ceratodontidae > Neoceratodus > Neoceratodus forsteri. Next base: position 882,941,178 of record CM057459.1, read on the forward strand.
AGAACCCTTTCTTCTGTGAAAGGGCTGGGATCTACCCCCTATCAAGAGTGCTTCTGTTAATTGGATTAGGCACTTCCCCTCCTCTTTGTGAATACTGAGCAGAAATATTCTGTTCAGTATCCTTGCTTTTCACTGTCCCCATCTGCCCACCCACCATTCATTCTGTTCAGCCTCACTATCCCTCCCTTTGTCTTTCTACGCTCTCTGATGTACCTATAAAAGGTTTTATCCCCCTTCTTAACTGAGCTGGCTATCTTTTCCTCAGTTTGGGCCTTTGCTATCCTGACTTCCATCCCTGCTTCCTTCTGCCTTAGCTGGTACAGCTCTCTGTCCTGCTCATTCTGTGTTTCCTTTTACTTCCTGAATGCTATCTTTTTCTCCCTGACTTTCCCAGCCACCTCTTTTGAGAACCGTAGTGGCTTTTTCTTTCATTTTGATTTGTTTATTTGCTTCACACAAAGGCTTGTTGCCTCTGTGATGGCAGTTTTGATGATTCCCCATTGTTGCTCCACCCCTCCTTCTAGCCTGTTTGCTAGTGCTTTTCTGAGGCACTCTCCCATCTTGCCAAAGTCAGCCTTCCTGAAGTCCAGTACCCTCACTTTTGTATGGCTTGACTCTGTAGCTGAGTTTAACATGAACCGCACTATTTGATGGTCACTTGTTCCCAGATAGCAACCCACTTCTAGATCTGAGATCCTCTCACTGCCCCCATTTGAGAGTACAAGGTCTAAGATTGCTCCCTCATGAGTGGGTTCTGAAACTAGCTGTCTGATGCCTGCCACCTGTAGGGCATCAAAAGTGGCCCTGGTCTTGGATATGGCTGCAGCAAATGTGCTCCAGTTAACATCTGGCATATTCAGGTCTCCCATCAACAGTATCTCCCCTTTCTCTGCCATCCTAAGAATGCCTTCTATCATATCCTTGTCCATTCCCTCCCACTGACATGGGGGTCTGTACACAACCCCTGTGCGGATTGTGATGCCCTTTCCAGTCTCCAAGGTGACCCACAGTTCCTCCTCTCCTCCCTGTTTACTCTTTTGTTCAGTTGCTTTTATCCCTTCCTTTACATAGATAGCTACTCCTCCCCCTCTTCTCTCCTGCCTGTCTTTCCTGTTGGTTATGTCCCCTGGTATGTTAAAATCCCAGTCATGGTTCTCTGTGTACCATGTTTCTGTGACTGTTATGATATCCAGGCATCCCTCTTCCATCAAGGCCGCCAGCTCAGGGAGCTTGTTGCCCAGACTACGGGCATTGGTACTCATTAACCTCCATTTCCTGATTGCCTTACTCTTTTTTTCCCCACCCCTGTCCTTCTTGCCTTTGTCACTTTCCCCATTTACCTCTGCCCTTCTCCCTATCGCCACTTCTATGTTGGTGTTTACCGCACTTACTACCATGATTTTTTTTTGGGGGGGGCTAGGCTTTCCCTGCTCCTTTCCAGTGCCTCCCTTGGCTAGTTTAAATGCTTGCCAATGAAGCATTTAAACCTATCACCTAGGATCCTGGTTCCCTTCCTGGACAGATGCAGCCCATAATGCCAGTATAGGCTTGCATCACTCCAGGTGGACCCCCAGTCCCCAATGAAGCCAAATCCCTGAGCTTCACACCAGTTTTTCAACCACTGATTGAATTCCATGGTGCAGAACACCTTAACCTCTCCTACGCCATAGATTGACAGCACCTCTGAGAAGGTTACCGTGCGTACTACTTGTCTAAGGCCCTCCCCAATTCCACAAACTCTTCCTGCACTGCTCTAATCCCTTTCTTAGCCAGATCATTTGTCCCTAGGTGGACAATGACATCCAGCTCCCTCCCCTGTGCAGCAGCTGTTAATTGACACTGCAGCACTACACTCATCATATGACTTACAGTAGTGTAAGTCACATGATTTAGCCAGGCAGGAAGAAAGTGGCTCACTAGGAGATAGTTTCACTTCCCCCTTTGCAGAAGGAAAGAGAGGAACCTGTAGAGAGGAGAGAGAGGCAGAGTTTAAAAAACACTGGTTAAAAGTCAAATCTTTCTTTTTTTTTCTGACCTTGCTCTTTGTTTATTAGTTCTTCTGTGGATTTTTTTATTATTAATTCTTTGTTTTATTAATTATTTTGTGTGTGAGTGTGTGTGTGTGACTGTGTTGGGCCACAGGGCAGAAATTAGAATGTAGGAGGGAAGATCTGGGGCCAGGGCATTTCTGTGTCATGGCAAATGGGTGGGGGGGGCAGGGCCAGTTTTGGCTGGACTGCAGTAACATCTTGCCACCCCCCAAAAAGCTGGAGAAGTTGGTGTTGCTGCTGCAGCTGTAATGGAACCACCACCACCACCCCACTTCCTTTGGCAGTGGCACCACCTCCCACTGCCCTACCACCACCAGTGCCAGCAGCAGCTCAGCAGCATGTGCCTATGCCCCCAGCCCCAAGTGTGGAGCCTCGGCCCCAGGCTCCCACAGCATCTGGGCCCCCCAGCTATACCTGGTCCTCCCCACACCTCCCTAGTATTTAGATGATGTGTGAGGGAAAGTAGCATTGTTAGTTGCCAGATCTGTGGTGTGGAGGTGCATTGTGGCCTCTGGGAAAGTCTCCTGGGGACCGGGAGCAAGTGCACATATATGTTGAACCATCATCAGGAGGAGTGGCAGGCTGCTGTCACAGAACAGGCCAGGATTGTACCTGCTGGCCCTTCTGTGGCAGAGGGAGTGGATGCCCTTGGTGCTAAGCAGAGAAGTGACATGGCAACACCTGTTATTCCACTGCCACCACCACCACCACCAGCTGCAGCACCTCCTGCTGGTGGCAACCCCACAGAACTGCACGTAAGTCAGGCTGATTTGGCAGTTCTGTGGGGTGCGGCAGATGCTGCCAACCAGCACTTGACCACTGTTGAGCAGCAGTTGGAGTGGATCAAGGGCCATCAGCTGCAGATGATGAACATGCTCCAACTGCTGTTGTCCCACCACGACATTAAGCATTAGTTTTTTTAGTTTTTTTCTTCATTTTACCCCTTCCACCCTCTGTAATAAAACACTATGTTCCTACGTTGCCCCTGACCCTTCCACCCTGTATCTTGTAATTGTTTTACTTTTTCTATGCACATTTCTTTCTTGTTTTCTGTTCTGTATGCATCTACCCTGTTGTTGATTCAATTTTTGTACGTTATAGTTTATATCCTGCGCCCCCTCCTTCAGTCAAGCGTGTGTGCTGTTTTTGGTTTTGCATAACCTTGTTTTAAGTAAAAAAGGGTTGTCCAAGCCCTCATTATTCCAACTTAAAGGAGTAGTCCACCCAAAATTTGTCACAACATATGTTATGCAGAGCGTTTTGATTTGTATGTAAAGTCCTAGTGTGTCCTTCCATCTGTCTGCTATTAGGAGTTTTTCCTAAATTAGCCTGCTAGCTTTATGGTGGTTTTACCAGTTATGACCCCTGTGGATCTTCCTCTCATATATGTTTATTTCCCTTCTTTTACCTACAATGCACCCTGTGTCATGTGATGGTGATGTAGCATAGCCCATCGGTTTCGCAAATGCACAGTTCACAACAGCAGAGCTGTGTAATTGTTTTTATTCAGTGATCATAAATGGCAAGTTACAGTTTAGCAGATACCTGAGAGCTTGCTGAGTGGGGTTTCTGTAAGAAAACATCTACTAAATAGCTATAATTTGCTATTTGTGATTTCTGTGTGTGTCACGTCTAGGCAGCAGTAGTAAGTGTTTTCATTTTAAAATTTAATTTAATCAAACTACACAAAATAATAAAAAGCACAGAAATTGCCCCAGATCATCAATGCTGTAATTAATAAAGATTAGCAGTTTTCGTACTGAAACCTTACTCACCTATCTCTCAGCTATCTGCTATATTGTAACAGTAGCCATTTGGACTCACTGGATAAGAACAGTTACACAGCTCTGCTGTGTGAACTGTGCATATGCTAAATCTATGTGCTATACTATATCACTGTCACATGACACAGGGTACACTGTAGGAGTGATAGAGGCAATAAACCTGTTTGACATGAAGATCCACAGGGGTCGTAAAACTGCCATAAAGCTAGCAGGCTAATTAAATAAAAACTCCTAACACCAGACAGAGGGAAGGACGCACAAGCACCTTACATACAAATGAAAAGTGCTCTGCATGACATATGTTTTTGCAAATTTTGGATTGACTACTCCTTTAACAAAACCAGAAAGCCATAACTCCACATGAATAGATGCCAGTAAAAGATTTTCACTGCTAGTGCAACTATATTTATGACACAAGATACACAGTAATGACCCTTGCACTTTGGTGGTTAGTTCTTCAGTAGTGTGCCTCCTAATGAAGGCTGAAGTGATAAAGTGCAGTGGGCATTTGTGCGTGTCTTGTTTTTGCCATCAATAAAGTTGCAGTAGCATTGAACATTTTTTTGTGGCATGTAATCATACAGAAAGTAAACATTACTGAGGCACCAAAACTATTGTCCACACACAGTCACCAGAATTAATGTGCATCAACAAAATGCAAATGTCTTGTCTCCAGAAAATTCCTCCGTCCACACAAAGTGAAATGAGAGCATAACAACATATGTAAAGTCTCCCAGAACTAATTGCGCACTTAGTCTTGCACACAGTGTTCACACACAGTCACCAGGAATTAATATGCATCCACAGAATGCTATTGTCTTGTTTCCAGAAAATTCCCCAGTCCACACGAAGTGAAATGAGAGCATAACAACAAATGCAAAGTCTCCACACTCCACACTCCTATAAGAACGGAGTGCCCTGCTGCTGCTGTTAGAATTACATTTAATGCTGCTGTTGATCTGACTGTGATGGGATGATGCACAGCGTCTTGCCAAACAGTGTGCAAGAAGGATAAAGTGACCACTGAGATTACCATCCAAGATAATGAGACTAAGAACGTTGTTGGTTGCCCAAAGTGTGCTGCACTGAGCCAAAAAGGAAGGATGCCCTTTGTGTGTACACTAGTACTACTCTTGAGAAATTGATTAATGTACCTGCTTGGCACCATCATTGTTTTCCACAGAACCTGACCTTAACTGTATATATATATATATATATATATATATATATATATATATATATATATATATATATATATATATATATATATATATATATATATATATATATATATATATATATATATATATATATATATAGTAGTGTTCAACACTGGGATGGCTGTTGCAGCAATACAGTGTGTGATGCATGACAAACATTATGTGACATACATGTCACCTACTTTATATGACTCATCATTCGGATTTCCACTCTCTTGAAAAAATGAAAACCAAAAAAGCACTGATGAAATAAAATTGATACACTTACCGGTCTGGAAATGTATATCATGAAGATTGCTGTAAACAGTACTGCAGTACCATAGTTCTCCAGTGAAGGAGAGTGATTTGTTAACCTGTAAAAAAAGAAAATAAGTTTACTGTATGTGTTTGACCACTGCATCTCGTAAAATCAACAGGAAACATAACACAGCTAAAGGAAGTTGCATAGTATGAAACATTAGTACACATACTCACTTTAAAGTATTCACAGTAGCTAAGAAGACTTGTGGCTGTGGCTGATGTTTGAGGTCTCCTCGCTGACTCTGTCTGCCATGGAGTGGGCAGGACACAGAATGAAAAACATTAGCATACTGGTGGTGGAGGATGGTCATGGGCACATCATGATTACATTCCCTCTCAGGTTTATCTACATCTTCTGGTGACTTTGGCTAACAGTGGTTTTCTGGTGGTGGTCATGGGGGCACATACTGACATTCCCTTTCACATTTTTCTGCATCTGGTGGCTTTGGCTAACAGCAGTTTTCTGGTGGTGGTCATGGAGGAACAGCTGCAGCCTGCAACCATATTCACTGTCACACACACACACACACACACACACACACACACACACACACACACACACACACATATTGGTGGTGAGAGGGATATAAATGTGTGCACTATGTTACAAATATGACATATGGAATTTGAGTCATTCTGAGTGGGACACTGATTTAACTTTATGAGAAACAAAACATGTACCATAGAAAAAGAGTGACAGACTTTTGATCACTTCACTTAAAACCTACCAACATCAACCTTATCATCATTCTCATACAGAAAGCTACCCTTGCAGTCATCAATGTCTGAATTCTGCCCACCAGGGAATTATTTCTCCATCATGTCATCATCTACCTCACTGGTAGGCTGTTTCATGCTGCTAGTGCCACCAGGATAGTCCATTTCTACAACATCAGCACAACCATGACCATGCCGTGGTATGAATGCTGAGGTTGTAGTTCAAGCTGGTATGTGGCCCTCATTAATTTTTATGAATATCTGCAAGCTGACATTTGTAAGAGAGAGGTTTGTGTGACAGTCCTGAACAATTGTACCCAATGAATTGAATACCCTCTCGACACTTACACTGGAGGGTGGGCATGTCAGGTGTTTCAGTGCCGCTGAGGTCAGCTCTGGTCATTCACTGACCTTTCCTCTCCAGTATGAAAGAGGATCACCAGTTATTGACAGATGACTGTTTTCAGGCAAATATGAATCAACCATTCACTGTGCTGCACAAAGTCCGATGGTTGATGCATCATCCTGTTCTCCAGAATCATTTATGTCACAAATCCTCAATTGGGACAAAGCATCCCAAAATGGGTTGGTGACAACCGGTTTTGATGACAGACCACCTGGAACTGCAGCCCCCTTAAAGGATGTGCTTGATACTACTCCAAACTGACCTTCAGACTGGATGGGCCTTGCTGTCCTTATCTGCTGTCAACTTCTATGTTTCTATGTTTCTATTATGCTGCTGAAGTTTGCTGACCTTGGCTGGTGACTTCAGTGCAACATGAGCCAAGTGCACTAGTTGCCCACTGACATTTTTTATATATTCAGTTCCTCCCCCCAGTAGTGAGGCAATTCCATGTTTGTATCATGGGTCCAGTATTGTTGCTATTGCAAGGTTGTCACTCTGCTGAATGCCCAGGATGTGCTGATTGTTCTCAGATAGTATCAGCATGTGTTTCAGCAACACACTGCTAGCACAGTCTCAGGAACCATCATGGCTATACTGTAGATTCAGAAATGTCTGCCTCAACACCCACAGCAGTGGAATTGATTAGCTAATGGAGGCAGACTCACCACTCACTGCCTGAGTGGCATGTTCAAAAGGCCTCAAAACTGTTATTACAGAGTCCATGAGGTGCCACTGTTCAGCCATGAGAGACATGGTGGCCCCGGAAGTGTCACGGCTAGTGTGTATGGCAAGATATTCTGAGATGGCTTTGTATTGTTCATACAACCTCTCTGCCATGTATAAAGTGGAGTTCCACCAGGTGGCAACTTCCAGCTTGAGGCAGTGCTGCAGGAGGCTGTTTTGGATCTGCAACTGCTGAAGTTGGTCACAGACCTTTGCAGAGCATGAAAAGTGAGAACAAATATGGCATGCATCTGCCAGCATTTCCTTTATATCAGGGTGCTGCAAAAACTCCTGCACCAGAAGATTTAAACTGTGGGCCATGCATGGAACCCGAACAAAGCCACCATTTGTGATGCATTCGTTGCCAGCTCAGGTCAGGGAAGCATCCACTGTGGCTACTTTCAAGGCTCGCTTGAAGGCACTCCTTTTTTCCCAAGCTTTTATTATATAAACTATAAATTGTAGTAGAGTCTGAGATTTTTATTGGAGTCATTTATTCTATTTTATTTTTAGTTAAATAATTTTGTGATGTTGTTGTTCTGTTTTCAAATGCTGTTTTATAAACAATTTGTACGGCACCCAGAGCCTCTGGGATTGGGTGTCTTTTAAATAAACTTTGCCTTGCCTTGGCTTGCCTTGCACATGTGATTCATTGTCACTTGCTATAAATCCAGCTTTCAGGGACGGGGGTTCAGCCACTCGTCAATTTCAGTCAATAGCAAGTCCAGCATGTTTTCAGCAGTGTGTGAACAGGTCAATCTGTGCATAGCAAGCTTTGCATGCTGTTGACTTCCTGGAAGATTGCTACCATGACATTCCACCTTACCACACTGATTATTCAAACTACCACCAGCATAATCAACCCCTGGCACCTGTACCCAATGTGCAGTTATGCACAAATATGAACTCCCCACTGTTTTGCCACTTGTCCATGTATCTATACTTTAATGGATGACAGGAGAGGAGTAATGTTGAAGGGCATGTCTTACAGAGTCGGCCACAACATGATGTAACTTGGGGACAGCACGGGTGGAAAAGTATGTCCTGGATGGGACTTTCCATATCAGACAGGTGCATGCTGCAAACCACAATCCAGAATTCTCCATGAAGGAGAAGGGCAAAGGATCAATTGTCAGCATTTCAGCTACAGCAACATTAGGTTCACTTGACACTGCATGACTGGGTGGGTACTTCAAGTAATGGGCAAAAACACTGTGCAACATGGGCTGAATTACATATTTTACACGGGGGGTGACAAATGTCTCTACTCTGCGAATGGCCGGGGGTGATGTGTGGATGTGTGATAAAGAGGGCTGTGCAGGTGACAAATCCACAAAGGAAGTTATTTTCCCAGATTTATGCATAGGGGTTGATGTACCACTTGCACTAGATGTACTGCATTGACCACCACCACCACTGCTACTCTCACCACCACTTGATAAGATTTCAAAATCATTATGCTCCACCTCATCATGCCTGTAGTAATCCTCTGCTGCTATTTCATTGCTACTGCAGACATTCCTACTTGGTATTACAGTCATAGAAGGGAATAACATGCTTATTAAGGTTGATGAAGAGGGTGAATGCCCTACTATGGCATTAGGTGCCATCTGTTGCCTGGTCCACAGTGCCATGTGCCTGTTCTTAAGATGTGTATGCCGAACCCCCATGCCCAGATGACTCCCCTTTTTACCTTGACTCACATGTGCATGGCAAAGCTGGCAGATTGCAACTGACTCATCATTTGTATCTTGCACAAAAATCCCAAATAAGGGGTTGTGATCCCCAACTTTTAACATATCCCTGATGCTGCTTATTGGACTACGTTTTTATAAGCCTTGAAATGGGGGGTGTGCTACATGATTTTTCAGGTAGGACACACTTGGACTGCAAGTGACCACCACAGCTACCTATCATTATTACTGGGTCATCATCATCATCAACATCAACTGGAACCATTAAATCACAGCTTTTTCCAGGAAGGGGGATTTAATGGCAACAGACCTAGACACAGCCACCTTTCAATTTCATTATTTTCGTTTATTCTTTGGTAACCGGGTAAAGACATTGGACCACAAGTCCCTTTTCAGGCTTGACCTGGACAAAAAAACATACAAAAATACACAAATACAATCAACAGCAATACAAAACCAAAAAATACAAATTACAAGTTGCAGTTACAAACAGATTTATATAATAAATAACTTTTTAACCTTTGTTTAAAAGTTAAATTGGGGGAGCAATCCTAACATCAAGTGGGAGTGAATTCCAATACAATGGTGCTGCTATTGAAAAAGCTCTAGATCTTAATCTAAGCCAAGACCTGGGGACAAAATATAGGGGACCGTCAGCCGACCTCAGGCTGGGAATCAGTTCTCTCATTACAACAAGATCGGAAAGGAAAAAGGGAGCCAAAATAAAGACATTTATATATCAGACAGCCAACAAAATATTCTATTCTGCAAATAGGGGAAAATCACCCCAACTGAGCATTAAGATTGCACCGATGTGTCCTATTGGGGGCTCCAAAAATGATTCTACAAATATTATTAAAGGCCACAGTTATTGCTTGCATTTCTTTTGTACCAATGTTATAATATAAACAAGAACTGTAATCAAAATATGGAAGCAGAGAACCAATAGCAATTGCTAATCTAGTTGCTTTTAAGAAGAATGACTTGAATTTGTATAACACCCATATTCATTGATTTACTTTCTTAACCATTGACTGAATCTAAGGTGAAAAGGTCAAACTGAGATTCAATAGTTTGCCCAAATACTTAAATTGAGACACTTGTTCAAGCTGACCACCCCAAAAATCAGATAGCCTCAGTTGTGGGGTGTCCACAAATATAAATTGTGTGCCAAATAACATAACTTTTGTTTTATCTGAGTTCAAAACCATGGCATTTAAAGTAAGCCAAGAACAGATGGCACCAAAATCATTTTCTAGGGAACAAGAAAGTTCAGACACAGTATTTGACTGAGCACAAATTACAAGATGATCTGCATAAAGCAGTGGTTCACTAAACTTACAAACTCCAGGAAGCTGATTAATAAAATAGAAAATGACAGGGTTCCCCAAATGGACCCTGAGGCACACCACAACTATCTGGCATGACATCAGAAACCACAGAACCTACTTGAAAAATTGACACCTGTTACGCAGATAATCACAGAACCAAGAAACAGCGACATCAGAAAACCCCAGATCTTTCAATTTTGTGCAGACCAAACCATGATCAATCAAATCAAAAGCCTTGGTTAGGTCTATGAACACTGCCCAAGTCATCAAACCCTTCTCAAACCCACCTAGGACGGTGTTTGTGAACCCAACCAAGTCCATGCCTGTACCAAAGTGCTTACGGAACCCATGTTGTTGGCTTGACAACAAATCATGGGAATCCAAATAGGCATCAATTTGCTTAGTCACTAAATACTCAAGTAGTTTGCTAAGGGGATTCAGTATTGATATTAGTCTATAATCATCCATGGAATTAGCACAGCTCTTTTATGGAATTGGAACCACCTTACATTTTTTCCAGGATAAGGGAAAACACCTGTAGCCAATGACATATTAAAAATATAACAAAGGGGATCTGCAATAAAGGGGACAGTCAATTTTAAGAAGCTGTCATCCAACCCTTCCCAACAGTCAGTCCCTTTATTTGGGAGAGACTGCAGAAGATGAAAAACTTCATTTGATGTTACTTCCTTAAACAAAAACCTGGGTCCATCTACCAAGGAACAGAGGAAAAGGATTTAGTATTACTAGCATGAGGGAAAAAAGATCTAAACTTAGAAAGATCTGAACATTTAGAATTCAACAATTTAACAGTTTCGAGCAAGTCACCAATTTCGTTGTTGTCAACATTTCATTTTTGAATGTCAGATTTTGATTTAGGAGAACGTAAAGAATTTATGTTATTCCAAAACTTCTTTAGATCTGCCCAGTTATCTTCAAAGCGATCCCTGAAATAAGCTTTTTTAGCATTTCTAACACTTTGAGAAATTAAATTCCAAAGTCCACAGTAGAAAGCCACTGACATGCTACTGGGATATAATTTAAATTTAGTCCAAGTACTATCCCACTCCTTAATTCATTTCATAATGCTGGAACCAAACCATCCAGCAAGAGAACCTCTCTACCAAATGGTCTGCAAAGGGAAAAGTGATTCCTGAATGGGAAGAAGTTGACTGCAAAAAAAAAAATCTAGTGCCGTGCCCACATCTGGAACACATTCAAAAAATGACCAATCAATAAACCTCAAAGAAGAATATAACAGAGAATAATCTATCCTTTTAAATGATCTAGTCTGAACACAGAAGGAAGGAGTTTAAGACAGCAAAAATCTAGGACACAAAAGGTGGCCATGTGGTCACTTACAGAATCTGCCAAGACTCCAGAAGCCCCAGCCCTCCACACTCTATTAGTCAAGACCCAATTCACCAGAGAATGATTCTGTGAGATGGGATTGAGATGGGTAGGAACATTTATACACTGAGTCAGTCTGTAAGAGAGAAGAAGAGATTCGAGCCACATGGTGTCATTAGCCCTCCAATTCAAATTCATATCTCCAACAACAATAGAATCAGTCTGCTTTAAATAAACTTCACAAACATCCAAGAAATGTTTAAGCCCTTAAAGACCACATTGAGGGGGATTATACAAACAGCCCACATTTAACTTCTTCTTTCCTCCAAGAACAAATTGCAAAACCAACCAATGAGTATCACAATCCAAATCCTCACTAGACCTTAACAAATTAATTTCTAAATGATCCCTATAATAAATCAAGACCCCACCTCCCTTTTTTCAACCTTTACGGTCTATCCTAAAAACGTTATAACCCCAATATGATACATATTATCGGGCACCCCCGGCTTCAACCATGTTTCTGATAAAGCAACAATATCAGGCAGATATAGAGCAATAAGCTGTTCAATTTCAGCAATTTTAGGGATTAAACTACAAACATTCAAATGGATAATTTTAAATCCATGACAGGATTTCAAACAATTATTCAAAGACGATGCTTGAGAGGAAGACATAGAATCCAAAAAGCAAGGCCCTGGATTCGGTTCAACATCATCAGAAACTAACAACAGAAAGGTGGTTGAAACACAGTTACCCAATTTAGAACAAAGTAACATGCCATAGTGTAAACAAGTAAAGTAACCCCTATTCCCACACTGTCTTAAGGGCATAGGGCTACTCAACAACAACTGTCATGAATCAATAACAACAACATCAACAACTAAGCCATTGACTTTCTTTTTCTTCAGTTCCCAACAAGGGTCACTGACATCATCATCATATTCATCAACATCATCTGCATCCACATTTTCTGCTTGGATGCGGTCATGTGGACTATATGTTGCAACCACAGCAACATCATCATCATCATCATCACCCAATATTTTTGCATCACAATGTGAATCATTGCATGGCAGAGGTATGAGTGACCTCAACTGCGGTGGAAAAAATGGGACATTGTGCGTTATCACCGCCATGATCAGAATCATGTTCAACTATCATCAAGATGTTACTGGGGAGTACGACATCATCTACACTGTCACTCACTGCTTTAGACTCAATTATAATTTTTGACATGGTTAATTGGTAAGAAGTGGAACTTGATGCAGCAATACTCATGTCAGCAGAAACTGCATTAACACCGCCAGCTGGGATGACATCATCTCCTCCAGTTGTGAGTAAAGCTACAGATTGCGCTGTAAAAAACATTGATGGAGAACTCTCTTTCCTCACATCAGCTATGCACTTCTGCGTAGTACCATGCCCACAGACAATCTTAACACTGGCAGCAGTGCCATGGCTGGAAACAGCTTTGATTGCAAGTCTCTTTGAGGGCATTTTGGGGTATCACCAAAAATATTGCAAACCAATTTAGTTTTCAGAACTTTCAGTCTTGCCCGGTGGATGTGATGTGAAGCCCAAAAAAACAACAACAGCGGCTTGCAGTCTGTGGATGTAGATTGCAAACTAAACAGACACAGACAGATTAGATTGCACTAAGCAATCAAGAAAAAGTTGCAAAGACTCAACAACACCTTAACCACTGCTGCTCACAACAGTCACAATCCAAATCCAATATGGAAAAGAATACCTTTTCCAGGTTGGGGGGGGCAGTGCACTGCAGTAACTGTACAAAACCAAACCAATATACCACAATCCCTCCCAACCACAAAGCAGTACAAAATCATGCATTTGCAGTGGATAGCAGGTTCACACTGATGCAATTACTCTGCGGCACAATGAAAGGTGTCTGTGATTTGATGGCTCGCATCACACAAACACACACACACACACACACACACACACACACACACACACACACACTACAAGCAATGCATGGCAAATTGAAAACTTCAGTAATATAACCAGATATTTTCAACAAACTGAAACTATGCACTGTTGCAATACAAAATTCAGCAAAAAAATATCAAGCATTACTGAAAATATTACTGTGGGACATTAACAGAGTTATGCAACAAAAATATAACAAAAAAATAGTCTGCCTTTTTCTCCCAGACAGTTAATCTACCCACACCACACAGATATGCCTCTTCCCCAAACCACACTTCAGGTGTCTCTCAGTACACAGACTGAATGTTCAAAATTAACATTCAAAATCCACATACAAACAATAAACACTCAGTGATATGAGAACAGGAGGGTTTTCTACAATCGATGTACTTTGTTTTAAGCCAAAAAAATGGCTCAAAAAGAATTTTTTAACAGCTTTTATAGAGTTTGAATCACAAGGCTCTAACAGCAAACCATCTCCAACTACCACTACACACAAACTATTCCAAACTGAGGATGTGCAGAACGATCTAGAGCCCATGTGACCTGCAATTCCATGAATGAATGCAAAATTCACCTTGGAGCCCCAAAGCAAGGTGAAGTGATGCGATGTACATTGGAATCAATGTACTTCTCCTAAAAATAGGCACAAAAGTGGTTGGGGGAAGGCAGAGTAACATGAAGTGCATTGAAATCAATGACTTTGCGGTCCTCATTATGGTGCGAAGTATTCTGCTTCATGTTGCGGAGTACTCCGCGGATTCCCAGCCACTCCATGAATTTCGGCCACTTTGCCCACCACTAATAGTCAATAGCAACTCAATTTCTATATTTAAGAATAAATTAGACTCCTTCTATGCAGCTAGGAAATATTCATTTAAGACAGATCAGTCTTTAGTGACAAGACTGTCTTGGCAGAAGCCATTGTCTTGTATACGAACTTGTGAAACTTATAAACTTATGAAAGTTATGTTACAAAGCTCATAGAAGAGCATGCAGAAGCTTATCTGTGCAATGCTACTGCAAAGTACAGCTATGTATCAAGTGCAGACACCAAAGTACACCTTTCTGGCAGACACTTTCCTTCTAAAATCCCTCCTACACCAAAAAAAAGAAAAACCCTACCAGACTTTGCAGGGCTTTGCTGTGCTAAGGACTCACATTCCCTGACAGCCAGTGTCTCTAAACATAACAGAGGAACACATGGTGGAGCATCTGAGAGTCACCACTACTGTCCTGACTTCAGTGTTACACTTTGTGTGGAAGACGTTCCAAAATATTCCACACTTTGAAGGATTATTGACAACCAGACAAAGAATCATCTTCGACTTCAGAGTAATTATAAAAATTCAGTTCAGGAAAGAAAAAAGGCATTTTAGTAAAATTATTTTCATATACATTGCTTTTATTACCCTTACGGTTGTCCACCCTTACTGCACATGTTTGCCTTATGGTTTCATTGTTTTGTCTGCCTCTGCCCGTGTCACTTCCAGTGCCGTTACACAACTTACAACAATTTTTCAAAATCTGTCTGATTTTTCCAGAAAATACACACAATTCCTTGATGTAGTGATATGAAAAAAAAGTAATATCAGGAAACCATAGCTTGAATTTCTTCTATTAATAGCCAAACTATTAAATAAACCTTCATCTGACCTTCAGTTAGCTTTTATTCTCACCATTTAGTTAATGACATATGGATAGGACAGAAGAAAGACATAATCGAAAATAGCTTTATTTAATGTACAAGTACAAGATTATGCTGTTCACTTTCCTTTAAGAGTAAGAAAACAAATTTAATACTGGTTGTAGCTATTAACCCTAATATCATATTCAGAACATTTCATTAAGATATCTCATATACAAAAAAAGACATAAAGCTGTACACATAGGGTACAAATTCCAGCAAAATCCCCAGCAGCAGGGGGTCAAAATTAATATTAGTGACCAGCAGTTAAAGGGTTAACCTTTCCATAAATATGGTTTCCATGAGCTTGTATATGATTGAGGTCAGACTAGTCTATAGTTCCCTGGCTCATCCTTAGGACCACTTCTATGGAGTGGCCTTAGATGTGCCATTCTCCAGTCCTGTTGTATCACTCCTGACTAAAGTCAAACCACTGAACTGTCCAGCCAATGGAACTGCAAGCTCCTCTGACAGTTCGCTCACTACCATTGGGAGTATACCATCTCAGCTGGGGACTTATATACTCTTAATGATAGCAATCCTTTCCTCACCCTATCCTCCTCTATCAAATCATCCATGAGCCCTTCTCCATCTCTTCTCCTTTCCCCTAGTGTCACTAGTCTATCTCTCTCCATAGTGAAGACTTAACAGAAGAAACTGCTCAGCACCTATGCTTTGACCTCCTTCTCCTCTACCCACCTGTACCCTTTCCTGAGTCTAACAATCCTATCGTTCTTGTCTCTTTTCTCACTAAGAAAGCAGAAAGGGCCATTTCACACTTTTTGATTCCCACATCTAGCTGCAGTTCCTTCTGAGTTTTAGTCCACCAGACTGCTCTGCCTGCTACACTGGCGCCTTCAGGTTGTCCTCCCAGCCTTGCTCCCTCTGGGTCCTCATGAATTTCTTTAAAACTGTTGTCTTTACTCTTACTGCTTAACATCTCTGCTAAACCAGCTAGATGCTTTGGCCCTGGACTTTTTCCCCCTTCAGCATACTACACTCCCTTGTGACAACCATTATTCCCTTTTTGTTGATGGGCAAGCTTTGGTCCACCCCATGTCCCTGCTGATGCTTTCTGAGTGACCCCTTTGCAGCTCATCCATCCTTCTGAAGTTCACCTTTCTATAATCCATGATTTTAGTCTTAGTAGGTGCTTTTCCTTGCACCAATAAATTTCTATGGTTTGGCATGAACCAGGGCTTTCTGCTTTTTCTGCTTTGCCTTGGTCTAGTGTACAATGCTCATGTGTCCTTCAGTGCAATTTGTAGTTTTCAGTAGCTAGCACCAACCACAGAGAATGCTGTATTTTGCAGCAGTAGTTTGGAGTCAAAACTAAATTTTTTCATATCAGGCTGTCTTCTTGTGAAACCATTGCCTCCAGTGAGCAAGACATGTGTTTATACTGTGATGGTATTCATTTGATGTCAATCTGAGTACTTACTCTTTATTCCTGAGAGGCTGTGATATACTTTGTTTGCTGTCTCTGTAAATATGATTGGTTCTGATAATACAGTGCCAGCTGTTACAACAGACACTCATAACTTGCCTAAAGCAAGCAACAAAATAATAGGCTCAGTGCATAAAAATGAGCTACCAAAGTATGATGTTTGTGAACATTTTTAAAAGTCATTATATAGTAATGATTATAAGCATTTTTTTATGCTGTGACTTACCTTATAAAAATGTAGTATGCCACACAAAACCTCCCATTTCACATCATGAGAAAAAGTCCTCATGAAGTTGCACATGTAACAGGGGACATAAAAGTAGGTCTGCATGTGTAACAGGGGACATAAACATATGACAGCATGTAATAAGTGACAAGAAATAGCTGTTTACGTTTCAAAAAGTTTATCATTCAAAGTAAAAAAGGTAAAATGGGTCATGCAACAATACATGTGACACTAATTTGTCAATATTTACAACAAAAATCAGTTCAATGTAATGCATCAGCTAACTATTTTAGCTGTAACCATAGACTCTCTTCTGCCACAGAGAAGCAGACTACTCTAGTACCACACTCTACACAATTTACGTATCTATTTCTATATGAAAAATGTCTTATATATTAAGAAATCATTTTTGTGTATGTACAGGCTATGCTATGACTACAGGCTAAACTATGGCTATAGGCTAAGTTATGACTCCCGGCCAATTTATATAAAACGTAGTTTTCACAAGTGGTTTGAAAAATGGAAAAAGATATCCAGTAAGAGTTCAGCACAGTACACTGAAAAGCAGAGCTAGTCCATTTAATCCCATATTTGCTGTCACTTGCTGAACTTTGCACTGACTGTAGTTCACCACTGGGAATTGCAAAGGTGCCCCTCCATTCCGAAAATGTATTGGGCCATGAAAAATTACTTTTCTTCAGACACGATCATTGTCCTGACACCATGGCCATGTAAAAACATTCTTACACTGTTTCATGAACTTAAAGGAGTAGTATTGTTTCACAGCATCCACAACGGTTATTTGCCCAACATAAAATTCCTTGGAATAGTACATGGCATAGTACTTGTTCTGCATCATGTCTTTGTCTACTAAGGTTCTCATCTTTTAGGAACAGGGTGGTCAGAAATGCCTTTGGGAAGTGTAGTGCTTTCTATTGTTGCTGCATCCGCTTCAGCATCATCTGACACACTGTCACATGCACATTCATTACCTGTGTTTGCTCCTGGTGTGGCCTCAGCAGGAGCTTGATAGGCATTTGAGGTTGTGCAGTACTCCCAAGCAAGATCAGCATTTTCAGCTTCCAAGTCACAAGTATTAGGGTCAACATGGGAGACTTATATGTGAGATGCTGTTTGATTTGCTGGACCACCAGACTGACCAGTGGAGAAAGCAGTGTTGCTATCTGTAGAAGCCATCATTTTTTTTTTAATTTACTATACTTTATCACATTTTCAACAATTTATACAAAGAACAGGTCATGCAGTGACAGCACTAAAAACTAGAATGTGTACAATCAACACCGTGGACACTGAAAGGAGCCAACCACACACCCTCCAACCCTTCCCCCAACCTGCCACCCAACTTGGTCTGTGGCACTACTCAAACTCGACATTTCTGAGAACTATGAGGCAAGTCTGGGGTGAGAAAAGGCTCACCAAAATAAAATACAAGAGGGATAGGAAAGGTTAACAGGCAGTTCCCGGTTCATCCAGGGATATAAGGGCATATATGGATTCCCAGGTGTCATGAAAAACGTGTGGCCTCTTCCTCATGGAAGCAATATATTTTTCCAACTAAAGAGCTATAAGCATCTCTCAATGCCATTCTAAAAAGATGGTGGAGCACTGCCTTTCCAGTGTTGTAAAATGATTAATTTAGCTATAGCCACCAGGAGCGACATATGAGCCCTCCTGGTTTTGGGGGTGCCCTCAGGAAAGATGCCGAGTAGACAACTTATGGGAGTGAAGAGTTCATCAAGACCCAAGATTGGATATAAGGCCCATTTAATAGAAAGCCAAAAAGACTGAATAGAGGAGCATTCCCACAACAGGTGATAAAGGGAACCCACTGAATGGAGACAATGGGGACAGGCAGAAGATGAGCATTTGCCCATCCTATACAACTTCAGTGGGGTAAAATATAAGTCATAAAAAATATTGAATTGCATGAGACATAACCGATCTTGTTTTATATACTGATATAAGTTGGATCAGGGAGTTTCCAATCGGTTGTGTCAACCAGAAGCTGAAGTGTGTGAGCCCAGTAATGGCAAACTCCAGTGGGAATATGTGGGTCTAGAGCATGGAAATATTTGTAAAGGGCAGACACAGCATGGGGCTGCATCATCATGGACACAATGGAAGTAACCCACTCTGGTTGTAGGAGGCACCAAGGTTTAGGACCCAAAAAGTTTAATGCTGCCCCCTTCACATGAAGAAATTTAAACTGTAGAAGCCATCTTATGTGCAGTGGAAGCTGTTAGTTTTTTAATCTTACAGACTTCCACATGACTCGCTTTGTCACAGTGCCCATCCTCATTAATACACTGTGTGCAAACCCATGTTAGGTTTCTTTTTGCCACCGCACCATCCATTGCACATTTCACACAGTGTATCTTTCATGTCCCAGGTACCATTTTTACATCTGACTTGCACATCGTCTTATTTAGTTTTCACCAACCCTGAAGAATGACCACCTGAAATGATTGCCACACCCTTCTGTGGCAGGCTTTCTGGTCAGTTGAGTACTGCAAAATTTATACAGTTCATTTGCTTTTCTAAATATGGTCTGTAATGACTGTACGGATCTGCTTGCTCCTGATTTTACCATGGTGCTTTCACTATCTGCAGGACCCTTTCCATGTCATGAGCCAAAAACAGCCCTCTCGATTTGGAATCCATAATCAGTGGTTGACACTGAAATGTCATAGAAGGCTTATTTTGATTTATACTGGCTGCTGCAGCCATCAGTGACATGTACTTCTTTGCTGACATTTTAGGAGCATTTAGTAGGTGTGCATTTGCTAACTCAACAAAGTGGTGCACAGCATGGTGATCATGTTTTAAATCACTAGATATGTATACCAATGACTCCATCACTGTGGCGTCATAGTGATCACATGGGTAGTAGGTTACTACCGGATGAACCGTGGCTTGTTCGTAATGCCAAAGGCCTGCCTGCACTTCATCTTGTAATTTGCAGGTGTAGTTCTCAGCAAAGTCCAGAACCATCACTACCCATCCCCTGGGTAGGAATTTTTTAATAAGAGCATACTGATGGTGCTACCATGCTACCACATATAAGTGCTGACCCAAAAACAAAAGTTCCTCTTCTATGACTTCCATCAGCTGTTGCAATGTTGCTCTTTAATTTTTCAAAACGTTTCCTGTCTGTTGCACCTGTATGCCATTCACACCTCACATTACAGAAATATTCTCCCGCTGCTGCCATGTTATAATGTCTTGATCATGTCCCTTAATTAGCTCTTCCATGTTTTTTCCAAAATGTTTCATGCGGCATTGTTCACATGATCCCTCTCCCTGGAAGTTTCCTTAACCTCGAAATTGTCTACTTGCTTGAACCTGTTATAGCTTGTTTTTCTATGAAACTTAAAAATGTTACTGCTTTAAACTGTTAATAGCACATTTATGATGTAACTTTCCTGTCTGGTTTTACCTGTAATGTGTATCGCGCTTTGTTAAATGTTCTTTGTGAAGTGGAACCTTTGTAAAAGAGCCCTGGCTCAAAGGTATTAATTCCTAGACTAATAAACTAAACTAAACTAAAAATGTTTTCTCAACATAGTCAATCCTGTAAAATTTTTCCAAAGGAGGTCTTTCACATATTGTTAGCTCTACTGCACAGTACACATTCAGGGCTTTGCATGATGTAAGATGGTGAAGATCCACAACACGGTTCAGCGCTTTCAGCTGAAGTGTGATATTCATGCAGTATTCACAGAGGCATTGGTCTTGTTTTTGCTCTTTAGCCAATTTAATGTGATTGGGTCACAGACTACAAGATTTCCTCATTCATACTGGTGTGTCCTGGTTCTGTTGGGTGAATTCTGTATAAAGCGTATGAAGGGTTTTATCAAGATATAACCAACATGTTCTGCTTCTTTTCAAAAATGCTTTTTTGTAAGGCAGTAGGGTTTCAGCATCTTCAGTAAAGCTCTCCAGTTCCCTTTTAGTTGACTCTGGCAGTGCAGACTTGTGCTTTGTCTTGAATTATGTTTCATCACGGGATGCCTCCATAAGCCTCTTCCAGCTGATATCCAGAGTTGCACTTGCTGTTCAGAGCAGCCTCTATTTTTTAACACAAGAACAGTGCTTATAAACTCTTGGTTCAGGTGTCTGTGACATTTTTTGTTATCTTTTTAGGTGTGACAACTCCATAACAGCAGACATCAATTTGTCCTGTAGGTTTCTCGGACTGGGAAGCACTTCGTGCTGAGCCAGCGCAGTTTGTTTGGCTGGTGAAAAAGCAAAGAGAATCTTCCACATTACACATGCAAATCTATTTGGAGATTTTGGTAGACCTTTTCTGGCTTTCTGCATGGCCTTTCTTAGTGCATCATCATATCTTTGGTCCTCTGGTATCACTCACAGCTCTCTCTCTGGTGCAACAGCTGGTACTGCTGGTGGGGTGGGAGTACTGACGCTGGTGGTGGTGATTGTGGGGGTGCTGGTGTTGGTGGTGGTGGTGGCTGTGGCAGTGACTTGTGCTAACTTTTGTAGCTCCTTTTTTTCAGCATATTTCTGGTGCTGCTTTTCATTGCTTCGCCAATATTTTTGACTTGTCATTTCAGCACTCTGTTGACATTTTTTCTCCCTCTGTATTTGACTTTTTGCTTCTTTCTTGTGCTCATCAGCCCTTGTCTCTCTTTTAGCCATTGCACTGCTTCTGTCAGCTTCACCAGTTTCTTCTGCTTCTGAGCTTCTCAGTATCTTTGCATCTTTTCTTTAGCATTCTGATTGTAGTGTTCGCACTGCTCAGCATTCCTGTTGCAATGGTATGCATGTGAGCATGCTGCAGGTTTTTTCAAATAGTGCTGATAATGTTCTGTGTTATTCTTGATGTTTACTTGGTAACACTTGCTTTTTTCCTTTGCTGATTTGGGGTTGGCCATATTATGTAGAGCTTCACTGAGCATGGCTACTGCAGACACACAGGGCCTTCTTCCGGATTCCATTATTCCAAAAATGTAAGCTGATGAAACACAAGTCAGTTTTAAAAATGATGGTATAACAACTTCTCCATTAACAGAATTTTGGTCAATGCAAATTACGACAAGAGCATGCTCCTTAATAAGACTGAAGCAACAGCTGATTTGACAAAACCATCACTGACATAAAATGAAAATATTATGATGCAGGAAGTAGTGACTCACACAGGAGAAGACTGATGCAAGAAGTGATTAGTCACAAAACAGGTTCAATGCACAAAGAGATAATTCAATAATCACCACAAGAGATCAGTCACAAAAAACATTTGACACAGGCAGAGATTTGAAGCAAGAAGAGATTATTCACAAAACAGGTTCAATGCATGAAGAGGTTATTCAATAGTCACTGCAAGAGATTAGCCACAAACAAGATTTAACGCAAGAAGGGATTCGACCCAATAAGCGATAATGGGTTCAATGCACAAAGAGATTATTCAATAGTCACTACAAGAGATTAGACACAAAAAAGATTTGAGGTACATTAAGAAGAGATTATTCACAAAACAAGATGGAGGTGGCCATCCACCCATTTTTTATTTTTTTTATTTTATTAAAGTTTTGGAATTACAATCCTTTGAGTCAAAGACTCTTTTGCAAAGGTACTACATCAATACAAAATGGACACATTACTTAAGACAATTTTGAACAAACCTCATTAAGCAGAACATCACATTAAGACAGAATTTTACATGATTATATCATACATTTACAATGCTTGGTTAGTATCTCTAGGGTTGATGATAGACCCTCGGTAGTCGAGGTGGAGTGAAGCTGGATTCCAACTGTGCAGGCTTCCCATGCCTAGCTTGTGGTTAGAGTCCCATAGGGATTGTAGGCCTAGTTATGGGTCATGGGAGCTGCAGTTTTTTTTTTTATGTACTGAATTAGTAGCAGCCGCATGTCTCCGAGTCAATGAGATGTCTCTTAATTCCATTTTTAAATAGGCCAAGACTAGGGGCCAGGGAGATGGAAGAGGGGAGGTTATTAAGCCAGATGGGAGCCCGATAGCAAAAAGACCTTTGCCCTAGTGCAGTCCTACAGTGGGGGACTAAGAGGGGGGTGCTTGCCTGGTGCCTAGGGGTGCTTCTGTGCAGGTTTGATAGGATAAGAGGGAGAAGGCCAGTGGGCACAAGCTTCATGAGGATCTTTTTGGCTTGAAGGCAAGTGTGGTATTTTAGCCTCCCTTCAAAGGTCAGCCAGTCTGCTCGCTTATAGAGATTGCACATGTGGGTTAGTCTATCACTGCCTGTGACTAGTCGGCAGGCTTTATTGAGGGCAAGATTGATGCGGTTAAGGGTCATGAGGTCAGCCGTATCATAAATTATTATCCCATAATTGACCTGTGATAGAAATGAGCTGGTTACTGCCAGCTGTAGGGCCTGGGTGGGAGGCAGTGTCTGTGTCTATAGAGAATCCCAAGCCAGGTGTTTACCGAGGAGGAGGAGAGGTGGTTAATGTGTATGTGGTAGGTGAGGGATGTGTCTAGTGTGATGCCTAGATATTTGAAGTATGGGACCTGTTCAACGTGGATGCCCTGAGAATTAGAGATACTTAGCTGGGTACTACTGTAGGGGTTTTGGCGGTGAGCAAAGTTCATAGATTTGGTTTTAGTGTAATTTAGTAATAATCGATGATCAGTGAACCAGGCTTCTAGTTCACTAAAGCAGCCTTATAGGGTATGTTGAAAGGAGTTAGGAGTGTTATCTTTCCAGTACACTACGGCATCTTCTGCATAGAGCAATAACTTACCACTGCAGGCCTTTGGGAGGGAGTTCAAAAAGAGGGTGAAAAATAGAGGGCCTAAAATCGACCCTTGAGGGACACCCGCAAGAACTGGCTGCTTGGCGGACAGGGTGGTGTTGATTTTGACTTCTTGTGTCCAGTCAGTGAGATAGTGCTTGAACCAGGCGATTGTGTTGGGGCAAGATTGAGAGAGGGGAGAGACTGGATTAGTAGAGCATGACTGACGGTCAGCAAAGATTGCTCCTGCTACTGACCCCTGTTCCAGCGCCTCGTGTATGTAAGATGTAAATTCTAGAAGGGCAGTGGTAGTGCTGTGACCTGCTCTGAACCCGTGTTGTTTGGGGCAAAGCAGAGTGCGATTAGCCAGGTACAATGTGAGCTGGTCTGACATGATTCTTTTGAGAGCTTTGGGGGGATAATGATGGGTCTATAGTTACCGGGGTCGGTTGGATGACCCTTTTTTAGGATTGGCATGATAATTCCCCTTTTCCAGAGTATAGGAAATTGGCCTAGATGCAGGGAGCAGTTTATTATTTTGGTGAGGTGAGGGAGAGTCTCGTCAAGAGTTAGACAGAGGATTTTAAGGTCTAGGGAATCGCTGCTGTACCTCGAGTTGTGCAAGGCTTTGGATAGGGAATGTTTAGCCTTATTACAGGAGATGGTTCTCAGCTAGAAGGAAAGGAGGGTGGTAGTAGGGGAGGTGGTAGAGGGGTCCTTGGGAATAGAGTCAAAGAAGTTTGTTGGGAGGATGTGACTGAGATCGAAGGAGTTGTTCAGGACATTGGATATGGTGGTAGGGTCCTGGGAGAGGGCTCCATGGTCAAGTATCTGTGAAGGGGTTGGGGAAACAGTTTTCCCACAGAGCTCCTTGACATTGTTCCAGAAGTTGTTCCCAGAGCCCCAAGATGAGGTGAGTGCTTGTTTAAAGTAGTTTGTCTTAGCTAGCCGAATAGCCCAGGTGCACTTGCTTCTTGCCTCTCTATAGAGTTGCCTGTCATGGGGAAGCTGTGAGTTCAGTGCCTATGCCAGAGGTTGTCTCTGTGGCACATCTGTTCTAGTAGGGTCTGTGAGATCCATGGAGTATCTCTATTTTTTATAACGTTTTTTGAGAACGGGGCAAACATGTCACAGGCAGCATTAAAGATTTTAATAAAGGAGGTTAGGGTGGCATCAACGGACTGGGTAGTGTGGACAGGTGCCCAGTCACAGGAGGAGAGATAGAGTTTAGGGTGAGTTAAGGCACCTTTTTTGAGATGCCTTTGGATGGAGATTTTAGGATGGCTGGGTGTGATTGTATTTGACCAGTAGCAGGAAAGGGGAGAGTCGTCACTTAGCACATCTGGGAGCACTTTAATATTGGAGAGGTAATATTGGAGATTTGCAAACAAGATGGAGGCAGTCATCCATCCTTTTGTAAACAAGATGGAGGCATGCATCCACCTGTCTGCAAACAAGATGGAGGTGGTCATCCAGCCATCTGCAAATGAAATGGAGGCCCACATCTTCCCATCTGCAAATGAAATGGAGGCCATCATCCACCCATCTGTAAATGGATTGGAGGCAAGCATCCAGCAGTCTGCAAACAAGATGGAGGCAAGCATCCACCCATCTGCAAACAAGACGGAGGCAGTCATCCACCTGACTGCAAATGAATTGGAAGCACACATCTACCCATCTGCAAATTAACTGGTGGCATGAATCCACCATCAGCAAATGAAATGGACGCATGCATCCACCCATCTGCAAGCTAAATGGAGGCACGCATCCAACTGTCAGCAAATGAAATGGAGGCATGCATCCACCTGTCTGCAAATGAAATGGAGGCACGTATCCACCTGTCTGCAAACAAGATGGAGGCAGTCATCCACCCATCTGCAAACAAGATGGAGGCTTGCATCCACTCTTCTGCAAATGAAATGGAGGCTTGCATCCACCCTTCTGCAAATGAAATGAAGGCACGCATCCACCCTTCTGCAAACAAGATGGAGGTGGTCATCCACCCATCTGCAAACCAGATGGAGGCGGTCAACCACCCATCTGCAAACAAGATGGAGGCAGTAATCCACCTGTCTGCAAACAAGAAGGAGAAGTCATCCATCTGTCTGTTAACAAGATGGAGGTGGTCATCCACCCATCTGCAAATGAAATGGAGGCATGCATGCACCTGTCTGGAAACAAAATGAAGGCACATATCCGCCCATCTGCAAATGAAATGGAGATGGTCAGTCACACGTCTGCAAATGAAATGGAGGCATGCATTCACCCATCTGCAAATGAAATGGAGGCACTACACACACATACGATCAGCATAAAAGCATGCATTATCATTAGTGGACTAGCAAATCCAACAAACACAAGGGCAAAATACTTGCACAACAAAAGGTACACAGACGAATATAAAAAGCAATTTAATGCAGTGGAAGTGAACAAAAAGTATGCCCTGCACCAAAATTATTACTAGACAGCATGCCCTCTGCACCCCCTCTGCACCCCCACCACACACACACACACAACCACATTTTATTATTCATAGAAAAAAGCATCCATTAATTTGAAAGTCAACAAAAAAACAATAAGCAAGTCACTGGGGCCTGAACAAAGGCCTAGACCATGCCATGAAGTCTGTATAAAGGCCCAGACCATACCATGGAGTGTGAACAAAGGCCTGCACCATGAGGCCTGTTACGACCCCCCCACACACGCATACATAAACATATGACCACATTTTAGGATTCATCAAAAAAAATCCATGAATTTGAAAGTCAACTAAAAAATAAAAATAAGGAAGCCAATGGGGTCTAAACAAAGGTTCAGACCATGCCGTGGAGTCTGAACAAAGCCCCACACCATGTGACCTGTTATAACCCCCCCATACACACACACACACACACACAACCACATTTTAGGGTTTGTTTAAAAAGAACATCTTTGAATTTGAAAGTCAACTAAAAAAAAGGCAAGCCACTAGGGTAGGAACGAAGGCCCAGACCATGAGGCTTGTTAATCCCACCCCCCCACACACAATTTCAAAGTCAACTAAAAAAGAAAATAGAACAATAAGCAAGCCACTGTGGTCTGAATAAAGGCCCAGACCAGACCATACCATGGAGTGTGAACAAAGGCCCAGACCATGCCATGGAGTCTGAATAAAGTCCAAGACCATACCATAGTGTCTGAATAAAGGCTCAGACCATGCTGTGGAGTCTGACCAAAGGTCCACACCATGCGACCTGTTATAATCCCCCCACACACACACACATACACATGTGACCACGTTTTAGGTTTTGTTAAAAAAATCCATGAATTTCAAAGTCAACTAAAAAAGAAAATAGAACAATAAGCAAGCCACTGTGGTCTGAATAAAGGCCCAGACCATACCATGGAGTGTGAACAAAGGCCCAGACCATGCCATGGAGTCTGAATAAAGTCCAAGACCATACCATAGTGTCTGAATAAAGGCTCAGGCCATGCTGTGGAGTCTGACCAAAGGTCCACACCATGCGACCTGTTATAATCCCCCCCCACACACACACACAAAACCACATTTTAGAGTTTGTATAAAAAAATCCATTAATATGAAAGTCAACTAAACAAAACAATATAAAAAAAGCAAACCACTGGGATCTGAATGTAGGCCAGGACCATGCAGCATGTTACACCCTCCTGTGGACACACACACACACATAAAATCATAAATTTGAACATTTAAAAATCATACCAAGCTGCATGTTACAACCCCCCCCCCCCAATTTTTCCCTCATTACAAGTGCATAAACTGCATTGGTGGCATACACAGAACACTACTGTACCCTTCATCTCTGTTGCCCTCTGTTATGGCGGTCACACAAAATAACACTGCATATTGTGTGGTGTGCCTTGAAAATCACCAGAAATCCTTACAGAACTGACAAATAGCAACAAATTCAGAAACAGCCATAAACTGGTAGAGGTTTATAATTTTTGACTTGAGAAGGGCATTAGTGACCAATCTTTTTTGGAGGCTTTGATATCCCTTATCCTTCAGCCTGGTAGAGATCCCTTACTGACGGATAGTTATAGGCCTATATTCCTGTTAAATTCAGACATTAAAATCCTTTCCAAAATTCTGGCTATGTGACTGACCCCTGTTATGGACTCTGCAATAGGACTTGAGCAAGTCAGTTTTATGCCAGGTAGATTTTCCAGTGATCATCTTAGAAAACTCCAATATTTAATTTCTGTATCCAGGGAGAAGAAATCCCCAGTGGGTTTGTTCTCCTTAGACATGGAAAAAGCTTTTGCTCCTGTTTCTTGAACATATTTGTTTGCCACTCTGCTTAGATTTGATGTCCCCTCCACCTTTATTAACTGGGTCCAAATTGTACAGTATATGACTCCCCATCAGCCTGTATTTTGTGCAATGGCCACCTCTCATCCCCTTTTCCTTTAGAGCGGGGTACCAGGCAGGGTTGCCCCATCCCCCTTTTAGTTAACTTCTATCTGAAGCCAGTGATCCATCGATTATGCAATTTGGGTGAGCTCAAAGGGATCCCAGTTGTAGGTCAGCAGTGTGTCTTATCGGCTTATGCCAGTGATCTATTGTTGCACTTGGAGGATCCAGTTGTTTCTATTCTGTCTTTACTTTAACTGTGTATTTATTGGGGTTGTCTTTCCTCTTAGGAGACAGCACAAGTATATAATTTAAGTCCTTCATATTGTCATTTGAAATGTGTTTGGATAATTTAAGATTAAATTGTATTTTATATACTGTATTATCTCATTTGTTTTTATATGTGGAACTATTGTCTGTGTTTTATGGACCTCCTTGCAAATTAGCTTTTTTTACTCAGTGGAGTTTGATCCTTTTCATATCAAATATGAATAAAACAATGTTACTACTAGTACTACTTGAGAGATCTCTGAGTTCTCCAAAGTATCTTTTCATAAACTAAACATTTTCAAGACAAAGGTTTTCCCTTTGAATAACCTTGTGAATCAGAGGGATATCTTGGAATAGGGGCTGTCTTGGGAGCCCTGGGTCTTAACATATTTTGGAATTAAACTCGCCCATTTCATTTCCCAGTTTGGTTAAAGAAAATCTAACCAGGTTGCTTGATCCGGTTAAGTCTGACTTGTAGAGGTGGTCATCTCTTATTATATCCCTTTGGGGTAGCATTCACATAATAAAAATGAATATGTTACCCTGATTACACTACCTGTTGGGGATGCTGGGCTTCCACTTTCATAAGTCATGGTTTATTACATTACAATGGATTTTCAACTCTTTCCTGTGGAAGTCAGCTTCTATCTGCAGGGTGTAATCTAAGTTAGCGATACCTAACTTAAATGACGATTTGTCCCTACCCATGTTTTTTTCTATATTATGGTGCCCAACATGCAAGCAAGTTTTTCTGGTGTGGAATTCAGGTGGCTTAAACTGGTTCCCAGGTTTATAGCCCCCCCACATGGGCTGGACATTGAATGTAGCTTAGCCCTTAAGTCGGGGTAGCCTACTTTATCTCAGACCCTCCCAACTCCACCGGGCCCATCATTCCACTCCATTAGAGTGGTCTCTTACAGCTTTGGCCCAGTTGCAAATGTATTTATCTCTCTCATGGACACTTGCAGCCTCACAAACCATGTTTAACAATCCACATTTCAAAATAGCCAATCATCCCATCCCGATTTCTTTATGCCCTCCTTTGAGTTGTTGTAAATTAACTAATATACTGTACTTCAGGATGATGGATGCCTCCCTTTCCAGGTCCTGCAGGCTCTTTTTCATTGAGCTGACATGGACTTTTTTAAGTTATTGCAGATTAACGGTGCAGTGGAAGCATTTATGGGCCCTAAACCCTAGTGCCTAACACAACTGAAGGGAGTGGACTCCTTTTTTCAACTAGTTGCACACCCTCACACAGTGTTAGCCTTTTACTGGCTTTTCCAGTCCATAGATCTGCATTTACCCACTGGAGTATGTTATTACTGGCACATACACTCCGGTTGTCAGAGGATAAGATGTATTGGAAGGCTCCTTGGCTTAATCTATATAAGTTTATAAAGCAAGACCGGTTGAGGCTCATCTAATTTAACATTCTGCATAATCTATATTTCACCCCTCAAAAATTTACACAGGATAGGCAGATTACTGTCTCCACTTTGTACCCATTACCAAGATGCCACTGGTTCCCTCTATCACATGTTATGGGAGAGTCATATGATTCAGCCCTTTTGGGGCTCCCTCAAGCAAACCTTGGATCCTCTTTCGGGTCTGGATGAGCTTTTCACTTCCATGAGTTGCCTATTAGGCATTTTTTCCATCTGACACACCTAAAGTTAAAAAAGCTCACTTGTCTCTGGTCTGTGCCATGGTCAAGCTCATCATTCTTTGACACTGGAAGGAGCTACCCCTCCATCCTATGTTGAATGTCACAGGGAGATTTTATTGGCCCTTATTCTGGAAAAACATATAACTTGCATGGTGACGAGACCTCAGCAGTTTTCCCGAACCTGGGAGTCTCTTTATACCCTTTTGACTCTTGGAGACTCCAATGACTCTGCATGATCTTATCTAAATTTTCTTGCCCCTTTAGTAGGGGAACTATCAACTACTTCTGTCCTTCCTGGGCCCCTAGAAGGTAAAATGATCACAGATGAGGGTAGGGGATGGGTGGGCAGGGGTTGTGGGTTGTCGGTGGGGGTGTTGTACTTTGGGAGTTCCACTTGAGATTCTCCTGTCTAATTGTTGTTTTTTGTTTGTCCTTCATTTGTGTTTCTAGATTTTGTTGTGATGTTTGTATTCTTGTTAAAAATGTTAATAAAGTATATTGAATAAAAAAAAAGAAACAGCAATAAATGGGATTCAGAAATCAAATTTTTGCTTATTAACTCCCATGCATACTTGTAATGAATGGTATGGTAACTCTGCAAAATTAAATGAGATTTTTAAAATTAAGTCTTTACTTTACACTGTTAGTTTCCACCACATTATCACATTATCATTATTTGGTTGCAGACTTATATTTCCAGGCACAAAGCATGAGGCTGAGAGATACCTGGCCCTGTGGTGCCACATGAACAGGGACATAACACTTTTTCATGTTCCAAAATGCAGAAAAGCTAAATTGTTAAAACAATATTGGCCCTAAGCAAGTAAAATGTAGCACACATAACAGGCAATCAGAAATGCAGCCAAAATTAATCTGGGCTGGCAGTAGAGGACCCCATACAAGGGGCAGAAAAAGATTTACTGGTCTGCATATGTAATCAGCCCCTTACCTGGCTGGTAGGCTCATCATGTAATGATGACTGCTTGAGCCTTGACAGGAAACTCTTCTTCTGGCTACTAACCTGAAATAGGGGCAGAACACCATGGAATTCTGTCCTTTAAACCCCCTGAAAATGGGCCCAAGTATTGTGCTGTGTTATTGGCCTTGCTTGGTTCCCAATTGCTGCTATGATCTTGTGGTGGCTCTTGCTGAACATCCAATGAGTTTGGATGTGAAAGGGTCACCAGGGCAGCAGTCGCAGACTGCAATCCAACCAGGACATGTGCGGTTATTTTTATGGCCACATTTTCTGGGTCACCTGGGGGGATCCATTTAAGGCATAACCCAAACAAGTTAAAAAATAGCAACAGGACACATACTACATGGTTAAACTGTTTACTCAGGTGCATACTTTCTAAAAGATATGTTTAAGCACTTTGTTGTACACATGGCTATCACTGTCACAAATCAGACACAAGGATTCAGAGCCACACTGCAGATATTAGGTTCACTATGGCAATAACACCATGGAAATTAACAGGGTGCCAAGGAACTCACCCAAGTCTCTGAAATAACCACTGTCCACACATAATATAAGAAATTCAGTGGTTTACTTCAGCAATCATGATTAAGGGTGTAAAAGATGCATTATTATATATTGGTGCATACTTAGATAAATGTGCTACACCACCCATAACACTATGGAATATTTTCCATGCATAATTTGTTGATTTAGTTGTTTCTAAACAGTTTTTATGATGTGTTGCCTCTACTAAGTTTATCATTAATGAATTTTTCATAACCATTTCTTTTATTTTACTTTCCTCTGTTTGAAAGCCTGCAGTCATTCTATCTTCAGGCTACTTGAACCAGTAATATAGTGCTTCCAGTTGTGCTGCCAAATAGTATAAGCAAAAGTTTGGACATCCCAGTCCCCCTTCTTCTCTACTTTGATACAGTTTGTTCAGTGGCTGTTTCCCCACCCATAGGAATTTTCTTACCAATTTTTCAATGTCTAAGAAGAACTTTCTTTGTAAAATTATTGGAATGGATTCAAAGAAGAACTTTGGAAGTGTATTCATTTTTATTGTGTTAATTTTTCCAATCAACACCAGGGAGAGATGATGCAATTTTTCCAAATCCAGCTTTATCTTTTCTATCATAAGGTCATAGTTTAACTGTATCACTTTCTGGGGGTCTTGAGCCAGGTATACTCCTAGATATTTAATGTAATATTTTCTTATGCTTTTTATAGTAGTATTTGATAACTTCTCTGGATCTCCCAAGTATAAAGCTTTGCCTTTTCCCCAATTAATTTTATTACCTGAGAAAGCATTTTATTCCCTTACCATATTATTTAATAATGGTTATGTGATGTCTAGCCTAGCAAAATATCATATGCATACAGCATTATTACATAGTTCCGTTCTTTTACTCCCACTCCCAGCACTTCTTTTTGAATTATGCTTTTAACTGCCAGCGGTTTCAAGAACAGAGTGAACAATAGAGGGGAGAGTGGGCACTCCTGCTTGATCCCTCATAACAGAGGAAAGGGGTGAGAAATCTGCTGGATGGTTTTCACTGTAGCCTGGGTTGATGTACCAGTCACCCGTGAAAACAGGCACTTATGCCTAGTGGGCCTTACCTGGTTACCAAAAGAATAAAACAAAAAATGATACAATTAACTGAATCCAGTTCTCAAACGTGTCTAGTATCCCAAAGACTCTTAAAGATTCCATCAAAAAAGGCCACTGCACTCTATCAAAGGCCTTTTCTGCATCCAATGATAGAAGTGCAGTGTCTGTACCCCAAAAAGCCTATATGATATTAAAAGCCTTCCAAGTATTATGCTGTAACCTTCTTACTTCTATAAATCCCACCTGATCTGGATGGGTTAATTTAGGCAAAATTTTAGCCATTCTGTTTGCCAAAATGTTTTGAAACATTTTATAGTTACTGTTAAGCAAGGAAACTGGTCTATAGGAGCTACAATGGCCAGGGAGTTTAGCTTTTTTTTAAAATTAATATTGTATCAGCTTTATTAAATGTCTGAGGAATCCTTTTTGCACCTAAGAAATTCTGATGCAAGTCACTCAGTAATGGAGAAATAGTTTGAGACATGATTTTATATAGCTCAAATGATAGTCCATCAGTCTGGGACTTTTTCCATTAAGAAGATCATTAATTACCATACCCAGTTCATCTAATGTTATATCCCTATTCGAGTTCTCCAAGTCCAGAGCAGACATTTTTGTCAACTCCAAGCTTTCTAAATACTTTACAATTTGCAATTCCTTAACCCTCCCCTATGGTGTATTTAACTTACTATAATATGTCTTAAATATGTTATTTATTTCATCCATATTATGGGTTAGGTCCCCACTCTCACCTCTAATACCATTGATTTTATGAGCATTTTCCTCACATCTCAATGAATATGCCGAGAGCTTATCCAGCAAATCAGCGTAGAAATAATTCTTTGCTCCTACTTTATACATGGCTTTTTCTGCCTGCACTTGTAATATTTTTCCACATTATCCCTTATAGCAAGAACTTTCAGACTAGCTTGTTCCATTCCTGAACTAGCATGATCTTCCTCTGATGAGGAAAGTTCTCTCTCCAGGCCAGACATCTCTACACTCATTCTTGTTTTCCCACTACCCACCTGGGCCATCTCCTACCCTCTCAATTATGCATTTAGAAATTCCCAGATTGTATGAATGTCAAATTCCTGGGGGTTATTCCCTGTCAAAAAACATTTAATTTCATCTTCTGTTTTATCTTTAATGTTCATATCAAACCACAATGTATTATCAAACCTTCAGGTTCTGCACATCAAACTAGTTACTCAGTTTGATTTCTAGGAGGCATGGGTCATAGTCTGAAACTCTCATTGGTTCATAAGATTTTTTTTTTTACTATTAATTTTATTTATTTAATTTCTTTTTAAGTTTCAATTGTTGCCAGATGAGTCCTGGGGGAATGGGAAACAGATGGAGTGAGTTCAGACAAAAGTGCATGTATATAGTATAGCAGTTAAGAATGCAATACTGATGTAGCAGTGAGCAGTTAAGGAAGAGAGTACAGCACAAATACAAAATATGAATACAACCAAAAAGTACAGCAGAAATTCACAGAATTTATAATTAACAACATTTTACAAGCAACATACAGCAGTTTGTAGTATTATATTTTACAAGATTTTTACAGGACTAGTGCAGGATGTGAACAGTGGCAACCAAGTAGGGCAGGATGCACAAGGATAAAATAATGTGACAGGCAAGAGGGTGGTCAGATGGGGGAGGAGGAGGAGGAGGTGCCAGGGGAATAAGAAACAGGTGCAGGAGGAGAGGAAGTGGTCTTTATTTCAAACCCAAAGGGGGGCAAAGTTAATGGAGCATGGGAGGGAGTTCCACAGATTAGGAAACCTGTAGGAAAAGGCAGCCTTATCTGCTGAGGTGGTCCGACAGACAATTTGAAAGGGTCAGAGTTTCTGAATAAATGAGAAGGGGGGATGAGTGAAGAGTGAAGAGGAGAGGTAGGATGGCAGGGACTAGGACCAGACTTTCGCCAAGAATCTGGCACAGTGAGCATGTCTCCTGTCCTCTAAGGAGGAGAGGGACAAGGATTTGAAAAGGGTACAGTGGTGTGTGTGGGAGGGGACAGACAAGGGCAAAATGGCAGAAGGAGTGGAAGAGTGTGTCCAGTCTGGTTAATAAGGAGGAGGAGACAGTGGCACTGTAGATCACATCAGCATAGTCAAAAATAGGTAGAAGCATTTTCCGTACAATGGCCCATCGAGCAGGCAGTGGGATGCATCCCCAGTTGCACTACAGGGCACCTAGTTTGGGGTGCAATTTCTTGTGAATGGCATCTATGTGTACAGAAAAATTGAGGTACTGGTCAAGTTAGACCTCAAGGTATCTAAAGGAGGAGCAGTCCTTGAGCAGTGCCCATTCAGAGTATGGAAGGAAGGGAGGGAGGTGAGCCAAGAGAGTCCCTGCCTAGTGCCAAAGGTTATGGAGACTGTTTTCTTGGAATTCAAGAAAAGCTGGTTAGAGTGAAAGCAGAGATGAACATTATCGAAGTCTCACTAGAGTCTGGTCACCACATTGGTGCTGGAGGGGCCAGATGCATACAAGATAGTATTGTCTGCATACATATGGATTGAGATTTGTGGGCAGGCTGAGTGCAGATCATTTAGGAAGACAGAAAACAGCAGGAGACCAAGGACAGAGCTTTGGGGGATACCAGTGGTCATGAAGAGAGGGGGGAGAGAGTGAGTTTCCAATCCAGATGGATTGTGACCAACCTGCTAGGTAGGAGTGGAACCAGCTTGAGGTCTCCTCGGATAGCCCTGCATTGGAAAGCTTAGTTAGGAGGGGGGTGTAACACAGTGTCAAATGTCTTTGTGAGATCGATGAAGATGGCAGAGGTGATGAGTCCCTTGTCCATGCCTGTTTGGATGGAGTCAGTGATCCTTAGCAGGGAGGTGATGATTGAATGAGACCTCCTAAAACCAGACTGATAATGAGTGAAAGAGGAAGAGGAGTCAAGGAAGGAGGAAAGCTGAGAAAGTACTAGATGTTCCTGCAGTTTGGCGAGAATGCGGGGAGAGAGATAGGACTGTAGTTGCCAGGGGAGGAGGGGCTCACCTCCTTTAGGGAGGGGGACAACAGTGGCATGTTTCCACTCAGTAGGAACAGAAGCAAGGGTGAAAGAAACATTTAGCAGAGAAGTAAGAGGAGAGGCAATAGCAGGGGCAGACAAGTAAAGCATTTTGGTGTCCAGCCCAGAGGGGATCTTGCCCTTAGAGGGGATTGAATGTACTAAGTGCATTGAAGACTTCCTTGGGGGTAATGTAGCTGAAACTGAAGGAGCAGGAAGGAGAGACAGATTGGGGGGTTTGGGGATGGTGTGACCATCAGAGGCTGGGGGGAGGGAGGACAGCAGGGATGACACACAGGAGGTAAAGAAGGAGTTAAACTCCATTGCTACGGGCTGAGGTTCTGATAGTGAGTTTGTGCCAGTTTTGATAATGGGGATAAAGGGCTAGGATGGGGGGGGGGTAGAATAGGATTTGGACCACCTTCCAGAACTTGGATGGGTGATTTAATGTTACAGGTAGTTAGGATGGTGTCCTTAAAATATTCAGCCTTTGCAACTCTGATTGCCCTGGTGCAGGCATTTCAAAGTGTCCAATATTTCTAGAATTTGGTGGGAAGGTTGGTAGATTTGTGAGTCTTCCATTCTTGATCCCTAGCTCATAGACAGGCCATGAGATCAGTGGAGATCCAGGGTAGGTGAGTACCATGCACATGGATCTTTCTCAGTGGGGCATATTTAACCAGGAGGAGAGGAGTTTTGACTTGAAATAAGCAAGTGCGGAGTCAGAGGAGAGGGCATGGATGATATAAGACCAGCCAGTGCTAGTCAGATCATTTAGAAGAGAAGTGGTATCCAGGAAGTTATAAGACCGAATCAGCAATTTTTTTGGGGGGGGGTTGGGGTGATAGATTTTACGAACTGCGTAGATCAGGTGGTGGTCACTTAAAGAGTCAGGGAATTGACCAGCTGCTATGATTCAGTGTGGGTGGGAAGAGAGGGCCCAATATATCAGAGAGCAGTTGAGGGGTTTGGTATTTAAATGGGAGGGTTCATTAAGTGGCTGAATGAGGTTTAGGGTAGCAATGTCTTGTCAAATTTTGGAGTAAGAGGGAGTGAGCCAATTTAAGCTGAAATCACCCAGGACATGGAGTTCGCCACTAGATGCATGTGTGTGTAGGGTGTCTAGGAGGTCAGTGATCGAGGACATGGGTACATTGGAGCAGCAGTAGGAGCCTGTGATAAAAATAGGAATGGAGCAAGGAAAGGTGAGTTTCACCAGCAGGGACTCATGAGACAGGGGGAGGGATGATGCATGAATAGTTGTGAATGTGAGAGAAGAGGTGATGTACGTGGCAATTCCTCTGCCTTTTCATGCACTAGTGTTTGAGAAATAGAAGAACAAGTTTATTTTTGAATAGGTTTTATAAACCTTTGAGTAGCTGGAGTATTTCTTTAAGGCTAGAAAATGATATCTAAAGGGATCTACCAGGTTCAGATCTTCCCAGTAACTTTTTACAATTTCTACTACTTTTTTTTTCTCCTTTCAGTGGATACTGGAGCTCTATTAAACTGTTAGTAAAGTTAAAATATCCCCTAATATGATTGTTGAATCAAACTGAGATAAATTAAGAAGGAAGTTGGTGAAGAAAGTCAAGTCTTCATAATTAGGGCAGTGTATGCTGCCCAATGTTAAATACTTGTTATCCTGTCCCCTGGCATCCACGTTGTTTTTGGGAGTTTGATGCAGCATTGTCGGCATCTTTGTTCCCGAAGCAACTGTTTCCTCTTTGAAGTGCTGCATAATCTTCTGTACTCAGTGGAACTGTTTTGAGATTCCCTGATTGTTCCTTTTCACCTTAAAAAAAGTAGTTAACTTTTAAAGCGTTAAAGCTTTTCAATACATATTAGATGTGCGAGCAAGATAGCTGAGCTGGTATGTCTCCTCTGTACATTGTGGTTCAGTTGGACATCCTGCCTGATGCCAGAAGCCACACCTTTTGGTCCTCTGGCATGATGCAATATTAGATTATCAAGGCTCCTAGTACTCTATGAAGAAATGGTCTAATGATTATATTGCCATAATACTATTTTTATAATTTCCCTTCTAAATGGATTTGATACCTTCTTATTTTGTCGTTCATGGTTTTGATTAGAAAACTTAAAATGCTTAAGTATTTAAAATACTTCACAGTTATGGTGTATTGTTTTCTTTTTTTTTTTCGTATATTGTGTGTAATACAAATCAATTTGTACATCTTTTTTTTTCTTTTTCAGACCTCATGAGGATGATTGTTTGTCTAAAATGTGGTTCTTCTCCAAGCTTGTATTTTCTGTTAAAAATTATCAGACTTATCACAACACTGGCTTCTACTTATCAATTTTAATGTTTCACTCAGTGATCAAATTAATTATATTTACTTACTTAGATGTATTTCCAACCATCCTTGGATTTCATTAATTCTTACTTTTCCTTTTGATGTTGGGGATATTGCATTCAGAATATTTAGATCATTATTTTAGTTTAGTTTTGGGTCATACCAACATCATTTTATCTAGCACTTTATCACTTTTTTCTTGTGAATGTGTGTATGGGGAGATTAATTGTCACATGTCAGTAACTATTTTTACTTGTCATGGGCACCAAAATATTTGCAGGCTCCTTCTATTCCTATATTTAGGTTTTACCTGGTATGCATCATTTTTAGACAGCCCTGCAGTCAGTATTTATAATACTGCCTTAGAAGTGATATCACTATGCTTACTGCATTTAAGGTGTGATCTGTTTGATCTCCACACCCCCTAACAAACCCTTGTAACACAGACGTGAAGTGCTGGCATTTTTCACTGCACTCTTGTTTATTTGGGTCCAATAAATTAATTATTTTTTTTTTTTTTTGGCATGAAGCAGGACTCTGCTTTTTCTGCTTTGCCTTGCTTGATTTTCACTGCTCCTGTATCCATTCAGTGAAATAGAAAGAAACTATTGGAGGGCAGGTTTAGAAGAGACATGTGGGTGGTAGAGGGGTGGAAAGAGTTACATCAGGCACTGGTCAGCATGAGAGCCAGTGAAATGCTTTATGATATGAGGGATAGGCACAAAGGTATGATCAAGGATCAGGGGGCAAAGGAAGGGCAGCACAATGTCAGTCATGATCCACTGAGAGGCATATATTGTGCAACCTCTTGGGGCAGACATAATAGACTGTAATGCCTTCTTCAGTAGGTAGGTGTCTATGTCTTATAGTTTCTAATACATCTAAACAAGAAATTTATCATTGTTCTTAAACAGAATTTGAAATGTTTTATGGAGATGTCAAAGACCATGGACCACTTTTGAGAAATTATATTCCCCAAAAAATGTTGGCCTTGATAGTCCAAGTTTTTACTTATACTACCATGCAGTTCAGTTGGAACCTCTGGTGGAATGGTTCCATCTAGCAAACATAACACCATCTTGGGAAAAGATAAAGAGGTACTCACCCTTTTTGGGTCATTAGTCAGTTCTCCATACTATATGTCGAACCTTATTCAATATGAACTTTTTTATTTTTTGATAACCATATTAGACCCACCAGGCACGAAAACTTGTTTTCATGGGTGAACCGGGAGCCCTGGGACAGTTAAGTGACTGATTCAGAGTCACACAGTATGTAAGTAGAGGTTATGGGATTCAAACCCAGGTCTACTTGATGTACTAAGCTCATTCATGGCTCTTAAGTCTAACCTCTAGGCTATACTGCCAGCCACAAAATATTTGAACTGTTTACACTCAACCAAAACCACATGTAATATCTGTCAGGAGAGAAGACATATTATGTGATCAAGTAAAAATCTTTCAATCCACTCCTTTGTACCAATACTGTATACTGACTTCCCTGCTTCCTTAAGTAATAATTTATTCTCTATTTGAAAAACATAATAGCTTGTTCAAGGTAAAAGAACTATTCACTGAAGAACACCTCAATTTGAAAATCTGTGCCCCAACTGTAACCTACCACATGGAAGTAATAATAACTATATACATGTTTAACATTTTTTGGGACAGAATTTAAATAATATTTATAACCCAGAACCATTGACTTTGGAAACATTTTTTCAATACTTTTGAAAATAGGGGGAAATGATCTCTAAAATATGTTGTTTAATATGTGATTACAAACCCTCTCCCTTATTCAAGCTAGAGGAAAATAGGCAGAAAGAAAGGACAACTGATTTCTCAGAATAACATTGAACCAACTTTTAAAAATCCACATCTCAGGTCTCAAAAAAATACTTTGATGTGGTTTATTTTATTGTTTTTGGCCTGGAAAGACACATTATGCCAGTGTTTGTTTCCAGGTGCATCCTGTGGGCACAGGGAAGTTAGATGCCTTGCTCATGGTCACACAATATGCAAGTGATAGCCGGGGGATTCAAACTCAGTTCTCCAGGTTTGCTACTCAGTGCCTCCCTACCAGGCTACCTATCATAATACCAAGCTAAAGCAAACATAATTCAGTATTTTTCATTATCTTTACTACACACTTCATGGCTCAGTAAATGTAATTATTCTACACTTATTGTCTTAGCTTCTCATTCACTTAGGGATCTTTAATTCAAATGTTTGGAACCTTCCCTCAGCTTTTTTTATTCTTGAAACAGTGTATTTCATATTTTAAATCAAATACTTGGGCATGCTTTTTTTCCATTTAATCCTGATACTATTACACTCAGATTGTTTGACAGTCTCAGATTTCAACCAAATTGGGAATCGTTTATGTATATATTATTGTTTGATGCTAGGAAATTCATATTATTACACTAGAAAGATGCAGCACCACCAACTCACCCAGAATGTTTCAATTTGTTGATTAATATTATGAAATGGAGTGAGTACAGAGCACATTATAATACTGGAGGGTCACAGAATTTTCACAAAATATGGTCCTATTTTGCTAGGTGGAAAAATATGCAATAAACCTTTCTATAACACAACATTATAGGGCACTGTTCTGAAGAGATATGCATTGGAACGTACCTGTGTAACACCTTGGCAACCAAGACTGTTCCTCTTTTCAGTTACTGGTATGCCGATGAATCACTACATTCATTTACTTCTCTTTCCACCCACCACCACTGTCAGATATGTACACATGACTTACCAACCAGATAGCTGTGGGAACCTGTGTGGGAAAGAAAGCACTGCACTGGAATGACCCTAGAGACAACAGTAATAGAGATACTTAGATACTGTACTTCAAATTATGACTTGGGCACAGTTTTCAAGCAAACTGAAGGTAAAGTAATGGGGCTTTTCTGCCAGCATGACAGATATAGCTAGCAATATGAGAAAATAACAGTATCTACAGTACACTTTTTGTAGAATAAACCTTTTAAAATGATTGTAACTTATACTCTATGTACTGTATATATACTCAATAATCTTTCTTCCAACATGGCTGAACCTGCTACTCTTGGAGACTGTAGGCTATACCAACACTCATCAGCCCTCCTATATTAACAATACCACCAGTACTAGCCACCCCTCAACTTTTTTGTTTTGCCCCTGGACACTTGCTCAGCTGCCCCACTAATGAACCTGTCTCCCTCTCCCATTATCACCATCTGCCACTGATACTCCCTGGCCTACCCCCCCAGGGTGGGGCCACTTGAACCATGACCCACCCACCTGCAAGGGGTAAGGTGTCAGCAAGCCAAAGTTGCCTCCCTGGCTTCCTCACAGGGCAGGGTTTGGGGCCAGGAGTGATGCCTGTGGAACTTGGACTAGCCACTCCTCAACTTTTTTTTGTTGCCCCTGGACACTTGCTCAGCTGCCCCACTAATGCACCTGTCTCCCTTCCCCATTACCACCATCTGCCACTGATACTCCCTGGCTTACCCCCCCAGGGTGGGGCCACTTGCACCATGACCCACCCACCTGCAATGGGTAAGGTGTCAGCAAGCCGATGTTGCCTCCCTGGCTTCCCCCCAGGGCAGGGTTCAGGGCCAGGAGTGATGCCTGTGGAACTGGGACTAAGTCAGTGGCAGCACAGAGAAGAGCAATGGAGACCAGGCACTGGGGTGGCATCATTCAGAACACCCTAGAGAGATTTTTCTGCATTTTTCTGGGATGTGGGGATGTGCAATGACATCCAGTGTCCGCCCCACCTCCTGAAACAGACTGATGCCAGTTGCTGTGGGACCTCCAGCCTCCACCAGTGGTCGCTCATGCACCGAGCATATGCCCCACCCTTCCCCTGGAGAAGGAGAGCTGTCCACAGGATGCTCCATCCTTCTCCTCTCGGCCAGCCCTCCAACGACTAGGGTCCGTTCCTGAACCTGGGTTGCCGGCATCACAAGTGGAAATCCAACCGCTGCACTGATGGGCTGGCTCACCCCACAACTTCTGTAACTACACTTTTTCTTACAGATTCCTTAAGGGAGTGCAGTGGCTGCTATGCCTTTATCCACCTCAGCCAGCCCACTAACCCTTTTCACCCATATCTTCTTCCCTGGTATCTGTCACTTTATCACTTGCTTTTTACTGTAAATTCCCTTATTCTCTTGACCATTCTTCCAACTTTTTCAAATCATATTTCATTCTCACCCGCAACCCCC
Organism: Neoceratodus forsteri; assembly: GCA_016271365.2. NCBI lineage: Eukaryota > Metazoa > Chordata > Ceratodontiformes > Ceratodontidae > Neoceratodus > Neoceratodus forsteri. The sequence goes on from CM057459.1 coordinate 882,983,271, forward strand.
CCCCCCCCCATGTGTCTACTCTTTTGCAGATTTTTGTATTATCTACAAACAGGCATACTTTCCCTTCTGGCCCTTACACAATGTTGCTAATAAAAGACACTGAACAGGACCTAGCCTATTAATGAGACCTGAGGCACCCAGCTGATCACCTTGCCTTCTACAGATTGGACACCATTACCAGCACCCTCTAACTCTTGTAGCTTAACCAACTTCTCACCCAGTTTATAATAAAAATGGTGATGTACAATCCAAGCGAACACAACCGGGTGAACAGACATCTCTCTCTCCTGCAGCCCCTTACTAAATATTGTCAGCTCCGGTGGGGTGCATGTAAGGGAGGGGGTGAAACTTGTAAAAAAAGTATATATATTCCCACCCACAAAATGGTATGTGCCTCCCCAGCCTTGAACCCTTCCCCCTCCCCACAGTAGCCAGCCACCCTCACCACCATACCACATGGCCAGCTCAGCAGCTTTTTGCTGCACTAACTCCCACATACCTTCCCTCCTCATCCATTCCCCGTCCTATCCATCCTTTCACCTTCTCTTTGCCTGTTGCTACCCATTCAGGGTAGCTAACATAATGAGTGCTGAACTTGAGTTGCTTATATGTGAATCATTCAAGTGTAGTCACTGTTATGATGGGATACCTACCTTTATGACCCACTCCCAAACAGGCCAGATTGTTCACCTCTCTTATATGTGGAACAGTGTTGATGGCCTTATTTAAATCCAGGTAGGCCACATTTACCACTTCTCTCTGATCCACTATCCTGGTCACCCAGTCAAATAACTCAATCAAGTTTGTCTGGCAAAACCTCCCACTGTGAAACCATGTTGTCCTGGATCCTGTAATCCACTGTTAACAAGGCATTCCATTATCCTTTCCTCCAGTAGTGCTTCCATTACTTTTCCCTCTACTGAAGTCAGACTGACAGGTCTGTAATTTCCTGCCTCCTATCTGTTAACACTTTTGTGAAGTGAAACCACATCTGCCCTTCTCCAGGCCCTCGGAACCACCCCTGTTTATAATGATGATTTGAACAGAGTTGTCAGAGATGCAGCCAGCACCTCTTTCAGCTCCCTTAGTATCCTGGGGTGCATCAATCAGGTCCCATTGCCTTGTTTACTCTTAATTGCACTATTACCATGAGGATTTTCTCCTCTGTAAAAAGACTGATGCCCACCTCCCTACCATTTATGCCCTTGTCCATTATCTTTGGCTTGTCTCCTACCCCTTCTTCCGTAAATACTGAACAAAAGTATTTGTTCAATATGTCTGCCTTCTTTTGGTCCTCCTTCTGGCAAACCCCTAATTCCCCTTTTAACCTTACTATTTCCGCCTTTGTCTATCTCTTCTCGCCTACATAACTAAAAAGAGTTTTAGCCCATTCTTAACTAATTGGGCAATATTCTCCTCTGTTTGTGCCTTTCCTCGGCTAACTTGTTTCCTTGCCTCCCTTTGTGTCTAGTGGTAGTGTTCCCTATCCTCCTCCTTCTGTGTATTTTTGTACTTACTAAATGCTAGTTTTGTTGCTCTTATTTTTTTTCTACAATGTCTTTAGAGAACCATAGTGGTCTCTTCTTTCCCTTGTACTTGTTAACCTGCCTGACACTGAGATCTGTTGCTTTTGCAATGCCCACATTTATTTTTGCCCAGTGTTCCTCGATTCCCCCTGATCTTCTATCCCTATCAGGGCATCTCTTAGGCATTCCCCCCTTTTTCCAGAAATCAACACTCTTGAAGTCCAGCACTCTCATTGTAGTGTGGCTTGGTTCTGGCCCAGTCCTTATATTTAATGATACTTTACAGTGATTGCTGAACCCCAGATTTTCACCACTGTGATGTCAGCAATACTGTCCCCATTTGTCAGTACCAGGTCCAGTATCACCCCTCCCATGAGTTGGCTTCTTAACTAGTTGCCTGAGGAACACCCCTTGCAGGAAGTCTAGGATGGCTGGCTGTTCTGCAGCTGGTATGCTCCAATTCATGTCTTGTAGATTAACATCCCCCACCAGCAACACTTTGCCTTGCATGCCATCCTTTGGATGGCTTCCATCATGCCCTTATCCACCTCTCTCCCCTGTGCTGTAGGTCTGTAGATCACCCCTTAATAAATAGTGGCCCTCTTACATGTTTCCAGGGTGATCCATAGTACCTCCCTATATTTCCTTGGCTCTTATTTTGTCCCTAACATAAAGAGCCACTCCTCCCACTTACTTTTGCCAAGCATGTCTTTTCTCAACATAGTATACTCTGGTATTGCCACATCCCAGTCTTGGTTTTCATTGCACAAGGACTCGGTAATTGCAACCATATCCAAGTCTGCTTCTACCATGGTGGCCTCTAGGACTGCAATCTTGTTACCTAGACATCAAGCATTTGTACACATGGCTCTCCAGAATGTACTTCCATGCCCCCATTTCCCATTTGCCCTCCTTTGTTTCCTCCACTATCGTATCTCATTATTACCCTTGCCTTCTGTTCCCTAGATTCTTTTGTTATTCTTGTACAACACTAATATGTCAGTTTGATCTCTGGTCTTCTGTGGATGATCCAGCTATCTCTGTAGATGCTGTCTACTTCTGCCTTTGTCAAAGTACTCATGAAACTGGATTCTGGACTATCTCCAATCTTGTAATTGATCTTACTTGCAGTGTCACCATTTGGCAGCTTGCTACACATCTCATAGCTTCTCTGAAGACTTGTACCCACTTATCTTCTACTACTTGTGTTTAACTCAGTGTTCTCTCAAAAAAAACTTAACTCTAGGACATCCTCTTTGTATTATCATCTAAACATTGGGAAATTTCTTCTGATCTATGGTGCAACAATTACTATGACTGGTGTTGACACTCACTCCCAACCTTGAGATAGGTTTCCTCATCTTTCAAGTTCAGGATTGACCGGAAGTCCTCTGACTTCTTAAGGACTATGGCATAGATTGAGTAGAACCCTGTCACTTCTCCTGGGGTTCTGGGGAGATTACATCTATAGGGATCAGGTGGTTTGGAGTCTAGATTGCTGCCTACTTTTTCACCTGGTTCAAAGGGAGCAGAGGCTAATGAAAACAATCTTTTGTGGGTGTAGATAAGAATTGTGTGACATATTGTAAGGCTAGAATTACCAGTAACCATGCATCTAATATTGTTTAGACCTGCTGCCAGGAATGATTCTGCAGCCTTCCACCAAGTGAAGGGGGCAGAGATTGTCTGCATACCTTCATTGTTAAGATCAACCTCTCCTACCACCATTGTATCTGTGATCAAATGTGCCTTTATTACTGCTGCCTTTAAATCCTGAGTAAGATCCTCTACTTCTCTGATTGTCAAAGTTCCAAAAGGGCCTAAATCCACTCCTTGACTGTGTGGGTGGCCAAGCCCCTGATTCCTCAATTCTTAATTGGCTTTCTATTGCAGCTTAGTGATTGTGAATTTTCCTTTCTTGTCCTGGGTGTCATTCAAAGGCTGATTCAATTCTTGTACAAAGAGCAAATCCCATGCAAAAGGCATTTTATGCAGCTTTGCCTTAGATGCCTAATCTACAGCCCACTGGCACAGCCACACTTTTCGCATGGCTGTCACAACAGATTACGCTTAGCAAGTCAACATACATAAACTGTCTACGGTTGTGTCTTCCAGAATGAAAGCTGAAAAAATCCACCTCTTATGAATCCTGTGGAACAAACCTGCCCAAGGCAGTGACCCAGAAAAAATAAGGCTCTGGAAACAATTAATGAGGCATACATTGTTGGTAGATTTATGCCATGTGAAGTAAAAGCTCATCTGCATGCTGCTTTCAGGCTTTTGCCATGGGTATCTTACAGGGCCATCAAACCTTCTAAAGGAATGGTGGTGTGCTGTATAGCATTACATATGACTTGTCACCAGAAGAATTTACAACTTTCTTAATTTGTGTTCCTGAAAGGGATAAGATAAAAAACCTGGGCATGGGTAGCTGCTTTCATTTGCAGCCCCAGCCTATTTCTGATCTGTTATTTGATTGCAATGTCAGATATTCAAAAGACTCTTTGGAGCTGAGGCTCAAGCTAAATTAATGGGGTTCTCATCAAGAGTCTCCATGTCCCGGGCCTCCTTTAGCTGCATTGTTACTTCAAGACTCATGTCCTTTAAGACTCAGTTATAAGATAGGAGAGGAACTTTGTATCAAACAAGAAGGTTTCTTCTTCCTGGGTTCTGGCAGCACCCCCTTCCCCACAAAGGGATACTCTTCCTCATCTGATGCAGTCAATTTTCCACAGATCCACAGACCCCTTCCCCCACTAAACCCCATATTTCCTGACCTTCTATGTCATTAAGGCTGGAAATCATCTGCAAAGCTGGGTGACCAGGGTCACTTTGCTTCAGTGATCCTGGATGTATGGGCCTCACTGACCTGAGGGACCAGCTTTAGGTTTGGGTGCCTTTGCAGGTAAGATCTGCATATCAGCAATATGTAGTATCTCATTAAAGAGAAGAAATATGGTTTTGTGCAACTCAGCTTCACTACTTTCAGATGGTACCTCATGTGCACCCTCCCAATCAAGACGTTCTTCTGGAGGGATTGAAGTACTTTGCACATGTTAGATTGTTTTACACATTAAGGACAGCATGACTGCACAGGTGAGAGTCTCATAGTCCTGTTGTAGGCCTTACATCTTTTAAAAATAATGGGTCTATGATATGCCATAGTGCCAATGAACCTTGATTGCAATTACTGCTCAGCTATAAAATGTTCTTCAGTCTCAGAATACTGCCCCTTTAACAAGAGACATCCCTATTTCCCAAGGCTGACTTCAGGGAATCCAAACACAAAGACTAGATAGTTTTATTGAAAAATGCCCTGAAACTTACTTTCTCAATCTACACAAATGGCTGTTCTGCCAGGTGAGAGGGACACACTTAATAGGATTGCAACTGATGAATTGCTGTCATGAATGAAAACTATGTTCTGCCTCCAAAGCAAGCAATCATTGTGCATGTGTGAACTGATGTCACATTTGCACCAGTGATGTTGTCATGTCTGGGAACATCATTATTTCATGCACACAATCACTCCACTAGAGAAAAAACATTAACTGGCAATCCATGGCATGCCAAAGTTCTGTAAAAGGGAAGACTTGGCTGGGAGCCAAAAGAACAAACAAAAAAGGCATGGAAAGCCATGGATAACACAACGGACTCAGTGATGCCAAAACATAGAACAATTATTGCAAGTAATAGCCCTTTGCAGAAACCAATACACATAAAAAATACAGTAGATTGTCTTGGTCTGCCAGCAAATCAAACATTATTTAAGTTGTCCAAAACAACTAAGTGCAGTCCCACAAGATCTCCCAACCAAATTCTTGCCCAAGGAAATAAAAAAAAGCTGTACTCTGCCTAAGCTGGAATGCAAAAAGTAGAAATTCTAACTAAAAGGGAGGGCAACCGCATGCTAATTGACACTAGAAGAAGGACAAAAAGCAGATAGAAGTGTAACCCACTCAACTATCTAAGTCTCCCCTCACATAAGGAAAAAAAAAGTAATTTACTTACCTGAAGGCATCAGGCTAACAGTATTTCATAGTCCTGCAAAAAAACACACTAAAAATAACCCCCCCCATTCAGGCATTGTTGACAGTAATAATAAAAGTTGGGTAGAAAGTTATTCAAATTCAACATCACAGATTAACAGACATAATTTCTAAATGTAGGGGTGCTCCCTGTCATCAGAAAGACCCAACCTGGCCCAGAGTCATACAGCTACTGAATGAAATTAACAAACAGTAAATGGAAAGCACAGATCTGCCAAAGAGTTCCATCTATGCTCTCTACACTCACAAAGGTACAGCAGAAACAGTGCTAACTGTTTCCTTTGAATGGTCACGTCCCTGGGATTCTATGCTGAGGTCGTAGCTTTAGTCTGTACCACTACCACCAGTAGAGAGCACATTACCCACATGTATTACCCTGCCCATTGACAATTTGGAGCAATACAGAAATACATTGTTATCTACAAGGTTGTTAAAGAGTCAGCAAGTGGCATTATACAGAAACAATGTCGTGCATGTGTGCCTTCCCAAGCCATTTAGCTTGTAATTTCTAGTTGTTAGCTGGCTAACTGTAAAAGGACAGGCATGAGCAAATTGATGTCCCCGACTATTCTTGATGATTCTTCACTCAAGATACTGATTGACATAATGGTACCTGCAGCAGGTTACCACTGCATTTTTACTATGGAACTTCTATACAAATGTTACCTTACTACCACTCTACCCAGCCTTCTACTTACTTCTCTTTTGCAGCAACTCACGTGCAAAATATATGAATATGACTTCCTCAAAATTATCACAACATTCCACAAAAGTTTATGAAATTCAACTTTAATTAATGATGTTATTTTGATATTTTGAAATGATTATAACATAGCCAGAGATTAGAAAGTTAATATTTACAATCTCATTGTCAGGGTCCATAGACCTATCAAGTTTGGTGACATCGTATTCTTTAGTTTGAAAAGTTATAGGAGTTTAAAACTGTGGAGTCTACATATAGTACTTATGAAATGTAATTTACAGCTTTCTGAATATTTGGTGACATATAACTCAGCTCCCTCTGCAGTTAGAGATCTGAAACTTAATTCAGTTTTCCATGTCTAAATGGATTGTAAACATACCAAATCCAATGCAGTTAGACAGTAACATTTTAAATTATACATGCATAAATGAAATTTTAATGTTGGCATAATTACACAAAACTTTTCTGGAAATTTGCAAACTGTCAGAGAAGCAGATTTATAATTTCACCAGAATTCCACCATCAGTAGTTACATTTCATCCAGTCCTAGTGTGGTGTCAGGAGATCTTTCAGATAACCAGGTCCCACACCATGTAGAGCTCTGTATGCCAGCAAGTATATCTTGAAGTTAATATGCCATTAAACAGCAGCCAGTGCTGTTAGCACAACACTGGTGTAATGTGATCTCTACAAGATGTCCTGGAGATCAGGCATCCTGCCATATTCTGGACCAAGTGAAGGTGATGTGTTAGTTATCTAAATCTGTGGAGAGTGTGACTTGTGGTCTGGCCTGGTTGTGGATTACATATGTTGTATTATTATTGTGTTAGTGTTTGATTGAGTGTGAGTGGTTGCTTTTTTATTTTTGGGTTTGGTGAGTTTTTGATTTTTGAGAATGGTTTATACTTGTGAGGGAAACTAGTGTGATTTTAATAAGTGTCAGTTAGGAAGCAGTCCCATGTTTGCCCTACTCACTGGCTGGAGCAGCTGTGTTCACTGTATCCCTTTGGGTAGTGGTCAGTGTACTTGGCCAGTTGCAGTCATCATCAGTTGCAGAGGTTGTGCATTCTTTCAGGACATGGACAGAAAGAGTGGATTGCTTAGTGAGGAGGGGTACAGGGGGTGTGACTGGGTGTGTACGGTCATGAAGGTACCCTGGGTGAAGATTTGTCAAAAACAGATGTCCTCCTAGTCTGATGCAAATCCCAAGGGATGTCCAGATTACAGTAGGATGGGTAATAAGGCCAGCTGTGCCTGCTATCACCTTTGTGCAGTTCTGTGTAACTCCATATCCCTGAGTGATAAAAGCACAGTGATTAACACATTTGTTGTGGACTCCTCAGTGGACCTAATATATATCAGAGAGACCTGTTTGGGTGATGGCTCTGGCCTTGTGCTGTGGCCATCAATCACTCCAGGTTATTCCATGGTGTGCTGCATAAGGTGTGGACTCTGGGACTGACAGCATTCCCCACAGTGGAGACTGCTTCATTTGAATGTGTGGCCATTAAAGGGGTCTAGATACAAGTTGCAAAATCATTCTTGTGTACTGTTTGCCAGAGCACAGGAGTCAATTATTTTCAGAACTGGAGAGCTTCAAGACAATCTGGTGGTAGACTCATCTAGCTTGTTAATGCTGGGCAAATTTATTACCTGAGTAGACAAGAAAGACTCTTTCTTTGAACAGTAGTTTCTCCAGTTTAAGTCTTCATTGGGCCTAATACAGGCAGTTGCCACTGGGACTTACCAAAAAGGCCACACCTTGAAATTGTTCTTGGCATTTGGTCTCGACATTAATAATGTCAAGGTTGATCAGGTCAAGTGGTCAGATCATCATGCCCTGCAGTTTCTCCATGGGGCCCACCATCCCCCCTGGGAGATATTTAGATATTACCCTTTGAGAATTCGCAAGTCCAATAAATTCATAGTGATTCTGAAATCTTGGGCATATTATCAGCATGTGCTGAGAGTGCAGAGAATGTCTTTGAAAGCTATTTCAAAGCCATTAGGGTGGCTCTCAACCCTATGGCATCCTATTGTGTTCTCCCCATGACATCCCACCCTAGGTTACCCAGGTTTGATGATGATCTTAGGTAGTTAAAGACTAAGGGGCAGAAGCTGTACTGTTTCTAATGGAGATCCAATTCAGAGGAGGATGAATTCATGCTGAATAAACACTATAGTAAATATCAATAGCCCTGTGTTTGCCTTGATTGTCCAGTGCTCATTTCAGAGAGTTTTTTCACAGGTTTCTCGAAGGAGGCTCTGGTGAGGTACCTTCTTAAGAAACCATCACTCAACCCAGACATCTTGGCGAATTACTGATCTCCAACCTTCCATTTCTGGGAAATGTTGATGAATAGATTGTGGTGCAACAGCTTGCGGGGCACCTCATGACCTTTGACATCTATGAGCCCCTCCAGTCTGCTTTCTGTGCCAAGCACAGCACTAAAACAGCATTAGTCTGGGTGCATAATGACCTCCTTAGAGCGAGGGACAGACGTGATGGGTCAGTTCTTGTTCTCCTTGATCTCTCCTCAGCTTTTGACACTGTAGATCACTTTGTGCTCCTTGATCATCTCAGAGAGTACTGTGGACTCGCCGGCACTGTCATCCACAGGTTTAAGTGCTATCTCACTGACAGGAAGCAATGGATAGTGATGGGAATTTCTCTTCCTCCCAGCTCCTGTCATGTGGTGTGCCTCAGGGATTGAATCTTGTCGCTAATGTTTTTGCAGTGTATATGCTGCCCCTAGGTGAGCTCATTAGGAAGTATAATGTGGGTTTTCACTGAAATGCGGATGATACCCAATTGTATTTGTCCTTTGCCACTGGAACATTCAACTCTGTGGAAGTGCTAAACATCTGCCCGGCCAAGATCAATGACTGGATGTCCTCCAGCTGGTTGTGACTGAACCCTAATAAGATGGAAGTTTTGGTAGTAGAACCAGGCTAAGGTGTGATAGGACGGCCACTGGTGTGGCAACTGGTCTTTCCTGGGGCCTACACTGTTGATGGTTTCCTCTGAGGTGTGAAATCGTGGCGTGTTCCTGGATGATGGATTGACATTTGAATTTCAGGTGTCATCAGTTGTCCAAAGTGTTTTTTACCACCTAAGGAATATCACCAGGATCAACCCCCTAGTTCCACCTGAGGACCTTCCTACTCTGGTTCATGCCTTTGTAACACCCAGGCTAGATTATTGTAATGCCCTTTACTTTGGAGTCTCAGGAGGTACACACTGCTCACTGCAACTAGTGTAAAATGCAGCTGCAAGGTTGCTAACAGGCCTTTTGAGGTTCTGTTATGTAACTCCAGTGCCCAGAGAACTGCACTTGCTGCTGGTCAGATGGAGAGTTATCTTCAAGGTGGGCTTGCTCACCTTCATGGCCCTACATGAACTAGGCCCTGTCTATCTGTCTGATCTCCTAAGACCTGCTGCCCCAGTTCGCTCCCTCCGTTCCTCCTCTAGGGGCCTCCTGACGACTCCCAGAATGAGATTAAAAACTGCCAGCGACAGAGCGTTCAGTGTCACTATCCCTGTCCTGTGGAATATGCTTCTTCCTGCCATCAAGGAGGCCCCTTTAGTTGAGATATTTAAGAGCTGTCTTAAGTCCCATCTTTTCTCTCTGGTCTTCCCCGACATAGATATTTAACCTAATATAATAAGGGTTACCGAAAGGAGTTAGTTCTTAAACTTTTTTATCTGAAATATTTTTACCTGTTTTTATCACTGTTTTAATAAATAATTATGTATGTCTTTTTTTTCACTCCCTTACCTGTTTTTATGTAAGGTGCCCAGAACCCCAAGGAATGGGCAACATAGAAATAAACTTTGCTTTGCCATCTCAGACAGTTAAAGACTAAGGGGCAGAGGCTATACTCTTCCCAGTGAAGATCAACGTCAGAGGAGAATAAATTTATGCTGAATAATCACTATAGTGAATATCAGTGGGCAATCATTCTTTATTTATTTATATATTAACATCTCAGTATAATCTTTGAGCTGGAAACTCATTTAGAAAGGCTCCGCATCAGGTAAGCAAAGAAAAACAAACAACGGGTAAATACAGCAAGTGCGAGTTCCAGAGCACAGGAAAAAAAGTCACAGTTTAGGTGTTATGATACATAGTTTAACTTATCAAAGTTAAATACTGTAACTGTCAACAATAAGGAGGCATTGATACATAGTTCAACCAACACATTCAGCTTAAATAGATGTCAGCAATAAGGAGGCATTGATACATAGTTCAACCAACATATTCAGCTTAAATAGATGTCAGCAATAAGGAGGCATTGATACAGGGTTCAATTAATCACATTCGAGTCACATAGTTGTCAGCAAGAAGGAGGCAGTGATACAGAGTTCAGCTTTTCACATTCAGATAATACAGTTGTCAACAAAAAGGAGGCAGCCAGGAGATAGGATCTATCTGGAGGGGTGGGGAGAATGAGAGGGAAGGGGGACAGTATGATAAAAGGGGAGAATGGTGAGGGGAATGGTTGGTGGCAGTATGGGAGAGGTGAGGAAAGGCTTAGAGGGAGGTAAGTAGGTAGAAGGTGAAGGTTAGAGGTAGGTAGGTAGGGGGGATAGGATAGGTATAGACTTGGGAAGTTATGTGAAGAGGGCAGTAGACTGGGAAGAGGGGAGTGGCAGACCAGTGGTCCACAGTTAGGGTTGGCAGTCACAGTTGCTCACAATGGTCAGGTGTTGGAGGAGCAGTCCCTTAAATGGCCCTAGTTTGGGTTCATTGGCTATGTCAGGAGGCAGATCATTAAGCCATTGTGGGGCATGGTAAGCAAAGGACCGCTGTGTCTGGGAGGAAAGGAAATAAGGCACTTTCAGTGATTGCCTAGACATACCATTAGTTTGGTGTGGGACGGAAACTGGGGTTAGGAGGATCTGGAATGCAGGAGGGGTTAGGTCAAGCTTATTTTTTTCCCCAAGTAGAAATATTTGGTAGTGGATTCTACCCTGGATGGTAAGCCACTAGGTTTGTGCATAGAGGTCACTGGTGTGGGTAAGTCTATGCACCCCTAGTCTGAGCTAACTGGCTTTATTTAAGTCCCTGCTGATTCTTTTTAGGGCAGCGTCAGAGGCTTCCCCCATACCACAAGACCATAGGGGGAAAAAGGGGAGATATTGCTGATGGGTGATCTGAATATGCCAGATGTTAACTGGAGTGCAGTTGCAGCATCCACTTCGAAGAGTGGGTTATTCTAGATGCCCTACAGGGGGCATGCCTTAGACAACTAGTATTGGAGCCCACTCGAGAGGGAGCAATCTTAGACCTGATTCTCTCAAATGGAGATGGACAGAGGATCACAGATGTAGAAGTGGGTAGCCATCTGGGAACTAGCGACCATCGAACAGTATGGTTCACAATAAACATAGCAATAGAGTAAAGCCATACAAAGGCAAAAGTACTGGACTTTAGGAGGGCTGAATTTGCCAAAATGTGTGAGTGCCTAAGGAATTCACTAGAAAATGGGCAGGAAGGAGGGGTGGAAGAACAATGGGGAATAATAAAAACTGCAATCACAGAGGTAACAAGCCTTTGTGTGAAGCAAATTAACAAAACAAAATGATGTAAGAAACCACTATGGTTCTCAAAGGAGGTGGCAGTGAAGGTTCAAGAGAAAAGAAAGCATTCAGGAAGTACAAGGAATCACAGAAGGAGCAGGACAGAGAACTGTGCAGTTAAAGCAAAAGGAAGCTGGGAAGGCAGTCAGAACAGCAAAGGCCCAAACCGAGGAAAAGATAGCCAACTCAGTTAAGAGGGGATACAACCTTTATAGGTACATCAGGGAGCGAAGGAAGACCAAGGAGGGATAGTGAGGCTTAATAAAGGGGAGGGAGGGTGGGCAGAGGGTGACTGTGAAAGGCAGAGATACTAAACAAATATCTTTGCTCAGTATTTACAAATGAAGAGGGGGAGGTACCTAAAACAAACAGTAGAAACACTCTGGATACAGAAGTTGATACCAGCCCATTTACAGAAGAAAGGGTTCTGAAAGAACTCTTAAAACTAAAGGTGGACAAAGCAATGGGGCCTGATGGGATTCATCCCAGAATTCTAAAAGAACTAAGGGTAGAACTAGTGACACCACTGACTACCCTCTTTAACAAATCATGGGAGGATTGGGTGGTACCCGAGGACTGGAGGACGGCAGATGTGATTCCCCTTCACAAAAGTGGGAGCAAGGCAGAAGCAGGAAACTACAGACCTGTTAGTTTAACCTCAGTGATAGGGAAAATGATGGAATCACTTCTGAAGGAAAGAATTGTCGAGTATCTAGAGGCCAGAGGGGCACAGGACCCAAGGCAGAATGGATTCACAGCAGGAAGGTCATGCCAGATGAATCTGATAGATTTCTTTAACTGGGTGACCAAAGTAGTAGATCAGGGAGAGGCTGTGGACATGGCCTACCTAGACTTCAGCAAGGCATTTGACACAGTCCCACACAAAAGATTAATATACAAGTTAGCCAGCCTGGGAGTGGGTCCCAAGATGACAGCCTGGGTAAAAATTGGCTGGAGAATAGGACACAGGAGTAATAGTAAATGGGTCACTCTGAAGAGGGGTTACTGGTGGTTTACGAGGTTCAGTATTAGGACCGGTCCTCTTCAATGTCTTTATAAGCGACATTGCAGAGGGACTGGAAGGAAAGTATGTCTCTTTGCAGATGACACAAAGATCTGCAACAGATTTGAGGCACAAGGTGGGGTGGAAAAGATGAGAAGGGACTTGGCAAGGTTTGAGGAATGGTCAAATGTATGGCAGCTTAGATTTAATGCTAAGAAGTGCAAGGTAATGCACCTGGGAAACAAAAACCCAGGGGAAGAGTACACAATGGGGGTGAGATACTAACAACAACAAAATGGAAAGGGACCTGGGGTAGTCATATCAGATGACTAAAGGTGGGCAAGCAATGTGAGAGGGCAGCAAGGAGGGCTGTGGGGATACTGGGATGCATAGGGAGAGGCATCACCAGTAGAAAACAGGAAGTTATTATCCCTCTGTACAGACAGCTGGTGAGACCCCATCTGGAGTACTGCGTGCAGTTCTGGAGACCCAATCTCTGCAAAGACATAGACAGGATGGAAGCTGTCCAGAGATGGGCAACTAAAATGGTGCAGGGTCTGTACCGGAAGACATATGAAGAGAGACTTAAGGAGCTTAATATGTATAGCCTCGAGGAAAGGAGGGAGAGTGGGGACATGATAGAAACTTTCAAGCACCTCAAGGGAATCAACAAAGTCCAAGAGGGTAGCATCTTTCAAAAAAAGTGGTGTGCAAGAACAAGGGGGCACAATTTGAAGATAGAGGGGGGGCAGCTCAGAGGTAATTTAACGAAGTGTTTTTTTCACAGAGAGGGTTGTGGATGCATGGAACGGCCTTCCGGAGGAGATTGTGGAGTCAAAAACGGTGGAATTCAAGCATGCATGGTACAGTCATAAGGCAATTCTAGGGGTTGGGGGTAGGAAGAAGTAGGCTGCTGGTTAACTAGGATCTGCAGCTTATCCATTAGGTAGAGAAATGGGCAGACTGTGTGGGCCAAGCGGTCCTTATCTGCCATCAAATTCTATGTTTCTATAGTCTAAGATGGAAAGGATAGAGCTTTTGACTGCGTGTAGTAGTGCCTCAGGTGCCATACTATGGCAATGACTATAGAGAAGGCGTATTTTCATATTGATGGCTTTGACTGTAATATCAATATCCTGGTAGTAGGACAGGGGACTATCAAGATTACACCAAGGTATTTGAAGGCAAATACTTGTTCTAGTGGAGTCTGTGCATTGTTTAGAATTGCTAGTTGATATGCCTTGTGTTTGCTATGAGTATTTGCGAATACCATGACCTTGGTTTTGCTGAAAAAGATGATGCTTCTGTCTTGCATGTTCACTGAAGGGAAAAATCAACTGGCTTAACTCTTCAACACAATGGACAGATCGCTAAATCCTCTATGTTTTCAGTAGGGAAGAGTTTTTCCAGCAGAAAAATGTGATGAGTTTAATGTCCATGTTTTGAAACGGACATGGGTCACATGGGGGCTGGCCAGGGAGGGAGGATCAAGAATCCCTAGTACTGCTATCCTTCCTCAGGGAGAGGGGTTACCATAGCTCATCGCATATCTGCCACCTGGAGGTGTCTGGGTGGCAGCACAAGTGAACCGTGCATGCAATGGAATGCACCCATGTTCAGGGCAGGAGGACTGTCTCCATGGAGGCAGACCACACATATCACACCCATCACACGTCCTGTGGTCCTGGTAGAAAATCGAAGGAAAAACATTCATAGCTGCAGGATGATGACTGACCCTTCGAATGCCTAACACTAGCATCTGGGCATATCCCATGGTCCTGTGGCAAAGGATAATGGAAGAAGGTAAGCCCCAGAGAAGCTGGGTGATGGGGATTGTACGATTGGTCAGAGGGGGGGCAGCATAGAAGAATACAACCTCTATAGAAAAATAATTGGCATCTCTGCAGGCAGTCTGTTGTAGACCAGAAGTATTCATGAGATGAGGGACTTAGGCAGTTAGTTGCCATATGGAGAACATCTCCTCAGTAGTCTTGGAGGTGCACCCTACACACTGCAGGCTAGACTCAGGGCCTACCAGGTTTCTTTTAGGTTGCTGGTCAACCCTGGTTACAATAATCAAAGAGATTATCAGGGGTTCACTCTGGAAGGGTGTTTTCCCCACTGAACTGAAAAAGGCAGTGAGGAAGTCCTTGCAGAAGAAGCCATCATTGGACCTAAGGATCAGGCACGTTACAGGCCTATCTCAAATGACCCATTTTTTGAGAAAGTAATTGAGAAAATAGTAGTGGTGCAGTTGCATGGCCGAGTGTAATGTTATGAGATCTTTTTTGCCATTTCAGTCTGGATTTAGAACTCGGTATAGCATGTAGATTACACTAGTCAAGGTGTTCAATGATCTTCTCCTGGTAAAAGGCTGTGGTCAATGTTTTACCTTGGTACTGCTGGAGCTTTCCTAAGCATTTGACATGGTGGATCATGGGGTACTATTTACTTGTTTGTGGCACTATATGGAACTCACTGGCATGGTGGTGTGGTGGTTTGAGTCCTACTTATCTGGCAGAGTGCAGCAGGTGGCATTAGGTGGTAAAATTGCAAGTGCTATGCTCTTGCCTCTGTGGTGCCTGGGTTTGGCTCCCAAGTTATTTGCTGTGTACATGCTGCCATTGAAGGAGATCATCAGGTGGTATGGTCTGGGTTTTCACTGCTATGCAGCTGATATCCAGATCTATTAGTCATGTTCAATTGATGGTGCCAACACAGTGGCTGTGCTAGAAATGTGCCTGGCACAAATGCAGGACTGGATGACCTCAGACTGGCTTAGACTTAACTCATTGAAGACTTAGGTGTTACTGGTGAGACCAAATTGCTTGGGGCAGCAAGGAATAGTGATGGTGCCTTGTTGCTCTTGTTAAATTGCATTACTCTATGAGCATATGGTAGGGTAAGGAATTTCGGCATCATTGTGGACAGTGGACTGACTCTAGGACATCACGTCATCTGTCGTCTGCAATGGCGTTTACCATCTGTGTAATATTGCTTGAATTTGAATCTACCTAGCTCCCTGGGGCTTGGAAACGCTTGTGCACATTTGTGTCACCTCTAGTTTGGACTATTACAATGCTCTCCACCTAGGGCTATCTGTGGGTCAGGTGCATCACTTGTAGATCATGCAGAACTACGCAGCCCCGCTGATTGCAGGGACCTGCCAATCCATGCATATTATAACAGTTCTGTGGGAACTACTTTGGCTGCCAGTGAGGTGATGCTTCAGTTTCATGATAAGTTTGTAAATATTCAAATCTCTGCACAATTTGGGTCCTGAATACCTGAAAGACCTAACAGCATGCACACTTGTCCTCCCCCTTCATTCCGCTGAGGCTGAGCTCTTTGTGGTTGAACATTCCAGCATGAAATCATCAGGAGACAGAGCTTTCTGCATTGTTGTATCTACTTTATGGAACTCACATTCTGTTACATTTGTTTGATTTGCCATTTGGGACCGCTTAGTTGTGGGTTTTGGGTGGTATGCTTTTCTTTAGGGTGCCACATGTTTTCCAGGCCTGTTTTTATTTTATGTGCATTTGATTATAAATTGTTGACTGTACAGCACTTAGAGCTCTGAATGGGTGCCTCACAAATACATTCGCCTTGCTTTTATGCACTGAACTCCCATATAACCCTAGGTAGACAGTGTCACAGGAAATACAGCATAGATGAATTCTGGTATAGACTTTCATCATTAAGTCATAGAATCATAGAAACATGACTTCAGAAAAGGACCCTATGGCCCATCCAGTCTGCCCCTTTCTCCTCATTATTATTCCTTCCCCCCTTTGGAAGCCCCCCTTCCCGCTGCCATGCAATCCATACTGTATGTCTGCCCCATGCATTCTTGAAACCTGACACTGTTTCAGCCCCTTCCACATATTCTGGAAGCCTGTTCCACACTCCCACCATGCTCTCCATGAACAACCATCCTCACACATTACCTCTTTATCATAGAAACATAGAAATCTTTTTGGCAGATAAGGACCGCTTGGCCCACCTAGTCTGCCCATTTCCCTACCTAACGGATCAGCTGCAGATCCTAGTTACCAACAGCCTACTTCCTCCTACTCCTCACTAGAATTGCCTTATGTCTGTCCCATGCATTCTTGAATTCCCCCACTGTTTTTGACTCTATGACCTCCTCAGGAAGGCTGTTCCATGTATCCATAACCCTCTCTGTGAAGAAATACGTCCTCACATTACCTCTGAGCCGTCCCCCCTCTATCTTCAAATTGTGCTCCCTTGTTCTTGCACATCTCTTTTTCTTAAAGATGCTATCCTCTTGGACTTTGTTGATTCCTTGAGGTATTTGAAAGTTTCTATTATGTCCCCCCCTCCCTCCTTTCCTCAAGGCTATACATTTTGTGCTCCTTTAGTCTTTCTTCCTGTGTCTTCTGGTGCATACCCTGCACCATTTTGGTTGCCCTGCTCTGGACAGCCTCCACCCTGTGCATGTCTTTGCACAGATGGGGTCTCCAGAACTGTATACAGTACTCCAGATGTGGTCTTACCAACTGTCTGTACAGAGCGCCAATAACTTCCTGTTTTCTACTGGTGATGCCTCTCCCTATGCATCCCATTATCCCCCCAGCCCTTTTTACTGTCTTCTCACATTGCTGACCCACCTTTAGGTTGTCTGATATGACTACCTCCAGGTCTCTTTCCATTTTTATGTTGGCGTGCTTGCGCAGCCAACATCTTGTGGCAGTGGAGATGTGGAGGCACGGTCGCTGTTGGGTGAATGCAGGGAATGCACCAGCAGGTGCATCCCTCATACCTCAATCAGCCAGCATGCCAATGCCACAACATGCATACATAATGTGGTGAGCACATCTAAGGAAAGATCCCCTGCAATGCAAGCAAAGCTCGTCACATGCAGTGGACCTTCATACATGCTTCACCAACTTCTCAGGGTGCTCGATAGGTACTGAGGATCCTGTGCTGTGCGCGACGGGGCTGCCGACCTGGCCCTCCACCACCCTCACCCCCCGAGAATGATCCTGCCGACTGGCAGGAAGGTAACTCTGCGAGGGAGCGCTGATCATAGCGTGGTGCCTCCTACCTTGACTGCTGTGTCTGAGCTCCTCTCCGCCTGCTGCTGTGTGCACCGGGGTCGGCATACATGTGAAGACTGTTTATTTCACGGCTTTTTTTACCTGCCCTTGCACTGCTTGTAGCAAATCTAGAGGTTACCTTAAGGGGAAACTGTTTTGTCTGCCTGTTTTCATCTGTCCTAGCTCTAATCCTGTGGGTACCTTAAGAGGTACTTAACTGTGCGTTATTAAGATAGAACCTCAGGCGGATACCTTTTAGAGGCACTTGCATATGTAGGCGACTAAGCCAGTAACTTGAATTAATTTACCTTAACTTGCCCTTTTGGGCAACCATGACCACTGCACGCACGAGTTGCCGCCATCTTGTCAGGGGTTCCGTTGGGGCTACCTGTCTGCCTCAACAGCCATCTTAAAGCTCAATTTTGTTTTTAACCCTCTAGCTGCCGCTTAGCTAGCACAGATATCAACTATTTAGAGAGACTGTGGCACTTTTATACTGTGTTATGTTAATTTTGTTTTTTAACCCTCTAGCTGCCGCTTAGCTAGCACTGATTTAAACTTTTAGAGAGACTGTGTAGCAATTTCAGAAACTTTTTAGAGAGACCGTGTAGCAATTCAGACAGCATTCAGCAAACTGCCTGCACTACCTTGGTGTTCCCCTGACCTACTGCTCTCCCCGTACCCCCTCTAAATTACTCCCTTACACCTACCTTCCCCCACTCTCCTCGCTGCATATAAAGGCTCACGTACTCTTTTTTCCTTATCTTCTCAGGGTGCTCGATAGGTACTGAGGATCCTGCGCTGTGCACGATGGGGCTGCCAACTTGGCCCTCCACCACCCTCACCCCCCGAGAACGATCCCGCCGACTGGCAAGAAGGTAACTCTGCGAGGGAGCGCCGATCATAGCGTGGTGCCTCCTATCTTGACTGCTGTGTCTGAGCTCCTCTCCGCCTGCTGCTGTGCAAAGCACTGGCCCCGCCGGCTGCGCCGGCTGCCCCACCACCCCCGCCACCACCCTTGGTCATCACTCGTTGATATAGTGGAGATCACATGCTGCTGAATAACCTATCAGCCCACTTCTCCATAAGCAGGTTATATTATACATCCACTAGGGGCGTTTCATCTCTTCTTGCTTAACTTCTCTCCCCTATCCCAACTGATCTCAAAGCTGCATGCCCCTCTTAAACCACTAGGGGCTTCTTCCACAAAGGGGCTTTTCTATCTTCCTAATTCACCGCACTGCCAGCTCAGTGCCACCTGCAGCCTCCCCTATATACCACGTGTTTTACCCTTGGTTCACTAACTCCTAGCTGAGTCTTCCTCTCGATCTCGCCCCCTCTCAACCTCCCCCGACCTGAGCTCCAATAGGGTCCCTGAGTAGGGCTGCACACTCCTGGTGACATGCCACCCCTCGCTCAGGCTGGTCCCACAGCCAGCAGACTGGGTCCTCTGGTGCACTCAGTCTCCTTCAGTCCTACACCTGCCTGGGAGATGGCCAAAGGGCTAAAGATAGCCCACTTAAACATTCGAAGCCTCCTACAAAATCATGTGGAACTAACTGCCTGGACTGCCTTCTACGAGCCTGACATCCTGTGCATCACAGAAACGTGGCTCAAACCTCGCACCCTGACTCTGCCTGCTCCTCCCGGCTATGGCATGGTCCAACTTGACAGGGTGGCAATAAAGGGCGGGGTGTACTCATTTACCACAAGGTCCACTTAAACATCACCTCTGTACCCGCACCAAACCCTGGGACCCTCACCCTCACGGTTTCTCCACACACTGCTTCTACTTGGTAACACCAGAAGTTGCACTTAGTGTGCATACAATCCTCCCAAGGGGGTCTACCGACTCACAATGCTCATAGAGCTACTGGGATAAAGTGGGCTCAAGCGAGCTCCTCGTCCTTGGTGACCTAAACCTTAATTGGCTGGGCCCAGTTCCAAATTGTTTGAGCCAATACTCTCAGGCCTCTCCTCAGTCAGGTTATCACGGAACCCACCAGGCTCTCCTATCGCGGTGACAAGGGGACGCTCATTGATTGGGTCCTGAGCAACCGACCTGACAAAATCATCAACTCAGGGCTCCTTCCTGACTCTATCTCTGACCACTCACCGATCTACTGCATTTGGGGCTCTAACCCGGCCAAAGCTCCCTGTAGAGTGATACAAATGAGGGATTACTCGAAACTGATAGTCCCAAACTACCTGGAAGACCTTCAGTGAGCTGACTGGTCCCACGTCATGTAAACTCGGGACCCCGTCGAAGCCCTCGACCTGTTCATTGCGGCATTTGCCCCACTTCAAAATAGGCATGCTCCACTTTCCAAGAGGAGGGTCAGGGGCTCGGTCACAAAATGGCTTCATAGTGAGCTCCTCTCACTCATGAAGCAGCGAGACAAGTCCTGGGCTAAATACAGGGCATCCTGCAACCAGAAAGACCTCCAGGTGTACCGACAGCTAAGGAACTCCTGCAAAGCGGGCCATCTCAGCCAGCGAAAAGTGAGTACTGTAGTGCAGCACTGGTTGCTGCTGCAAATGACCCACGACATTTCTGGAAGAAAGTAAAAAATCTGTTTGGCGGTTCTACCAAAGTACAAGTCACCGACATGAACATTGGTAATGCCAACTGCAGTAACCCCCATACCATTGCCTCCTCATTTAACCGCCTCTTCACTGACCTGCCGGCTGCCACCCCCTCTCAGTCCTCTGCCCCAGCTCACTCCTATGGGTCCCCGCCCTCTCGCCTGCCTTTCTACCTCAAAAAGATCACTGTGGGTGAGACCCAGGCTCTCCTTGCGGGTCTTTCTCACCACACAGGAGTGGGTCAGGACGGCCTGGAACCAAGACTACTCAGCCTGGGTGCCCCCTTCATCGCCCATCCCCTTGCCCACATATTCAATGCATCGCTTATCTCAGGGGTCATCCCCGACATATGGAAAGTTGCCAGGGTTGTCCCCATTTTAAAAAGTGGTGACCCTAAGGATATAAGCAATTATCGCCCTATCGCAATACTATTGACTGCCTGCAAGCTGTTGGAAAAAGCCGTTGCATCACAATTATCCCACTACCTTCAGAATATGGTGTCCTCTCCTTCTCAACATGGCTTTAGAGGCCACAGCACCTCAACGGCACTTGCTGAGGTCACCACTAGGATCAGGACTGCGATAGATCAGGGCAAGCTGATGGGGGCTATATTTGTTGACCTATCCAAAGCCTTTGACCGGGTGGACCATCCCCTCCTCCTCTCCACACTTCAGACCCTTGGCTTCTCCCTCTGTGCCCTTGACTGGTTCTCGAACTACCTCGGGGGCAGGAAGCAACTAACCTGTTTCAATCGGACCCTCTCACCCCTCTTACCTGTGGACAGTGGGGTACCACAAGGATCTGTCCTTGGACCCATCCTGTTCTCCATGTTCATCAATGAGCTACCCACGGTTGCCACAAAAGGACACCTAACCCTGTATGCTGATGACCTGGTCATCTTAGCCGGTGCCCCGATGCCACCACCATCAATAGCCAGCTCAACTCGGACTTCTCGTGTATCAGAGCATGGCTGGATGGTCATAAACTCACAGTCAACTTGAAGAAAACCCAGGCCATGCTATTTGGCACAGCGGCCAAAATCTCCGCCTGCACCATGCCCCTCGAAATCCATGGGTCCAGCAACTCCCTCTTGCCGACAGTCAACTCAGCCAAGTACCTGGGGGTCACCCTCGACCCTCTCCTTGACCTCTCCGGACATGTCAGAAACACTTGTAATGCTACTAATGGCAAACTTGGCCTAGCTTATAGGGCAAAAGACTGCCTTACCCTTGCCGCCCGGATGGCTATAGCCAAGGTGATATTACTTCCCACCCTTTCATATGATCTTGTTGCCTTTGCCGCCCTCCCATCCTCAAACCTTGCTAAATGGGACACCACGTACAACAATATCTGCCGCTTTGCCCTCTCAGCCCCCACGTCTCACACACCGATGTACACTCTACTCGTGACTGGAATGGCTCCCCCCTGAAAAACATCGGACCTATATCATGGGTAACTTCATTGACAACATAATTCGTACAGCCACTCCTGCCTCTCTTGCCCTCCCCCTTAAACATGCCTCCTCCATCTACCACCTCAGGTCTTGCGTGTCCCAGACTCGCCTGGTCCCCAAGACCCGTACCCTCTCAGGTGATCGGGCGTTCACCACCCATGCCCCCAAGCTGTGGAACTCCCTTCCCCTACACGTTTGTGCTTCCCCCTCCCATTCCACCTTCAAAACCTCCCTCTGGAATTTCCTGAAACCTGCTGCACCCTGCCTGTGTGCTACTTAACGCCCAGTCCGACAGCCCCCCCTCCCACAATGGAACCCCAGCTAGGCTCTTTCTGCCCCACCACCCTGGTGAGGCATCTTACCTGAGGCGATGCTATGTATTGTCTATTATCAACCTAGGGGGGGTCCTATACCTTGCTGCCCCTAGGCCTGTATGTACCATATGATATGTGACTCACTAGTGTCGCATATATGCTCGTCTCTATACTATGTCCTACTGCTTTAATTAACCACTGTTGTTCCACTTTTGTGTTGGAGCATGCCACTCCAGGTTTGTACTGTGACTATGCATTTCTCTCATGTATACCTTGCAACTTTGTAATTCTCTCATGTACACCTTTGTCACTATGTATTTCTATCATGTATACCTTGTAACTCTCCCGGGTCGCACCTGAAAATAGGCACCAGCTGTCTAGTGTGCTTACCCGGTTACCAAAAGCAAATAAATAAATAAAAAACATGGCGGCACAGTGGCCGCTAAACAGCCGACTTGGAGGTGCCCAGTCTCCTGTCGGCCATCGTGCCCTCATCTATGTGTCAATGGGGAGCCCACCGTCAGCATAATGTGTTCCCCTCCTTTTTTGCTTGCTGAGGGTGCACCCAACCTCGGCTCATGTTCCCCACCCACTTTTGTTGGCTTGTTAACGGGGATGCCCAGTCCCCTGGCATCCATTCCCCTTTCACACTTTAATCGTATGGACGGGAGCCCACTCCCCATCGGCATGATGCCCCCTTCTTCTGTGCTGAGGGGTGCCCAATCCCCTCAGCTACTGTCCTCCACTCCTATTTTCTGACGGGGTGTCCAATCCCCATCAGCTACTGTATCCCCAAAAAACAGTAAAAAGAAAACCGCCCATTATGTATTTTTTCACACCTGTAAACAGAAAATGGTCCCTCATAGTCTCCCTACCCACCACCCACACCCACCCACTGTGCACCCTGCCTCCCCACACCGCCCTCACCCCATACTTACCTCCAGAGTTTGGTGCAACAATCTTTGGTGGACCGGGAACACGTCTGCACTCTTCAAAGCCGACCGCGAGCTGAGAAAATGCTGGTAAGCTGTATAATGGAACAAATAGGGTTTTTCAACTTTGATGCATATCTTGGGCATTTTCTGGAATTTTTGCCCCAAATTTTCAATGTGGGGTTTTTGGGACCCCTCCTCATGAATTCTGTCACAGTTATGATGTTAATTGGTCCTGAAAGGTAATTTCGCAGCCACTGCGTGGAATCACCTTTCGGGACCGCGAGTAATCTAAGGACAGTGGCAGTGTTCATGAGGTAGCTATCAAAAGCCTATGTTGTATATTTGGTGAAAAAATCCAAAAATGGTTGTTTCATGAGCGCTTGTGCAGTTGTTATGCACACTCAGAACCTTGAATTCACAATATTTTCACACCAGATTTTCAACATTGTCATTTTTCTACACCTCCTTGTGAACAGTACAGCTGTCATTTTTCACATATCGGCCAAAATGTGTTTCTGCACTTCCGGAGCACAATAGCGTGGTCACTGTGGGAAATCATTGTATGGGACAGATTACAAAAATGACAGGGACACTGTTCATGATCAGAGGTCCTAAAATGCCTATGTTGAAAATTTGGTGACGATACTCCATAAAATGATTGTGTTACGAGGGTGTTTTGCGCAGTTGCTATGCACACTCATACTATAACTTCACGAATTCACAATATTTTCATGCCACATTTTCAACATTGTCATTTTTCTTCACCTCCTTGTGAACAGTATAGCTGTCATTTTTCACATCCTGGCCGAAATGTGTTTCCGCACTTCCAGTACACAATAGCAGGGTTGCTGTGGGAAATCAGTGTTCAAGGCAGATTACAAAAATGATAGTGAAACTGTTCATGAGCAGAGGTCCTGAAATGCCTATGCTGAAAATTTGGTGACTATACTCCTTAAAATGACTGTGTTATGAGCGTGCATTGTGCAGCTTGCATGCACGCTCATAACGTTGTGCATTTGTAATATTTTCACTCTGGATTTTCACCATTGGCATTTTTCCACACCTCTTGATGACCAGTACAGCTGTCATTTTACATATCCTGCCTGAAATGTGTTTTCGCATGTCCGGAGCAGAATAGCGTGATCGCTGTGCGAAATCACTTTCTGGGACAATTTGAGGAAATGACAGTGACACTGTACATGAGCAGAGGTGCTAAAATGCCTATGTTGAAAATTTGGTGCCGAAAGTCCATAAAATGACTGTTACAAGCATGCATTGTGCATTTCCCATGCACCCTTGTAACTTAGCAAATTTGCAGTATTTACATGCCACATTTTCAACACTGCCATTTTTTTACATCTCCTTATGAACAGTACAGCTGTCATTTTTCACATCCTGCCCAAAATGTGTTTCCGCACTGCACTACCAAAGCCAATGCCAGCACGACAACATTTGGCATTGACAAATGCTTGTTGTTGTTGTCAGTATCTCACCCCCCACTGTGTACTCCTCCCCTGGGTTTTTGTTTCACGGATGCATTACTTTGCACTTCTTTGCATTGAATCTAAGTTGCCATACATTTGACCATTCCTCCAACCTTGCCAAGTCCCTTTTCATCCTTACCACCACTCCTTGTGTATCAACCCTGTTGCAGATCTATGTGTCATCTGCAAAGAGACATACTTTCCCTTCCAGTCCCTCTGCAATGTCACTTATAAAGACATTAAAAAGGACCGGCCCCATTACTGTACCCTGTGGTACCGTACTAGTAACCCTCCTTTCTTCACTGTGGACTCCATTTACTATTACCTGTTGTCCACCCAGTGTTTTACCCAGGCTACCACCCTGGGACCCACTCCCAGGCTGGCAAATTTGTTTATTAATCTTTTGTGTGGGACTGTGTCAAATGCCTTGCTAAAGTGTAGATATGCCATGTCCACAGCCCCTCCCTGGTCTACTATTTTGGTCACGCAGTCAAAGAAATCAATTAGATTTGTCTGACATGATCTTCCTGCTATGAATCCATGCTACCTTGGGTCCTGTGCCCCACTGGCCTCTAGGTACTCAACAATTCTTTCCTTCAGAAGTGATTCCATCATTTTCCCTACCACTGAGATCAAACTGATAGGTCTGTAGTTTCCTGCCTCTGTCTTGCTCCCACTTTTGTGTTGAGGAATCACATCCACCCTCCTCCAGTCCTCAGGTACCACACCATCCTCCCATGATTTATTAAAAAGGGTAGTCAGAGGTGTTATTAGTTCTTCCCTTTGTTCTTTAAGAATACTGGGGTGAATCCCATCAGTCCCCATTGCTTTATCCACCTTCAGTTTTAAGAGTTCTTTCAGAGCCCTTTCTTCTGTGAAAGGACTAATATCAACCCCCTATCCAGAGTGCTTCTATTGACTGGATTAGGTATCTCCCCCTGCTTTTCCGTTGTGAATACTGAGCAGAAGTATTCATTCAGTATCCCTACTTTTTCACTGTCACTGTCTGCCCAACCACTTTCCTCTTTATTCAGTCTCAGTATCTCTGCCTTAGTATTTCTTTGCTCCCTAATGTACCTATAAAATGTTTTATCCCCCTTCTTAACCAAGTTGACTATCTTTTCCTCAGTTTGAGCCTTTGCTGTTCTGACTGCCTTCCCCGCTTCCTTCTGCTTTAACTGATACAGTTCTCTGTCCTGCTCCTTCTGTGTTTCCTTTTACTTCCTGAATGCTATCTTTTTTTCCTTACCTTCCCCGCCACTTCTTTTGAGAACCATAGTGTTTTTTTCTTTCATTTTGATTTGTTTATTTGCTTCACACAAAGGCTTGTTGCCTCTGTGATGGCGGTTTTGATGTTTCCCCATTGTTGCTCCACCCCACCTTCCTGCCTGTTTGCTAGTGCTTTTCTGAGGCACTCTCCCATTTTGACAAAATCAGCCCTCCTGAAGTCCAGTACCTTCACTTTTGTGTGGCTTGACTCTACATCTAAGTTTATCATGAACCACACTGTTTGGTGGTCACTTGTTCCCAGACGGCTACCCATTTCAACAGCAGAGATCCTCTCTCTGTCCCCATTTGAGAGTACCAGGTCTAAGACTGCTTCCTCCCGAATGGGTTCCATAACTAGCTGTCTGAGGCACACCCCCTGTAGGGCATCAAGAAAGGCCTTGCTCTTGGATGTGGCTGCAGCAAAAGGTGCTCCAGTTAACATCTGGCATATTCAGGTCCCCCATCAGCAATATCTACCTTTTCTCTGTCATCCCAAATATGCCTTCTATCATTTCCTTGTCCATTTACTCCGTCTGAGACAGGGGTCTGTATACACCCCTGTGTGGATTGTGGAGCCATTTCCAGTCTCCAGGGTGACCCACAGTGCCTCTTCTCCTCCTTGTTTATCCTTTACTTCTGTTGCTTTGATCCCTTCCCTTACATAGACAGTTACTCCTCGTCTTCTTCCCTCCCTGTCCCTCCAGTAGATCGTGTACCCTGGTACATTGACATCACGGTCATGGTTCTCTGTGTACCATGTTTCTGTGACTACCATGATATCCAGGCATCCCTCTTCCATCAAGGCCACCATTTCGGGGAGCTTTTTACCTAGACTATGGACATTGGTACTCATTACCCTCCATTTATTTATGGCTTCATTTCTTTTTGCCCCATCCCTGTCCTTACTGCCTTTGTCTTTTTCTATATTTACTCCTGCCCTTCTCCTTATCGACTGCTCTATTTTGGTGTTTACCTCAATAATTATCCTGATTTTTTTTGGGGGGGGCTAGGATTTCCCTTCTCTTTTTCAGTGCCTCACCCCTTATCTAGTTTAAATGCTTGCCAATGAAGCATTTAAACCTATCACCTAGGATCCTGGTTCCCCTCCTGGATAGATGCAGACCATCGAGCCTGTAAAGGCCTGCTTCCCCACAGCAGTCTCAAGCTATGCCCCCTAGTTATAGCACCTGCCTTCCTTTTTAGTAAACCCCCTGGGTTCACTTTGTTCATCCCATTGACATATTTAAAAGGTTCTATCATGTCCCCTCTCTCCTTACTAGTCTCCAATGTGTACAGCCCCAATTCCTCACATCTCTGCTCATAAGGCTTGTCTCACATACCCTGCACCATCTTGGTCTCCCTTCTCTGAATCCTTTCAATCCTGTCTATGTCCTTATGCAGATGTGGCCTACAGAACTGGACTGCGTATTCCAGGTGTGGTCTCACCATGACTTGGTAGAGGGCATCAGTACCTCCCTTCCTGCTAGTGATGCCCCTTCCAATATATGCCAGCATTCCATTTGTTTTCCTTGCTGCCCTGCTGCATTGGTTTCCCACCTTGAGGTTACTAGCTACTATTATCCCTAGATCCCTCACCTGCTCCATATCCCTGATGTCCACCCCCAAGCATGTACCTTGTGTTCAGGTTTCTATGCCCCAGGTGCATCACAGCACATTTTTTGATGTTGAATTTTAGTTGCTAAGTCTCTGCCAATCCCTCCAGAGTCCTCAGGTCCTGCTTCATGTCCTCCACCCCCCTACAATGTCCACCTTATTGCAGATCTTCATATCATCTTCAAATAGGCACACCCCTCTCTTTAGACTCTCTGCTATGTTACTGATGTAGATGTTGAAAAAGAGGGGTCCCAGCACTGACCTCTAGGGCACCCCCACTCATCACCCACCCCGAGCCAGAGTAAAACCCATTTACCACCACTCTGGCTTCTGCCCGCTAACCAGCATGCCACCCACCTGGTTATTTTATCCCCACCTCTACACTTTCCAGCTTGCTTTCTAGCCTTCTATGGAGTACAGTGTCGAAGACCTTACTGAAGTCCAGCTAGGCCACATCCACTGCCCCCCCGGTCAATTACCTGTGTCACCCAGTCTAAGAACTTGATAAAATTTGTCTGCCATGATTTCCTTTCTGTGAAGCTATGCTGTCTATCATCTAGTAGCCCACTATCCTTGAGGTAGTCCACCATCCTCTCCTTTATGAGCACCTCCATGACCTTCCCAACCACTGAGGTGAGGCTGACCAGCAGTTAGTTTTCCTTCATCTCCTTACTTCCCCTTTTGTATAGCAGCACCACTTTTGCACTCCTCCAGTCTTCATCACCCTCCCCAAATCCATAGACAGATTGAACAGCCTTGCCAGTGGGGCAGCCAATTCCTCCCCCAGCTCCCATATCACCCATGGGTGCAGGTCATCCAGCCACATGGCCTTATCCACCTTCAGCCTGCCTAGTTCCTCCCTAACTCTCTCTCTACACTGAAAGGACTCAGTCTACCTATTTGTCCCCCTCCCTCTTCTCCTAAGTTAGGTCCCCTTGCCCTCTGCCTCCACCATAAATACTGAGCAAAAGTACTTATTTAGTTCTTATGCTTTATCCCAGTCCTCTTCTAGTTGTTTCCCTCCTTCCCTCTCCCCCAAGCCTTATGATACCCTGCATAGCCTTCCTCCTTTCACCTGCACATCTAAAAAAAAAAATTGTCTCCCCTTTTGGCTTGTTTAGCTATTTTCTCCTCAGTGCTGGCCTTTGCCCTCCTTATTTCCTACCCTGCTAGCCTCCTCCTCTCCCTATAAACCTCCCTGTCCTCTTCCTTCTGTGTTCTCTTATATTTTCTGAAAGCCCTCCTCCTGTCACTGACTGCTCTCACCACGTCCCTTGTGAACCAAAGTGGTCTCCTTCATCTTGTGCCCTTCCTTACCATCTTTATGCACATTTGCAGGGTCTTCTGCACCCAGTCCATAATAGTTCCCCATAACTCCTCCAGATTGTTTATCTTCTCCATTTCTACCATTTCGTCCCCCACTAGTCTTCTCATCCTGTGGAAGTCCACACCCCTGAAGTCCAAGACTGTTGTGCTGGTTCAGTTTACCTCCCTACCTGCTTTTATGCTGAACCTTACCGCCATGTGATTGCTGGTGCCCAGCTTGTCTCCCACCTCCACCTCCTCCACACTCTCCCTATTTATTAGTATCACACCTAGCAGGTTGTTGTCCCTTGTTGGCTCCCTGATCAACTACTATATGAAAATGCCCTGCAGTACCTCCATAATTTCCCTGCTTCTAGCCAGTGTTGCACCCAGGATATCCCAGTCCATGTCTGGGAAGTTTTGATCCCCCACCATAAGTGTTTCTCCCTTGAGGGCCATCCTTGTAACTGCTTGTGCCATCTGCCTATCCTCTTTCTCCACCTGTGTAGGCAGTCTGTATACCACCCCTAGTCTGAAGGATTCCCCAGTCCTTCTGCTCAGTGTCACCATGGGAGTTCTGTCACCCCTTCCCTCTCCTGCCCCTTCGCAGAACTTACGTCTTCCCTGATGTATAGAGCCATCCCCCTTCAGAGTTCCTCTGTCTTTTCTAAACAGTTAGTAGCCAGGGATGGCTGTCTCCCATATGTGATGTTCTATCTACCAAGTCTCAGTAATCACAACTATGTCCAGTCCTTCATTCCCCATGATGGCTTCTAAATTCACCATCTTATTTGCCAAGCTCCTAGCTTTGGCTACTAGTCCCTCCACCAAAGTCCCCCACCCCCTACCCATGGGTATGTTGGAACCTAATATTCCTCCCTTCCTCCGGGGAGCCCCAATCTCTCCTGACATTTGGTGTGGCTTTTTTCCCAACCCCCAATGTTTAATTTAAATTATATGCTTTCTCTATGAACTCCCCTAATCTACATTTCAGTACAGCTGCTCCCTCCCTGTTTAGGTGCAGTCTATCTGGGGCAAAGAGACTCTCATCCTCCCATGTTGACCCCAGTCCCCTACTAGCCCATACCCCATCTGCCCACACCATATCACTAACCATATATTGAACTCCTTTATCATTTTACTCCCTTCAGTACTACCAGGTGCTAGAAATGGTTTAATCCTAGAGATGTTTTGAGGGTGGAAAAAGTAACTATAGATAGCCACCAAAACCAGATGTTCTAGGGTCAAACTACATTCCATAGTGACTCATAGATTTTTAATCATATTCACAGCTCCAAGGCTGACACCACTAAAAGATGTCAACAGCTCTTGCTCCTTTTCATAACTGATCCACAGGAACCCAACTCAATACTTACCTCAGTCTTACTTGGGTTGAGTTACTGGGGTTGAAGCTTTGCCAGTTGGAGGCCATCCAGTCGTTGATCTCTTACAGACAGTAATACAGCACAGGGCCTACATCAGCCCTGTCAGTTACATACTTCAGGCACAGCTGAGTATGATCTGCATAGCAGTGAGACTTCAAATCACACTGTCTGATGATCTTACCAATTAACACATGCACTGCAAACCATACAGGGGGCAGGATTGAGCATTGCGGCACACTACAGTCATAAGCAGCCATCTCAGAGATGGAATTACCTAAGACTACTTGCTGCATTCTTTCAGACAGCTAGCACACAAACCAGAACAAAAGAGTACTGGTGAAGCTACACATTGTGCCTCGAGCATTCCAGAAGCAACCGATGGTCAACTGTATCAAATGCCGAAGAGAGGTCATGAAAATCAAGAATGGAACAATGCCCTCTGTCATGAGATCAATTGACACTGTGATGAGTGCAGTCTATACAGTAATGAGAGTGAATTCCTGACTGTAGAGTGTCATAGATCTCATACTTTAAAAGTGAATCTCCAACTACACTGCCATCACCTTCTCAATTACCTTTCACAAAAAGGGAACGTTTGAGACAGGCCTTTAATTCAGAAGAATGTCAGGATACAGAGGTGGCCTCTTGAGGAGGAGCTGCACCACCACACTTTTCAGAATGTCAGGGGAAAAAGCACTCTATGGAAACAGATGCAATTTTAAAGTTGCTGTAATTACACAGAATGTCTGGAAATCTGCAAACTTTCCCAGCAGAATTATAATTTTGACAGTATTCCACTGGCTGTACTTACATTTCATCCAGCTCTAGTGTGATGTCAGGAAACTTTTCTGATAGCCAGGTCCCACACCATGTAGGGCCTTGTATACCTGCAAGCATATCTGGAAATTAATATGCCATTAAATTGGCAGTCAGTGCAGTTCACACAGAGCTGTTGCAATATGGTCTACATGAGATGTCTCAATGATCTTCTGGCATACTGCCACATTCAGGTCCAGCTACAGGTGTGTTAAAGTTCTAGATAACCCTAGGTAGAGAGCATCACAGCAATATAGCCTAGATGTAATAAGGGTATGAACTGTCATCACCAGGTCACAAGGTGCTAAAAACAGTTTAATCCAGGTGATGTTTTGTGGTTGAAAAAAAAACACAACAGATAATCACTAACACCTGGTGTTCCATGGTCAAACTGCAGTCCATAGTGACTCCCAGACTGTAACTTTAATTATAGCTTCAAGGGCAGAACTGCTGACATATGGTAACCAGCTGTCACTCCTTTTTATAACTGACCCAAAGGGATCCCATTCAATACTTACTTAAGTTTTTCTTTGGTTGATCTGCTTGGGTTGAGGCTTTGCCAGTTGTATACCATCTAGTAATTGACCTCTTATAGACATTGATCCACTACAGGATCTACATCAACCCTCTCAGGTGCACAATTCAGGCATAGTTGGGTATCATCTACATAGCAGTGAAACTCCAAACCACACCATCTGATGATCTCATGTACATGGCAAACAACACAGGGGCCAGAATTGGGCTCTAAGGCAAACCACAGTCAACTGCAGCCATCTCAGAGATGGAATTACCTAAGACTACCTGCTGTATTCTTCTAGATTTATTTGCCTTTCATTATTGGGGTATGTGCAATTGTGTTTTTCTGTGAAATTTGGCTCTATGGCCAATATCCTTTCCAAGGTAACCTTTGCCTCAGAGCGTTTGATCTGGGGTTCTTGTCTTTCATATTTTCTCTCTTCTCTTCTCTACTATGGGCTCCCCATGACTCAAACAAGTAAGACCCTCCTATGGTAGGCTTCCCACCCCCGGGCTGAGATACAGATATGGCACACTGATGAGTCTTAACAAGGATGAAATACTAGTCTGTTGTTCTCAGCATTTGCTGGTTGCACTATGAGGCCTTCTGGCACTTTGCAATTCTGCTTAATGTTGAACCAGTCCAATTTCCTCAATAGGGATTGTCATGTTTCCCATGATGCTTTGCATTATTGGAGTATGTGCAATTGAGGTTTTCTTTGAAATGTAGCTGCTTGGCCAATACCCTTAAAGGGTAACCCTTGCTTCAGGGCATTCAATCTGCAGTTCTTGTCTTTTGTAGTTCTTTATTGCCCAAGAATATTATGTTAGACTCTCTATCTTTTTTTTATTTTAGACATTTTCCTTAAAACTTGATTTTCCCTTACTTTTAAGTTGCAACTCAGTAACACATTTCTTTCCAGATAATACTATAAGGTATCTCTTGGCAGACATAGTCAAACAGTTTGGGCTGTAATGTGTATTGAATTGCATTTAAACAACAGACTGCTCCCCCCAAGACAATTCTCAACACATACCCTTAAATAAAATAAATATTTACTGTAGGTGTTGCTGATGACATGAAACAACTTAAGCTGCAGTATTGGATGAGAGCCAGGATATCTGTGGCTGTTTGGCTTCTGAGCCATAAGTTCATCACTTGCACCATCTTTCATGATTCATGATTTTTGAGTCATCCTGGAGACAGGTGCTGAGACTGCTGTTAGTACAGGGGTGGTATATAGACCTTCAGCACAGGATGAGGAGTTTGATAAAGCACTTAGGTATGACATCAATAGAATTGCAAATAAGGACAGGGTACTTTTAGTTGGTGACTTTAATCTGCCAGCTATGGATTGGAGCCTTCCAGGTGCAGCTTTAGCAAGGAGCAGAGCCATTCTTGACTCACTACAATGGGCCATTCTCAGGCAGCTAGTCAACAAATCCACTATGGATGGGACAATGCTAGTCCTGGAGCTTACGAACAGAGACAGCATTGCAGACATCACAGTGTGCAGTCCCATAGGGACCAGTGATTACCAAATGGTATGGTTTAACATTAAGCTGGGAGCAGAGGACACACACACAAGAATGATGTCCTTGACTATAGGAGAGTGGATTTTAAGGAAATAGGAGACTGCCTCAGAAAATTACCTAGTAGAGTAGGACTGCCAGTTGGGGTTAGAGAAACTGTGGGGAAATATACGGGTGGTCATAATTAAGACATCCAGTCCCTGTATGAAGGAAGTGAGTAAATGCAAAAGGAAAATGATAATGTTATAGTACTCTAGGAAAGTGGCCATGGTGATGAAAGAAAAAAGAGAGACATTCAGGAGGTTTAAGTAAATACTGAGGGATGAAAACAGGAAGGTGTACTAGATAAACCACAGGGAAGCAGGTAAGGCAGTGAAAGGAACAAAGGTGCAGACAGAGGAAAAGATAGCCAAAGGGGTAGCAAATGTCAATAATACTTTCTCCAGGTACATAAGTGAGAAGAAAAAAGTAAGAGGAGGGATCATGAGGATAAGGAGGTTGGCAGAGGGAGATGGTGCAGAAGAGGACCTGGAAAAAGTAGACATCCTGAATAGGTACTTCTGCTCAGTCTTCACAGTGGAGTGGTGGGGACAGACCCCCAGTGATCAGAAGGAACAGTGAGGAGGGGAGGTGAACTCAAGCCCATTTTTAGAGGAAAGAGTCCTTAACAGACTTGCAGTTCTTAAAGTGGACAAGGCTATTGGACTGGGCTGGATACACTGAGTGGTACAGAAAGAACTCAGGGAGGTGCTGGCTGCCCTGCTTATAGCCTTATTCAACATTTCATTGGAATCAGACGTGGTTCTAGAGGACTGGAACAGAGCATATGTGGTCATTCTAAATAAGTGTGGCAGCAAGGAAGATGCTCATAACTATAGGCCAGTGAGACTCACCTCAGTGGTGAGGAAATTTATGGAAATGCTGTTAATGGAAAGGCTGATAGTGGCTAGAGTATCTTGAATCCAATGGGCTGCAACAGCAAAGCCAGAATGGATTAATTGTGAGAGGTCATGCCAGGCAAATCTGATTTAGTCCTTTGACTGGGTGATCAGGCTAATAGATCAGGGAAGAGCAGTGGACATGGACCATCTGGACTTTAGCAAGTCCTTCGACACTGTGCCATACAGGACACTGATTAAGAAATTGAGCAGCCTAGGAGTGGGATCCAAAGTGGTCACTTGCATTAGAAACTGGTTACTGGATAGGTAACAGAGGGTGGTGGTTAAAAACTCTCACTCTAATGATGGGAGAGTGACCAGTGAGGTGCCACAGGGTGCAGTAATGGGAAAGGTCCTCTTCAATGTATTTATAAGTGACATTGGAGATGAACTGGAAGGGAAGATATACTTTTCTGAAGATGATAACTAATCTGTAACATGGTGGACAATAAGGAAAGGAAGGGACACATGTAGGGATCTTGGGAAACTCAAGGAGTGCTCAAGAGAATGGCAGATGGGGTTCAATGGTAAAAAGTGCTAAATCATGAACCTAGGGTATACGAACCCAAGATCTGAGTATAGGATGGGGTAATGTCAATCGCTAGGGAGGAAAGGAACCTTGAGGTCATCATATCTGATAATCTTAAAGTGGAAGGGCAATGTGACAAAGCAGTGGGTAGGGCCAGTGGGATGCTAGGATGCATAGAAAAAGGTATCCCCAGCAGGTGGATGGAGGTGGAGTTACTACTGTTATCACTCACTGGTGAGACATCACCTGGAGTCTTGTGTCCATTTCTGGAGGCTTCACCTCAGAAATGACATAGACAGGCTGGAAGCAGGTCAGAGAAGTGCAGTTAAAATACTGCAGGGCTTGCTCCAAAAGGCCCAAGAGAAGAGACTGAGGGATCTCAACATATACACCCTGGAAGACAGGAGAGTGAGCGGGGACATGCTCGATACCTACATGTATCTAACGGGGGTGAACAAGGTGCATAAGGGGAGTCTCTCTCAAATGAGGAAGGGCTCCAAAACCATAGGGCGTGCAGTGAAGCTGGGGTTGGGGGTGGGGAGGAAAGTGTAGAAGGGTTGTGAAGAAGTAATACTTTACTGAAAGAGTGGTGAATGCCTGGAATAGACATCCAGTTTAAGTGGTGTAGGAGAAAACAGTAGGGGGCTTCAAACAAGCATGGGAGAGACATTGGGGAAAATAAGAAAATGGGCAGAGAGGAGGAAGGGTCAGTGGAAATCAGCTAGTTTGTGGAGACAGACCCGGAAAGGATAATCTGGACAGACTGGGTGGGATAGGTAGTATTTTTCTGCCAACACATTCTATATTTCTGTGATGTGTTAATTGCTATCAGTTATCTTTAACTAGGACTAGAATGTCAGGGTTAGATTTCAAGCTCAATGTCCAAACATAACTAGTTTGTAATTGATCACCAGAAAGGCACTGTCTTTGCTGGCAGTTGAGGAAACGTTGCTTCTCCAGCACGTTAGAGAGCCCGCAGTAGTATTTCTCTGCTCCTTGACATTCTCATGCTAAGTGGAGAGAGAGAGAAAAAGTCCTTCTGCTTCTGTTGTCCAAGGATAAATGCATGGAAAAGTATGGTGTGTATGTGTGTGTGTGTGTGTGTGTGTGTGTGTAAGAGTGATAGCTCCAGCACACTATTTGTCTTTGAACACTGTTGACATTTCAGTCTTTTATAAAGGTTTACACATCTTCACAGGACATTTGAGCATATTCAGATATTAGTCTTACTGAGATCTAAAGAATAATAAAATGTAGTGGCATTTGGCACTTTTTCATAAACTAAACAAATTATACTAGTTCATCCTGTCAGCACTGTTTTCTTACTGAACACACATTGTAAGGAAGATGTCACTGAAATGCCATCGGTCTCAGATTTATAGCAATACATTTGATAAAACTGGTGGGTACCACATGCCAAAGATTGAAGTAATATTATCCAGCCTTGATTCCAGGAAATTATGTCTATGGAAAGTACTGTATAACTCATTACTTTCTCACAAAGGCATACAGTACCTTCAGCAGAGCCATGTCAGGATGCAATACAGTGCCTTGCATAATTTTTGAGTGTGCTGCAGTATGCAACAGATAGAGTACTGCAATTCAATGATAATTTGGCCATTACTTTCATGCAGTATTTCATGACACGTCTTTAACTGCACTACATCCTGGGTTACTCTACTGTGTGTGCTTAAACTGCTGTTTCTCATGTGGCTAATGTCTCTAATAGCCACACAGTAGGAGTAATTATTCTAAGCCCTTGTCTATATTTGCACATGAATTCTTTCAATATGATACTTTGCTAAGGCATGATAAGTAATGTTAATAATTATAATAATAATACATTTTGAGTGGAAGTTCTGATTAAATAATAATAATAATAATAATTCAATATGTTGCATCTTAGCCTAATTTTCCTACAGAATCCTGGTCAGCTGGATGGCAAAGAGCTCCCTAACCATTAAACCAATTATTTTCATGAAGGCTTTAAGCTTGTTCTGCAGGAAGTGAAATAAATAACTTTGTAATTTTATTTGAAAAGCAAATCTTAAAATATGGGGCTAATGTTGGTAACTTCTTCTGTTCTACAGTAAGAACAGTTAACCTTGTTATAATTATCCTAGCACAAATTTAAGTGTAATAGTTACAGGCTGTCATTAGCTTTGTGAGTGTTGTGCTTGTTGGTTAAATTAAAGAAACTCCAGTCAAAGCCAATCTGGCTGCTATGCATCAACTTTATATGAGAAAAAAACAAAAACTTGACTGGGCCTATAAACTTGTTTCTCCATGTACACTGGCCTGAAACATTCCTGCAGGCCATCAGCCCCCTTATGGCCAGCAGTGTGAACCTTTCTATGGGAGAAGCAAGAGCTGTGATCTTTATTTGCACTGTTGTCCAGACTAAGGACAGCAGTCATAAGTATGGACAGTAAAGCAAAGGGTCAACAGCCTACAGGGATGGATTCTGCAGGCCAGTGAACACAAACAAGCAAGACTGTAGGCCTAGTCTAGCTTTTGGTTTTCTCTCTTATCAGTATAGCAATAGCAACAGGTAGCAAGAATAGGGAAACCAAATATGTAAGCAATAATACCTGACAGGGTGGGTGGTATTGCGCTATTGGGCAGACCACCCATGGGGATAATGAGGCTCGACGCCAAAGACAGAGGGCCTTATAGCTCCCAGAAGGTCCAGTATACCCCGTACCACCCACCCTGGAGGGTATTATTGTGCTTAGAAAATAGAAAGAAACTCTCAGACACAGTTTTTTTCAGTTTTAAAATATAACAATAATTTGTTTCACTTTTTATAACATATTTATTTATTTATTTATTTATTTGCTTTTGTTAACCAGGTAAGGCACATTAGACAGCCAAGTGCCTATTTTCAGGTGCGACCCGGGAGGGTTACATAGGTAGAAGCATACATGAAATGTGAAGGAGTCCAGTTACATACAGTGAGATAACAGGCTTGACAGGGATTGGGTAGGAGGCTAACAGTAAAGTCAAATTTAACATACAAGAAAATAACAAACATAACCAGGAATGAATAGGAAGCAAAACAGCATTAGAAACAAATTAACACATGATAAATACAGCTGTGGAACATACAGGGAGAGCACAGCAGTGAGCAGCATAATACATAACTGGTACAGTTAATGCAAACAGGAGTAAGTGCCAGCAGGGGTGGGGGGCAAGGCAGGGGATACACTGTGGTGGGAGGGGTGTCTGGATGGTCAGGTGAAGGTCTTAGGGAAGGAGGGCGGAGGTAGAGCATGGTAAGAGGGTGCCCAGCACTGGCAGTCACAACCAATACTGGAGGGTAAGTGCAGTGGACCCAGCATACCAGTCGCTGAGTTTCTTGAGTTTAGAGATAAAATAGTCCCCTTTTAAGGGGGAGGGCTGGGATTTTTCCTTAACCCTTATTAAAAAAAGCTTTGTTGACATTTTTAAACCTTTATTTGTGCTTCTTTGTTTTTTTTTTATCTGTTTGTATAAAACCTGCTTTCTGGTTGCAAAACTATATAGTGGTTTAAGTCTGACAGTGTGCTATCTCTGAGACCGATACTGTGCAGGAGAGGACCAGTATTTTCTTCATTATCCATACCACAGATGGACATCCATCTGCAGTATAGAAATCTAAGAAAATGCCACTGCTCTCATCCTTGGTCACAGTGGCAGATATAACGTGCTGACAGAATTACACAGTATGCAGTTTTATTACTGGAAAGTAGGTTTGTCTGACCACTGATTTTTGATGCCCCAAAAAATGATTTATTTGTTATCTTTATGTTGGAGAAGGAAAACAGCCTATCTGCTACTTTCATGGCTAGCTTAATGAGTGGGAAAAAATCAGCTGGAGGAGTGGAGGCTGCAGTTTGAAGTGTGGTAGAAGGAAAATAATCTCTGTCCTGGAGTTTAGATATGTACAGTTTTGTTTTTTATTTAGTTTTGTTTCTAATCGTTTTTTTTTTTTTTTTATGTGGCTTGTGGAGGTCTGTACTCGGAACCAGAACAGGATGTTGGGGGAACTATGACATATACTCACCGGGAAAAGAAAAAAACTGCAAGTAATGTGGCAGAAAAAAAAAAAATTAAAAATTGTACTGTGTTCCATTACGAAAGAGAGCTTCTGGTTTTGTAGTGGTTTGACGGGAACACAGGCGAGTGCAGACTGGGGTGGATTGCAACTTCCTCTATCTTCCATTACTGAGGATAAACATGGCAGCTGCTCTGCTTTCTGTTACTGAGGAT
Source organism: Neoceratodus forsteri (assembly GCA_016271365.2). Taxonomy (NCBI): domain Eukaryota; kingdom Metazoa; phylum Chordata; order Ceratodontiformes; family Ceratodontidae; genus Neoceratodus; species Neoceratodus forsteri. The sequence goes on from CM057459.1 coordinate 883,022,127, forward strand.
AAACATGGCAGCTGCTCTGCTTGGCAATTCTGGGTACCCAATGATATTCTAAGTAATGGGGCACCCCAAATTAGCACTTGTTGTGGAGAGGGCTCTGTTGGAAAATAAATGAATCTGCGTTTGGATTTCAGGCAATCAGATTCATTTATTTTCTGAGCCCATTTTCTTATATGTTTTATATAGCCGGCTTGTCTGCCACAGCCTATCCCCTTCCCTTGCCAAAAACAGCACAAACAGGATGACTCCTATGTAGCTAGACAGCTGCCACAGCCTAACCTCTTTCACTCACAGCTGAAAACCACACAAACATGAGGACAAAGGAGGACTGACTGGTCTCCAGAGGACCCTCTTGTGCATACTATTCTTTGCTAGAGTGAGGGGGTAGACTACGACAGGCAGGCTAGCTATATAGGGTTCCAGTGGGTCCTCTTGTTTGTACAGTTTATGGTGGGGGGGTAGGCTGCGGCATGCAGGCTAGCTATATAGAGTTCCACTGACTGGACTAGCTAGCCTCCATACTGCAGCATACCCCCTATGCCCCTGGTAGAAAACAACACAAACAAGAGGACACAGAAGCACCCCTCCAGAAGAGCTGCACAAACAGAAGGACCCACTGGAGCCCTATATAGTCTGTGTGCCCCCACAAAACAAACCATTATGAGTACATTGGAAACACCAATGACTGGAGTGTGATATAGCCAGCCTGCGCTCTTCCCCCCCAAGAAAAAAATAGCACAGACATTTTTTTTTTCTGAGGTCGGCCTATATATGACTCCATTGGTTCTCCTGATTGTGCAGTTTGAGGTGGGGGGAGTAGACTGCAGCAGACAGGCTAGCAATATAGGGCTACAGTGACTGAACTAGCTAGCCTACCTGATACAGCCTACCCCTCCACCCCCAGCTGAGAACAACACAAACAGGTGGACTCCTCCACAGCAAAGCTCCACAAACAGAAGGACCCTCTGGAGACCTATATGGCCTGCTTGTGGCCCCATCCCCTTGAAAACAAACCACTAACAGGACATAGGAAGCAACAATGACTGGAGTCCCATGTAGCCAGCTTGCCCCCCAAAAAAAGTAGCTTTGCAACAAGTAGTATGTGTTGAATTGTGTTTGCTGCATGTTGTTGGATTGCTGATTTTCTGCCACTCACACTCATTTGGCTGACAGTGTTTCAGGTGCAGATGCTTGGGAGCAGGATCTCCCTCTTGAGTGGTTCTTTGTGAGCTTCTGTGGCAGTTTTGAAGGTCTGATTACCATCTCCTGGCTCCTTCAGATAGAAACACTCAGGGGAGGAAGGGGATTGGAGGCTCCAAGTGTTGGGGAAGTTGAAGGACACCAGCAGATAGAGAGAGAGAGAGAGAGAGATAGAAGCACCTGACTGGACGGCTGCAGAAGGGGGTAGAGAACAGAAGCACTGAGAAGTAAAAGAAGTAGAGGCAGGAAGCAGACCAACAGCAAGAGAGAGAGACAGAGGATGTACCCAAGTGAAGATCTGCAGAGGGGACAGAGAGCAGATGCACCAAGAGGAAGAGATGTGTGGGGGTTGGGAACTGACCGAAAATGAGAGCGAGAGAGAGAGAGAGAGAGAGAGAGACCAGTAAGAAAGCTGAAGAGGACACAGGGAACAGACACACTGATTCACACTGATGAACTTCAACTCCTACACTGGAAGGAGTGCAAAGCACATGTACTGCTATGCATTCAGTATACAATCATGCCCTCAGGCTCTCCCCCCCTCCTCTTTTCACTGTATATCATCATATCTCTTGCTATCCAGTCATGAAAAGCCATAAACATGCCTCATTTGTAATAGATATATACAAAAATGTAGCTAACAGTCAAGACTAATTGCTCTCTGAAACTGTTTTTATGTTTGCTTGCACGCATGCTCAGGAAATATGTTGTGGCAGCTTGCAGGAGAAGCAGGTTGTGGAGGTGTGGCCGTGTTGTGGCCAATGTTGCCACTGCTTTTTGTGGCTTGTCTGTGTGTCACCAAATAACTACCATGCTGGCTATGACAGTAGGTTGCAAGTGTGCCACCAACTTGAAAGAATTTCTCTGCTGCAATCAGGGAGTGCCTTGTCATTACAGCATCAGCCTCTTGCTCCGTTCTGAATAGTTTGCATGCAGATGAGAAACTGACACTGCAATGCCAGGGCAGGCCCTGTTTGTTGATGCAAACAATATCTTTTGTGGCATGATGTTTTATTTTTTTCTGATGTGCACTTTTGTGTGTAACCTGCCTGCATGCCCCCTGTATGACTGGAGTCCCTCCCCAGGCTGCAGGCTCAGTATTTTGCTTTTTTAAATTGGTGCTGTTTTGGACTGTTGACCACATGGGTGCAGTAGGCAACACCGCCCCTCCAATCATTGGTGGTCAATGGAGGCATTTTTCAAAATTAGCAGCAATCTCCATCTGCACATGTGCCACCAGTCAGAGCTGAAGGTGGGCATCGAGGATCAGTGAGGTGAGTAGGCCTTCGTTCACAGTGTGAGTGGGTGTCTGGAACATGCAGACACAGGCACAGCACAGTGGCAAAGTGCGATCCACTGTCCAGCAGCAGCACAGAGGAGCAGCAGACCAGCAGCAGCGGTTGTGAATGGTGATTCATCTGGGGTTAGCAGGAGAAGAAGCCAGGAGGAGTTGGGACCAGGATGGAGGACTAAAGGCAGTGCACAGCATTGCAGCAGGTCACTTCCCTGTTCCCCCAAGAAGCAGTAGCCAGAACAGGCCACCCACAGACACAGACCCTGGGAGAGAGAGGAGAAGAGACAGAGCCAGCGGTGGTTTGCAGAGAGGCAGGCTAGTTGAGCAGCAGAGCCAGGAGAGGCCTGAAAGTCTGACTTGGGCTGCAGCAGGCAGTGTAGGGCAGAGGGCAGCAGGGCACTGAGGTGATGGTCACAAAGAAGCTGAACAGGGAGCCATTCAAGCCAGGCCAATGGTAGAACAGCCTAGGTAGGGAAGGAAAAGGTCTTTGGGGAGTGTGTGTGTGGGGGCCGTGGTGTGGGAGGGAGCGACCGAGACTGGTGGAGCAAGATAGAGAGCTCACCAGGGAAGGGTAGCAGCAGGCTAGACCACCAGGCTCCAGGTCCAGCACCATAATCTTCTACACAGTTGGCAGACAGTACCACACCTTCAAGCCCAGGCAGCAACTTAATTAAAAAGAAGTAGCACCACACCAGGCCCAGCACCCACCAGCAGCCAGGCAGAGCAGGCCTGGAGGAGAACAGAGTTAGTCCAGGGAGAGGAGTAGCAGCACGTCTTGTATAGGCTAGACAGAGGGCCAGAGGTAAGTTCAGGTAGCAGGCCTAGCTAGGGAGACTGATGGTGTCTGGTCTGAGACAGTCAGAGGGAGGTACCAGAGCAGATTAGAAGAGAAGAAAGGAGGTCACCAGGTCAGAGGCAGAACAGAGGAGAAAGATTCCCCTTTACTCATCATCTCAAGCAAACCACCAAGAATCAGACAAGGCCAGTCAGGCACAGGCAGCATCCCTTACCATCAGGTCAGCAGCACAGGCACATCAGCACTGTTTCCAGTGGAGAAGAAGACCAGAAGAACCCAGACCAGTAGTGAGTGAGTGACAGCACATTGACGGGTGGTGGTAAGTGTGAAGGCATATTCTCCCCACCCCAATCAAGACAGCCATCCTGAAAGTCCCAGCACTAGCCAGGTAAGGTGCCAGTGGCACACTGGGGATGGGAAGGGATCATCATTAGGGAATGCATCAGGTGGCGTGGGATCAGGGTGGGAAGTGGGAGTCTGGTATGTCCCTATCTAACACTCCAAGAAATCTGCACTCAGTAAAAGAAAGCTGCAGTCATGGCTGGCAACTTTCTTTTACTGAGTGGTGATTTCTTGGAGTGGTTGTAAGTGTTTGGGCTATCTGCCTACTGTCAGCACTAACCTCCATAGTAGTAGCATGGCTCCATCTGGGACATGCAATGTTTCTATCTATGCTGCCTATGTAGGAGGCATAGAAAGGTATGAGAAGGAGTTGCTGAGCAATCAACCACACATATTTTGGTACTGTTTCTGGAAAATAAACCCAATTCCCAATTATATGTGTGTGTGTGTGTGTATGTATATATATATATATATATATATAAATGTATATGCATGTGTGTATGTATATATGTGTATGTATGTATGTATGTGTTACCTTTTCAGAATATTTTTGGCACTTTTTTATTTACCTTTATCATCATGACCCTATGTGAACAAACTTGGGTATATACTGTAACTTAAATGGAAGTGAATATTCAGGTAAAGGAATAGAATTAAACTGCATGATACGCATCTGTGTGGCACTAAGCAATCTTGTATGTGGCCCATGATGGAGGCAGCAGTAAGTTATTAACAGCCTGTAACAAATGACTCCCAGCAGCTTGTTTCCACCACTAACTGTCTGAAGGCAGTGTCCTTAAAGCAGCAGTGTGTGAATGTGCTGAAAAATGTCACCCAGGCTGTGCCTTTTTATTCTGTTTTAGATTACCTCCCCTTATCTACTGACTTGCATGAACTTGCATTATTAGTACTTTTTTCAAAATCTGAAAAGGAGAGTTGTTTTTTTTAATGATTCTAACCAGGTTTTCATCAGTATTCTCAGCTGTTTTCGTACATCGGTTGTTTAAAATCTCTTCTGTTGTGACTAAAATGGAACTATAATGCAGCAGACAGAGCTCCCTGACCTTATTGGACATTAGGTGTTCAAAAATCGCTGCAAATACTGGTGCAAGCCTAGTTGTCTGAGCCATCTTTAAAGGAGCTGGCAGGTGGTCGAAAATGCCTTCTCATGTCACATACCTATAATGACCACAAATCAGAGTTATTCTTCATGTTAATCAGCAAAGGAGCACTTTATTATTTCAATTGTGAAAAAAGTAGTAAAGTAATCAGAGTCAAAATAGAGAAAGAGAGTATCATACAAGTTAAGAGATAAGGGTCAATCTGAACTAGTATTAAAAAGTATAGGGCTAGGTTTAGAACTTTTTCTGCATTCTTGCACTGCTGCTTTAAACCAGAACTGATGCATTGGCATCCTTACTTGGAAGGGGAACAAAAAACGAAAGCTCCTGTTTGACCAGCCAGCAGTATGCCAGTGCCAGTCAGGACATGACAGGATGATTTTTTCATAATTATTTCCTTTCATTAAAGACTCATCTTTGCTCAAGTCAGACAGAGGGTAGGGTAGTCATAAGAAAAAGTCTTATTATGCAAAAGTTAATGGTAAGAATACGCAGGACATGATGAGAACTTTTGTGTAACTGTGCTTGCACTGGAATGTAAGGAGAGGGGGAGCCTGTAAAAGTTATAGTTACACTCTGATTTCTAAACAAACAAAGGATAATGTATGGGCCACCATACACAATAAAGCTGTGTCTGCATTGAGAGGTTTTTATGGCAACCTCTAGAAACTGCTTGCGAATACTCAAGAGGTTCACTGGTTGCTATAGAAAACTCGAGATGAAGACACAGGCTTGTATGTGCATGCTTATACTTTATGTTTTATAGTGTAAGATCATGATCCATGCCTATTTCGGACACTCTGCTTCTTTTCAGAGAACTATGGGTTGTGGAGGTGGCACTTGAGTGTTGATGGTGGCCACAAATTATTGAATTAATGTGTTGCAGGCAGCTTTTTCTGTTAAGTTCAAGTTTACAAAAAAAAGCTTCTAGCTTGACTGGATATCATCTGTGTGATAACATTCACGGTCATTGTTGTTGGTCGTTACGCTGGAGTAGTGACATTACTACTGCAGCACAACATAATGATGTCACTACTGAAGCACAACAAGCAGATTCCAGGCTTGGAGGTCCATACATAAAAGCGTTCCATACACTATAGTAAGCTATATGTGGCTACAGCTTCTTTACTACTGCTGCACTACACAAAAATGTTGTATTTCTGTTGTGCCTCGCATTGGCGAGGCTTCAGGATTCAGTTTCTTTTTAACAGCTCATTGATGCAATTAATTTGTAAGTACTGTATCAGTGGAGCTACTTAAAAAAAAAAACTCACCCATGTAGGACAAAAATATGAACTGAGTGTACTGTAGAAAAGGAGCTTTAGTCACACATAACTTACTGTTGAGATTATAATTTTGAACTAAAGTGCATTTTGTAAGTTTGTAGAACCATATGTGGACGATGTACAGTACTGAACTTCCAAGTTGTTGTTTTCTCCTTCATGCAGTTCCAGTGGGCCTCTGCCTACCTGGCCAACTTAACCCCATGGTGTGTGATGAGCACTAGCAGACAGTCATGGTTGGACTAAGCTATGGGGGGTTGCCTGCCTGGAACATTAATAAATCTTTTAAAAATCAAGAGGGGAGGGCACAGGGTGATAGACTCATCAGCATTCCATTCCACAGATAACCTAGCCCTATATTTGTTTGAGTATCTGTTAATATGTCCACCAGATGGCTGGAGCCACTTATTGCTGTACATAGCTGTATAAGAGTGGTTTTGCACACATTCAGCTTTTGCAAGAACATCAACATTGAGCTGTGCTGGCTCCAGCTGAGGGCAAGTGAAACCACTCTGATACATCAATGGGTGGCTCTGCAGGACATATTAGTATTTTATTAATCAAGCATGATCAATAATATTTTAAAAAAATACGGTTCCTTTAAAGTGCCCATTTACAAGGCATCTGTGCAAGAGATGCTCTTTACAGAATAAGAGTGTCTCATGTACATAAGAAAGGGATGCTCCGATTGGTTGGGAGCTCTCCTTTGATTTATAATGCATCTTGCATTTAAGCAATAAGCCACGAGGGGGTGTGGGTTATCGGGGGATTTACCACGGCTGGCGCGCCTCGTGGGTAAATCCTCGCCAGCCATGGTAAATCACCTGATAACTCACATCCCCCGAGTGGCTTATTGCGATTATACAAGGGATTGGAAGCAAAAGATTAAAAAAAAAAAAAGAGCAATAAAATAGTTTATATTTAAAATGTGTTTTTCTTGGCTCTTTAGCATGGTAACCTTCCTGTGTTAGTTAAATAGTCTGTTATTGCGATCTAAAATGGGTGTCATCCATTAGTAATCTCGCAACAGAGAGATACACAGAGAGAGATATATTTCATTTTTAAGTCTCCGGTCTTTTTTTTTGTTTTAGGTTATGAGTGAATGTAAACACGATGTGAACGTTTATAGACTTTGTAGATGGTTGCGAAAGAGGGAGCTGTAATGGAGAGCAAGGGAGAGGTCAGGCGGGTGCAGGTTAAGGAGAGAGAGAGAGAGACTGTGAAGTTTCATTTTTGTTCATCGAGGGAGAGAGAGAGAAAGAGCAGTGTGAAAATCAAATGTTAGTTGCTGCTCATGTAGAGAAAGAGAGGAGGCAAGGTTTCAGGTTTTTTTTTTTTACAGTTTGTGTGTCTCAGATTTCGGAACATGCTGCTTGCAGGTGTCGGGTTGCAATACACAGACAGTGTGATGTGTTCAGCGCTGCGACTGGGCAGAGTGAGGCGTCAGAGATCGAGTTTTTTTGTTGAGTTTCTGGGTATGCAGTGAAAATGGTGCTGAGGGGAATTTATTAGAGGAATTTTTTCTGGCTGTTTCATTTTTTTTAATGAATTATGGGAGAAAACAGGTTGCACAAGTAGAGGGCTAGTTAGTACACCAATGTTTATCGAGCAAATGAAGATGGCGGCTCAGAATGATTTTTTAATTTTTTTTGTTGTTATTGAGATGCGGCTGGCTGGCACCTTTTGCGGTGATTATAGGTAGATAATCAATGGAGGTAAGGTGCCAGCCTGCCTATCGGATTGGTCAGCATCCGAGGTCCATTGTATAATTACATATAAGGCACATACTTATGTCCAAAAAAAGATAATGTGTGTATGGGTGTTGGGTTTAGGTCCAGCACTGCATTTCTGGTGCTCAGCCAGGGGGACATGTGAGCATTTTAGTGGGTAGAGTTAAGAACTCTCCCTATGTTAGAAGCATACTTTATGACTGTGGCTCGTGAACTTGAGGGGGGCCATGGAGAGTCTTACTTTTAAACATGGCTCCCCACGGCCATTGCCCACACTATTCCATTGTAAGTCACTCTCACTGATGTCATGACCTTATGTCACAGCTACTGGTGCAGACTCCAAGAAAGCCCACTAGAATGTAATGTCAGCACTGTCAGTCCCCTCAGTTCAATGTCTACTGCCACTTTTAAAATATGAAGGCATGTTCCTAAATTAAATCATCTGTCTAATTTAAAGAGTTTTCTTGAAGAATTTGTATTTCATTGTAATGGTACCCATAACTTGCAGATCCTGACACCAAGATCTACAACAGGGTAGATACTTCAGAAGGGGTACAGAAAATGAAGAGGAACCTGAAGAAACTTGAAAGATGGTTGGAGGTGTGGCAACTGAGGTTTAATGCAAAAAAGTGCAAGATAATGTACCTGGCTAGAGGGAACCCTGAGGAAAGCTACAGGATGGGGGGGGGGACTGACCCTCACCAAAGAGGAAAGGGACCTAGGGGTTATATCTGATGACATTAAGGTATCAAGGCAGTGCAAAAAGCTTGCAGTGGAGGCCAGTTGTATGCTGGGATGCATAGGCAGAGGTAGTACTAGCAGGAGATGGGAGGTGGTGATGCCATTGTATACAACATTGGTAAGGCCTCACCTGGATTACTGTGCAGAGTACTGGAGATCACACATCTGTAAGGAAATAGACAAGGTAGAGGGCTGAGGCAATCCAGAGAAGGGCGACAAAGATGGTGAATACAATACAAGGAGAGACTATGACCTCAATATGTGCCCACGATATCAATACGTTACTTCTGATACTGTGGTATACTGTAAAATCAGTATATTGTGGCATGATCCCTAATAAAAGGCATAAGAGGGTAACATTTTTCAGAAAAAATAAACATGTTCAAGTGTGAGGGGTTATGATATGAGGCTAGAGGCTAATGCAAGGAAGTATTTCTTCATAGAAAGCCAGAAAACTCTTTCACTTTTTCAAACTCTTGTTTGTGCTGTGAAAGCACTGTGGATGTATGCCACAGCCTCTCACAGGAGTTGGGGGGACAGAAACTGTAGGGAAATTTAAGAATGCATGGTATAGGTACAAGGTCAGGGACAGGCCTGGATTAACACGTATGCAGATGACGCCATAGCGTAGGGCCCCGAGATTCAGGGAGGGCCCCCCAGTCTGCACTCTGCAGTGTCACTTTTTTATGTCCCACTCGTCCCTAAAAAAAAAATCTTTTGTTTTACCTTTCTTCCACCACCTCCCAGTAGATGCCATTGTTGAGGCTGGCTGCAGTCGGCACTTTTTGTAACCCCCCCGTTGCACCCCCCCGTCACCCTCTGTGCTGCCCGCGGACACTCAGCAAGCGACTGGAGCCTCTGTTGCTCAGCTCCCTCTGCCCAGTGACAGAAGTATAGAATGAGTGCCCACTGCCCAATCACCGTCCAACTTGTGGAGCAAGGAGGTGTGGCCAAGTGTGAGGAGCCCTAGTGGGAAATTATGAGGAAACTTGTGGCGACAGTGACTAGTGCATTTTTTGGGAGTGACGGGAGTCAAGTGAGTCATCGGTTGGTCAGTCATCGGACGGAGAGTAGCAGTTAGAGCCGGGGCAAGTCGAGGGGCTGCCGCTGCAGTGTGGTCGCTGGCCATCTGATCACAGACTGTGATCATCTGTGGCTGTGTGCGGTGCTTTACTGTGCAGTCGATTGATTGAGAGACAAGGAAGGACTCATCTGAGGAGCCAAGAGGAGTCCTGTCGTCGCGCTGGTGAGAGGCAGAGCAGAGGCATATCTTCGAATCACAGGTAGGTGAAATTGGTCCTGTTGGAGGTGTACTGGATGACAGGAAATTCAGAAATGCTTGTTATGAGGTCAGATATGGGTGGTGGCAATGAACACCTGGAATGTTTACCACAGGGGTCAGTTGTGGGAGAGGGTGCCACCAGATACCAAGAAGACTTGACATGGGGTTGGTCATGGGAGAGGTACCACTGGATGCCAGGGTGCTTGGCATGAAGTCAGGTATGATTGGGAATGCCACTGCACTCCATACACTGTTTGCTATTAAAAGTATGACTTGACAGTGTTAGCCTTCAAAAGAAAGTACAGTGTATGTAAGCAATAACCTATGAAAGGGTATGCATTGCTAGAGAACTAATGCAAGACCCAGGTGAACTGTAAAAAGGCAAGAGGCCAATGGCTGAAGGCTCTTTAATGCACCTGGGAAGTGCAGTAATTCTCAAGAAATGCAAGTCCTGACGTGTGTTACTGTACTTTTAAAATAGAAAAAGTTTTTCTTGATGGAAAAATATGTTTCATTTTCCCATAGTCAGGCTGTTGCTTGGTACATTATGTTAGGTTGGTGACAAATTGCATTTACTGGGAATTAATGAATGGCCACATGATGTGCTTAAACCACTGAAGTTGCTATGATTGTGTAGAATTCTGAAATCCTGTTTTTAAACTACTTTTTTTAAAAAAAGGAAGTTAACTGCAAAAAAACTACATTAAAGCATCACTTAGGATTGCTTGTGAATCTGCAGCATGGTGTTTCTCGAGGTTTGAACAATCGTGTAACACAGCATTGCCATTGCCCTTCTTTTGACACCCTCTCTCCAACCATTGGTTAGTGAGTATTGCTGTGTGCCTAAAAAGACAGTGCCAAAGTTGTGAGTTCTGCCTCGTGTGATCATTCAAACCTTTAGAACACCACCAATTTCTTTACATTTTAAGGAACAGTATAAATCATTCCTTTCAGTTGGGGTTTGTGTGGTTTCTCTTTTGGTGCCCGTCTGACCACCATCCTTCTTTAGAAGGTGGTCACCTTTGGGTATGTCTAGATGCACCTTTAACAAGTACAATCAGTTTATGTGCTATGTGCTAGCAGTCAGCTTATGTGCCTTCACCTCTTTATTGCACAGGAGGCTGGTTAAAACACTGGAGGACCTGGAAGTGGGGAACAGACTCACCAGATGGACAGAGAAGTGGCTGGGGAGCTGGACTCATAACACATAAACTGATAGTCCCCTGTCCATTGCCTTTGTAACCCAATCAAAAAAGTTGATATATTTACCTACTGTACCTTAGAAATGTACTTCCCCCAGGACCCCAAAGTTAATCACTGAAAAGAAAGATATTGTTTTAGTCTAAAATATAACCAGGTTAACAGAAATCAGAGATGTGATTGCTTTAAATGACAAAGTGTAAAATTACAAATATGTTACCTCATTGATGGCTCTCTTTGGACAAGCGATAATGCACTGGCAAAATACTCACAAAATGTCCCATAATAATTAGTTCATGTAAACTTTTTGGGATTTTTTTGTTTTTTCCAAGCCAGGCTTGTCACTGTAGTAGTAGCACTCTAGTGCTCCCAGTTCTGCCAGTTTTCTGGCACTTCTGAAACACTGCTCAATATGTCCATGAAGACATGATATAATACAGGTAAAAAAAAAACAACAAAAAAAAAATGATCGCTCATTCTTGCTGGCAGCCAGCCAACAGCCTGGCTTTCTTGGTATCTCTCAAAAGAACAAAAAGGAAAAAAATCTATAATGACAGAAGCCTACTAATGTCAAACTAAAATAAAAAGCATCAATCATGAACGTGGAGGAACTATTTTATGTAAAATTCAGACACAAATGGTATTTTTTTATTATTTTACTAGATTAATTTAAATTGTAACATTTATATAAAATAGGTTATCCCATTTTATAAGTGCAATAAGACACTCCGGTGGTGTGCATTAGGCATTTCTAATGCACGGCCAGTGGATGAAGTCACTCAGCCTGCAGTCTTGCACCTCACTATGTCCCTGGCCAGGCATTGGCAATATCTAATGCACATCTCCTCATGTGTTATTGCTTAGTTACAGTCTGCAGGCTTGAGTTTCAAAGAGCCCTCCCTTATATCACTGCAGTTTGCAGTGATCTAGGGCTACAGCAAACTGTGAGTCTGAAAGGGACCCTGTGCCATATTTTGTAAAAATGGGGGTCTCTGAACCACAGACCCAGGAGTTGCTGCAGCCGCAGTGTTGCACCAAACATGGCTCACCTGCAAGGTTTGACAGATTCGTCACCCCCTGGCACAACCCGAGAGAGACCACGAAGGTGGGGGGGGGGAATGCTGGTAAGGAGGGGAATGGGGGAGAAGAAGCATGGAGGTGCCCTAGGGGGCAATGGGGGCACAGCAGCAATGTCAGGGTGCTGGGGTGGCACCCAGTGAGGGCACCATGCGCAGGTCCAGTGAGCCAATCGACTGGGGTAGAGGAGGTTGGCAAGGATGGACCATGAACTGGCCCCAGCTGAACACAGCCCTGACACCTGCCTCATAGGTCCACCAGACCCCAACACTGTGATTGGGCAGCAGCCTGTCTCAACGTGGGGGCCTCAGTACCATGGGCTTTTTGGGGTGCCCGGGGAACATTCCCTTCCACCACCTGCACCCTGCAACCTGTGACCACTCCTGTTCACTGATAGTGTTGGGAACTGGTGCACCTATGGGCAGGAGCCTGGGCTCTGTGCATGTGGGGCCAGGTCATGGTCCATCCCTGCCAACCCCCTCTATCCTGGCCAATTGGCTTCCTGGACCAGTGTTTAGCACCTCTGCTGGGTGCCAACTCAGCAACCTGGCATTGCTGCTGTGCCCCACTCACTCCCTAGGGCACCCCCATGCTCCTTCTGCCCCATGCCTGTCCTTGCAGAACCTCCCATTCACTACCCAGCTGTGGCACACGTCCTTTAGACCACCTTCTGGGTGGTCTAAAGTCAACCCCTGTTGTGACCACAGCAGGGGCTTCAGGGAATAACAAAAAGGGATGGTGCAGCCCCAACTTGAAGCAACCATACACTGCAACCTGGCACACGTGCACTTCTGTTGCAAGGGTTGCACAAGGTGGCTATGGTGTACAGCATCCCGATTTGGACACAGCTAGCATTTGAAATTAGGATAGCCACAAACTTTGATGCAAAGATGCCACTTGTGTCACACCCATTTAGCTAAGAACCTTGTGTCAAATTTTCTGTTTAAGAAAATTGAGCCTGCATCTTACAGTGTCATTAAATGATTTTACACTGGAAGCTAGTATTTAAGGGTCATTCACTAAGATCTTATCAGTACAAATACTGAGCAAAACTGTGTGTGTGTGTGTGTGTGTGTGTGTGTGTGTGTGTGTGTGTGATGGGAGCTGATGAAACAGGGTTAATCTGTAGTTGCAACTGATAGACCTTATTTACTGTGTGTCTATAGTAGGGGACCAGGGATGCTCCTGAGGCATTCATGATTCTCCCCCACCAGCCTTACAGGCCTTGTGATCAAGCCCAGCTGGTTCATGTACAGTAGCAATGTGGGCAACAGATGGAATTCTGCAGGAATGTCACTGATGTAGCCGTGATATGTTTTGTGGCATTCCATAAACCCCAGACAAAAGGCTGTCAGTGGCAGGAGGATGCTGCCTTTACATCAAAGAGAGATGCTACCATCAGCACCTCCCCAGTGTAGAATCATTTGTGGCCAAAAGAACACTTACTTACAGTGCTGTCTCTACTTGTAGCCTCTCTGTAACAGGCTTAGGGGCAAGGGTCCAGTGCCTGGGCATTGTTTTTTTTTTTATAAAACTTGACCTCCTCCTGTGGTGTTATGGAACTCACATTGTGAACTGTCATATTCGATGATCATTTGCTGCCCTGGAGCAAGGGATCCACTATTCATCTGGACAAAGTTTCCTATTGGAAGCACAGTACCTGGCAGAGCCTTGCCACCTGCCCATTTCTACCCCTTTGGGGGTGCTTCACACAGGCATAGTGGAGTGGGTGGAGACAGTGAATACTAGTATTAGGCTAGACCGGCATACCACAAAGTTTTCTTTTATGGTGGTCCTTCCTCTCTGAAACATTTCAGAATGTCTAACCACTGAACCCACACTGTGGGCATTAGTTACCTTGAAATAAAGTAATTTGCTGGACCCCTTAACAGAACAGAATTGCAAAACGTAATCAGTGCTGTAAAAGGATGAAAAATGACCCTGCTGCACTGTGATACTGTTTTCCCAGCAGTGGATCAGGAGCTGTTCGCAGTTTGTTTTTGTGAGATGGCAGGGCGTGACCTTTCCCCTTCCCTGCTTGCTGCTGACAGTGTGTGAAGAAGTTGCCCTGACCTGCCCTGACATGTTCACAGTCAGTACTCCCTAACGCAGGTGAACATATGAATATACGAAATTTGCCAGCAGATAAAGGCCTAGAGGTCTATCAAGTCTGCTCGAATGTGCAGCTAGCACCCCTTATTCTGCAGCTGCCCCTCCCTTCCACCCTTCCCCTTCATTAGCCCTCCCCCTTGTCCTGTTCCATCCTCGTTTGAAGCAGTCCACTGTTCTACTGCATACCACTTCAGCAGGTAGCATTCCCACCCAGCCACCACCTATCTGTAAAAAAGTGTCTCCTCATCTCCCTCCTGAACCTTCCTCACTCCAGTCTCATGTCATGGCCCCTGGTAGCCCTCCCTCCTGTACTTTGAACAGCCCTCTGTACCCGTCTTGTTTATTCCTTTCATGTATTTAAAGGTTTCAATTATGTCACCCTGTCTCTCCTCTCCTCCAGTGAGTACATGTTCAACTCCTTCAACCTCCTCTCATATGATAAGTACCCCAGCCTTGATCATCTTTGTCACTCTGCTGCACCCCTTCCAGTAACTTAATGTTCCTCTTCAGATACAGACGCCAGTACTGCACGCAGTAGTCCAGGTGTGGTCTACCTAATGACCTATACAGTGGCAGAATCACCTCCTCCCTTCTCGAGGATGTACCCCTTGCAATACAACCCAGCATTTTGTTGGTCTTTGCAGCTGCCTTCCTACATTGTGCTGAGTTGTTCATTGACCCTGTAATGAGCACACCCAGATCCTTTTCCTCCTCTGTCTGCGCTAGCTGCACTTCCCCTAGCTGGTAACTCCTCCTTGGGTTCTTCATCCCAAAATGCAGCACCTTGCACTTTTTGGCATTAAAGCCCAGTTGTCAGGTGTCTGACCAGATTTCAAGCTTTGCCAGATCATCCTGTAACCCCTGCCATCCCCCTAGGTCATCCACCACTGCGCCTACCTTGGTATCATCAGCAAATAGACTGATCTTGCTCTTGATGTCCCATGATATGTCTGCAATGAATATCCCAAACAACACTGGTCCCAACACAGATCCCTGTGGAACACTGGTCATCACTGCCCTTGGGTGTGAGAGCTCCCCACCCACCACCACCACCCTCTGTTGCCTTCCCTGCAGCCAGTTTCCTACCCATCTCACCAGTTTTGCACCTGCCCCTGTGCCTACTAGCTTCCTTCCCAGCCTTCCATGTGGCACTGAGTCGAATGCCTTACTGAAGTCCAGATATAGGACATCCACTGCATGGCCCCTGTCCAGTTGCCTAGTTACCTAGTCATAGAACTCGACCCAGGTTGGTTTGGCAGGATCTAGCACGTATGAAGCCATGCTGTCTGCTGTCCTGTAGTCCTTTGGCCTCTAGGAGGGCCACCAGCCTCTCCTTCAGGATAGTCTCCATTAGCTTACCCATGATGGATGTGAGGCTCACTGGTCAGTAGTTTCCCGGTTCATCCTTGGGGCCACAATTGTGGAAGGGCACCACATGAGCCATCCTCCAGTCCTGAGGTACACACCCCGAATGTAGTGAGGAATTAAATAGGTCTGCCAAAGGTCCTGCAAGGACCTCTTCCAGCTCCTTCAGTACCCTGGGGTGTATACCATCTGGGCCTGGCACCTTGTCCACCCTCAGTGCCTTCAAACCCTCTCGAACTCTGCTCTCCATGATTTCCCCATCTGTCACCACTTCCCCCCCTGCTTATGCCATTTCTCCACCTTGGGTGTCACCCCCTTCTCTTTAGTAAATACTAAGCAGAAGTTCTCATTTAGTGCTTCCACTGTATCGCACCCTGCTTCCTAGTTTACATTTAACAGTTTGGCTTCTCAGCCACAACATCTACTTTTTTATTGCATGCTTGTTCTTGGACATATGTTACACAATGTTTTTTTGCTTTACTGTAGAATTTTCAATATTTTCACTCCAGATTATCAACATTGCCATTTTTACCACACCTTCTTATGAGTAGTACAGCTGTCATTTTTCACATCTCACCCAAAACGTTTTTCCGCCCATGTAACGCACAATGGAGCAGTCGGTGTGTGAAATCAATGTAAAGGGACAAATTAAGAAAATCACAGTGATGCTATTCATGAGCTGAGGTCTTAAAATGGCTATGTTGAACATTTGATGACAAAAGTCCATAAACTGACTGCGTTATGAGTGAGCATTGCGCAGTTTCCACGCACCCATGTAAGTTCATGACTTTGTAATATTTTCAATCCAGATTTTCACCAGTGGTATTTTCCACACTTCCTTATAAACAGTACAGCTGTCATTTTTCACAACATGGTCGAAATGTGTTTTCAGCGCAGAGATGCGTGGTCGCTGTGGGAAATCATTGTTCGGGACAGATAAAGAAAATCACAGTGACACTGTTCATGATTGGAGGTCCCAAAATGCCTGTGTTGACAATCTGCTGTAAATAAATCCCCAAACTAATTACATTACAGGGTGAGTTGCACAGTTTCTATGCACGCTTATGACTTCACCATTTTTTTAAATATTTTTACTGCACATTTGCAAAATTGCCATTTTTTACACCTCCCCATGAACAGTACAGCTGTCATTTTTTACATCCTCTTCATAATGTTTTTACACCTGTGGTGCTAAATGCCTTAGTCACTGTGCATAAGCAGCTTTCAGTTAACAAACTGATATTGCCACTGTTAATGAGGTAGGATCACAAAAAAAAACATGTTGAAAATTTGGAGTGAAAATACCAACGAATGCCTGAGGTATTATGGTTTCCCACCATAACGCCCAACCCTGTAGAGAATGACAGGCATCAGAGATGTGACTTGCGATTCTTGCCTGTAATGCTCATACCATTCCACACCCTGCAGCCAGTGACAGGCACCGAGGCATGCCTTGGACTCTTCGGCCCCAAAGTTCACCCTATTCTCCTATACTGCACCCATCTCACCATATTTTCTGATGGAATGGAGTGCGCATAAGGACCAAAGACTCCAAGGCACATCATGACACTTGTCAGTGTCTGCAGGGTAGGGTGTGGTGAAATGGCATGGTCGTTATGCCTGACGACCCAAAGGCACACCCCAATGCCTGCCACTATCTGCAGGGTGGTGGTGGGGTTGGCTTCAGTTCAATACTTCACTGCCATTCCTATTATGCAGGTCTGTAACTTCTACACTACCAATGCCAATGCCAGCAAACAAACATCAGAGTATTACTTAGTTTCCCTTACAATAATTTATTGTTTCTCACCATTTTTGTGTGCAGGCTGGTTCTCAAGCAACATGTCTGTGCGAAAATATATTAGTGGTGCTGAAAAGAGGAAACTCCAACAGCTACGGGATGAGGCAAACCAAGCTATTGTGGATAGAACACCAAAGCTGGAAACTTTCTTTAGGAATGCACCAGTGAGGATAGCGAGTAATAAAGACAACTCAGCTGCACACTGTGAGCAACTATGTATCCCTTCTTTGGACACAGAGTGGGTATCTTCTTTAGGACCTGATTCACAGCAGCCATCTCCTGCTACCTCTGGTATCATTCACCAGGTCTCCATGCCTCCACAGGCTGCCACACAGGTCAATTCTGGTTCCGGATGTTCTGTGGTGTCAAATTCTGCCACCTCTGGTATCATTCACCAGGTCTCAATGCCTCCACAGGCTGACACACAGGTCAATTCTGGTTCCAGATGTACTGCAGCGCCAAGTCCTGCCACCTCTGGTATCGTTCATCAGGTCTTCATGCCTTCACAGGCTGCCACATGGGTCAATTCTGGTTCTGCATGTACTGCGGCACCAAGTCCTGCCACCTCTGGTATCGTTCATCAGGTCTTCATGCCTTCACAGGCTGCCACACAGGTCAATTCTGGGTCTGCATGTACTGCGGCACCAAGTCCTGCCACCTCTGGTATCGTTCATTAGGTCTTCATGCCTTCATAGGCTGCCACACAGGTCAATTCTGGTTCCACTTGTACTGCGGCACCAAGTCCTGCCACCTCTGGTATCGTTCATCAGGTCTTCATGCCTTCACAGGCTGCCACACAGGTCAATTCTGGTTCCACTTGTACTGTGGCACCAAGTCCTGCCACCTCTGGTATCATTCATCAGGTCTTCATGCCTTCACAGGCTGCCACACAGGTCAATTCTGGTTCTGCATGTACTGCGGCGCCAAGTCCTGCCACCTCTGGTATCATTCATCAGGTCTTCATGCCTACACAGGCTGCCACACAGGTCAATTCTGGTTCCACATGCACTGTGGTGCCAAGTCCTGCCACCTCTGGTATTGTTCATCAGGTCTTCCCACCTTCCGACACCACAATCCGCACAGGGGTTGTATATAGACCCCCTTCTCAGGGGGAGGAAATGGACAAGGAAATGATAGAAAGAATACTTAGAATGGCAGAAAAAGGGGAGATATTGCTGATGGGTGATCTGAATATGCCAGATGTTAACTAGAATGCAGTTGCAGCAGCCACTTCAAAGAGTGGGCTTATTCTAGATGCCCTACAAGGGGCATGCCTTACACAACTAGTATTGGAGCCCACTCGAGAGGGAGCAATCTTAGACCTGGTTCTCTCAAATGGAGATGAAGAGAGGATCACAGATGTAGAAGTGGGTAGCCATCTGGGAACTAGTGACCATCGAACAGTATGGTTCACAATAAACGCAGCAATAGAGTCAAGCCATGCAAAGGCAAAAGTACTGGACTTTAGGAGGGCTGACTTTGCCAAAATGGATGAGTGCCTAAGGAATGTACTCGCAAATGGGCAGGAAGGAGGGGTGGAAGAACAATGGGGAATAATAAAATCTGCCATCACAGAGGTAACAAGCCTTTGTGTGAAGCAAATTAACAAAACAAAATGATGTAAGAAACCACTATGGTTCTCAAAGGAAGTGGCAGTGAAGATTCAAGAGAAAAAGAAAGCATTCAGGAAGTGCAAGGAATCACAGAAGGAGCAGGACAGGGAACTGTATCAGTTAAAGCAAAAGGAAGCTGGGAAGGCAGTCAGAACAGCAAAGGCCCAAACCGAGGAAAAGATAGCCAACTCAGTTAAGAAGAGCGATAAAACCTTTATAGGTACATCAGGGAGCGAAGGAAGACCAAAGGAGGCTAGTGAGGCTTAATAAAGAGGAGGAGGGTGGGCAGAGGGTGACTGTGAAAAGGCAGAGATACTAAACAAATATTTTTGCTCAGTATTTACAAAGGAAGTGGGGAGATACCTAAAACAAACAGTAGAAACACTCTGGATACAGAAGTTGATACCAGCCCATTTACAGAAGAAAGGTTCTGAAAGAACTCTTAAAACTGAAGGTGGACAAAGCAATGGGGCCTGATGGGATTCATCCCAGAATTCTAAAAAGTAAGGGTAGAACTAGTGACACCACTGACTACCCTCTTTAACAAATCATGGGAGGATGGGGTGGTACCTGAGGACTGGAGGAGGCAGGTATGATTCCCTTCACAAAAGTGGGAGCAAGGCAGAAGCAGAAAACTACAGACCTGTTAGTTTAACCTCAGTGGTAGGGAAAATGATGGAATCACTTCTGAAGGAAAGAATTGTTGAGTATCTAGAGGCCAGAGGGGTTCAGGACCCAAGGCAGCATGGATTCACAGTGGGAACGTCATACCAGACAAATGTGATAGATTTCTTTGACTGGGTGACCAAAGTAGTAGATCAGGGAGGGGCTGTGGACATGGTCTACCTAGACTTTAGCAAGGCATTTGACACAGTCCCACACAAAAGATTAATATACAAGTTAGCCAGCCTGGGAGTGGGTCCCAAGATGACAGCCTGGGTAAAGAATTGGCTGGAGAATAGGACACAGAGAGTAATAGTAGATGGAGTCCACTCTGAAGAAAGGGAGATTACTAGTGGGGTACCGCAGGGTTCAGTATTAGGACCGGTCCTCTTCAATGTCTTTATAAGCGACATTGCAGAGGGACTGGAAGGAAAAGTATGTCTCTTTGCAGATGACACAAAGATCTGCAACAGAGTTGATGCACAAGGTGGGTGGAAAGGATGAGAAGGGACTTGGCAAGTTAGAGGAATAGTCAAATGTATGGCAGCTTAGATTCAATGCTAAGAAGTGCAAGGTAATGCACCTGGAAACAAAACCCAGGGAAGAGTACACAATGGGGGTGAGATACTAACAACAACAAAAATGGAAAGGGACCTGGGGGTAGTCATATGAGATGACCTAAAGGTGGGCAAGCAATGTGAGAGGGCAGCAAGGAAGGCTGGGGATACTGGGATGCGTAGGAGAGGCATCACCAGTAGAAAACAGAAGTTATTATCCCTCTGTACAGACAGTTGGTGAGACCCCATCTGGAGTACTCGTGCAGTTCTGGAGACCAATCTCCGCAAGGACATAGACAGGATGGAGGCTGTCAGAGGAGGGCAACTAAAATGGTGCAAGGTCTGCACCGAAGACATATGAAGAGAGACTTAAGGAGCTTAATATGTATAGCCTCAAGGAAAGGAGGGAGAGGGGGGACATGATAGAAACTTTCAAGTATCTCAAGGGAATCAACAAAGTCCAAGAGGGTAGCATCTTTCAAAAAAAGAGGTGTGCAAGAACAAGGGGGCACAATTTGAAGATAGAAGGGGGGCCGGGTCAGAGGTAATTTAAGGAAGTATTTTTTCACAGAGAGGGTTGTGGATGCATGGAATGGACTTCCGGAGGAGGTTGTGGAGTCAAAAACAGTGGTGGAATTCAAGCATGCATGGGACAGTCATAAGGCAATTCTAGGGGGTGGGGGTAGGAAGAAGTAGGCTGCTGGTTAATTAGGATCTGCAGCTTATCCAAAAGGGAATGAAATGGGCAGACTGGGTGGGCCAAGCGGTCCTTATCTGCTGTCAAAATCTATGTTTCTATGTTTCACAGGCTGCCACACAGGTCAATTCTGGTTCCGCATGTACTGCAGTGCCAAGTCCCGCCACCTCTGGTATCGTGCACCAGGTCTTCCCGTCTTCACAGGCTGCCACACAGGTCAATTCTGGTTGTGGGTCTGGCTGTAGTGCTGCAGCTAAAACATTGAAAACGTCTTCTGATCCTGGTTTGTGGGGCAGTTTATCGAAGTAGGACATTGAATATTGGGTTTCAAATGGCCCTTCTTCTTGTCAGAACCATCTGGGACCCTTCGAACAATCCCAGCGGATCATTTCAAACAGAGTACGATACTTCTCCAAGAATCTTTTCCGTGGAAAGAAAGCGAATGGTGAATGGTACAACCTTGAATGGCTTTTATACTCTCCTACAGCTGGGAACATTTACTGTTTTTGCTGCAAGTTATTGTCCGCAAGCTCCTCACAGTTTGCCACTGATGGATTCAGTGACTGGAGTAATGCAACCAAGCTAATAAAATGGCATGAGAACAGTGACGAGCACCAGACAACAATGCTTGCCTGGCTAAAGAGAACTTCTACCAGGGGGGTGCATAGATGCTGAACTGCAGAAACAGCAGGAAAGTGAGAAGAACTACTGGCGATCAGTGCTCCTTAGAGTTGTTGAGGTGATCAAATTTCTAGCTGAGCGAGGACTGGCATTCAGAGGAGATGACGAGCTAATAGGCTCACAACACAATGGAAACTTTCTTGGCATGCTTGAAGTAATAGCAAAGTTTGATCCATTTCTTGCTGCCCATATCTCACATTATGGCAATTCTGGCTAAGGAAATCCGAGCTATTTATCATCTACTATTTGTGATGAACTTGTAGAAGTAATGGGAACTGACGTTCTGACAGCTGTGTGCAATGAGGTTCGAGCTGCTAAATATTTCTCCATTTCTGTTGATTCAACCCCAGATGTGAGTCACATGGACCAATTAACTTTTGTTGTTCGATTTGTCAGTGAAACTGGAGAGCCCAAGGAGAGTTTTTTGAAATTTGTGCCTATACACAGCCACACTGGTGAAAACTTGCGGGATAATGTGTTGGACACGCTGAAAGAGCTGGGCCTCAGTGTTGAAGACTGTAGAGGTCAAAGTTACAATAATGCTGCCAACATGTCTGGACAGTATGTGGGCCTGCAGGCACGACTAAAAGAGATCAACTCGCTTGCTGACTATGTACCATGTGCAGCAGCACATTCATTGAATCTAGTTGGTACTGCAAGTGTCAATTGTTGCATAGATGCAGTTAAATTTTTCAGCACAGTACAGCAGATATATGCTTTTGCAGCTGGTTCATAAGGCATTGGAAATATCTGACAGAAGGTTTGACTCCCAACGAGAATGGGAGAATCCTAACACTCAAGACCCTATCATCCACACGATGGCATTGTCATGCAGTCTGTCAGGGCTCTATCTTTGAACTATCGCAACTTCTACAACATACTGAAGAATCTGGCAGATGATGAACAGGAACCAGCAGAAATGAGGCTCACTTGCAAGTCACTGGCCAATGCATTACGACGACTGGAAACAGCCTTCATGTGTGAACTGTGGAACAGAATTCTGCAAAGATTCCAGAAATGCAATACCCTTCTCCAAAGTACAAGAGTAGATTTGACAGCTGTTGCTGCTGTGTTCTTGTCTCTAGAGGATTTCACTAATCAGTTGAGAGATCAATTTGAAGATATTGAAAGGGCAGCAAAAAACATAATGCCAGATGTGTCCCAGGCCTATTCAAGTGAGTGTACCAGAATCAAACAACCAAAACGCCATGCTGATGATTTGGCCACATCTTACGTCATCCTTACAGGCTCCCAAGGCTTTCGGATGGAGTCATTCTTTGTGACAGTCAACCAAGTGCATGCTTCATTACAGCAGTGTCGCACAGCTTACCAACAAGTGTCTGATGATTTTGCATTTGTGCGTGCTATTGTTGATGATGCAACACAGCTCCGTATTGATGCATCACGCATCATTAGCAAATATGCAAAAGATCTTGATGCAAACTGTGTGGATGAATTTCTTCCTTTCTTGACTTTATATCACATGTCAATATCGAGTGAAGTGCACAAGAGATTATGAAATATATACAGTGAAATGTAGCAGTTGCTCTCAGATTATTCCTAACTCTGCCAGTAACAGTCTGTGAAGGAGAACGTTCTTTTTCAAAACTGGCCTTGATAAAGAACTGCCTGAGATCAGCAATGACACAGGACAAGCTGAATTCACTTGCCATACTTTCTATTGAGAGTGATGTGACAAGGGCACTCAGTTTTGAGGCGGTAATCAACACTTTCTCTACTCAGAAGTCACGCAGGAAGCAGTTCTAACTACTCGTCTCAGTATGCCTTGGGTTGGACTGAAGCCATACTTTTCCTCTTTCTACTTCTTGTAACTTTTCTATTACTCATCTGCCACATGGGTAGAAATAGTGAAGTCATTTCTAATATCCATATTTACACCATTTGGTATTTTTCTTCTACAGTCAACAAGAATTGATATTTGATTACATGTCTTCCACGTGTCTGCCTGGAACTTTGAAGCTAATATGTTATGTGAAATTATATTTAATGCTCTCTCTACTCTAGGGATTCTTGTGACTGTCTGTCCACCCACTCCCACACATACACACTGCTCTGCCCTGACCCTGGGTGGTATATAGCCTCTAGTGCTTCCATCCTGTGTATCTCACCACTGATCTGCCCCCCGGCACTGGGTGGTGTATGCCTTGTAGCGATGGCTGGGACTCTTGTCCAGTCCTTGTCTCATCCCTGCTGGACTGGTCTGCTGCCCTGAGCTGTGAATGCATGAACATGTCTTTATGTCTCCATCCCTGTCCATTTCAACCCAACTGCACTTTTCTGGTGGTGCATGACCTGCTGCGTAGGAATTCCATCCTGTCCATTGATGCATTGGTCTGTGACTGTCCTTGGGTGTGTACCCGTACAGGTTTCTA
The DNA here is from genome assembly GCA_016271365.2 of Neoceratodus forsteri. Classification (NCBI taxonomy): domain Eukaryota; kingdom Metazoa; phylum Chordata; order Ceratodontiformes; family Ceratodontidae; genus Neoceratodus; species Neoceratodus forsteri. Next base: position 883,046,072 of record CM057459.1, read on the forward strand.
TCCCACTGGTCTGCTTTGTGTGATGTATGCCCTTTGGGGTTCCCTGTGTCAATCATTCTCCACTGGTCTGCCTGTGAATAATATTATACAGTTATTTGGCACTTGCATTATTTGGAACATGCATAATATACATCATCAGTTGGTGTTCTGTATTCCCACAGAATGGATACTTTATTATTTTTCTACTACATGCTTTGATTAATTCAAGCATGTAAAGAAAGTTTCCTTTGTTTGATGAGCAAATTAAACTAGGCATCTCCAATTAAGTAATATGGCTGTACCAGGGGTTATGTTAATGGTCTGTTAATCACCCTGTAGGGGAGTAATCTGGCACGAGGTGTAGGTGAGTGCTACATGGCCCCTGACCATTACCATAACCCCTGGAAGTGCCTTATTGCTATTATAATAAAGAAATGTGTTTTTAAATAGTGTTAAACCTTGCTCAGCATATGATTGGGCTTTTCATGTATGTTAATCAAAGATTAACATAGGGCGGCTGATAGAATGTTTACAACCAATCAGAAAGCTGTATTTCTCAGACCCTTTTTATAATAGGCTGTTATACATACCTGCTGCTTGAACTAAAGCTGATTGTATTACTGGCACTTGTATGTACTGCTTATATCTAGCTGCAGAATTTCATATTCTTTTTTTTAAACAAAAAATATTTTATGGTGCACACTGCATACAAAAGTAAAAACAGTGCATATATACAGAAGTAAAATATAACGCTTCAGTCCAAGCATTCGTGTAAAACAAATGTTGGTATTTTTTTGTATTTCCAATATGCAATACATCATTTGGTGTGTTTGCATTACCACAAGTGATATCTTTCAAAAATAAAGAAGGGTATTGCCACATGTGAGTTAATTTGTGATTTTATTGTCAGAGATCTCAAGTGTATTGTTTAAAGTGGCATGTGACCTGTCAAGTCATGTGGCATAACACATAACATTAGTGTAAATGACATCCTGCTTGAGTACTCTGCTTGTTGTATCCTTGCTGGCACAGCGCTGAGGAAAAGTGTGATGTTCGCATTTAGGGGCCCCCGAGCCACAAAATATTACTTGTGAGTGGGACCCCCACATCTATTAATCTGGGCCTGGTCGGGAAGGAGAAAGGGAACCCTAGCAGTAGGAAAGAAGGTAAAAGCCAGAAATGAAGTAGGATCTGCTGTATTGCAGTAGGTGGGGAAAATGCCAAAATGTGCAGGCTAGATGAGCCAGGTGGTCTTTATTTGCCATCAGTTCTTTGTTTCTATGTTTGTCTTGTTGCTTTTGCTGAAATAAATAAAGTCTGTGCTGATGTAAAGCAGCAATGGTTATATTTAGAGTTCAAAGGATCCCTCTGTTGCTGTTTTTTTTTTCCTTGTCATTGATGTTACCTGACGCACACAGCACCCCTTCCCCCCCCAAAGTGGACTGCCTGATTAGGCTTGTTGTGGGGGAAAACTTAACTGCATGCAGTTACTCTCTGTCACCCTTGTAAACTCGGACCACCAGTAGGCAACTTGGAGGGCGCTGCACAGTACCATCTGGTGTTAGTGTGTGGTGCCCCACTGCTTGTCTGTACTGAAGCATGCAAATGAGCAGTGCATGGTGGTGGTGGTGGGTTGACATTTGATCCCTTGCCCATGGGGCGGGGCTTTGGACCCTGACCCTTAGACCCTCTGATGGTTGACCTCTTACCTCTGGACCAGCGGGTGGGACTTTGACCCCTGGACCAGGGGACGGGACTTTGGGCCCCACCAAAATTTTACAAACCCAACTCCTATGCTTCTTTGTGGGTCTTGGCACTGGGAGTTAGAATTTGGGAGGCCCAAGAGAGACAGAAATTCATGCTTAGGCTGTGTTTTACAACAGCGAGGGGAATTTCAAAAACTGGTTAAATACATTGATGCAGCAGCACCATTTGTAGATCATCCCACAGATCATTTGGGAGCACAATTCATTCTGATTGTAATTGAAAACAAGTCTTTTTTTTTTTTTGTCTAACTGCATTCTAATTTCCTTTTTCCCCGTAGAATGCCCAAATCAAAGGAACTTGTGTCTTAGACCTCCTCGGACAGTGGTTAGGACACTGAGACTGATAGGAAGTAAGCCTGGCATCATTCTTTCTGTTCACAATACGTGCATTGATTTAGGAAGCCAGGGGCGGGTAGCTAGTCCTTCCAAAAATGTGCATGGGCCTATGGGATGCCCGGCACCAGTCCCTTTTCACCTTATTTTACATGGACAGCCAGTTACCATATGACACTCATAGAGGTGTCCTTTTTCCTTGTGGCTAGAAAACCACTACACCACTTGGGCATCTTGCATTTTTGCTGCTTGCCAACTCTGAATTGTGAAACTGCAGACCAAGCCGGTCCTCCATTTTAGTCTATGTAATGGCCCTAAAATCATCCTAGTGGCGGTGCAGCTCCTTCCAGTCTGTATCTGGTACTGGCAGGTATGCCTTATTCTTTCTTACAAGGGGATACCAGTACCTCTGGAATGCCAATGGGTGATCTCTGCCACAAGCTAAATGTGGGGGTGGTACTACGAACAAAAGTACCATGGCTTTAGGTTCTGGAAGCAGCAGAGGGTGTAATGAAAAAGTCCAGGAAGAAAATTCTTCTGAAGGCAGTTTTCTTATTTGTCAGTGGGATTCTAACCAAACTAAGAGCTTGACTAGATCATCATTGTGATATTTGTATGGAAGAAATCTAATGATGAGGGGTTTGGGGGTTAGCTGTTTGGGCTGGTATGGAGGGGGGTAGGCACTAGTAACCATGTATCTAGGGCAGGGCCTTTAGTTCTCCATGACACTCAGTTAGGGTTGCCACCTTTGGATGAGGTAAAAACCGGATGCGAAACCACACCCCAAACTCCGCCTCTGGCTCCACCCCTTTTTTATGACTGGCAAGTATATCACTGCTCTTCCAAAGCCATTTGTAGTGTTGGAATAGACATTACTAGTGATAGGAAATCATTTTTATACTGTTATTTATTTTATTTATTTATTTATTTTTATTCTTTGGCAACCAGGTTACCTCCCATAGGCCACATAGCCCATTTTACAGGAGTGACCCAGCAGCACAGGAAGGTTAAGCGACTTGCTCAGGGTCACACAGTATTTAAGTGGAGGTTGTGGGAATCAAACTTAGGTCTGCTGGATGTGCCAAGCTCAGCCACAGCTTATTGCTCAGCCCTCTGTTAAACGCACTCCCCATTTTCCTTTCCATGTCAGCCATGTATTCGGACTCTTTGACCAATTTTTGATAACTTAATTATCAGTGCTTGTGGTACCCTTAATACTGCACTGTGTTCCCCTTTACCTCAGCAGCTACTGCTGTTTCTTTTCATATTTGTAAGACATTCCACAATTTCAGATACACCATTCCATGCTGTTTATCTGAATGACCTGTCAAAGTGTAGTTAATATCATGGAATGTTCAAATGATACAAAAAATTAGAGCAAATGTAGTGATAAAAGCAATAAAAGTTAGATTATTAATTTAACAAAAATGGGTTTAAAATTTACCATAATATAGAACAAACAAAAAGAAACACACGAGAGCACATAAAGGTGTAAAAACTGTTTCCCGGTCATAGCAGTAAAAGACCATACTTAAAATTCAGAGTGTAAAAGAATAGGTTAATTTACTGCTAATGATCTTAATGGCCATACTTTATACCTCTCAGACAGTCTGGTTTTACAAACAAAGGCAGGTCTGAATGACTGTGACAGCAGAACTTCTTTGTAACCTGGACATGTAATGCAGCCAAAACAGTGAATGATTTGATACATCAGTTTTAAGAGTATATGAGCACTCAAAATGGCCCAAAAACCGGACTGCATGTATCCAAATCCGGATGACCGGATAAGGACCCTAAAAACCAGATTATCCGGTCAAAAACCAGATAGGTGGCAACCCTACACTCAGTCCTGATTTCTGCAGTTGGGTTTCTGCTGCAGATTGTTTCCCCTGTGACATTCTGTATTCATTTCTGTGGCAAAATGCAAAGGAGCAATAAACCAAATATGCTGGTGCAGCAGCAACATTGCTGCTGCAGCCTGCATACAATGTTGGTTACTAGGGTTCAGTAAAAAAATCCCAGGACATTAGATGGTCATTAGGGGGAAGGAAGCAAAAAGTTATTTTCCTCCATGGGGGCTATAGGTGGTTGTGCAGTTTTGAGCCTGCTATGATGGAGGATGTTGGCTTTTGCTCATTTTGCAATGCTGAGCCTAGAAACGTTTCCCACAGCTATTCTATAAAGATTCCCAGTTTCCTTAAGTGGCTGTTTCCTAGATAATCTATCAGTAAAGCAGAGACCCACCAAGACAAGGAAAGGGGGCAGTGGGACTCTGAGCCCAAACTGAGACTCCTTCAGAAATTCTGTCTCTGCATCACTAAGTTAAACTGCCACAGAACTGAAACATTTTATAGCTAGCCAGCATGTTTATCTAAACATTTCATGTGCCCAGAGTAAGAGAAAGAGGTGGTCTCACCAACAGTTCTGCATTTCGCTCAAATGCCAACTCAGCAAGGCTCAGTTTTGTCAGCTGTGGATGCTAGCAGCCAGCTCACTCACATGTTCCTAATTACACCATAGTTCTGATTTTGCAGTTGCCAACTAAAGTAATGGCTCAGTGGCGATGTGTTCATCCACATCATATGCGGCATTGTGTGGATGAGGATCATGAGACTCTGTTCTCCTACTCCACGCTGTCACGCATCATCAGTGCCATTTTGCTCCCCCACCACATGACTGAGTGACTGCACAGCATGTGCAGTCTTTACTTACTTTGTGCAACTGCACATGTGCTAACTCCAAAGCAACTTAGTTGGGATGAGATGGCCCAAAACTGTGCACAGGATGCATTTTTAGGAAAAACAGGTGTAAAATATGCCAATACACCCCTTATGTCAAGCACTGCACTCCAATCATGGACAGTTTCATCACTGCAGTGGCAGATCTCTCCCCCCACCCTTGGCAACCAGGCACATTCCAGTCATGCACATTATAGTGCCGAGTAATGCACATGGCTGGACTTATGTGCAACTTGTTTGCTCAGTGTGCCTTTCCTGGTGAAATAAATAAATGAGCCCCTCTGCGGCTTTGCATAATTGGTGGCTCCTGCCACCCCCCCTCCAAGCTGACCTCAGGGTGCCCAGTCCCTGTGTCAGCATGCCTCCCCCAAGCATGAACATATCTTTTGTCGACAACAGGGTTCCCAATCCCCATGTTGGCATCTCCCCCCACTATTTTGGCACACTGGAAGTCTACCCCAGTTTGCCAAAGTAATTATCTTTTTTTCCAACATGATGCCCACTCCCGGTGTTGGATGCTCCCCCCATGCCTCCTTTTTTTCAGCTGACCTCGGAGTGCCCAATCCCTGGGTCATCACTGATTTCCCTCCACTAGTCTGGCACACTGGGAACCCACCCCAGTGTGTCACAATTTATTTTTCATAATATTTCACCTGTAAAAAAATAAAACTGTCCCCCAAGGTCTTTTTCGAGAGGCAAAAAAAAAGGCTGTCCCTCGTTGCCCTCACTTCCCCCATCCTGACCCTCCCTCTGCACACCCACCTCCCTGTACCCCCTCACCTATACTTACCTCCAAAGATCTGGCCCTGCAATCTTCTGTGGACTGGAAACATGTCTGCAGTCTTCAAAAGCTGACAGCAAACTGAAGAAAATCACGGTAAGCCCTATAATGACAATCAGTGGTGGGTTTCAACTTGGGTTGATCTCTTAGCCATTTTTGGGAGTTTTGGTCCCAAATTTTCAACATGGGGTTCTTAGAATGCCACCTCATAAATACTGGTACTATCATTTTGTTTCTCAGTCTTGAAAGGTGATTTCATGGTCACTGCATGGAATCATCTTTCAGGACGGAGTAATAAAATACACTACCACTGTTCATGAAGTAGGGTCCCAAAGACCATGTTACAAGTTTGGTGAAAAATATCCTAAAATGACTGTTACTAGCTTGTCTTGTGTAATTTGTGACTACACTGTAATCACCAGTTTTTGTATTTTCTACTCCAAATTTCCAGCATTGCCATTTTTTCACACCTCCTTATGAATAGTACAGCTGTCATTTTTGCATCCTGCCTGAAATATTTTCACATCTGTTGTGCAAAATGGCACAGTCGCTGTGTGAGATAAACATTTGAGACAGATTAATGAAATCACAGTGCCACTGTTCATGGGGAAAGGCCATGTGGAAAATTTGTGAAAAATTTCCCCAAAATTACTGTTACGCAATTACTACGCATGCTCGTAACTTCACCACTTGTTCATTTTTTCACTCCAGATTTTCAAAATTGCTATGTTTTCACACCTCCTCATAAACAGTGAAGATGTACTTTTTTACATCCTGCCCCAAATGCCTTTTCACACTTGTGCCAAATTGTACATTCTCTGTGCAAAATCACCTTCCGGGATTGAGTAATGAAATAATAGTGCCACTGTTCATGAGGTGGGGTTCAAAAAAGCCCATGTTGAAAATTTGGAGTGGAATTACCAACAAACACCCATGGCATTGGGGTTTCCAATCGCGATGCCCCACCCTGTATAGACTGACAGGCATTGGGGTGTGTGACTTCGGGTCATCATCCATAATGATCACTCCATTACACCCCCACCTCCACTCTGCAGCCACTGACAGGCATTGAGGTGTGCCTTGGTGTCTTTGGCCCTAACGTTCACCCCATACTCCTAAACTGCACCTATCTCAGCTTATTTCCTTATGGAATGAGGTGAGCATAAGGGCCAAAGACTCAAAGGCACACTGTGACATCTGTCAGTGTCTGCAGGATGGGGAGAGGTGGAATGGTTTGAGCGTTATGGCTGACAACCCAAAGGCTCACCCCAACGCCTGTCAGTCTTTGCAGGGTGGGGGTTGGTGTTAGTTCACTACTTCACTGCCATTTCTGTTATGCATCTTTCTAACTCCTGGAGTAGCAATGCCAATACCAGCAAGCAAACATTCGGCATTGACAAATGCTTGTTTAATAATCCATTGATCTTTTTTTCACTGTCATGTACAGCTATATAACAGATTCAGTAAAGTGTAGTCAGCATAATTATTCTGGTTGGTATATTATAATCTAGGAGATCAGAAACAGACAAAAAGCATTTGAGTTTAACCTGGACTAGTAATCATGAGGAATTAATATACTGAAAGTCTACAAAATCCATAGGGCTGGAACCATAAGAACAGATTGTTATGATTAGCTTTATTTATGAAGAGATTTTCTGGGTCAAAGAAAATAAATCCATTGTCATCAGCTGTAGTCTGTTGCAAAAAATTCTCCAAGAAAATTATTTTAGACTTTCTATTTTTCTGCTGTTTCAATCATTTTTCTTACAGCATGATTTTCCTTTAGACTTTGTCTAAGCACATTACTTATATCTGCCATGAAGAAATACTTAAAAATGTTTATGACATCACAATGTGTTGCTGGAGAAATTATTCTGATGTGCAATCAGATAGTTGTGACTTCAGGGTAGGTAGAGTATAAGCATTTTGAATCTATAAAGTATAAATGGGAAATTTCTAATGTCGTGCAAATATATTCAGTTATATTCAAATTGCCAGTGGTACAGAGAGGCATCAGGTAGTCCCAAGCAGAAGAAGAACCCCATTAGAAGTAAGATGTTGCATCAGGCTATCATGTGTAAGTAAAAGGTTTATAAATCATTTTGGGATACAATATATTCATGCAACATCTCTACAATTCAACTTTTCACCCACTACAAAAATGTGATTAAAGTTCCAAAGATACTGTGAGGTGCTATGCTATCATTTTCACATTGAATTAATGCCTTCAATTTCTTCAACACTTCCTTTCAAACATTTCCTCTATTACATATCTGGATTATGGGACCATACTGGGTGTAAATTTGCTTGATACACAGCAAAGGATGACAGTGAGTTAGTGCCTGTGTAGTTACTGCCAGCCACAGATGACCAATAGATAGAACTTTACAATGCACCTACAGTATTCCTGCTATAAAACCTCCAGAACAATGTATGCGACCCATGTTACTGTACACACAATTTGCATGTGATAAGGCCTAACACATAGACAGTTAGCAACAAGGGCAGCATGTAGAATGCATAAATGATATAAGAAGATAATTTCCATTTTTTTTTATAATATCTCACCAAGGCATATGACTGCATTCTAAAGCATAAAACCTACTAGAAAGGTAAATACTGATGCAAATCCTTTTGTTTGGGGGATGGGGAGCTGTAGAAGAAATTTCTCAGCTGGTACTACATTCTGCTTGCCATACTTCTAGTTCTAATCAGACATCACCACAGCTGAATCACACTTGGAACCTAACAATAATCTAAAGAAATGACTATGCATGACTCCAAGGATTATGCTTTACAGCTAAAATGAGCTAAAAATGAAATGGCCTGACATTTAAATGTTTTTTGAAACATTATCAAACTTTATTCCTGCCAATGCCAACTATAATTCATTTGAAGGAAACTTGAACTATTTCAAACATGTACTGTGTGTGTATTTGCCTGTCATTGTGGCTGATCAGACCTATTTAGTCCTTGTTCTTCCCTCTGTCACATATATTTAAAGTACTGTATGACAACCTTTACACCTCAAAATAGCATCATGGAGAGCAATCTAGATGAAGTCAAAACAAGAAAAGGTTTCAGAGTTTCTGTCTGTCTTTATAGCCTTTCATCACTGTGTAACCCATGCCCATACTGGGAGGACAGCCAGACTTACAAGGGTAGTAAGAGCAATATTCATAAGATGATGTTGTTTGGGCACTAAAAAGTGAAAAACTCAAGCATGGGGGAACTGTCTGGAATAAACCCTTTTTTTCCCTGCAGTTACACCACCAATTCCTTTACCCCACGATGTGTCTTGAAGTGTGTAGCACATTATACTAACCTTTGCTTCAGCAACCCCAGACATCAGTCTTTACAAACAAGAAATATAATCCTCTCATGTTGGAATTGAACTACACCTGCATTATGGTTAGCTGAATAAACTGAAACATCATACAGATCCAACCTGGAATGGAGGGGCATTTAATCGTATCCAGCATACTGTGTCTTGAACAGTGTATACAGATAAACACAGAAACAGACTGTGGTATCTGAAAAAGACCAACAGCTCCATCCTGTCTGCTCATTTCCCTGCCTAGCTCCATGCTTGTAATAACTTCGGGCTGGATTTAGAGATCCAGTAGTACAAGTGGCTGATTATAATTTCTTTTCTCAGATATCCCTTTCCCTCTCCTGCCTTTGGATCCCTTTATTCCTTTATATGTGTACCACCCATGTTTAAACCCCATAAAAGTTTTGGTTTTATCCTAAGACCATTTTTTTCATCTCCAGATCCATGCAAGCAATAATACCTGACATGGTGGTATTGGGCAATACCAGACCACCCAGGGGCGTAATGAGGCCTGACGCTGCAGTCAGAGGGCCTTATAGCCCCTGGAAGGTCCGGTATTGCCCATACCACCCACCCTGGAGGGTATTATTGCGCTTAGAAAATGGGAAATGGAAAAGAAAATAAGTTTAGCACAATATGTTTAGCAAAAAAATTAGTTTAAGATGTGTTGTGACATAAAATAGTTCCTCCACCTATACTATCCTAGAGCCTCTGTATTGCAAGCCTTTCACCCTGGTTGTCATGGTTATTTCTGGCCCCCTCATAGGTAGAAATACTATCATTGCTCTTCAGAGCAAGTTTATGTAAGGTCACGATCATCAGGTGAATGGGAAAAATGTTCTCTGTTGCTTGTGTTTTGCCTGCCCCTTTTAGAGTTTTGGTGGGAGCACCGCTATTGCAGTGAGTCTGAAAAGGGAGAGGAACATTGGGAGCTCACCGGCAATTATACTGCCTGACGCTTTTAGAGCTGTGGTGATGCAGAGACTGTGAGTGCCCTCTGAACAAGGAGTGGAAAATTGGGAGCTGGGCTGCAATTATCTAACGCCCTCATTCAGTGAGGTACAAGTTGGGCTTATATTTTTAATTTTTTTTTTTATCGTAAACATGTGGGTTTGTGAGTTCACTGTAACACTGAACACAAGGAGCAGAACATCGGGAGCTCGGCGGCAATTATCTGATACACTGGTTCAGTGAGGTGTGAGTTACGCTTATTTTTTTTACCGTGAACATATGGGTTTCTAAAAAGACAGATGAGGGAACAGTGTGGGAGAAGCCTGATAGGGCGGGTGGGCGTAGGATTTTTTTGTGTACCTCAGCGAGTCATGTGCAATGCATGTAATGGCTGTTAGCTGTTGCCAGGAAACTGGGGGGATTTCGTGGACTCTGTCACTGGCTCTATAAAGAAGCAGAAAGTAGGAAAATAAACATTTTTAAGATATGTGCTTTTTGTTGCTGGCGAAATAAAGAAGTAAATGACAAATACATTTGTTGAGGTATCTTGTGTATGGCCAACATGAAGGTCTCGCTAAGCGAAAAAAAAATGCCGGCAGCTTGAAATTATGTAACCAGTGCATAAGCCAATGACAAAGCAGGCTGGGCACAAGGATATTTGGCTGGACATGAGGCACATTTGGGCTGGGTCTTTTTACTTGGTGGGCATCTATTGAAAGTTAATGTACCCCCTGTTGAAGGGGCACTAGCCAATCATGCCTCGAAAATAAAATGCCCATTTTCTAATAGAAAGTATCTCACATTCCTCTTTAATCTGCCCCACTAGTCAACACACGTCCTGTAGTCACTGTGCCCTCATTACTTATGAACAAGTAATTACAATATACTCTGTTGATCCATTGTAAAATCATATATGTCTATCGTATCACCCTTTCCAACCTAGCCTATAGTGTATAAATGTTAAGATCCGCCAACCTTTCCTCATATGACCTCCCATGCTGGCCTGGATCATCTCTTTTTGGCCCTTCATTGTATGGGTTCTATGTGGTTCCTGTCATTCTTGAGGTGTGGGCTCCAGAACAGTACACAGTAATCCAAGTGTTGCCTTATCAAAGACCAGTACAGGATCAGTATCACCCCCTTCCTCCAACAATCAAATCTCCTTCATAAACATTCAAATTATCCTGTTTGCCTTTCTGTACACTTTGCTGCACTGAACAGTGGACTTCAGGCAGTCACTAAATCTGACCCTATGTCTATCTCTTCATTTGTCTGCACCACCCTTAGTCCATCCATCCAAAAGTCCATTTTATAGTTCTTTCTACCAATGTGCATCATCTCCCCCATGTCCACTCTGCCACAGATAATATTGCAAACAGCAAAAAGGCATACTTTCTACAGGATTCCCTCTCCTATAGTACAAATAAAGATATTGAAGAGTACTGGATTCAGACACGATCCCTGTGATTCCCAGCTTATGACTGCCCTGGACTCTGAGTGCACCTTATTGAGGAACACCCACTGTTTCATACCTCCCAACCAGTTCTCTATCCACTTGGTCAGCTTTCCTCAACCTCAAAGTCACCCTGCTTTACTATTTGCCTTCTGAGTGGAATGGAATTAAAGGCTTTGTGAAAGTGGTGGTATAACACATACATTATTTAGCCCCTGTCCACCCATTTTTGTAACCCAATCAAAGCATTTGATCAGGTTAGTTTGGTGAGAGCTCCCTGCTATAATATCATGATGCCTCTTGTTCTGCAGCCCATTTGCCTTAATGAATTCCATTATTTGTCACTTAATGATAGTTTCTAACATCTTGCCAACAATCAAGGTTAGATTAACGGGTCTGTAATTTCTGAGTCACCCTTCCTGCTTTTGTGAAGTGGCACCACATTTGCTATCCCCGAGTCTGCTGCAACCACCACCATCTCCACAAAATAAATAAATAAATAAACATATTTGCCAAAGGTGAAACCTGTGTCTGCTCTACCACCATCTGCAGTCTAGGGTACAACCCATCAGGGTCAGGTTCTTTATCTGCCTTCAGGGTTTTCAGGCCACTGAAAACCCTTTCTTTTGAGATGAGCCTAAAATCTAGTCCTCTTACCACACCTCTTATTGGTCTGCACTCCACATTCTGGTACTAGCTCTCTCCTCTACAGTGAATACTGAAAAAAAATAATTGTTCAGTATGTCAGCCTGTTCCACATTCTCCTCCACCTCTAGCACTTCATTCAGTTATCTGATAATATCCTCCTCAGTTTCCGTTTTCTCTGTTGTAAGTAAAGAAGGATTTCTCTTCCTCCTTGACCCTCTCAGTTATTCTCAGATCTATCTCAGCTTTATTTGCTCTTACAACTATTCTTTACTTGTTCATCATTTTCAGATAATCCTCCCCGATTGCCTTACTCTGCTCCCCCTTGGGTTTTTGGAATGCTACAATTTTTTGCCCTTACTGCCTCTCCCAACTCCCTGGAAAACCAGATCAGGATTTTTGTGTTTTTAGCAGCCAACAAGTGCAGCTCAAAGCACCTCTTGTAGTCATACATACTTTTTTGCATTTACTAAATATTAGTGTTACCGAAACACTCAGTGATTTGGTTGTTGATGTCAATGCAGATGCCAGTGTAATAGGGTCGGTGCTCAGTAGGTTTGCAGGCCTGTAGACAATCGCTCCAAATTAGTTGCAACTAAGGCATCTTTGTAGGTTTGAATGCAACTTGAGTAGTAACCAGCTGCAGAGACTTAATTTCTAAAAACCCATTCTAACTATGTGTGCATGTGGGGGTAGATGTGCAATAAGTTAGTATTTATATACAGACTGATACACAACAAAGACATGCATTGGTGGATGACTTAAGATTTGTTTGCGTGTTGTAAATTATTTTTTTTGTTCTTTCTCACTACAGTTTGAGATGCATTTGCTAAGAAGTGGTTTATACTGTACCAAACACCTAATTGAGTTCTTGATTATTCTTAGTTGCAGGATATACAATGCCAAAGAAAGGAAGTGTATCTTGACCCACAGGTTCAAACATGTATGCCTATAGCTCAGTGGCAGAGTACTGGAATGATATTCTGGGTGACTGGGCTCACTTTCCAAAAAGTCACATTATTTCTTCCTCACTACAATTTATGCTGTACAGCATAAAAGAAAAGTATTGTTCTTAGTTAATGAAGGAGGGCATCTCTCAGCCAAATTATGCTTGATTTATCTTTTTTATCAAAGACTAAGTACTGCAGTTAAATGGGTGGAAGCAATTAGCCAAGCCTCCTGCCTGAGCTATATAAGTCAGCTCCCTGCAGCCTTACTCACATGCATTTATTTTCCACTGCAGCCAAAGGCTCTTATATAGCTCCCCCCCCCTTTCTCCCAGTGTTTGTCACCTTCTTCCTTCATGCTTTTTTGGATTTCTGCTGCCTTGTGCCTCCACCTTTCCAGATCTGTATTTTGCTTTTGCCTCCTGGCTGCTATTTTGCTTTTTGTTTAGTCTCCTATTCTTGCTGACTGCCTTTTCAGTTCCTGTGTTTGTCTCTGCTTTTGTTTCTTTTTGGGGTTTCCTCATTGTCAGCATCCTGCCTTTGTCATTTTATTTTGCTTTGTGATTATACAGGCTCTAGAGTTACTGTGTGTCTGCACCAGTTGCAATCTCCCTGCTTACCTACACTGTTTTGTACCATTTGCAGTCTCCTGTTCATGTGAACTCCTTAATTGTTTGCACCTGGCAACCACTCCATTTTGGGTTCAGTGGTTTCATTATTCATTCCAGCAGCACACTGCTTCCTGGTTTGATTCCCCCATGCTATTGCATTCCATATGCCACTGTGTTCCCTAACAGCATTTATTCATTCTCTACAACTTCAGCATGCTGTCTTCAACCACACTCAGTGCTAACAGTTGCTCCCCACCTCGTGCTGTTCATCTGTCCTCAGTGCTAACAGATGCACTTCACCACATGCAGTCTCATATACTTAGTGCTAACAGTTGTTCACCCACTCATGCAGTCTCTTAACTTACTCTGTGCTAACTGTTGCACCCCCATTCATGCTGTCTTTTGCTGCTCTCAGTTCTACCAGTTGCACTCTCAATCCTGCCATGTCAGTCCCATCCTTGCCTCTCTATACCTACCACATCTCTGCCCCTTGATGTCCACATCTTGAAGGTGAATCCTTTGCCAGGGTCATGGTCCTTCTTTTTCTACCATTAGGGAGAGATGGTCCTTCACTTTGGAGGAAGTCTTTGGCATTCAAACAGTATCATTGGCACTGCTTGATGTAGCATTTAAGACATCAGCTACCGGACGGTGGGGCCTCAAAGTTCCACAGGGCTCCTTTAGCTGCTGTCTGTGTCAGCAGCACCTTCGACAGCTATTCTCCCTATAGCCACATAAAGTTCACTTGGTCTCCATTTTATACACTCCCTTTTCCTTTCTGCCCCATCCAGGGTGAAGATTGTACAGTCCTCCTGTTCTCACCTCTCCAGGGCTCAGCCTTACCCCTCCTGGGTTTGACTTCGACCTTACTCCTTCTGGGTTTGGCTTCTCCTTTAGGCTTTCACTTGGAGGCAAGGTGAGTGCTGTTCAGTGGTTATGACTCTCCTCCTCTGCTGTGGAGTGGGATCCATCAGGGTTTCCCTTGAGCTGCAGAGTCCATCAACTTGCAGTACCACCATGGCTTTCCCATTAGAGGAATAGATTGAGAGCCCTTCCTCTAAAAATCTTTCTCTGAATTGGGTCTCTAAATTACAGTAGTGAAACATCATTAATATCATCCCAAGCCTAGAGGGAAGGCAACCAAGGCCTTGCATCCCCAGAGGTTCCTCCTTATAGGGTTTTATTTTCCTCTTTTCCATGCTAACTGTCATCAAGATAAGATAGTTCATAGAACGTAGTCCTCCAGTAGTATATCTATGTTGTACACGTTGAACCAGGTAGGCCTCCATTGTTGAGTTGGGGATGGATAGTGGACTTCTTTCTATTTTGCTAGTCCCTCTCTCCTTATGGATGTCATGCCCCTTCTGATATCAATGCCTATATCACCAGTCATTGCACAATCCTCCCTATGTCTCTTGCAAGTCATCACTACTGCTGTCAATCCATGCTCTTCCAGTTTCTGCATTCACCACTCACTGCTCATCCTATCTAAGGTGCCTTTATCCTAAAAGAATTATATTCCTGTGGCACCTCTAGGGGTGGAACCTTCCTCAAGAGAGTTCCTTTGCCTGCATGGTGACTTGACAGGGTAGTAGTTCCCCATAGGATAGAGTGCAAATAGCCAAAATATTTATTTATCTCAGTCAACAACATAAGCATTCAAATTAGATTTGACTATTAATGAAGTTGTGCAAGCATAACTCATAACTAACTTATGTACACACATTGAAATAATTTGTTTACTAAGGAAAGCCCAGCTAAGATTCAATAACCTAATTCCAGTGGATTTTTGCATTTACTTATGTTTAATATGTATTTTCACAATACAATGCAGCTAAGATGCAACATCTCATTTCTTTAGTAAGCTGTTAATGGTCACACAGTATTAGGCTATAGCAGGGCTTAATCCAGCAGTGCTCTGACCACTAAACTCTAATGCCAGAGGGGTACCACTGGGAAAAGCCAGTGACTGCCAGCCATGTTGGTTTTTTTTGTTACAATTTATATACCAAGAATGGCCCAGCTCAGATATAATAACTCCTTTTCAGTGGTATCCAGCTTTTGCTAATTTTTACAATGTATTTACTCAGAATAGTGTAGCTGAGATGAAATAGCCCACTTCCAGTTGGATCCTGCTTCTTCACATTTTTGCAGCTGGGTGGACTTGAGCACTGGGATGTTAAGTCAAAGTGATTTGCTTATCATTATGCAACAGATATTTATTACTAGGATGGATTTCATCTGCAATTTCCCAGTTCCTAACCATGCTCTAACATCAGACAATACAGCTTCTGGGGATGAGGGGGAACAAGGAAAGGCAAGCAATTGCTGATAGTGTTTTTTTGTTTGTTTGTTTACTTTCATACAGTGTATTTCCTGAGGACAGACCAGCTGACATGCAACATCTTATTTCCAATGTGGCCTGGCTTGTACTCACTTCTGATGATCGGTGGGTGGACTGGAGTACTGGCAGGTGAAGTGAGTAACTCAGAGTCACACAGTGAATATGTGGCTGTAGTGGGGTTTAAATTATCAAGTGGCTATCTCTGAGCTCATGTCTCCCAACCAACACTTAGAAACTCTCCACTCCACCAAGGTTGATCTCCTTTCAGTTTCCAGGGTTAGGCATACATCCTTTCGAAGTGACTGGCCCAAAGCTCTGAAATTCATTGCTAAGCAAGGTACCCTTGGTGGAGGCCTTTAAGAGGGGTCTAAAAACGTGCCTTTATAAGGAGGCCTTTGGACATCTATGATTGTCCCGATGTCTGTATATTAGTTGGAGATGCCATTATTTATTTATTCATCTCTATATATGTACTGACTGTCTATTTTAATGGTGTTCATAGGATTTAATACTTACAAAAACTCTGCAACTGATTACTTGTGTCATATTGTTTGTTCTGTAACTAGCTCTGAGACCTTGGGGAAGGGCACCATATAAATAAACTTACTACTACTACGTGAGTTATGTATATATTTATTTATTTGTTTGCTTGCGTTTTTGTTTGTTTATTCATTCATGATTTATTTGAAAAGATATACTAGGAATGGCTTACTGAGTTGGTAACAGCTAGTTTCCAGATGTGTCCAGGGGGGAGTAGAAGTAGGAAAACAACAAGTTGCATAGTAGAAATACAAAACATGCAAAAATCCAATCCATCAAACCACACAGCCTCCATTTTTTTTGGGAGGTGGGTAGTTACTGGAGAAAGCCAGGAGCTTTTGGCTACACTTTTTGTTTACAAATCATTGACACAGGAAAGCCTGACTGAAATGCAGCAACTTATTTTTTTCGGGGTCCTGCTTTCACCCATTTGAACAATGAGTTTACTGAGGCTACTCAGTAACTACTATTAAGCACCATAGAGACTGCTCTTCTTCTCTGGGGGAGAGAGATAGAGTATCCAACACATCATGGACCTCTGGGGAGGCTGGGGGACCCATTGTGTTAGCACCATTACCTGTGGGGGGTGGGGTGAACACGGGACATCATTGCACATCCCCACCCCCAAGTAATACTACAAAATTACAAATTCTGGCCACCAACCATGATGCCTGGTTCTGCTGTCATCCCAGCTGCCAACAGTATCCACTGGAGGGAGTCCCATTCCTGTTGCTCCACCCTGTGGGGTAAGCCAGGGCATGATACCAAGGACCATGGGAAGGGGGCACCCATCCGATGGCCCCACCCAGCGGGGTAAGCTTGGGCATGGGTGGCAGAGTCCAGACAGGGCTGAGCTCCCTTCAGGGAAGGGGCGGGCTGGACCACAAAAAAACAGAAAATTAAAAATACATTTTTTTTCAAATAATCCAAAAGGAGATGTCAGATCATTACTCCTAATATTGCTTTTGAGTTTTCTGTTTCCTCGCCCTTCTAATTGAGCTATTTTGCATTCCTTAAGGATAGTTTGGAAAAATTTAAGGGGAACAAGTTTTTCCATGTGGTATTATTTGTTCATATTATAGCATTTATTTACCTTTAGGTATATTTTTATACAGTATTGTATGCAGGACACTAGAGGCTCACTGCAGATATTTACCATAGATAAAATAGATTTAAGGATAGATTTGTAGTCTTAGTACCCCTTACTATTGAATCCCCTACAATAAATATCCATAATACCCATATGAATAGATGGTGGGGTTACATGACCATTCTTGTTCTTTGGCCTGAACCTAGCACTTGGCTCCCTGGAGACACTCTGTTGCAGCTAGGGAGCACCTGGCTAGACTGGCCAAGACTTTCTCCCCAGACATCCATCTCCTACAATTCTCTCATCATTGACTGTAGCTGTGGTCCCCCAGTATTTGAGGTGCTCACTTTTTATGTCCTGGTAAGAAACATACTATATTTTTCCATCACTCCTCAAGCAGAAGACCTAGGTATTCCCACCTGTGGCTTTAGTCTGGAGTCCTTGGCTACATGTGATATAAAGATGTCTGTTTAGCAATATTTGTGATGTGCTACTCCGTCTCTCAGCTACATTAGCTTTTTGATACGATTTGAAAAACTTGGGTATACCTGGTACTGTATACTATTTTAAACACTATATGGCTCTCAGTGACGTAACTACACATCTTTCTGAACCCTTCTTAGAACTGACTAGACTTTCTACTGCTATATAGCAAATTGTGCACTGTATTCCAGTCCTGATCTTTGACCTGAATTTCTGAGAAAACTTTTGATAGAACAAACAATAAAAGTGCATTGATTTATGGAACTTTTAGCCTTGGATTTCATTGCTAACGGCGATTTTATAGAGCGTGATCATTTTTCCATGACCTGACTTTTATCTGCTGATTTGGTTTGTCTCAGATATTGGTCTGCAGTCAAAAATCACTAACTTTGGAAAACTATAATTATGAGCCAGCATGGGGAGGAGATGTTCAAGAATTTGTTCCACACTGCTAATACAAGTTTTGAAATGTATCCCTGGTGCAATATAGATTTAATCAAAAATACTGTAGATCAGAGATTACTGGGTAAATGTCTGAATCAAGAGTAATACTGTATCACAGCCTCCATACCTGTTCCTAGTTAAACTTGTAATAACTCTGTCTATTAACTTAAACAGCATGACAGAACAAGAAGGCATGTCTATGATTTAGCTTGCAGTAAAGAAAAAAAACCTTTTTTCCTGCAGTTCTCTGTAAATGAACACACACACACACACACACACACATATACACACTTTCTCTTTCTGTATCTACTACAGGACCATATTTTCAAAAACTAGCAAAGATGGGCTGGCCCATCAGTACAGTGCTAAGGCTACCAATAGTGACACCAGCAACCCTGGATTGGGAATGAATCTGGTCACTGGGAACTGGCCAGGGGAGTGGATTGAGCATCCTGTAGCATACACTTCTCTACTTAGGAGGGAAGGTTACTGAATGTGCTGCATAGGTGGCAGTGTAGCTAGGGTGTTGAGTTAAAGGGGGAAGATGATGGCCTGAGAAATGGGAACACCCCTTCCCCTCGCTTCCTTGTCCACCTTTTGTTGTTCTTCATGTTCAGGGTAAAAATAAATTTACAAAAAAATAGCAAATCTAGTGGATGTCTCTGGGACACATATTGTGAGTTGTTGTCTAACAAATTGTCAAGCTGCTAATTGGAGGAGGGACCGAGCCAAATTTCTGATTGCAGATTGGTATTGGTTTGCTATAATATTTAAGACTTAACTCCTGCAGGTTATTGCCTTAAAGCAGAGCTTGCCTGTTTTGGTCACAGACAGAAATTGTAGAAGCTTTTTTCTTGACAAAGCAGGTGGGATAAGTTATATGGAAACCTGTTGAAGTAGTGTCTTAATTATTGTCTATAGGGTAAGCTGAGACCAACCACAGTAATATACAATACATTTAAGGGCCATATTAAAGAGGTGTGTCTTGCCATGAAGTTTGTGGACTGGTTAGTGTATGGCCTAGGGCCTAGGGCCGCAGCTAGGTGATAATTGAAGGAGGGGTGTCAGGAAATAAGGTCCCCGGCCTTATATTTAAACCTAGCTAAACATTCCATCATCTTTATGTGCCATTGTATGAGTCACACAGAGAATGTGTGGAGTATCTCACCCAGAGGAATCTGCAGGAAATCTACAGGAGGACTGGAGGACTACAGGGGACTCTGGAGGTCAGTACAAGTAACTATTAATTTATTTGGATTTTGATAACTGGGTAGTCTTGCTGAGAGGGGAAGTCCTTTTTTCAGGACAGAGTTGGAATTAATTACATACAATTACATACAACAGTCATAGTTTTCATAGTACATATAACAACTATAAACAATGACTCTGATAGGCATTGGTCAGATCATGTACCATAAAGTGAACCTAAGAATTGCCTATCTGGGGTAGCCAGACATAGTACACTGTGAAGGTAAATCTCTATTAAAGCTAAGGGACAAACTCCCAATCTAGTGTAGGGTGTCACAAGAAATAGCTAAAATAATTTCAGACAGGTGGTGCTCAGTACATTTGGAACCAGAGTCAAGGTAGGCTTCCTCAGGAGTCAAGCAGGTACTGTGGATGCAAGCAGTCAGATACAATGGAGCACAGGTAATGCTTGGGCATAACCAGCTATAAGCACTATAAAAGCACATCTACAAAATTAAGCTCTGAAGGAATGGACACTGTCCATATTTAGGATGTTTGCAGAGCTCCAGGTACAGTTGGTGGCACCAAAGGAGAATATATCCTGGCTACATCATGAATTGAGCTGGTACCCACAGACACAGCTGGAACACCTCTTCTCAAGTGGCCCATTGGCTGAGGGGAACAGGGTAGCATGGAGGGGAAGGTGGTAGCAAGCACAGCCAAAAGGAAGTCACCCAGGGTCACCATACCCCTACAGTCAATTGACAACTTGCACCACTTGAGGAGGAATAGGTATTGGACTTCCTCAGTGGGAGCTATGAGCCAGTTGGGAGAAGGACAGGATGACTTGATGGCTCCCAGTGGCAAGAGTAGGAGCAAGGAAGTAAGAAATATAAATGGATACCACATTTCTTTATATCATCATCACCAAAGTAAAGACATGCTTTGATCTGTTCCATAATTTGGAGTTATTTACACTTACAAATCCATATGCACATGCACAGTATAGGAATATGATCAGTTATTTTTTTTAAGACTCAGCTTTATTCAATCATTAAGCATCTATACTACAGATACGACCTTCAGTCACAACTTACAGTTTCAGTCACTGCTAGAACTGAAAATTCATCATCAGAAAACTTTGACGGGTGCAATTCATTGACCAAGAAACTGATATGAGAATGGTCATAAATTGAAATTAAACAACCTTTATCAATCAAGATGAAAAATACAGTATACTGCATTGATATTAGGACTAAGAAGGAATGTCGTATATCTCCAACTGAATGTGAGTATAAAGTCATAAAAAAAACAGTAGTAGTATGAACAATCTCAACAGAAGATTGGCTTCAACAATAACAACAGAAACAAACTAGTACATTGGTATGGGTACCTCCAGAGAAAAAGAAAACAAATCCCCTCTCTTGAGTTCCTAACCAAGCACACCACCAAAAGTGGTATAATAGAAAAAAAGGTTAAGAATGAAAGTTAAAACTAAAATCACAGGTGAGGGCTCACTAGGATACCTCTATGTGTGTGGCAACCCTTGCCCTGTGACCCCTCTAAGGTTCCCCTCCCTGGTTGATTGCCATAACATCCAACCTCTCCACCTTTCAATATCACTCTGTTCTCTGAGATTCAGTTTGGTCATGAGCTGTTCCATCTTCTGAATGGCACTAACACACCCTATCCATTCCTCAAGAGTTGGAGGATGCTGTTTAAACTAGTAGGCAGTGAGGCATTTCAGAGCTGCTGCTATCAGTATCAACATGAGGTTACGATTCTCTCCCTGTAATGTTGTCACTTCTGGGACTCCCAACACCCACTCCATGAATTTCAAGGGTATCAGGGTTCTGGGAATCTGATTAGTTAACCAGTGTTGTTTAATACATTTTGCTCCTGCTATATTGCAAATATTGAAAGTGTACTCCATTTTCTATGATACAGCCCTTGAGGTGTGACGTGCAGGTAAAGTCATGAAGCATAGACAGAGCAGGAGCAGTTATAAAATTCACATATAGAACTTTGTTATTATAAACACAATAAAATAAAAAAATAGCATTTGTACAGGATGGTTTTTTAACACAGGCAGTCGGAGCAAAAGTCCTTCTTCTGAAAGAATCTCTTAACCTTGAAGTCGCCAACTTAAATCTAAATCTAAAACTGAAAAATCAAAATCATTGCATCTTTAATTTCAAACTGCATTCTGTTTATGACAAAACATAACAGCATTTGTCAGTTTTTTCCTTAGCAAGTACATTTAGGCTCCACTAGTGAAAAAAAATATAGAGCAGGCTGTCTGGAAGTGCTTCCTGCAGTCGGTTCTGTTAACGCGCTTGAAGAGGTCAAAAGATTTCCCATAACCTGCTGCAATACATTTCAAACAACATAACTATATGCATTTGTAAATCAAGGGATCCCAGTTTCACACAAAGATCCATATATTTTTTTTATAACCACAGAGAAGCAAGGGGGAAAGAAAAGACAGAAATGGCAAGGAAGACAGGGAAATTGCGGGGAGGGAACTGTGGGGCCCATTGGGTTGTCCAGCACTGGGTGCGACAGAAAGAAGATGTGATTGCACAATCAGAGAGAAAAGAGACTGAAAAGTAACAGAAAAGAAGGCAGAACAGATTCTTGCTTTTAACTCTCTTTGTATACCAAATGTGATAGGGTCTTATCAACCCCTGTCACAAGGTAGAAATTCCAATAGTAACAGTGCAGCAGTTAACTGTGGCATACTAAACATTTTCTCCAGTGCTGTTTGGATGTCATTTAAGAAGGATACAAACTTTGGACAAGGCCAAGAGATATGTACATGCCTACCTGTGTCCCTGTAGTTTCTCCAGCAGGTATGTATGTACTGTACCTAAGATGAAAATATTGAGCAATTACCAGCATTCAGAAAAAAACAAAAACACTTTTAGCAGAATTACCCCCAGATAGGTGCAGAAATGGTATTATGTATTTTCACTTAAATCTTTTCCCAGTTTTTGATCACCAGGTGTAACTGAAGTTCTTGGTCCCAGTGTGTTTTGACAAGGTGAGTATCTGTCAACAAACTGTCTTGTAAGATATTATATTAGCAAGACATATGCTGTTTTGCAACCACAACACCCAATGTGCCATGGAAGTATTTAAAAAGTGATATTTTTACCAGTTTAACATGTGATTTACGTGATTCTGATTATAAAAAAAACCTCTGCACCTCTAAATATAAATATCAGTAGAAGTCTGTGGTAGAAACATAGAAACATAGAAACATAGAATTTGACGGCAGATAAGGATCGCTTGGCCCACCCAGTCTGCCCATTTCCCTACCTACTGGTTAAGCTGCAGATCCTAGTTAACCAGCAGCCTACTTCTTCCTACCCCAACCCCCTAGAATGGCCTTATGACTGTCCCATACATGCTTGAATTCCACCACTGATTTTGACTCCACAACCTCCTCAGAGGCCGTTCCATGCATCCACAACCCTCTCTGTGAAAAATACTTCCTAAATTACCTCAGCGCCGCCCCCATCTTCAAATTGTGCCCTCTTGTTCTTTCACACCTCTTTTTGAAAGATGCTACCCTCTTGGACTTTGTTGATTCCTTAAGTACTTGAACGTTTCTATCATGCCCCCCTCTCCTTCCTTTCCTCGAGGCTATACATATTAAGCTCTTTTTAAATCTCTCTTCATATGTCTTCAGTGCAGACCCTGCACCATTTTAGTATCCCTCCTCTGGACAGCTTCCATTCTGTCTATGTCTTTTGCGGAGATTGAGTCTCCAGAACTGCACACAGTACTCAGATGAGGTCTCACCAGCTGTCTGTACAGAGGGATAATAACTTCTTGTTTTCTACTGGTGATGCATCTCCCTATGCATCCCAGTATCTAACCGTCCTTGCTGCCCTCTCATTGCTTGCCCACCTTTAGGTCATCTGATATGACTACCCCAGGTCCCTTTCCATTTTGTTGTTGTTAGTATCTCACCCCATTGTGTACTCTTCCCTGGGTTTTTGTTTCCCAGGTGCATTACCTTGCACTTCTTTGCATTGAATCTAAGCTGCCATACATTTGACCATTCCTCTAACCTTGCCAAGTCCCTTCTCATCCTTTCCACCCCACCTTGTGCATCAACTCTGTTGCAGATCTTTGTGTTATCTGCAAAGAGACATACTTTTTCATCCAGTCCCTCTGCAATGTCGCTTATAAAGACATTGAAGAGACCGGTTAATACTGACCCCCTGCGGCACTCACTAGTAACCCTCCTTTCTTCTGAGTGGACTCCATTTACTATTACTCTCTGTGTCCCTATTCTCCAGCCAATTCTTTACCCAGGATGTCATCTTGGGACCCACTCTCCAGGCTGGCTAACTTGTATATTAATCTTTTGTGTGTGACTGTGTCAAATGCCTTGCTAAAGTCTAGCTAGGCCATGTCCACAGCCCTCCCTGATCTACTACTTTGGTCACCCAGTCAAAGAAATCTATCAGATTCATCTGGCATGACCTTCCCGCTGTGAATCCATGCTGCCTAGGGTCCTGTGCCCCTCTGGCCTCTAGATACTCGACAATTCTTTCCTTCAGAAGTGATTCCTTCATTTTCCCTATTACTGAGGTTAAACTAACAGGTCTGTAGTTTCCTGCTTCTAGCTTGCTCCTACTTTTGTGAAGCGGAATCACATCTGCCCTCCTCCAGTCCTCTGGTACCACCCCATCCTCCCATGATTTGTTAAAAAGGGTAGTCAGTGGTGTCACTAGTTCTACCCTTAGTTCTTTTAGAATTCTGGGATGAATCCCATCAGGCCCTATTGCTTTGTCCACCTTCAGTTTTAAGAGTTCTTTCAGAACCCTTTCTTCTGTAAATGGGCTGGTATCAACTTCTGTATCCAGAGTGTTTCTACTGTTTGTTTTAGGTACCTCCCCCTCTTCATTTGTAAATACTGAGCAAAAATATTTGTTTAGTATCTCTGCCTTTTCACAGTCTCCCTCTCCCACCCCCTCCCTTAATAAGCCTCACTATCCCTCCTTGGTCTTCCTTCACTCCCTGATTTACCTATAAAAGTTTTATCGCCTTCTTAACTGAGTTGGCTATCTTTTCCTCGGTTTGGGCCTTTGCTGTTCTGACTGCCTTCCCAGCTTCCTTTGCTTTAACTGATACAGTTCTCTGTCCTGCTCCTTCTGCGATTCCTTGTACTTCCTGAATGCTTTCTTTTCTCTTGAACCTGCACTGCCACTTCCTTTGAACCATAGTGGTTTCTTGACATCGTTTTGTTTTGTTTATTTGCTTCACACAAAAGCTCGTTACCTCTGTGATGGCAGTTTTATTATTCTCATTGTTCTTCCACCCTCCTTCCTGCCCATTTGCTAGTGCATTCCTTAGGCACTCAACCATTTGGCAAAGTCAGCCCTCCTAAAGTCCAGTACTTTTGCCTTTGTTAAGCTGACTCTATTGCTGTGTTTATTGTAGAACCATACTGTTGATGGTGGCTAGTTCCCAGATGGCTACCCACTTCTACATCTGTGATCCTCTCTCCATCTCCATTTGAGAGACTAGGTCTAAGATTGCTCCCTCTTGGTGGGCTCCAATACTAGTTGTCTAAGGCATGCCCCGTAGGAGTATCTAGAATAACCCACCTCTTGAAGTGGCTGCTGCAACTGCACTCCAGTTAACATCTGGCATATTCAGATCACCCATCAGCAATATCTCCCCTTTTTCTGCCATTCTAAGTATACTTTCTATCATTTCCTTGTCCATTTCCTCCCCCTGAGAAGGGGGTCTGTATACAACCCCTGTGCAGATTGTGGTACCATTGCCTGTCTCCAAATTTACCCACAGTGCTTCTTCTCCTCCCTGTTTACCCTTTTGTTCTGTTGCTTTTATTCCTTCCCTTATGTAAAGAGCTACTCTTCCTCCTCTTTTAGCCTCCCTGTCCCTCCTGTAGATAGTGTATCCTGGTATGTTTACATCCCAGTCATGGTTTAGTGTGTACCATGTTTCTGTGACTGCCATGCTATCCAGATGTTCCTTCTCCATCAAGGCCACTAATTCAGGAAGCTTGTTACCCAGACTATGGGCATTGGTACTCATTGCTCTCCATTTTTGGATGGCTTTACCTTCTGTTGCAGCATCCCCCACTGACCTTTCTACCTTGGTCTTTTTCTCGTTTAGTACCCTGTTTTGTAGGGAGAGGCTGGGATTTTCCTGCTGCTTATCAGTGCCTCCCCCTTTGACTAGTTTAAAAGCTTGCCAATGAAGCATTTAAATCGATTGCTCAAAAGACTTGTTCCCTTCCTGGACAGGTGCAGACCATCCTGCCAGTATAGGCTGGTGTCCCTCTAAGTGGAACCCCAGTCCCCAATGAAGCCAAACCCCTGTGCTCCACACCATTTTTTCAACCATTCATTAAACTGCATGGTGCTAATTACCCTCACCTCCCCCATGCCATTGACAGGCAGCACCTCTGAGAAGGATACTGTGTGTGCTACTTGTCTTAGGCCGCTCCCCAGCTCTACAATGTCCTCCTGGTAGGAAGATGATAGAGTTCTTCTAAGCTAGTAAAGATGATTTTTTGTGTGTGTGTTATTTGTTTATCTTCCCTACGCCCCCAACAGCCACTCCTTCAGGCCAATTGCCAAGGACACTCTCCCCCTCGGCTCTGACACCAGTCCCAAACCCCACATTGCAGCCACCTCAGGGTAACCCAACATAACCCTTCATCGGATGGGTCCTCCTCTTCTGAGGAGGAAGGACCTGGCGGCCAACAGCATTGGTACTGGGTGCTGTTGAGGTTGGGTTAGCTTCTTGGAGTTCTGAGGGGGTACTGGTCCAGGTGGCTGTCATCCAGCAGTTTTGAGGTGCCATTTTCTGTGTTTTTCTCCACCGATTCCCTGTGTGTCGCATCTGTACTGCCCCTGGTCTCTACCAGGGGTTGCTACAGAGTGATGCCTCTCCCTAATCCACCCCATGAGAGGAGAGCAGGCCTCTGGATGCTCGATACTTGTCCTTCCCCTGCTGATCCTCTGGTGCCAGAATCCATTCCGAACCCGGGTTGCTGGTGTGGTTTCAGGTAAGGTGCCAGTACCTCAACCCTTTATGCCACCGGACTGGTCAAGATGATTGGTTTGATGCACTGTGAAAAGACATTGCTGTTAGTGGGCAACAGGTAGTATCTCATTATGGGACTGATATTAGGGATGAGGCTTGGGTATAGATTTCCATTATTGAAAAAAATCCTTCTTTGCTTTTCTGTTTCTCATTCTCTTGTTTTCATTTTGCCATATTCTCCCATGATGGCCTACAATCCTCAGTATTGCACTTTTCTAAACTAGTCAGTGGTGTATCTAAAATCAGACAAGTTCCTTTGGTTCTTCATCTCCTCTCATGCATGTGCTTCCCCATGTACCTAGTCCTTCTCTAGTGATTCTAGCCCCTGCTCCTCCTCCTTTCTTGATCTCATAGATATGCTCCTCCTTATCCCTTCCCCATCTAATCTTGTGCTTTCCTGCCCTCTACCTTCTCCGATTTTGTTTCCTGCCCCTCTGACATGGAAAAGGTGACACTGATGATTTCAAATACCTCAAGGGAATCAGCAAAGTCCAAGAGGGTAGCATATTTCAGAAAAAGAGATGTGCAAGAACAAGGGGGCACAATTTGAAGATAGAGGGGGGGGCGTCTCAGAGGTAATGTGCGTAAGTATTTCTTCACAGAAAGGGTTGTAGATGCATAGAACAGCCTTCCTGAGGAGGTTGTAGAGTCAAAAACAGTGGGGAAATTCAAAAATGCATAGGACAGACAAAAGGCAATTCTAGTGGGGGGTAAGAGGAAGTAGGCTGTTGGTTAACTAGGATCTGCAGCTTATCTGTTAGGTAGGGAAATGAGCAGACTAGGTGGGCAAAGCGGTCTTTATCTGCCACCAAATTCTATGCTTCTGTGACAGTTAAACTTCCATGTCCTCCTATTCTCTGAAATGCACCATTAAATGCTGTTTTGGTGCAACTCAGTTCATTTTGTAAAACTGTGGTAGCAGTATACCTTGCCATTCTCCTCACAAGAGCAAATATCATTCTTTGTCTGCTGACATGGGTTAGTCTCTTGCCAGAGCCATTGTCAGTGTCACCTTTTCCATTTTCCATATATAGAAAATTAATGAGTGGCACTGGGCAGAGTGATGATATGGGGAGCATCGTGTAGTTTAGTCAGATTGGCTATTGTCACCACCCATGTACAGGTGGCTGTGACAATTGTCTTATTGTTCATACCAGATGGACTGAGGGAGTGCATGATTTTACATTTACAGGTAGATAATTTTGATCTTATTTTCATGTAGGAGTATTTGAACTGGACATGTCAGCACCCAGAGGAGGAAGAGGAAACCAGTATGCTTCTGAGTAGCTCAGGGTGGTATAATGTTATGCACTGGAACACCTGAGAAAACTGCTAAAAGGAGTGGCACTAAAAACTGTGTACACCTGTGGACTTCTGAGCCAGGGTTTCTTTTGCCTTTTTATTACACCCCTAGTCCTAGGCCTCACAGCCCTGTGACTCCCAGTCCCATCCCACCAAGACCATCTCCACCCCAACCAGTTTCTATGTCTTGTGCTTGTAACTTGTATGCTATGACCTGCCATGCTTAATTGATGATCATTTATAACCCATGGCTATTCATGATTAAACCATGGTTATTCAATTAAATTTGCTTTATTAACCAGGTAAGTATATTGAGCTAAAGCCCATTTTTTAGGAATGAGCAGGAGCTTCAAACAAAGTGGAAGCTAAGATGATATAAACAATAGTACAAATACAAATACAAATACAAATATATGTATACATATTTAAAAACAGTTACATAAGGCAAGAGATTGCAGGTGACTAAATAAGACTTTCTTAAGTAGTGCAATGGTAGAGGCATTTACACAATTAAAAGGCAAGGAATTCCAAAAATGTGAACTCTGTACAGAAAAAGCCCAGCAACCATAGTTGCATATTTGTGATCTGCCCTTGCAGTCCAATGGAACGGTATCTGTTAAACTGTGTTATATGGTTTTTCTCTTTATACTGTATATCCTGTGACTTTTTACACAAAGATCTGCAAAGATTTGCTTTCAAAACTACATGTAAATGATCTGTATTAAGTGCTTTTAGCCTGACTCGAGTGCATTTCCTCCAGAACTGCTTATTGTACTTGTAATGCTTTTTTGTGACTATGCTTTTGATGAGGAATCTTTGTAAAGAAGCACCTGTGCTCAAAGGTAATATCAAAGTTTTTAATAAATAAATACATACATACATAAATACATACATAAACAGTCATTCATGGATGGTTAGTCCATGATTTTGAAAACTGTTGTCCTTGGACAGCCACTGATGGTACATGGCCCAAGGAAATATCATGGGTAACCATGGTCACTATAGTTAAAGTATTATTCATGTTGACGTGGCCATTCATGGTTCTTAATTTCAGAAGTTTCTGGCATTTTAAATCAAATGTCTACACCACTCAGGCAATTTTGTTTTGTTACAAGAGCTTTAACATTCTGCAATTAATATATTTGTTAGCCACACACACACACTTATGAAATAGCTTTCATTTGCTTAATTATTGCTGCTGTTTTTTCCAACTTCTATGGAGTCTCTTCTTATTCATAACTGATACAATGGCCTGATTTACATAATTTGTTCCACATTCTTCCTTTAAGATGTGGTGAGTTCAGATATTAATTGTTATGCTTAAGTAATTAATGTCCTTGTGCAAACCTTATTTTTCCTTCATAAATTGCAAAATATTATGATTTTCATCATTTATGTTAGTTGAAAATGTCAGATTATGTATTCTGATATGCAAATACTATTTTAAAATCAGCTTGCTTTCTCCTATTCATATGACCCTGGACATAAATGAACCATGGTTGACCATGGTGTTTCCAAAGCATTCAGGAAACATATTGTGAATGACCATAATACATGGAGATCATGCATGAAGAATTATATGGTAATTTCACCAAGAACAGTAGTCAAATGGAACCAATATAATTTTTTAATTAACATTGCTCTGCTGATGACTAAAGATTTTAGGAAGACAGCTAAAAGAATGTGGTGGACATGTTAGACTAGTTAGTGATAGAAAAAAAGCAACACATATGTTGCAGATGATACCATTTATTGGACTAACAAAATTGCTTTTGAAACTAAGTTCATGAGTTATAAATCAGCAAAACAGCAAGGCAGACATTTTTTTTTTTCGCTATTTGAAGTATTTGCCACAGAAGGACTCCTCCAGCCATACTGTAGCTCTTTCCTATTTCTCTTACTCTACATCAAAAAACTACTTGCCCCTCTCTTTTCTTGTTCAATACCAAAAACTGCTTTGTACTGTACTCCTATATGAGTTACTGCTGTTACTATTTAATGTAATTGGTGCACACTTACTGTTTACCTAATGGCAACACTGTTTCCTCTCCATATATCATATCTGTTTTTGACCTTCTGTATAATGTCCTTGTTGGCTGTTGCATAATCCTCATAGACACACTGGCTATTGTATGTATTATATATAGAATAAAGGATAGAAATATACTATATGAGAACTTAATGCACAACTAGAAGAGAGGGATACTACATAATTCAAACATCCCGACACTGAGCAGTGTATTAAATTCTCATATGACACTTCCTCATCTTTAATTTGATTTTGAATTCAGATCTGGGGAGTATAAGGGCTGAATGTTCATTTGGGGCATAGTGGGCTGTTTTATTTTTTGTCCCAGGTTGCAACAGAGGCAAAGGTCGGGGTCAGTGACACAGGTCACAGGTGGACCAATTGGGAGTATTGACACCTGGACCACATTTGAATTCAGATCTAGGAAGTATAAGATCAGTGTCTGAGCATGTGGTCTTCACTCCTCCTCATTTGTGGTTGGGGTGGGGGATTGGGGCCTCCATTGGCTACAGGGACTGTGTCTCAAGTTTCATCCAGCAGGCAGGCCTTGATGATTGCTGCTGTAAGGAGAGTCGGAGACCAGCACAAAGTATCAGGTTTGGGAAGTGATTGGGCTGATTGTGCTGTCTTTTTCTCCCAGAGGTGGTGGCAAGGGTATACTGAACAACACGGTCGGTGGCATTGTTTCTTTATTTTTGAAAGAGTTTTTGGACATTTGGGGACTGAAGGTGAATTTGGGGAACTGTATGTGCTAAGGGGCCGAATGTTCCTTTGAGGAACAGTGGGCTGATTGATTTATTTTTCCTTTTGTCTCAAGTTGCAATAGAGGCACATCCTACCCTCCCTCCCCTTACCTATCCTCCCCAAGATAGTCTACCTTTATAGAGAGGCCACCTGTGTTTAGGGAGAGGCTTCCTGTGCGGTAGCTGGAAGGTAGGAGCATCCATTGTACTATATCCATAACAGTACATCAGTAAAATAGCCTTGCTTTAACAATAATTGTGACTGTAAATTAATAGGGAGAGGGGAGGCCCAGGGTATGACTAAATCAGTTTGGGAGATTAAGGAAAAATGGAGAGACATGGAGACTGGACAAGGGCAAGGTGGTGGGGAATGTGTGGCAGTGGCAGACCAGAAGGGGAGCCAGGATGGGTGGTAAGCTGCAATGGGTATGGGGCAGCCATCTTCTTGGGAATTGCTTGGAAGATAGGGGGTTGTATGGTGTGTAGACAGATGAGACAACTTAGGGCAAAGGTTCTCAGGATGAGAAGGGTGCTGAGCTATGGGGAGGGTGGAGAAGGAGGGAAGAGCAGGGGAAAAGGGACAGAAGGACATACACCGTAGACACAAAAGGCAAAAAAGGGGGATTCAAGGGGAGATGATTCAGAGGGCAGACCATACTAACTCTAAGGAGCAGCTGAGACAAGAGGATGAGTGTTGGAGGGAGGTCAAGATAAGGGAAAGTAGGGCAAAGGGAGCAGAGTATGGTGTGTCGTTGCAGGAAGGGGGAAGAGGGGAAGCTTGAGATAAAGGGAGGGAGGATAAAAACAGGTTTTTGATGCTTGCAATACTGAAGCAGCATGGGGGGGGAAGGCCAGTCACAGGGATAGCAGGAGAACAAGATAGTAGTGTTGGCAGGGGAGTTAGTAGAGAGCCTAGGAGCATGGTCAACTCAGAAGAGGGTAACAGGGGTAGTGGAGGAGGGGTGACAGAATGGGGGCCAGAAGACTCAGGAATGTGTGGGGAGACAAGGGAAGGGTATGGAAAGGAGGGGGCAGAACCCAGGCAAGACAATGCAACTAGAAGGGAGAGGAGAGGATTGACAGTAAAGAAAGGGAAAGGAGAAAGGGAGGCACTAGTGGCTGGTGATAGAGGGAGGACTATTACAGAACAGAGTGGGCCTGGATCAGGAAGGGAAGGGGGAGTGCAGGTGGGGAATGGTAGGGTCAAGGACACAGCTAACATGAACAGCAGTGGGGGGGGTGCAAGGAAGGTCTAGGGCAAGGATACAGCAGGGATCAAGTGAGGTAGCAGGGTCCTTAGGGATGGAATCAGGGGTAGGACACCAAGGGAGTGTTCAGAGGAATGGATTGCAACAGGGAGGTGAGCAAGATAAGGAGGGGAGAGTCATCATCCTGGGGGATTCAGTATTCAAAGGTGTAAGATGGGGGGCAGAGGAGACTGGAGAAGCCACACATGGGTGGAGTGTATGCCAGGCATGACAGCGGGAAACTGGAACAGCATGTTAAGAGGTGTGTGGGGAGGCTAGTGGGGAAGCCTCATATCGTGGTGCACTTGAGCACTAATGATCTGGAAGGAAATAGGTTGGAAGAAGTGCAGGAGAAATTCAAGGAAGTAGGAAGGTTGTGCAGTAGAGAAGGGAGGGCAGTGGCATTCTCTGTGATTCTCCCAGTACCAAGGGCTAGCACAGCCAGGAAACTAAGAATCTCAGAGTTCAATACATGGCTGGGAACATGGTGTGAGGACATGGAATATTGACTGGTGGGGGGATGGGGTAGCACATAGGAGAACCAGGTCCTGTATGCATTGGATAGGCTGCACCTGAGCAAGAAAGGCTTGGAAGTCCTAAATAAAAAGCTGAGGGAGTTCATAGTGGAAAAGAAACATAGAAACATAGACGTTGATGGCAAATAAGGACCGCAAGACCAATCCAGTATGCCCATTTCTTTTTCTACCTCATGAATGTGCCATCAGTCTTTGCTCTGTCAATGGCCTATCTATTCATACTCATCTGTACTGCTCCCTTATGCCTATCCCATGCCTGTTTGAAGCCCTGCACTGTATTCATATCCACCATTTCCTGAGGTAGGCCGTTCCATGCATCCACCACCCTTTCTGTGAAAAAGAACTTCCTCACATTACCCCTTAATCGGCCTCCCTCTAATCTCATGCTGTGTCCTCTTGTCCTGCTATTTTTCTTTTATTGAAACGTTAGACTCTTTGACCTTGTTACTGCCCTTAAGGTGTTTGAATGTTTCGATCATATCACCTCTCTCCCTCCTTTGCTTTAAGGTATACATACTGAGCTTCATTAATCTGTCCTCATATCTTTTCTGATGCAGTCCCTGCACCATTTTGGTTGCCCTTCTCTGGGCTGCCTCAGTTCGGTTAATGTTCTTGTGAAGGTGTGGCCTCCAGTACTGCACACAGTACTCCAGATGGGGACTAACCAGTGTCTTGCAAAGAGGGATTATTACCTCCCTCTTCTGACTTGTGATACCCCTACTAATACATCCCAACATCCCCCTAGCCTTACCTATTGCTTTAATGGTCTGCTTGGATGAGTTCAGGTCATCGGTGACGATGATGCCCAAGTCTCTTTCTTCTCTTGTGACTGCCAGTTACTCCCCTCCCAGCCAATAGGTGGCTTCAGGGTTTCTTTTCCCTATGTGCATGATCTTGCATTTCTTTGCGTTAAACCCCAGTTGTCACTCTTCCGACCATTTTCCTAGTTTATCCAGATCTCTTCTCATTCTGCCCACCCCATCAGGATCATCTACTCTGTTGCAGATCTTAGTGTCATCTGCAAACAGACAAACCTTATCCTCCAGTTCATCTGCAATGTCACTGATGAAGATATTGAAGACGATTGGCCCCAGGACTGATCCCTGAGGTACCCCATTTGTGACTTGCATCTCTTCTGACTGTGTACAACTTACCACCACTCTCTGTTTTCTGCCCATCAACCAGTTTGCCACCCAGTTGACTAACTTCTAACCCACCCCGAGCCTACCCAGCTTATGAATAAATCTTCTATGTGGAACAGTATCAAAAGCTTTGCTGAAGTCAAGGTAGGTGACATCAACTGCTCCCCCTTGGTCGACCACTCTGGTTACCCAGTCAAAGAAATTTATGAGATTAATTTGACAGGACCTTCCTTTTATAAACCCATGATGTCTTGGATCCTGTGTGCCTATGGATTCCAGGTGTTGCACTATCCTTTCCTTATGGAGTGCCTCCATAATGTTGTCCACTACTGAGGTAAGACTGACTGATCTGTATTTCCCTGCCTCCTCTCTGCTGCCATTCTTATGGAATGGGATCACATAAGCCCTTCTCCAGTTTTCTGGGACCTCTCCTGTGCTCAGAGACTCACTAAACAGTTCTAATAATGGCTCTGCTAGTTCCACCCTTAGCTCCTTTAGTACCCTGTGATGTATGCCATCAGGTCCCATTGCCTTGTCCACCCTGAGCTTATTGGGCTCTTGTAGGACCCTTTCTTTTGTGAAGGGACTAGTGCACACCTCCATCCCCCCTGTGCCCATGGTGCTGAGCTGTGGGCCCTGCCCTGCCTTCTCTTCAGTAAATACTGAGCAGAATTATCTATTTAGGATAGATGCTTTTACATGGTCCTCCTCCTCACATGTCCCCTTATCCCCTTTGATCTTAGCAATACCCCCTCTGGACTTTCTCCTTTCACTAATGTATCTATAGAAAGTCTTGTTACCTTCTTTTACTGTTTGTGCAAGTGTTTCCTCAGTGTGGGCCTTTGCCTGCCTTGCTGCCTTAACTGCTTTCCTTGGGGACATTTGGTATGCCTCCCTATCTTCATCTTGCTGCAGTCCCTAATATTTCCTAAAGGTCACCCTTTTGGCTCTGACCTTTTTGGCTACTGTTTTTGAGAACCAAAGTGGTTTCCTTCTTCTTTTGCACTTCCTTTTCTCTCTAACGCAATTGCATGTTGCTTCAAGTATTGCATCCTTAATGTTTGCCCACTTTGCCTGTACCCCCTCCCCTGTACTTATTTTTGCCAGGGCTGGCTTAACTCTGTTAGCCATCTTATCAAAGTCAGCTCCTCTGAAATCCCATACTTTTGCCTTGGAATGGGATGGGATGATTTAGTTCTAGTGGCCAAATTGAACCTTGCCATGTGATGGTCACTGGCCCCCAGGGAGCTTCTACCTGGAGATCTAAGATCCTTTCCTTGTTAGTCAGTACTAGATCTAGGATAGTCCTGTCTCTTGTGGGTTGTTGTACCAGTTGTTTGAGGCCCTCCCCCTGCAGGGAATCCACCATGTGTCTAGTTCTGGCAGATGTTCCTGCTGGTATTGACCAATCTGTATCTGGCATGTTGAAGTCTCCCATTATCAGAACCTCCCCTTTAGCTGTCTTGTTTTGTATATCTTCTAACAGTAATGTGTCTATCTCCTCCCCCTGGTCTGGAGGCCTGTACACAACCCCAGTTCGTATGGCTGTCCCATTTCCTGTTTCCAGGGTGACCCACAGTTCTTCTGGCTCCTTATGTGTATTCTGAATTTCTGAAGCTTGGATATTTTCATTGACATAAATGGCCACTCCACCCCCCCCCCTTTTTGTACCTTGGTCTCTTCCTAACAGTACATAGCCAGGTACTGAAGTCTCCCAAGTGTGGTTACTGGTAAACCATGTCTCGCTAATGGCTACTATGTCGAGTTTAGCCTCTGTCATTATTGCCTTCAGGTCTGGGATCTTCTTTCCCAGACTATGAGCATTTGTGTACATGATTTTCCAGTGGCCAGATTTCAACCAAAAGCATAATTAACTAGGTGGGGGGGGTGACGGAGTGGGCAGCAAACTCAGCCATCAGGCAAGGGAGGTCACCAGCACCCCCCCCAAGATAGTCAGGAGGTGGAGAAACAAAAGGCAAAATGGGAAAGGGTTAGAGAAGAAGGTTTAGGCAAGCAGGGGAAGAACTCACATTGGAGGGTGGTCTCACTGAACACAAGAAGCCTTGGCAATATGAAGGCAGAACGGTAGGCTTTGATGGCGGAAGGAGAGATGGACTTAGGTGCCATAACTGAAACATGGATCACCCAGTACCAGGATTGTGATCTAGTGATCCCTGGGTATAAACTTTACCGGAGGGACAGGGGCAAATGGAAAGGAGAAG
Source organism: Neoceratodus forsteri (assembly GCA_016271365.2). Taxonomy (NCBI): domain Eukaryota; kingdom Metazoa; phylum Chordata; order Ceratodontiformes; family Ceratodontidae; genus Neoceratodus; species Neoceratodus forsteri. The sequence goes on from CM057459.1 coordinate 883,082,015, forward strand.
GAATAGCTGTATATGTTAAGGAGGGGATATTGTGTAGCAGGGAGGAAGGGGAGGAGGGCAAGGCTAAAACCTTGTGGATTCACCTGCAACACTCAAAGGATATGAGGGTGAGATTGGGGGTGTATAGGCCACCATCCCAAAGTGTGGCACTGGACAGGGAACTGGGAAAACAAATTAAGAGGCTTAGTGATAAGGGCAACATGGTGGTGATCAGGGACTTCAGTGTGCTGTGGGTGGATTGGAACACCCCAGCCACCTCAAGTGCCAGAGAACAGGTCATCCTGGAGACCATTCTGGACAGCTTCCTCACACAGAATGTAATGGAGACAAGCAGGGAGGGGAACATTCTAGACCTGGTACTTATGGATGGGGGGATAGTCCAAGACATTGACATGGAGGACTCCCTAATGGGAAGTGACCACTGCACAGTGTGGTTCTCCCTCAGTCTGGGGAAGGATGTAGCCAGTTCAAAAACAAGAGTGGTGGATTTTAAGAGGGCCGACTTTGGCAGGATGGGAATCTTCTTGAAAGGGCACCTAGACAATATCATCAGAACAGAACTGGAACATCATATAGAGGGGTCTGGCTGAAGCCACTAGCTCTTGCACCAAGTGCCAAAGCAAGAAGGCTGTGAAAAAGAGACCTAGCTAGGTGAATGGAGAAGTAGTGGAAAGAGTGAGGGAAAATAGAACAACCTTTAGAAAGTATAAGAGATCTTGAAGGGATAAGGATAGGGAGGAATACCTTAAGAAGTCCAAGGAGGTGACCAATGTAGTGAGGGCAGTCAATTCTTCAAAAGAACTAAGGTTGGTGCAGAGGATCAAGGAAGGGGAAAAGGACTTCTTTAGATACATAGGAGAAAGGAGGAATTGCAAGGACCAGTTTGTAAGGATTAGGAAGGAGGGTGGGAGGGAGGGTGGGTAAAGCAGAGGCAGAGCAGGCAGAAGTACTAAATGAGCACTTCTCCTCAGTGTTCACCAGGGAGAAAGATGGGCCTATACCTCATGGAATGGTGGACAGGGGACAGGGGGAGAGGAGGCGAAGGATGAGAAGATCCCAGTCAAAAGAGTGTGGGAAGGCCTAAGGTCCCTAAGGGTGGATAAAGCACCTGGTCAGGATGGAGTGCATCCTAGGGTACTCAGGGATTTGACAGAGGTCCTGTCGAGACCAGTAGCAGATTTGTTTAACACTTCCCTGAATATTGGATGCATGCCCAGGGAATGGAGGATGGCACATGTGGTACCAATCCATAAATGGTCCCAGAGATGATCCTGGGAATTACAGACCAGTGAACCTTACAGCCATTGTGGGAAAGCTAATGGAGACTATACTTAAGGAAAGGCTGGTGTGTTTCCTGTAGGAGAATGGCTTATAAGATAACAGACAACAAGGGTTTTTGTCTGGGAGATCATGTCAGGCCAACCTTGCTGACTTTTTTGACTTGGTGACGAGTTCACTGGATAGGAGCCATGCAGTGGATGTCCTATACCTGGACTCCAGTAAGGTCTTTGACTCAGTACCCCACAGAAGGCTGAACAGCAAGATAAACATAGAAACATAGACTTTGATGGCAGATAAGGACCACTTGGCCCACCTAGTCTGCCCATTTCCCTACTGACAGTATAAGCTGCAGATCCTAGTTAACCAACAGCCTATTTCTTGTTACCCCCCACAAGAATTGCCTTATGTCTGTCCCATCCATTCTTGAATTCTCCCACAGTTTTAGACCCCATAACCTCCTCAGGAAGGATGTTCCATGCATCCACCACCCTCTCTGTGAAAAATTACTTCCTCACATTGCTCCTGAGCCGTCTCCCCACCTCTGTCTTCAAATTGTGTCCCCTTGTTCTTGCATATCTATTTTTCTGAAGGATGCTACCCTCTTGGACTTTGTTGATTCCACTGAGGTACTTAAAAGTTTCTATTATGTCCCCCTCTCCCTCCTTTACTCAAGGGTATACATATTAAGCTCCTTCAGGAAGGAAACTGGTTGGGTAGATAAAGAGCTAGTTGCAGGGAAGATAGCAGAGGGTGGTGGTTGGGGGAGAGCTCTCGGCACGCAGGGCAGTAACCAGCCAGGTCCCGCATGGGTTGGTGCTGGGACCAGTGTTATTTAACATATTTATATCAGGCATATCAAATGGGATAAGGAGCAAGATCCAACTCTTTTCAGATGGCACTAAGATCTATGTGAAGGTGGATAGTGAGGAAAGGAGTAAGGTACTGCAGAAGAATTTGGCGACAGTTGAGTGCTGGTCAACCACATGGCAGCTAGGGTTCAATGCTAAAAAATGCAAGGTCTTGGACTTGGGGCTAAAAACACAAAGAACAGCTACTGGTTGGGGGGAGTGCAGTTGGCCACTTCAGAGGAGGAGAAAGATCTGGGAGTGCTGGTGACCGGGGACATGAAATACTCATCACAGTGTAGGAAGGCAGCTGCAAAGGTGAACAGAATGCTAGTATGCATCACCAGGGGAATCACCTCTAGGAGGGAAGAAGTTATTTTGTCCCTGTACAGGTCCCTGGTGAGGTTGCACTTGGAGTACAGTGTGCAGTTTTGGTGCCCCTATCTGAAAAGGGACATCAAACTATCAGAGAGGGTCCAGCATAGGGCGGCGAAGATGATCCTGGGGATGGGGGACAAGACATACAAGGAAAGATTGAGGGAGCTTCACATGTATGCCCTAGAAGATAGAAGGGAGACAGGGGACATGATTGAGACATTCAAGTACCTGAGGGGCTTAAACAAAGTTAAATCAGATGGCTTGTTTAAGTTAAAAGGGGAGAGGGACACTAGGAGACACAGCCTGAAATTGAAGAGAGAAAGGTTCAAAAGAGAGATGAGGAGGCATTACTTCTCAGAAAGGCTGATGACTGCTTGGAATGTGCTGCCAGAGGAAGTAGTTCAACTGCAGACAGTGGGCATCTTAATGAGAAGGTGGGATAGGGCCAAAGGAAGGGTCAGAACAGAGGGGAGGGTGTGGAGAGAAGTCGGTAGTGGGGGGGCACTGTTAGAAGGGGGAGCAAGGGGAGGGGGCTGCTGCAGTTTAAATAGACAGCATGCTGTACACTTGAGCAAACTAGACAGACCAAATGGCCTGTATCTACTTACAATTTTGTATGTTCATATAGTTGCAGGTGAGCATTTTTTTCCAGCCCAAGTGCTGTAACCCACCGACAGATACACACACACACACGTGCGCGGGCACACAAACATACACACACACACACACACACACACACACACTCCATCTCTCTGCCTCAATCCCTCCTTTGCAATAAACCTCCACTGTGGGTCTTCAGTGTAGTTTTTTGGGGCATACTCCAGCAGCCCCCACACAGCAGCCCCAAATGTTGGAACAGCTTCTAGCCCGCCCCAGCTCCCACTCCAGATTACCCAGCTGTGCTGCAGTCCCCAGTACTTGTCTCTCTCCTTCTTCCTGTTGCACCACAGCAGTCGAACCACAGCAGAGCAGCCTTCATCTCCTTCTGCTCACTCTTTAATTCATTTATTTAGTTATTTCTGTTTTTTTTTAAGTTACAGTTGAAATTGCGATCGCGGTTGCTACTGCGCTTGTGCTTACCTCCACAGGTAGACAGTCAGACACAGACCTGCTCCTGCTGACATTGTGTGTAGGAACTGCAGGATCAACCAAATTTAAAGATAGGATTAATGGTAGGATCAACCACAAAGATAAAAAAGAAATGATTTGGGGAAGGTGAGGGTCTTGTTGTGGTGGCTCCTCTCTAACAATGATGTGGAGCTGCCATGTTGTAGGAAGTGTTTAGCCCGACTCACACACAGAACAGTATCCAATGAGGGACTGCTCACTTTTGACAGAGCTCGTGAATGCCATAATAACTGACTGGTTATTATGGCAAATAACAGCTGGTTGAGCCCTAAGAAAAAATTGCTCACCAATAATTATTATCCTGTACTGACTAATTTGCTGACCATTGTATGAAATGCATTTTCTTCTCTACTGTATTATTATCCTGTACTGTCCAATTTGCTGACCATGGGCCATATGCACTAACGGGCAGGTTATACATGCCTGAGGTGCATACCCCACCTGCTTACCTTCACAGCCCTGGACAGGTGCTGGGTGCATGGCATGCAGCTCCACATGTACCCACGGGCCACCTGTCCATGGCCATACTACCTCAGCATGCAGAATCATGTGGTTGGTTGGAGCTGAGCCACAGACCCAGGCAGGCATCCAATCAGATGCCCATACCAGGGCCCTCAGTGGATCTCTTGTGCCCATGCAGTGGGCGCACAGTCATAGGGAATGCCATGTACTGCGGCAACAGCAGGCCACACAGCAGGCAGTCGCCTGAGCCATTACCCCAGCCCTCCCCTGAAGTCTGCTTGAGTAAGTCTCGTGGGTCACGCTGGAAAATAGGCGATGTTCTACCTAATGCACTTACCTGGTTAACAAAAACTAAATAAATATATCTTTCAGTGTCCCCCTTAGAGAAGGTGGGCATCCAAAGGCACAAGTATGTTTTTAAGAGAGTCATACTCCCTTTATTAAGAAAGTGGAAGTAGAGCTGAATTACATGCCAGATATACTGCTGTAAAGTTGCATGTGGATTCAAAAGAGACCTGATGTAGTCTGTTTAAACATAAAAGCTCCACATAGTCAGTTTGGACTCATAAGGAGCACACAGACAGGGTTGCAAAATATCCGATTGGCATTCAGGAGTACCTGCTGCAAAGACAGCTTTGAGATTAAATTAATAGTTTTCTCATGGGGGTGCTGATGTGGTGGTTTGAGGATGAAAGGAATGAAAAAAAACTATTGAAGCATTATTTTTTTGCTGGAGGGTTGAATATGAATTTACCTATGAGAATGTGCCAGTGAGACATTACCTTTATTAAGTTCTTTTGCTTTAGCATAAAAAAAAACTGGATTATTTTCAATTGAAATGCACATAGTTTCTGACTTATTTTTTAATACTCTGACAGTAGGTTCACTGATGGAGTGGCCTAGTCTTGAGAAATATTCCCTTATCACTCTAGTCTAATCTCTGTGGGTCATTGTGAATCTGTGGAGGTGTATTCCTGTTTTGATCTTTTGTCCAGTTTCACCCACATAGCAGCCATTCTTTCATTTTGTAAACTGTATCATATATACTAAATTTCTGGAAAAATAGGAATAAGAGTTTGGGATTTCAAATATTTTCCATTGCAAGTGGCAGATGTCTCTGGATAGATGTGTGCACATAGATTGCTGTGAAGTTCTTTCGTGTATTTATGTATAATTTTTGCCTTGCTGGAGCTCTCTAGGAAATAAGATTTGACCAAATTCTGCTTCAAGTTTGGTGGTTTGCAGAAGGCAAGTATTGGTGCTGCTGGAAATGAGTAAGCAATAATAATCAATAGGGTGGGCGTTACTGGGAAATACCTGACCGCCCAGGGGCATAATGAAGCCCGATGCCGCAGGTGGAGTATCTTATAGCCCCTGGAAGGTCCATTATTTCTCAATACCACCCACCCTGGAGGGTATTACTGCACTTAGAAAATGGGCACTGTATTATATATGTCTGAATAAAAAATAATTGTTATGTTTACATGTTAAAGTGTTATGTGTTTCACTTCTTTTGTAATAAAATAGTTCTTCTTAGACCAGTTGCATTTCTTTTTTAGCTAGGGACATTCATCTTAGTTCAACCTTCATAGTTTTGACCTTGCTGGCGGTTGTCATGGTTACCACCACCCCCCTACACATGAGACTTAAGAGTTTTAAAACGGTTTTGTGTTACTGTTAAATTATTTATTTATTTATTTATTTGGATGCTTTTGTTTTTTACTGTGAGATATTCTTACCCTGCGTGTCAGCTGGAGTTGGCACATTTGGGAGTCTGGCACATGCTTTTAAGAGGTCTGAGAAGCTGGTGCATGTTAAAGCACATACAGTGCAGCAAGAGTTTAGTAGTGTGATTTTCATTTATTTATTTAATTCTTTTTAATATGCAGAACCAATGAAGAGGCGCTGGCTTGGTTTTCAGGCTAGTTTGGCTGTAAAATCGCAAAAAGAATTGACAGAGAAAGAGAGAGAGAGAAAGAAATTGCAGTAGCTCCAGTACTGCTACTGTGTGTGACAGGAATGGTACTTTCTTTGTTTTCCATATGGCAGATGAACATCACTCTGCGGTACGGAAGATGAAGAAAGTACCGCTGCTGTCTTACACAATAGTGCTACCAGATCTAGCAGTCTCTGTCTCATTCTACACAGTTTGGTGTTTTGAAGCTGGGTTCATTTTCCCAACTACAGTGATTATTTTAACATTTTGACTGAATCTTGCCAGGAGGAACAGAAAGAGATTGGCTGCTAGTTTATGTCTTGCTTAGCGAGCAGGAAAAAATGGCGGAGTGTCAGTTTTCAAAGTTGGGTGTGCCCATGGATACCGTACATAATGGGGCACCCCAAATTCATACTTGTGTTTCAGTAGACTTTACTGAAATATAAATTTATGCCTGACCATGGCTTTCAGTCAGTCAGGAAGCTTTATTTTTCAAGCCCATTTTCTAAATATTTTTTAGTGTTTCATCTTCAAGTAAATGCAACTGTAAATCTTTCACTGATGTTTTTGTAGTTTTTCTGTTTTGAGATTATATGTTACCACCAGAGGTATATTTTTAGATATTGTCTTTGCATTGTACTTTAGTATTTCTTCTCTAGGCAAGTAGAGTGTGAACTGGATTTTCCTGTCAGTGGTACTGTATATGTGTGTATATATATATATATATATATATATATATATATATATATTTTTCTACTTCAGATTCTTTTAGTGCAACAGTGTTTCTATCCCTGTCTTCCTTGTTTGAACAGATGTGGTGGAACCAGATGGCTTAACTGTATTATCAACATTTCATTTTGTGGAGGATAGAAGCTTGAGCTGTGAAGGCACTGCATCTGTCTCTAGGTTTCCTGTATGAAGATGTTTGCAGTGTTTCATTTTTTAGTATTATTGTGATATCTAGGAAGTGCACACACCTTGAATAATGTATTATGAAATTTATTGAAGGAAACAATCTACTAAAGTTGACAGAAAATTGATTTAAGTTTTCCTCTGGTGCTAACCATATCATAAAGGTATGTTGCTGTGTCCAAATTGAGAGGTTGCCTTGGCAACCAGAGACCTCAAGAGTGCAGTCTGAGAGGCACCTGGTTGTCATGCAACCTTAAGATTCAAATTCAGCCTTGTTTGTGTATGTAAAACCATACACAGTCTTTTATAGTGTGTGGTTTTTCATAAATATGCAGTATAACATTGTGAGTATGTGGGGTTTCAGCATATAAGAAAGGGGAAATACTTACCCTGCAATCAATCTGTGAGTTTTCATCCATCTACAGGTAGCAGCACTTGACTAGTCCTGATGCCACTGAGTAGAGATACTAAAGGCATCTGGATGGTGGGTGAGAGAGTGAGATGTACAATTATTTTTTTTCAAGAGTCTCATGAACATAGTGTATTCCAACTGCACTTTGTTGGTACTATGTAGCTTCCAGAAGGCATGCTGCTGAACACAGTGGACACTGTATTTTTTTGAGGTGTGAGACAAGTTGGTCTGAGACTATTCTCTCCAGGGCCTTGGATGGGAGAGACAGAATTAAAATGGGTCTGTAATTTGCAAGGCTGATGCAGTCACTGATTTTGAAAACTGGTGTAACCAATGAGGATTTCCACTTCTCAGGGAACTGCGAGTAGCACAGGGAAAAATTTAAAATTCTAGAGATGTGGTGGGAAAGTTCCTCTACTACTAGGGCAAGAAGTTTCATATGAACCAAATCATTACCACTCCCAGTTTTGCCAAGTACCCCACTGATGTATTTCAAGGTGTCTTTGACTGAATCAGCCTTAATGTAGAATATAGGGTACCCTTGTTCAGAACCACAATCTGGGAGGCGTCAGCACTGCACTCTCTGTAAGAGGAAGGGCAGGCTCTGTGGGGATGGTGGAACTGAGGTCAGTGAAGGCTGTGTTGAAGTAATAGACAATTTTGGTGGGATCAAGAGCCTCTCAACCCACCAATGTGAGTATCTGACCTGTGATTTTATCTCTCCTACTAAAGAGCTCCAATGCATTGTCCCAGAGTCTTTTGCCATTACTCCAGTTCTTGGTCTGCTGATCCTTACAGAAGTCAGATTTGGTCTTTCTAGTCATACTGTTGCACTTATTGTGGGTTTCCTTGTACCTTTGCAGGTGGACAGAGGACCATATTTCCCTTTCCAGTGCCTACAGACTGTTCCTGTACCTCATGCAGGCAAGGAGTTTGGGGGTGACCCATCCTGACAGTGTCCCTCTTGCCAGCCATTTTATAAAGGATGCAAATGTATCACAGCAGGTATGATCTCAGAGACAAAGAATTCTAAGGTCAAGTCAGTATTGGGAATGGTATCTAAGAAGCACCAATCAATTTGGGCTAAGTAAGATTTGAATCCAGGCAGCTTCTTTTTGTTTAGGACTTGGCTGACTGTGTCTGGAGGAATGGTAATGTCTGTTTAACTGCCCATAAACATTGTACTTGTGAGTGGTCACTTAGGTATCTGGAAGAACTCTGACAGCTTTAACTTCATCAGGATGTTTAACTAGTATCTAATCAAGTAGCATCATGGTGCCTGTTTTATAATTGGTCCCGGTGTGCTCAGTAACCATTTGTGTGAGACATAGGCTGAACATCTTATCCCAGTGACCAGTGACAGATTTATTATTCCCATTGATGTTAAAGTCACCAGTAATAACATATTGCCAGTTCTAATTGAGTTGCATGAAGTAATGAGTAAGTGACTCTGTGTGTGGATTCTGCTCTCCCAGTGGGATATACTGTACATACACAAACAGGATGACAAGAGATTTGTGCCCTCGTGCTATCAAACACTTGTATTTACAGTCCCTGAATATTTCTTTGATTGTGATTTTTGAGGCTTGCAGGTCTGATCTGAGGAATATAAGGCAGAGTCCACCTTGCTTACCTATTCTGTCCTCACCAAAGGTATTGAAGCCTGGCAGTAAGATAGCGGCATCAGGTATGTGTGAACTGAACCATGTTTTAGTTAGGCAAATAATGTCTGGTTGCAGTAACTCAACTCAGGCTTCTCACCGGGCGAATTTAGGTAGGAGACTACCGATATTTAGGGAGTCTGTGTTCAGAAGTCCATGGTTATGGGTGGCAGACCCAGAGCTACCAGCATGGCCTGGGTTTGGATGGACATTGCCAAACAGCAGAAGTAACATTATTGTAAGGCCTCTAGTGGCTGTAAGGTAGTGCTTCAGTCTTAAGGTTTACGCCTAAGAAAGGGGGGCAGATGTGTGGTCCTGGAGACAGAGCCATGCTGGATAATCCCATAACACTCCCCAACTGCCACCAGGGTTAGGTGTCCAATGTGAGGGGCATATGGCTGGGTGGCTCGGGAACTGTGGGGTTGTTCAGAGGGATCAGTAGGCCTTGGTGTCAGTGTGGGATTAAGAGGATAGCCTTCTTTGTCTATGAGGGCTCTATAGGTTCAGGTAGCAATGCTGCTGATAAGCGGTATCTGGTCATAACCCCATTCGTACATACGCGCTGTCAAAAACGACATGGCCATAAATGTGTACATGATCTCAGAGTCTGTTTATATAATCTAGCACAATTTTGGACCACGCTAGATTACAGGGACTGCGCAGTGCATTTTTTGCCCACACCATTTTTCTTTGCGGGGTTTTGACACAGTACATGAATAAGCAGTTTAATAGCGTTAATATCACAAGGAACATATTTACAGCTAGGATAGGGGGACAGCAGTTTACAAGTAAAACAGAAAGGTCACTGACCCCATAGCCCTGGGACAAAATCCACCATGAGGAGTATTAGCAAAATGGTAATAACAGTGTGGGTGATAGTACCAATAAAAACAAATTTAAACACTATTGCCACTAAGGAGCAGGTACTAGCAGCAGCCATTTCTGGTAGGTCCTTGAACAACTAATCTTTGGACATAATCCACCCAGGTAGGGTGTTAGCAATGCTACCATAGATATAACGGTGACAGAAACTCATATTATACAGAAAAAAAAAAAAAACTATTAGCAAACAGAACTGTATCCCATATTTATATTTAGTACCAAAATACTCAGGTCACTCAAATGAGGTGTTTGGAAATACTGCCAAATACTACTTCATAAGTAAGGGAAATGTTCACAAAGGATAGGGAATGCAAAGTAAAACTGTTTGTGACAGATTCCTCGTTAACTCATTGTAGGATCATAATTAAGTGCCTGATTAGGCTTGGCCAGTAAAACACTCTATAGCAGAAGTGAAAGTGCCCACCCCCCATCAGGCAAGACAAAGCAGTAGCAAATAACAGTGTATTGTAAAACTTTTAGTAGTATTGGAGGCAGGCAACATAAAGCTTGCAAACCATAGACCTAGTATGTGTCCTGTAGGTATGTGTCTATCTGATGAAACATACAAGTTCAAGTTCTGGATGTAGGACAGGGGTCCATATGAGACACAGATTTAAGATTTTGTTTGTTTGTTTTATTTATACTGATAGGACAATGGGCCAAATGACCCATTTTCATGGATGATCAGTATACAAATAATATCATACTTTAAGACAAATAGAATAACAAAAAAAGAAAAAGAAGATAAACACATCCAAAACATAAACAACATAACCTAACAATATTATTCAAAACAATTACATTTACACTTTAAAAAAGATACTTCTTTAATTTATGCCTAAAAGAGCAAAGAGAAGTATTGATATAGTCAAAAACAGGCTGTAATACATTAAAAAAGGAAGGTAACGTTTAGAGTATTGCTTTCTGACCCAGTGAAGTAGCAGTCTTGGAATGCAAAGAGAAAAATTATCTGTTGACCGAGTCTTAACAGTTGCATTCTGTTTCCTAAAAATTAATGAAAAGCAATCTGGCACGCTATTAAGTATCACCTTTACAGCAAGTATACCCAATTGAAATTTATATCTTCCATCGAGTTGAAGCTAACCAACTTGTTCTAGAAGGTTAGAATGATGAACCATTTGTGGTGTTTTTACTAAAATCCTAGCAACTGAGTTAAGTAATACTTTTACAGCCCCTCCCCTGCAATATGATAAAACAATAACCCATAATCAATTAATGGCACTAATAACTTTGGGCCCGCAAATGCCAAGTGGAGATAGATAATAGTGGTGATAATCTGTACAACACCCCAAGCCTCTGGTGAGTTACCTTCACCATATTAAGAATCTGTGGCTCATAGTTTAGGCCCTCATCTATCAGTAAACCCAAATATTTGAATTGTTTAACCTGTTCAATTAATGTGCTAGAAATAGTGTATTATAATAATAATAAGGGGTCTATGTTCAATCTTTTTCTTGAATTTACAAAAAACATGGATTTCATTTTTTTTTATTTAAGACCAATCCATGGCATCTAAACCAGTTCTGAACCCTTAAAAAATCATCAGTCAAGTCCTTCCAGACCTTTTCAAAAAGAGGACCACTTTTGAGGACCACAGCATCATCAGCATATAAGAAAATTTGTGATTTTGAACATACAGAAGGAAAAGTATTAAGAAAAAGACTTAACAAAAAGGGACCTAAAATACAACCTTGGGGAACACTCAGTGAAACAATAGCAGGAGAGGAAAATTGACCATTTACCCTTGTGACCTATGTACGGTCAGCCAAATAACTCCCAATCCAATCCTTGACCTCCATTGATATTCCCAGATTTACTAAGGAGGACAGCAGAAGGCCATGATCAACCAGATCAAATGCCTTGGTGAGGTCCATGAACACGGCCCCCAAAAAAGAAACCTTATTAAGGGCTTCTTGAACCCCACCAAGGCAGTTGTGGTATTATGCCCTTGCCTAAAGCCATGCTGAGGTGATGTTAATATATTATATTTGGACATGTACTCCATAGTCTGATTTAAAGACTTAAAGGCATGCACATGAGTTGACACTGTTCAACTGTCAAATAAGGAATTCACAGACCAGTCTCCTAGATTAAGGCTAAGGGTCTCACATTCAGACTGAAGACACATATCAAATTCTTACCAGCAGATGTAAACTCTCAGCTATATATCATTGCACTCCTGAAACAATCTGAGAAGTCAGTGGTCACCAATGCACAACAACATTTCCGCATCACTGCCCTAAATTAATTAGTGCTAGATGAGAAAGCATGGTGGTCTGAAAGCAGCCAGGATGAAATCGGATACCAGAATATCAACAAGTGGGACTCAGGTTTGTGGAATATCTCACAGCAATATTGGAGATAAGAGCAATATATCCTTTAACCTTTAGAGAATGAACTTGCCATAAAACAGCAAGTATCAGGTTCCCTGAAGCTGTAGGATCTTGCCAAACTCTTTTTGTTGGATTAGAATCCTTAAAAGTTAAAAATGATTCCTGAAAAAGTACTCATTCCCATGCTGTAATTGTTCAAGATGATGATTCTCGTGATTCAGGTGATGTTCACTGAAGGTATGGTGAAGACTGAAAGAGTTACTCCAACTTTGGAGCACAAAAAAGACAAAATCTAAACTACATACACAGGCAGAGAGAAAAACACAGCCACTATCTAGGCAGCCATGTTATTTATGCAAGTATTGTAGGTAAACATTACAATTTGTTGACCTCAGTGTGTGACTTTTTTTTGTTTTTGGATGGCCACAAATGTCCATGGGCAGTATTCTTTTTCTATGAAAACATTGACAACTGGAGGGGAGGGGTTTATCTGCATCTTTCTTCTCCGCTCTCTTTCTTTTCCTGTTTATTGCTTTATATTTTTGACAGGAGAGATGACATTGCAATACAGCTTTACATGGCACAAATGACATATAGAATAATACATGGGGTAGTGTGCATAAAGAGATATTTACACACACTCAAGGTGTTGGACACTACATAAACCTCAAAAGCAAAGCTCAAGGGGTTATACTGTACAAACATCCAGCACCAAGGGTGTGTACAATTTGAGTTTACACACTACCCCAGGTACTGTTTTATACAATTCTTGTGGAACATTTCTTGCCACAGAAATTATATAAATAGAAATTGATCTCTGTGCTGGTAGCTATGGTTGGGTTGAAGTAAAGTTTAAATGTTTACTTTTTTTTTTGATTTGTCAATGATTTCCCCAAAGTTTAAAGTATATAGAAAGGAATTGAATTATGACAAGTCTGTGATTGTAAAACACATACTCCAAACTCTGAGTACATATATGGAGAGCCAATGAAGTGTGCATGGGTGAGCAAGGCATGAACATAATGGGTGCACGCATGGAGTGTGGGAACCCTGGTACATGTTTGCCATTATAACCACCTGTTTATAAGGGTGAATTATACCAGGTTTCCATATCAGAAAAAAACACTTCTCAGTTATCATGAGGAGAATAATGTGTATTTTGAAGATTAGACAACCACATGATATGATATGACTTGCAAGGCATTAGGGAAATGAGTGGGAACATGACCACAGAAATTCCATTTACAGATTTACTCTGAGACACTGAGTTGAAAAACTAAATAAACCCTCAGATGTCACACAGTAGCTTACTTCACTTTAACTCACTGTTCACATCACTCACTGGTTGACTCACACACAATGGAGCAAAATAAATAGATGGAGTCTGCATCCTGCATCAACAGCAGTTAGAAAAATGCAAAATGACTTCAAAATAAAAGCTGCCAAAATTTCCCCCACCTATTCCCTGTCCCCTGCTGGGCTATTTTTTTAATTGCTGATCTGCAGTAGGCTGCAGATGCATCAAGAACAATTTACATTGTTCTGTGCTCTCCACTTTGCAGCAACAAACAATTATTACTTGCCTGATTTGAGAGAAACAACAGTTTAATGCTGTTAACTAGATAGCTATAACACTAATGAACACTTTTCTGACAATTTTAATAAGTTTTTGGATAAAACAACTCTTTATCAAAAAGAACTGCAGAGTGTTTCCTCTCTCCTACCCTTCTCTGTGCAAAGAGGGAGACAGAGCAGGAAATGGCACAGAAACATTTAATCATGAAGAGATCATGATCTTTAAATGCTTTTACATGGTGCTTATCTTGACATGTTGCTCCCTGAAGCATTTTGCTCCACTCCGTGTGCTGCGCTTTCTCTCCCATTTTACACACGCTGCCCAGCATTACTTTCTTGGCCCTTCTGGAGCTTTTACAATGTTTCTAGCCAGCCAAGACAGCACGAGATTTGCTTACCCAGTTGATGGGGGATATGGTTGTCGTCCTACTGATGCTACACGCGCGATTCCTTGTTTGTGATAGAACTGCTCAGTTTAAAGGGTTTGAATTGGGTTGATTTTCTTTGTGAGACCTGTACTTCTACATAGCATGTGGTCGTGCCTTGTGACATTTATATTACTTTAATCTTTTTTAATTTTATTTAATGTGAAAAAAGTTCTGTTTCATTCATTGGAACCCTGTGTGTGATTGTGAATTAATTATTTTAGTATCTTCTTGCACCCTGCATACACATACAACTGCATACAGCCAGATCCATCAACCACTACACTGCTGTGCTGAAATCACTGCTGTATACATTATATTTTCAGATATATCCCATGAGACAAGTACATTTTATTGACCAGTATGCCTTTTTGTTATTTTTTAATATTTCTATAAATGCCTCTGTAAATGGAAGGGGATAGGAACTGGAGGGCATGAGGGGACAATAGCCAACAGGATCATCATATATGTGGACAGGGATCGGAGGTGTTGAGCTGTGCTACTACATATCAGGGAATATTTCACAATGTGCTGTAATGGTGGTCTGTGGGGTGGGACACTATATACCATGGAATACTTGAAAATGTACAGGCATAGGGATGTGGATCGGAAGGGGGGGGTGTTGCCTCCAGACACCAGGTAATATAACTATGTATGGGACATTGATGGAAGAGTGGTAGGGGTGCTTCTGGATACCAGGGAAAACATGAACACTTATAATGATTGTTTTGGGAGTCCATGCGGGGTGCCACTAGACACCAGGGAATACTTTCCAGTGTATTGGGATGGTGGTTTTGGGTGCCACTATGCACCAGAGATTGCATCAATATGCATGGGAATGGGAGGTAGGAGTGGTGTCACTGGGCACCAGACAATGCATAAATATGAACCTGGATGAGGACTGTAGGCCAGGAGTGGTGCCAATAGACATCAAGGAATCCATACACATGTTGATGGACAGGGATGGGCATGCGGTAGGTTTGCCACTGGACACCTGGGAAAACATACTAATGTACTTTGACAGGGATAGTAGTAGTGGAAGGGTTCCTACTAGACACCACTGCATTTTTGAATATGTATGGTGACTGGGATCTGAGGGTGGGAGTGGTGCCACTAGACACCCTGGAATATTTAAAAATGCACAGTGATAGTGATTGTAGGGTGGATGTTTGCATAATCATGTATTGGGATAGGCATGGGAGGACAGGAGAGTGGCCACTAGCCACCAGTGGATGCATAAGCCAGGATGGGAATGGCAGGCCAGGTGTCAGGGATTTCCATTAAACACCAGGGAATGCATACACATGTATGGGAATGGGGATGAGAGAGAGGAAGTGGTGCAAGTAGACACCTGTGAGTGCATCAACATCACAGTGGATGGGGATGGTAGGGCGGGAGGGGTCACTAGACATCATGGAATACATTGTGAGGTTCAGGGACTGGGACCATAGGGATGGTGTGTGCCACTAAACAGCAGGTAGTACTTGGAAAAGTATAGGAACAGGGACGGGAGGGTCTAGATCAAAAAAGTGGGAGCAAAATGGCATGGTCAATAATCACGCAGGAAAAATGGCAGGATCAAAAACCATGCATGGGCAATGCAGCACGAACTGATGAGCGCATGTCTGGGGGATGGAACTGGGGAGAGAAAGTTGTTGGGGTTTACTGATCCAAATTCTGGGAAGGATCAGAACTTGGGGGTTCTTTGAGGGAGGGATTTACTATTCCAGTCTCTGGGGAGGGGCAGAACTTCGGGAGGGCAAAGTCAGTGGAGGTGTGGTGATTTACTGTTTGTAACCCTGGGAGTCCGACAGTTGGGGGCTCCATAACATCCTGACACTGTTTTATCCTGGTCGCTATTTTTACTGATGCTATTTTCATAGCACGGTTTTTATAGTGCATTTTTGTCATGCCATATTGACCAGATATCCAGATGGGAGGGCGAAAGGGGTGCCACCTCATGTTAAAATGTATCAGGTCAGGAAGGCATGGACAAAAGGGGTGCCACTATCTACCTGTGAATGGATAAGCCGGGAGTATATTGGCAGGCTGGGCAGGAGGGGTTTCCATTAGACACAAGGAAATGCATATACATGTACAAGAACTGGGATGGGAGGGAGGACATCATGCAAGTAGACATCAGTGAGTGCATCCAAATCACCATGGATGGGGATGGTAGGGTGGTAAGGATCACTAAACATCAGAGAATACTTTGAGATGTATGGGACTGTGACCATAGGAGTGGCAGGGTGCCACTAGACACCAGAAAATACTTGGAAAAGTTCAGGGACTGGGATGGAAGGCAGGAAAGGTGCCACCACACACTAAAATTTACTTAGTCAGGGAGATGAGGGCAAATGAGGTGCCACTAGCCATTAGTGAATGGATAATCCAGGATGGGGATGACAGGCAGGGTGGTAGGGGTTTCCATTAGACACCAGGGAATGCATATGAGCAGACTTGATAGACCAAATGGCCTTCCTCTGCTGGCTTCTTCATATGTATGTACGTATGGTCATATACACATGTGCAGGAATGGAGATGGGAGGGTGGGATGGGTGCAGTAGACATGAATGAGTGCATCCACATAACGTTGACAGGCATGGTAGGGTGGGAGGGGTCACTTGACACCAGGGAATACTTTCTGATGTACGGGACTGGAACTGTATGGGTGGAGGGCTGCCACTAGACACCAGGTAATACTTGGAAAAGTACAGGGACGGGGATGGGAGGGCCGGAGGGGTGCCACAGCATGCTAAAATGTACTGGGTGTGGATGCGAGAGCAGAAGGGGTGCTCTAGCCACCTGTGAATGGATGACCTGGGATGGGGATGGCAGGCCGAGCGGAAGGGGTTTCCATTAGTACCAGGGAATAAATACACATGTAAGGGAATGGGGATGGGGGTAGGAGTGGTGCATGTAGACACCAGTGAGTGCATCCACATTATCATTGATGAGGGTGGCAGGGTGGGACAGGTCACTAGACACCAGGGAATACTTTGTGAGGTATGGGAACTGGCACCACAGTGGTGGAGGGGTACCATTAGATACCAGGTAGTACTTGGAAAAGTACAGGGGCAGGGATGGGAGGGTGGAATGGGTGCCACCACATACTAAAACCTACTGGACCATGGAGTCGAAGGCAGAAGGGGTGCCACTAGCCACCAGTAAATTGATAAACCAGGATGGGGATGGCAGGCCAGACGTGAGGGGTTTCCATTAGACACCAGGGAATGCATACACATGTGCAGGAATGGGGATGGGAGGCGGGAGTGATGAAATAGACACCAGTGAGTGCATCTACCTCACCGTGGACAGGGATGGTATTGTGGGAGGGTCACTAGACACCAGGGAATATTTTGTGATGTATGGTAACTGGGACCATTGGGGTGGAGGGGTACCACTAGACAGCATGTAATACTTCATCATGTCTGGGCACAGAGATGTGGCTTAGAGGGGGTGTGCCACTAGACACCAGAGAATGCATAGTTATGTACAGGGAATACTCATCATGCCCCTGTATGTGATGACACACAATATGCATACAGCATACCCTTACTCCTCAGTATGACGCAGCTCCCCTATGCATGGAGCCATCCACTCCTATGCATTTGATGAATGGCATGTTTCCATTGTGGGGTTACAGTGTTTGGCACCCCAAATGGCCTGTTTCTGTGGTCTGCTATACTGGTCATATCAGGAGATACTCTTGGTGCTGACATTAAACAATCAGTATTGTGCTGCACTGTGTCTGTGTGTCATTTGTGGGAGGCCAGGCAGTGCTTCCCTCTATGTATTGTAATATACGTTCATGGCAGAAGTATGAGAGGAGTAATGCATGTTTTGGTATCCTTTTTTGTCAGGGCATGGAGAGCAAAATCAGGACATGGAGTTGGACCCTGGAAGAGACCCATGCCCCAATAGCGATATGAGGTGGTGAGCATATTCTGGCATAATTGAATGGACAACTCAAGAATATACATGTATACCGAGACATTGAGATGAAACTTCAGGAGATGGGATATGAATGAAATGAGATGCAGTGTCATACAAGAATAAAAGCCTTAAACACCATTATATAAGATGCAATGATAGTAACAACATAAGTGGTTGAGAATGAGTAGATTGTTGTTTTTATCACTAAGCTGATACTATACCGGGCACACTTGTTGCAATAGGACCATTGTTACTGATTAAAAGCGTCACGAACAGTATGCCAAAGCCCAGTGAATCAGATGTTGCTTACGATAGAACATCTGGTGATAAAATCATCAGCAACACACCATCGACAAGTGCATTCACCCTTTCAAAGACAACAGTATCTGACATCACCCTGTAATCCATTGCCTCACAGCTGGCACCAGCAATGTGGCCACTTCCCTGCATTCGTAGGACATGTGCTGAAGTGACAATGGCTGCAATAGCTGAGCAATTCATGCAATATATGAAAAGAGCTGATGAGAAATTCCTCCAAGCTGAGCAGGGATGGGAGCAATTGCTGGTGGAAGCAGAGCAGTGGCATGCACAAGTAGAGGCAAAAGCAGAGCATAGTCGCTTGGACCTTGAACGTCAGTGGATGAAATTACTGGAGAGACTGCAGATGAGGCAGATGGATCATGAGCATCGCATTTTTCAACTATTGTTTGACCAGGAATGCCCAGCTGCACCACCAACAAGCCCTGACTACCCATTCCCTGCCATGCCTCACATTCAGTGATCATTCTGACCCTACAACCTTAACATGACTGACCGAATGCAGTTGCCACTCATGAGTCTGATCTGGCTTACTCGGAAGGTTACACAGATTTGTAAGTTTCATCTTGTAATTGCATTTTTCCACAACAATATTTTTGCACTGTTATGTGATGGATGTTGGTTCTTTAACAGGTGTAATATGGGTAGGTTGACTGGAACATAGAAGCAAGTCTAGTGGTGTGACACAAACCACACAGCGAGGTTTGCAATTTGCATGATATGCTTTATTTAGATGCTGTTACATGGGTGTGCATGCAATATTTTTTAAACACTTTTGATAATCTGGTATAGTTGTAGGACTACTGAATAATGGAAATGTGTTTTTAATTTTTTTTACTTGTATTACTTTTTTGTGGCCTGTAGTGTAATGGAAATAAAGAACTATTGATTACTTTGACAAAATCATGTGTGGTCCTCTTTGCTTCTGCACATCACAAAAATGAATGGACAACTAATTGTTCCAATGTACAATGTAGATGACTAGCAGTGAATTTCTGATCAGAGTTTTTAGGTGCCTATTATCCACAAGGATATTGATTTATGGTGATTAAAATAATGAAATTTCATTTTCAAGTCTTGAATATACGTCACTGGTACTGATGACTGCAATTCTCATGTCCTGAGTTTACAAATTTACTACTGTCATTCATTTTACATTGTTTAAGGCTTCATCTGCAGAGCAGTAACCAAAGCAAATTGGGAATAAAAAGGACAGTAATATTAACATAAGACAAGTTCAGGAGATTGAGAGTTTTGCCTAAACTTCTACCTGTCATGAAATTATTTTTCTTTCCATATTCTGTTTGTACGCCTGGCACCAGAGCAAGGGATGCTCCCTTCTGCTGGCTGCAGCCACCCACTCCCACAAACCTTTATCTCCCCAGTCACCAGTAGTGAGGGCACCCCCACAGTTTCCCCCACAGTGGTGGGGATAGGAGAGGGAGGTTCAACCCCTTCCCAGTTCCATGCTCTGTTCTTCCTGGTGATGCTGCGGGTGGAGGTGTGGCCACTGGGATTCATATGCCCTTACTGTGCCCAACCTTTTTCTTCTGGATTTTCACTCCTTAACTCCCCGAGGGCCATGACAGCACATGTGCTATGGTGAGTGGAGGTGCAGATGCATGATGGATCCAGCAGTCCCACTCTGCCTACCCAGGCCAAGTGTCTGTTCACCCATCTGCATGGCACCACCACTGAGCCTCCATCTGGTGGCAGCCAAGCATCAAGAAGACCAACCTCCCTTACATGGGAGAGAAGAGCTGCCTATTGGCCACTTGATTCTACTTCCAGCCCTCTCCTCTGGCCAATCAACAGCAATCAGCGCTCATTCTTCAACATGGGCTGCCAGCATGGGAGAGGTCATCAGCCTTCTGCACCATTTGGCCAGCCTTCTGCCATGAAACTCTTTGTACTGGTGTGTAGGAAGATCAGATCCTAGACCTTAAACGGGCTGTCCTTTGAAACCATAATCAGTGGTCTGTAATATTAAGCAGCTGTTTGACAACTGTCGTTCACATTGCATGGTGATTAAGGAAGCCCCTTACAGTGGTCCTGTGAACCACATTGCTGCGAGTTGGTACAACTTGAAAGTGAACATGCCACCCGCTGCAGCAATGGCATTGTCTCTGTGTTCCAATGCCCTGCATATGCTATGCAGGGCATATCAACCTACACCAAGATAAGTAATTAGAAATGGTTAACAAAAGGGCAATCAATAGTGTCAGTGATGCCACGTAAAATCAGTATTTATTTCTAAACGATCAAGCAAAAGTTTACTTATTGTAGCAACCACAAAAGCACAGTGGGAGGAAACATTGCCAGAGGCAGTAATACAGGGTTGCCAAGAATTGTGGCATGTATGTAAGTGAGCAAAGGAAGAGAAAGGGAGATGTATTATGGTGACTACGTGAGGTGTGGGACTGCTCAGTTACAGCAATGGATAAAGGAGACCAGTCTGACTCACAATTGGTAGCAGTATTTGCAGTGTACTGTTGAAGGGAAACTCCACTTAGTACAGAAACAGCAGCAGCTGCTGCAAAAACACCCAATTAAGGCTTTGCAAGTTAAAGTAAATTTTTTTCTGACCTGTTTGTCAGGTTACTCAACATCCAAAGTTCCAAGTGGGCCGTCATGTTAGCTGAGATGCAAGTGGCCATCTTGTGCACAACAGGTGGCTTCCACTGAGAGGGGTGTGCTTATGAGGGATACCAATTAATGGCAGACTTAGTAGCTCTCATTCACATACTCCTTTCAGAATAAGATGCCTGGGGCACCACATTCAAAATCACGCAAAAAGGAGCACAGCTTTTGCTCTTCATCTGGTGATTGCCTAGGAGCCTGAAGATACTACATTCAGTTGATTAGCACATCAATGGTATTTGACTGACTATAGGGCCATGGCAGCACAGTGCTAAGCCACTTAGTGCTGCCCCTACAGGGCTCCTGAAGTAAACCACCAGAATGGATTGCACCAGAGTACTATCTGTAATATTCAAAGGGACCCATGCAAATGAGCCAATTTGGCATGCAATGCACTAAGGAGCCATTTGCATGCCCATTATGGGCTCATTTGCATGAGTAGCACAGTAGGTTAGCATGGCACCCCTTCCCAATTGCCCAGTCCAAGTCATGTAGATATCCATTGTACTAGTGTTCCTCCCTCCCTCAATCACTGGCCTGTTCTGTATGAGACAATATCCATGGTAGTAGTGCTCCCCCACTCGATCGCCACCCCCTACTGTATTATATCAAATTCCCTGGTGCTAGTGTGCCCCCCTCTGTTTGCAAGCCTGTTGAAAAAAGGAAAACCATCCCTAGTTTCCAATGGTTCCCACCTTGGGCACCCACTTGCAATGCCATAATCCCTGGCATCCAGCACCCCCCCAAAGCAGCAGTGAACACCCCATGCCACCTTACCAGTCTCCACAGTGCGGCAGGTGCATGCAGTGACTGGGGCAGCCCCACTCACCCTCCTCTGCCAGCTGTCATATGTCCAGGTAGAGCATGTGCCTCTTGTTTATAGGACAGGGTGACGTGCCCTGTCCTATAAATAAGGGGTGTGCTCCCTAACTGGGCATATGGTGGCTGGTGAGGAGGGCTGCGCCAGAAGCCGCTATGCACTTGTGGCACAGTGGGGACTGGTAGTGTGACTTTCAGTGGGATCAGTGTCATAGCTGGGGGGCCAGATACCAGGGATTATGGCATTCTGAATGGGTCTCCAGGGGTAGACCACTGGATGTCAGGAAGGGTGTTCCATTTTCCTATGGGCCGGCAATCAGAGGGGACAGGGGGGACCACTAGTACCAGAGATTTCAATATAGTACAGTTAGGACTGCTGCTTGGAGGAAGGGAGAGGGGACCACTAGCACCCTGGACTTCAATATAATATAGTAGGGGCTGGCTATCAGAGGGAGTGGGGACCACTAGCACCATGAACTTCGATATGATAAAGTGGGGGCTTAAGAGTGCAGTGGGTGGGGACCACTACCACCAGGGATTTTCATTCAATGCAGTAGGGGTTGGCAATTGGTATGGGGGATGCCAGGGAAAACAGAGGCCAGGGTTTGAGGGCTTGCTTTTACAGTGCTCCCCAGCCCAATCTAGGACAGCTCACCACCGGAATTTGCCTTGCAGGGCTTGAGGGCTTGCTTCTGCAGCCCTCCCCAGCCCAACCTAGGACAGTTCGCCGCCAGAATTTGCCTCACAGGGTTTGAGGGCTTGCTTCTGCAGCCCTCCCCAGCTCAACCTAGGACAGTTCGTTGCCAGAATTTGCCTCACAGGTACAGACACAGAAGAGCCCTGAGTGCACTATGTGCACCAAAACTTTTGAACTTGCCACTTTTTGTGGTGCAGTAGCCCAATTAAATTTCATTGCTATTCAGAGGGAGCTGCTTGCATTTACCTGGTGTTAGATGTACTCCTTCAAGCTGAAATTTTTCAGGACTGCATTGTAATCTGATTTTTAAGCTAAATCCTGCAAATTAATTTTCTGAAATTGTTTAATTGTATGGTTGTGCTTTCCCTACCTTGCTCCAAATGCGATCTCCCTGCCGCTAGAACTTTCCCTCCCCCTCAGAACTTGCTCTGTAGTGCAACTCCACCCCCATTCAAGCCCCCTACTCTCTCTCTCTCTCTCTCTCTTTGTTTCTGTCTAATCTTTGATTTTCTTTCCCTACTTAACAGGCTAACCCCTCTGTCTCCTTTCCTTTCCTTTCCAGGGTTTGAGGCTTGCTTCTGCAGCCCTCCCAGCTAACCTAGCTCTCGCTGTGGAATTTGCCTTGCAGGTACAGACACGGAGGAGCCCTGAGTGCACTGTGTGCACTGAAACTTTTGAACTTGCCACTTTTTGTAGTGCAGTAGCCCAATTAAATTTCATTGATATTCAGCGGGAGCTGCTTGCATTTACCTGGTGTTAGCTGTGCTCCTTCAAGCTGAAATTTTTCGCCCAACCTCCTCCATCTATTAAACACTCTTTTGCTCCACCCTCCACCCTATCTGACTGGCCTCTGGTGATAAAGGGGCTCGGCACATAACTGTGGGCAGTCCTAGAACCTGCAGTCTATTGTGTTTGCTGCCTAAGTCCTGCTTCTGGAAAATATAAGGGATAGAAACTGCTCTGATCACTACGGCATGCTTACAAGGGGGATTTGATTTCCTGCTCCCCCCATCCTAGCGGGACAGGGTTATTCTCCTACTGACTACCAATTCCTTAGAAAATCCATACTGGTATATTGTATCATCTGAAATCTCAGCAGAAACAGGATACCAGTTCACACCTGATAATCGGCCCTAAGACTGATTATTACAGAGGATTTAGTGTTTTTCACCTGACTTTCCTCCATAGACAGGGTAGCCATCCTATGTATGAATAACTGCCTAAGACAGGACAAAAGAGTTTGTTACTGGCACCTCTGCTAGCATAGCATGCCTCTACAGAAGTTTACCCACGATCACGTGCCACATGGGGCACACAACCCTTGGTCCCTCTCTCCAATAGGGGGGTACTACCTATGACAGACTATATACTGTCCCTTCTCTGGACGGACAGGCTCATAGGCCTAGAGCATCCAGAAATAAGGGGACAAAGGTACAATGACACCCCTCCTGTCAGCCTTTACAATGGAATGCCCTGCTCCAGCTTACTTGTCCTCTCCTAAGCCCATGAGCTTATAAGAAAGGAGATATGCTATGCTGTCTTTCACTTTGTGAGCAGGATGTGCCGAGGCAACTGAATCCCATCGGCCAGCCCAAAATTACTCTGCCTTCTAGCTGAGTTACTACTCCTGGCAGGTGACATATAACCTAACCCTGGCCCTAACACCACCAACTTCTCAATAACATCCCCTCATGACCCCCACTGGGCATCCTCAAAGGGGCTAAAGATAGCGCATATGAACGTACGCAACCTAAGATCAAAAATGCAAGAGGTACAAGCCTGCCTTTATCTCTACAAGCCTGATATCCTTGCCATCTCAGAGACATGGCTTAAGGAACACATCCCTGATCACGAGATATTGGCCCAAGCTTATGATATGTACCGTAAGGACAGGTTGACCAAAAGAGGGGGTGGTGTTCTCATTTACGTCAATGTAGCCCTAACCGTATCACTCCTCACCTTGCAGCAACACACATCCCCTGATGGTGAATCTGTATTCATCCAAGTCACCCTAGACCACAACAAGCAGCCCACTATTGGCTGCATTTACCACCCACCCAAATCAGCTCTTCAATCCCTAGAAGCAATAACAAAAATAAAGGCCCAAGTTGTTTCTTCGGAGCTCCTTATTCTGGGTGACTTCAACCTAAACTGGGCCCAGGACCCTAACAACACCCTTATGGCACTGACCCAAGAAGTAAATCTGGTAAAGTTCATATTAGAACCAACCAGACTTAACTACAAATTGGGGAATCACACCACCCTTGACTGGGATCTGGTGTCCAATACCACCAACATCCAGAAAGCAGACATAATGGTGGACTCCTTAAGTGACCACTCTCCCATATTCAACATCTGGAAGAACAGAGCACCCAAGATCCAACCCAGAATACTCACTGCTCATGACTACACAAACTTCTCAGCAGTGCAGTTTAATGACTACCTACACAGTCTGGACTAGAGCCCAATTAAGCTCCTCCCCACCTTGGCTGAGGCTCTGGAGAATTTCCACAGCACAGTATGTACAGCAGCTAACCTCTTGGCCCCCTTGAAAAAATGTAGAACAAAGGGTAGCTGCTACAAGTGGATCTCTCCATCCATAAAAACCCTTATGGTCAGTTGAGACAAGGCCTGAAAGAAGTTCAAGCTCTCTTCCCTACCTGCTGACCTCGTGTCATACAAGGTCTTAAGAAACAAATGCAAGAGAGTCATCAAACTTGCAAAAAGGGAGTATGTCACTCACCTACAAAAAGCAATTTGGGCAACCCTAAACAATTCTGGTATCATGTCAACTACCTGATCAGGGGTAACACTAAGAATTAACCTGGCCCATTGAGGTCAATGGTCAGCCAGTGAGCGACTCCCTCAAAATTGCTACTTCCCTCAGCAATCACTTTGGTAACCTCGATGCCTACAAGGTCGACCTCGGATCCTAATGTTATCGAGCCTACTCGCCTTGACCGTCCCTCCTTCCATCTAAGACTGGTGAAGACAAAAGAGGTCCAATCCCTCCTAAGGGCTCTGAAAGACAAAGGCTCAGGAGGTCCTGATGGGATAAACCCTCGGCTACTTAAGGCTGGTGCCCAATCCCTCACCAGGCTCCTGACTTGGCTCATACACAGATCCCTACTTGAAGGAACTGTTCCGGACCAGTGGAAACAGGCCAAAGTGGTTCCTATTTACAAGGGTGGCTCCAGGGAAAACATAAACAATTACAGGCCTATTTCCCTGCTCAGTACACTTGCAAAGCCACAGGAAAGGTTAATCTATGGCCAACTCCGTGACTACCTGGAGTCCCATCAGCTAATTGCATGTTCACAGCATGGTTTTAGAACTAACCATGGGACTGACACAGCACTCATCCATCTCTCGAATGACTTGATCAGAACAATGGATAATGGGAGACCCACTGGTGCCGTCCTTATAGACCTGTCCAAGGCTTTCGACCTTGTGGATCACAAACTTCTGCTACTGAAACTGGATAAAATCGGCTTAGACCCCCTCGCCCTCAAATGGTTTGGGAGTTACCTATTTGGCCGATCCCAGAGGGTCATCTGGAAGGGTGCCACCTCAGGTCCTCTACCTCTTACAGAGGGAGTACCACAGGTCTCGATCCTCAGCCCACTCCTTTTCTCCATATTTACTAACGACCTAAGCCTCCACTGTGGGGGAAGCTCAGTCATTCAGTACGCAGATGACACCATCATCTACTGATCCCTGGATAACACTGCAGCTCGTGGTCCCCTTCTCCAAGCTGACCTAGCATCTCTTGAGGCCTGGCTGAGAGCAAATAGAATGGTCCTAAATGCAGGCAAAACTAAGGCGATGCTATTCGGATGCACAACCCTTGGACACGACAAGTCTGTAACTCACTGCTGTCTCAGGAAATGACATTGAGGTTGTGCCCTCCTTAAAATACTTAGGTGTAACATTGGACCATTGCCTTGCATTCAAGTACAACATGGATCAGGTCACCAAGACTATACACAGCAAACTTGGTACTCTGTACTGGCTAAAAGACCAGCTCATCCCTGAGGCCAGGACCTCAATCGCCACAAGTGTCCTCCTCACCACCCTGACTTACTCTGCCCTGATCTTACAGGGCATGGCCAAGCAGTAGGTCACCAAGATGCAAATCCTGTATAAGAAGGTAGCCTGGTTTGCTACCCAGGATCACTCGAGAAGGCACCATTATGACACACTTGCCCAGCTACGTTGCTGACCTCTCATCTCCACTACCCCCTGCTCTGCTTGACCTTCAAGCTACTCAGCCCTTCAGCTCCACCCAACATCGCAGGAACTATCGCACTCAACCATAGCCCCTGGAGCCTACGGACATCTGGACGTACACTGCTTGAAGTACCCAGAATCAGGACTAACGCTGGCGGCAGGTCATTCTCCTACTCAGCCCCCTACCTGTGGAACAAACTCCCACCCCTATTGCAGGAAGCCTCCTCACTGATGAACTTCCACACCAGACTCAAAGCCTATATATCTGATACTAGCACTTGTCATTGCCATGGCTCATGACCCCCCCTTGCTTCTATCCTCCTAATATCCAGATCCTCCAAGCACCTTATCAGGTTTCATGGTGCTTCCCTCTAGATAAGTACCACAGCTAACTTTCCACTGAACCATGCCAGTAGTAAACAATGAGTTTACCATGTAAAATGACATTTCTTCTGCACCTTTTGTTAATTTTACTGTCAACATATTTGTAAGGACTGATGCATGATGATAACCATGGCTGTAACCTACTCACACACCTGAAACTACTCTGTAACTTAAGTCTTCCTCTGTTTGAAAATATATATTGTTATCCCGGGTCGCCCCTGAAAAAGGGATCTTCAGGGCTCAGTGGGCCTACCCGGTCACCAAATTTTAAATAAATTAAATAAATAAAATAAAATACAATAAAAGTTGTGCTCCCCCAGTGGCCAACTGGCTATGTGGATTACCTCCAGCAGCAACTAGGCTTGCTCTGATTAAGTCAGGGTTTTTTTGTCATGATTTGTGCTGCACAAAGGCCCACGCAAAACCCTTATGCATAGTGCAAAGCCACTGAATATGGGTGGTGCAGGTATTCAAGGCCACACCCCTCCTCTTGCCTGCCTGAATACATTCTGTTTTGCACAGGTGCTAACCTTCTTTGACCACACTACAGGCCCTTTTGAATGTGGTGATCTTGAAAGAGCCATTAGTGACCATGCAGACATTTGAGTATGGGCCCCAGGTGTGCACAAGATGGCAGCAGGCAGCTCATCCCAATGATGAGCTGTGCAGGTCTTTGGATGTAAATATTATCATAAACAGGCAAGACAAAATGTTACTGTAAATTGCAAAGCCCTAATTGGCCATTTTTGCAGGAGCTGCTGCCATTTTTGTACTAACTGGAGTTTCCTTTTAAGGAGAGGATAAACAAAACAGGAACAGGAGATTAGGAGTGGATACAGGTGGACAATAACCATGTTTTCCATGGAAAACTTGTGGTCCAGAAGGAGTGCCTTCCACGATGGGGGGGGGGCACCCACACTACAAGCAGAACACATTTGAGCAAACTAATCAGGCTGAAATTATGGTCCTGTCATAATTGTAACATGGTACATAACGTGTTTAAAAAGTGGTACATGACACCCGTGTGTAATTTGTTGCATTGTATGCATGGAAACATAGAAACATAGACTTTGCCGGCAGATAAGGAACACTTGGCCCACACAGTCTGCCCATTTCCCTACCTACTGGATAAGCTGCAGATTCTAGTTAACTAACAGCCTACTTCCTGCAACCCCCCACTATAATTGCCTTATGTCTGTCCCATGCATGTTTGAATTCTCCCACTGTTTTAGACCCAACGACCTCCTCAGGAAGGCAGTTCCATGTATCCACTACTCTCTCCGTGAAAAAAAATTCCTCACATTACCCCTGAGCCGTTCCCCCTCTATCTTTAAATTGTGCCCCCTTTTTCTTACACATGTCTTTTACAGAAAGATGCTACCCTCCTGGACTTTGTTGATTCCCTTGAGGTACTTGAAAGTTTCTATCATGTCCCCCCGTCCCTTCTTTCATCAAGAGTATACATATTAAGCTCTTTCAGTCTCTCATCATATGGTTTCTGCTGCAGACCCTGCACCATTTTAGTTGCCCTCCTCGGGACTGCTTCCATCGTGTCTATGTCCTTGCATAGATGAGGTCTCCAAAACTGCACACGTTACTCCAGATGGGGTCTCACCAACTGTATGTATAGAGGGATAACCACTTCCCTTTTTCTACTTGTGATGCCCCTTCCTATGCATCCCAGTATCCCCCTGGCTCTCCTTACTGACTTCTCACATTGCTTACCCACCTTTAGGTCACCTGTTATGACTACCCCCCAGGTCTCTTTCCATTATTGTTGTTGTTAGTACCTCCCCTGCTACTGTGTACTCTTCTCCTGGGTTTTTGTTTCCCAGGTGCATTACTTTGCACTTCTTTACATTGAATTTAAGTTGCCATATGTCTGACCATTCCTCCAACCTTGCCAAGTCCCTTCTCATATTTTCTACCCCCTCTTGTGTATCAACTGTGTTACAGATCTTTGTGTCATCTGCAAAGAGGCATACCTTTCCCTCCAGACCCTCTGCAATGTCACCTATAAAGATGTAAAAGAGGAGTGGACCCAGTACTGAGCCCTGAGGTACTCCACTAGTAACCCCCCTTTCTTCAGAATGTGTTCCATTCACTATTACCTTTTGTGTCCTGTTGTGCAGCCAGTTTGCTACCCAGGCTACCACCCTGGGACCCATTCCCAGGCTGGCTAACTTGATTATTAATCTTTTGTGCAGGACTGTGTCAAATGCCTTGCTAAAGTCTAGGTAGGCCATATCCACAGCTCCTCCCTGGTCTATTACTTTGGTCACCCAGTCAAAGAAATCAATTAGATTCATCTGACATTGCCTTTCTGCTGTAAATCCATGCTTCTTTGGGTCCTGTGCCCCTCTGGCCTCTAGGTACTCAACAATTCTTTCTTTCAGAAGTGATTCCATCATTTTCCCTACCACTGAGGTCAAAATGATGCAACACCTCACATGAGGAATCACGTTGTTACAGGGTGGAGGTTCCTGGAACTAGGGGCACACTCTGCACCTGATGTCACACTCTGAAAGTGGAGTCACTCAACTGAACAGTTTCCACTATCAACAACTAGTGCACCACTAAGATGGTGTTGTCAAACCCTACAATGGCAGTCGTCTTCGCAAACTGTAATGAAACTCACCACTATGTGTGTCACTAGACCACTAATATCGCACACGCCAACTGTAATACCAATCATCAGTGAGTGACACCCTCAACAATGCATACCACACTAGGCAACTTTCAGCACACTGAAATACTTGCATCACACTACCAACCTTTAACACACTTGTCAACTGAAGTATCTCAGTGCAGTGTTTCCCAATGTCCACCACTTGTATGACACTGGAGTACTGTTGTCACACTCGTCAACATGTGATAGTTTGTGAAGTGATTACATGTGACGAGTGTGATACATTTGGCTGAGTGTGATACAGTTGAACAGATTTGTCAAGAGTTAATGAGTGTGATTACAATTTACAAGATGGATCAAAGTGGGCCAGTGTGGTACCATTTTCTATGCACTATACAGGTTGATGATTGTGACACCATTTGCACAGTGTAACCAAAGCAGCTGCATGTGAACTTATGAAGCATGTTTGATACAATTTGATGAGAATGATACAAGTTGGCATGTGTGTGGAAAGTTGACCATTGTGATACAGTTGGGCGACTGTGATACAAGTGTGATGCTATTAAGCAAGGCAAAGAGTGGGAGCACAGCTACTGCGTATAGGAAAAGTTGCAATGTGTACTTACTTTTGGCAAGAGTGATTACAGTTGAACAGTGTGATGCAGCTGTTCAACTGTCACAGCAGTTGCATGGGTTGACAGCACCACATGGGTTTATTTATTGAAATGTTTCACCAGGAAGGCAGGCTGAACAAGAAGTTGCTCATCTCCCAATGTGGTGCAGTGGGTGGTACCAGTGAGCAGTAGTGACAATGGGCTCCAGTACACTGTGAAAACATGCCAGACTTCTATGTGCTGTTGCTGTACAGTTCAGTTATTACACAATCATTTCTCTTAGTATTCCCTGTAATTAGTTTTCCCTCAGCAATGTAAGTGGGACATGATGGTGCAGTACAGCCTATTCAGTGCTATGAGTTTCTGTTAGTGGAATTACATTTGCTCTCTTCCACTATGGCATGGGTTGGTGAAGTGGATGCCATGTTACAGAAATGTGTGTTCGAGCTGAAAGATGGTGGACAATAACCAGGACTTTGTAAGTGATCTGCAGCCATCTCAGAGCACTGGAGAAGTGCTCAACACTTTCTCACTGCTGTATTTTACATAAAGGGAAAATAATCCATTTGTGCTATTTTTGACCAGAAACAAAACACTGATGCCAAGTACAGCAAGCCAGTAGTAGTGTTAAAAATGAGCCAGAGGAAAATACAGTTGTGGTTAATCATATAGAATGAAGTAAACTTGGTCAAACAGTGCAGCTAGTCACTTGGCAATGGCAGTGGGCATCTTTGATGAAAATAAAGGATTGATAATAGCTGACCATGGGATTTCTATTTGGCCTTGTGTAGGTTAAT
Source organism: Neoceratodus forsteri (assembly GCA_016271365.2). Lineage (NCBI taxonomy): Eukaryota > Metazoa > Chordata > Ceratodontiformes > Ceratodontidae > Neoceratodus > Neoceratodus forsteri. Next base: position 883,113,330 of record CM057459.1, read on the forward strand.
GTGAATGCACCATCTACAGGACTGGGTCCACTTATGGTGACTGCATGTCATGAAGGACATGTAGGTAGCATGGAGGCCATCCGGAAAAGGTCAGGATAAAGTGGCACTGTGTCTGCATCTACAGGCCTCCAAGGTGATGGAGACAGATTTCAATATGCACATTGTGGGAAACAGGAGGGTGAAGGGAGGTAATAAAGTAGTCCCTGACATAACCAAAGGGGCTCATGAGGGTAGGGTGGGGTACTATTGGTCTCCCAGATAGCAGGCACAATATGGTGCAGATATGCTATTCAGCATCACCGGTGGTAGTATCCCAAGAGAAATGTGAGGGAGTGGTTCATCCCAGAAGCAATGGACTAATGCCAGTAGTTGAATTCAATGGGAGGTTGTGCGGCAAACATTGCTATGTTTCACAAATGAATGGGATTGACTAATGTGAATTGAGCAGGTGAGACAGATTGAGGGGAAGAACACAGAGCAGGAAAGAAAGTAAATTTTGTATCAAGCAAATTAGAAAACATAACAAATGCAGCACAGAATAGGTGGACAAAGCTACATTCTGCACACTTACATTGAGAATGCCTGTACATGTGTTTCACAACCTTGTCAATTAGGTGTTTATATACTGCACAAGAGCCTTGCATAGTATTCTTGTATGCTCCCCTCTACCACGTGCTTCTGTTTCAGTTGGATTTGCCACGAGCTATGTCAAAACACCCACATCATCCCCAAAAATCCATTTGTGATGAAACACCTCCCCAAGACATTCACAGAGGTTATGCAAAATGCAGAATGTATACACAACAGTGGATGCAAAGTGTACGTCCATAATAAGCCTTTTAAGAAGGCAGTTCCATCTGCCCTTGAGTCAGCCAAAAGCATTCTCCACAATAATTTGATCAATGTTTGTGGAATAAAGTGTGTTTAAGCTTTTGAATATTCTGTTGTGGCTGTACTCTATTCCTGTTTTGCTAGAATGTTAAGCTTGATGGCTGGTTGGAACAGAAAGCCCCCCCACCATGGATGTGGGGAAAGCTGGAAAAGGAGGAGGAAGGGGAGGATGATGAGTTATTTTCCAAACATTAGAGTGGGGGTCCTTGGAGTGGCAGGTTTATAAAACATGTGTGAGGGGTCACATGATGATAGCCTAATGAACAGCAGCTAACTCCCTTCGCCTCGCATCCCTCCTGACTACTTTCATTGAAAACCACCATTTCTAATAATATTCCTCTCAGGAAAAAGTTCTGCACAACCTCTACAATACACAGAATGTAAAACTTTTAAAAAGAATGGAGGTTTTCATGCACAAGGCGCTGCTGCGCCATTCACCTCCTCCCACACCGGAGAAAGACAAGGCCGCAAAATGGCCCAAACAACAGCTGGCCACTGGCAGTAAACCTTGGGTGGGATCAGCAGACCTTACAGAGGACTGCTTCTTAGAAATCATGCAGCCACTTCAGAACTCGATTGCAGCCATCTCTGAAGAATTACATCAAGTGCACTCCTCGATGAATTCACTAGCCATCCGAGTTTCTGACTCAGAGGCACATCTCACCTCTTTAGAAAGAAAGGCAGACAAAGCTGATTTGGATCGCAGCATCATGGGGAAGAGGATCAAAAATATGGAGGAAAAACTGGAAGATCTTGAGGGCAGAAGCCACGGAAATATCTGATCATTCTCGGGATCCCCCAATGAGAGGAAGGTACTTCACCAATATTATTTTTACAAAAGCTGTTTGAAAAAATAGCTGGTCCCTCACCCAATGGTACCACCTACATTATTGATAGAGCTCATAGAGCATTGCAGCCAATGCCGCCTCCATGATTACCTCCTAGGCCACTAATATTTAGACTCTTAAACTTTGTAGACAAGCAACATATACTGGCCCAAATTAAAATGCTCCAAGAGGTACAATGGGAGGGTAAAAAAATACGCATCACTCAAGATTTTCCTCAATCAGTGAGAATCAGGAGACAAGAAATGCATCCCATCATTTCTAAGCTGATTGCAGCTGGTAAATAATTTTGGGTTCAATACCCAGCTATCCTGCAGGTGAAAACTGAGAAGCAGTGGCACGCTTCTCATAGACATGAATAAGCACAACTGGCACTCAAAAAGCTGCTATCAGATCTGTTTAAGTGAAGGGACCTTTGTCACTGAGTGCTAAAGAGACTTTTTAATCCTGCTGGCTCAGTAGAAAGCTAGAAAATGGAAGGTTGTTTGAGACTTTTTCTACCGAGTGCAATAAGCACCTGAGGCCACATAATGATGGATACTTTCTTCCTACATGGATCTCTAAAATGTCCAGAGTCCTTGGGAGACAAAATTGAGATACCAGTCCACCTCAGGGAACTCCCCAGCCCGAATCCAAATGTTTGGATGTGACTTGGGGGGCTGTATCAATTGGGTCTATAATCATTTGCTTTCATTTAAAATCAGGACAGTCAATCTCTATATGCCCTACTTTCCCCATTGGTAGACACTTGCTTAAGTTACTGCCCTTGGAATGAAGATACCTTCGGATGGACACCGTCTGGTCTCACCTTAACTAGATGAAAACTGTGGCTCATGTTCTTGTTCCTATATTGCCTAAATAGGTTTGAATTTTATTTCAACTATATTGTAATACCATATGGTAACCAAATGGAGGACATTTGCTCTAATCTCTTGCAATGTTGAGGTTGAATAATAACAAGACTCAAATAATGTTTAGGCCTGAGTAGATTGTTGCCTAATAAGGTTGAACTTCTATAACTCATTTGTTTGGTAATGTTTATACACTGTATAAGTAAGCTCGGGGGGGGGACTGTCGGGGACTGGGGAGCAGAGAATGCTGTATTACAGTGGTGCAAGTTAACATCGCCTGGCAGTATATTTAGTTAGTGCGGTTGACAGAACTGGGGATATTTGTTTAATTTGTGAACTGTTTTGTTTAATAAATAAGATGGGGAAATTTAAGGGTATAAATAAGGGGGGAGGGAATGTGCCAAAGTTCTTTCTACTATATGGTAACTGGTTAACAATTACTTCAGTGGAAAAAAATATTTCAACCGAGTCTCTTTGATTTCATCTCATCTTGCCAACCTCATAATGGGAGGTCCATGCAATATTACAACTTGGAATGTCCGTGGTGCTAGAGACTGGTGCAAGAGACAAGTAGTTCTCAGGCACTTATCTCATCTTCATGTAGGTATTGCATGTCTACAAGAAATGCGTTTAAAAAGAGAGGACACTCATCTCCTTTGTAGAAATTGGGTGGGTCAAGCTTATGGTGCTGGGATCTCTACTAGCTGAGGAGGGGTTGCTATCTTAATTGCCAGAAATATTCCATTTAAACTGGTTCAAGAAATATGGGATGTAAAAGGTAGATATATATTACTCCTTGGTGAACTGCAAACCAGACCTTTTGTGATAGGGTCTATTTATGGCCCCAACATAGATTCACCCTTGTTTTTCTCACACCTTCTCAAATTGATTACCCCCTTTATGCATACAGCCATTTTGCTGGGTGGAGACTGGAACTTAACACCAGAAACCCAATGAGATAGATCTGACACTAAGAGAGTTGGACTTTCACCAGCTCAAAGGGCCTTACAAGATCTTATGAATGGAGCAGGGTTGGTGGATATATGGAGAACATTACATCCCAGAGAAAAATACTACACCTTTTTTTCTTCTCTTGTAATACCTGCTCCAGACTTGATGATTGCTTAATGAGCTCTTTCCTCCTCCTCCTGGGAATAATTGATAGCCAGATACACGCCTGGGTGATCTCAGATCACTCGCCTTTCTCTACCTGTTACCTACTTGGCCCTGGTATACGATCATGAACAATCAATTACTCAAATCACAACCTAGTTTTTTATGCATCAGGGACTTTGTCTCACAATTTCTTCAAACCAACAAAGGTTCGGTTACAAGACCTGACACCATATGGGCGGCCCTCAAATGTGCGCTGTGTGGCTAATGCATTCACCTTGCGTCCAACAGAGCCCAACAATTTAAAGCTAAAAAAGACAAACTACTACTTGACATTCAAACTATAGAAAGAAATATCAACCATTACTCCTCAGAAGAAGACTGGTCAAGTTACATACCTTAAATGCCCAATTTTATGATCTTATGTCTCAACAAGCAGAATTAGCAATAAAAAGAACTAGACTTAAATACCTAGAGTCAGGGGAAAGGGAGGGTAAGCTCCTAGCCATTTGAATCATTCAGGCTGAAATGAGTCACTGTATCTCTAGCTTAAAAACAGCCAATGTGGGTCCTGTAGTCACCCATCCCCAACAAATTGCTGATATTCTTGACTGAAGTGTATAATTATTGGTTTTCTAACGGTTTCTCAGAGCAGCACTTCCAAGAAGCTATTATTACCCTTATACCCAAACTTGATAGGGACCCTCAGTACCCAGAAAATTACCGTCCCATATCATTTTTAAACACCGATGTTAAAATCCTGGAAAAACTTCTCACCAATAGATTAGATCCCCTTATGAACAGCTTAATTGACCCCGAACAAGTAGGGTTTAATGGATGGTAGATACTCCAGTGACCACGTCCGTTGCCTATTACACCTACTATCCCTGTCCAATCACTTAGATACCCCTATTGTTTTGATTTCATTAGATGCTGAAAAAGCATTCGACTGAGTCTCTTGGAATTTTTTGTTCACAGTTCTAGACAGACTCGGTTTTCCTAATAGTTTTATTAGTTGGATCCAACTCCTCTATAATGCACCTACAGCCCGTGTCTGGTGTAATGGTTTACTATCTGATTCCCTCCCACTGTACTGTGGCACCAGGCAAGGCTGTCCCCTTTCCCCGCTACTTTTTTATTTGTATTTAGAGCCCTTCATTAGGAAATTGCTTTCTTCTCTGAACCTTCAAGGCACACAGATTGGAACCTCTTGTCATCTTATCTCTGCTTATGCAGATGATTTATTACTGCATTTAGAAAACCCAGCCTATAGTGTCCCTGCCCTGCTCAGTGAAATATACATGTTTTCTAAAGTTTCTTTTTATAAATTAAATCCCTCTAAAACAAAAGTGTTCCCCATGAATCCAAAGTCTCCACCTGTTGATATTGAGGGGTCGAACCTGGTGTGGAAATCAAGGTCCACAACATACCTATGCCTGAAGATCTTTAGAGAAATCCTGCAGATAATAAAAGAAAACTTTTCTGTACTAATGGCAACTCTCAAGGCAGATTTGGCAAGGTGGGGCTCTTTACCAGTTTCACTATGGGGCAGAATAGCTACCATTAAAATGAATGTTTTACCCCGCATTCTTTACCCCCTGAACATGTTGGTCATTTTTCTTCCAAAATGTTTGTTTGTTATGTTACAAACCTTGATTAATCAATACTTATGGAAAGGAAAGAAGGTCAGGTGAGCATACTTCAAGCTCACTGCACCAAAACATCATGGAGACCTTGCTCTCCCTTCCTTTTTTATCTATTATTGCGCCACACATATAAACAAATGTGTAGAGTGGATTTTGACACCAGCTCAAAGACTGCCTGGTTCCCTCAAACCCCTTTGGTTAGATATTGAGACAGTCTTAGCAGACACCTACCATTGTACCTTGACCACGCCATTATATTAATCCCATGGTTATTACCTAAAGCTTTGGGAAACACTCCAATTGGTTGGCCTCCAAAGGCACTATTCCAAATGCAAAAACACTGGAATGTTAACTGGTATAAATCACTGGAGCAGCCCCTAACTGGTAATCCTAATTTCCAAATTGCCAGGCCCCCATTTCTTCCCATTTTTGGCCCCCTCTGCAGAATTTGAAATTGGGTGACTTGGCACCTCGAAATAAAATTCTCACCTTTTCACAACTCTGTCAGAACCACAGAATCAAAAACCCAGATCCCTTTAAATATTGGCAAATCGGGCATGTGATCCTGTCTTATTATGGAAAACTAACTCATATCTCTTCCCCTACTATTGAACTATACCCAATATTACTGATAGCAAATCAGACTCATGCAATATCCAAGGTATACAAAGAATTGCAAACCATGGACCGATGTTTACCCAAGGGTCCCTGTTATTACTGGGTAAATAAATTGTCATTATCTGCTGAACTCCCATTCTGGCACTGTCTCTGGTGTACCATATACTGTAGAACTAGTTATTTTCACACAAAGTAAATTTAACACAAGCACAAATGTAACCATAATTGCGTAAATTTATTTTAGTGCTAAGTCACAGTCACCACATTCACTTTAATGGAAAAAATGCTAAAAGTGCTAGTTAGCGCAAATTTATTTTCACACAAATTGGTGCTTCAGCAAAAATAGGGAAAATTATTTAACAGTGAAAATTTCAAGTTCTACAGTATAAGTTTATCAAACAAGATAGATTTCAGTTGGTGCAATACAATGTGATGCATAATTTATATTTCTCCCCTGACAGATTTTACAAAATGGGAAAGCTTCCATACCCTGTGTCATAGATGTAATGATTCTCCAGGTGGCCTTTATCATATGTTGTGGTCCTGTGCTAAAGTTTCAACCTTTTAGCAAAATATTAAAAATTCATTAGACCCATTACTTGAGCTACAACCATTATTTACTCTTGAAGTTTGCCTTCTTAATAACTTTCCTCCAGGGACCATTAAATGTAGAAAGGCACATATTGCTCTGATTTCAGCAGTGGCCAAGCGAATTATTATGAGACACTGGAAAGGCAATGTCTTACCATCAACATTAGAATGGCACAGAGGGGTGTTATTAGCTCTCCAACTTGAAAAGCATATAGCCATGCTGGCCAATAGAAACCAGAACTATCTGGACAGATGGAGTCCATTGCAAGCTTTACTCACAGTTTGGAAATCATAAAGTACTCTAAGCTTACCATATGTATACAAACAGCTCTTGTCGTAAATATAACCTACACGACTTGGCACAGGGTTGATTTAAAGGGTTGGATAACGGGAAGGGAGAGTTAAGGGGTAGTACTGTAATAATGTTGGTCCTAAATCTACTTGGATTGAGGACTGATCTTCACCTATGTTGTTACTACTCCTGTATACTGCCTCCTCAGTCATTACAAGACACCCATGGATGTACTGTATCATGACTAAAATGTAAATAAAGAATATTAAATTAAAAAAAATAAAACATGTGTGTGAGGAGTTCGTTCCCCCTACATTGAACCTCAGGCTAGCCTTCCCATTCAATGTTTGTGGAATAAAGTGTGGTTCTGCTTGTACATACTCTGTTGTGGCTGTACTCTATTCATTCCTGTTTTGTTGGAACTTTAAGCTTCATAGCTGGTAGGAATAGAAAGCCCCAAAATGGTGTTGATCATCTCCTCTAGCTCATGGACAGTATGGTCAGAAACATTGAAGAGAGGAAAAAAACCCTTGGGGGAACCTCAATGGTTACTGATCAGCCCATCCTCTGGGCATACTAGGAGGAGATGACAGAAAATGCTACACTTATTTCTGAATTCAGATTTGGAATGTAGGTTTCATAAGCTGATGACTTCCACCTTCTGAGCTTCTTTATCATATGGCTGCAAATGTTGCAGTGGAGCTCACCAGGATTAAACCCCCAATTCTGCAACATTCTACAGCATACTCCAGCAGAGTTACTGCAGTAAGCAATTAAGGAAGATTAAGTGGGAATTAGTCCCTTTTGTCATGCAGGAAACTGTGACACTGTGCTTCATCCTGGCAGTGTCACAGTTTCATGTATGACAACAGGGATTAATCCCCATTGAAATTACCTTGTTAACTGTAGTAACTAGCCTACAGCATGCTGCAGAATGCTGAAGAATTGTGTTTAATCCTGATGAGCTTCACTGTATGTCTGGAAGCTGATGATGCTGCTCGAATTCACAAAAAGTGCCCAGAATATGAATACAGATGGTGTCCCAGCTGATGTAGCAACATTCTGATATGATCTACCAACCATTTGCAGCTTCACTGTATGTCTGGAAGCTGATAATGCTGCTCCAGTTCTGAAAGAGTGCCCAAAATATGAATACAGATTGTGTCCCAGCTGATGCAGCAACATTCTGATATGGTCTACAACCCATTTAATGGTCATTAGAGTATTATGGATTGAGGTTAGTAAGGGCAGAGTATGATTTGATTCAACATGAAACTGCAAAAGTTTGTCCAATTAAGTGACTGGGCACCATTTGTTGTCTGAAGGGAATATGGGTATCAAAACTCCTTCATGAACACATTCTGTTTTTGATGAAGGTAGATGCAAGATATAGTAATCATCTTGTTTTTGAAGATCAGATATTTTGAGGAATGTAGAGGAGGTGGAAGATGAGATTGAAAATCCTCCCTAAGAAATCTGTAAAAGGCTAGACTTATAGAGGTGGAAATTATCAAACTGGACTTGAGATTGAAAGGTTTGGAATCTAATAAGTCCAAGAGGCTTTTCATTAGAGGTCCTTCTATAGGAAGTCTTTGAGGAATGTTGGCTGGAGAAACTCTGTGAAAACCAAGCAAGAGAAGTTTCACAGATGGATTGGAAAGAATTGATGGAGAGCGAACAAATTGAATTTCAACAATGTGTTGTTTAATGGAACCATGAGATAGATGTAAGGCCTTATGGCAAAATGTCATAAATGCTAAGACATGATCAACTGAGATAGGAATAGTGTATGGTAGGGTCTGGTACGAACTCCTGACTCTCGATTGCCCAACATGCATTTCACCATCTTTAATTTCCTGACCAGTACTGGTGCCTGACTCTCATCTTACCGCATTCTCAATTTCCCGACTTGATCTCCCAAATTGATCTGACAGGGCAGGGCTGAAATAGGAGTTGATTTTGAAAGATGACCAGTAGTCAAAGCATAGTAGTCTAAATAAATAAAAATATATACATGTGCACATTACCAATTTCCTATGGCTGAATCTAGAGGAGGAAGAAAGACAGCCATCATTGATACTTGGCTATAAATCTAGCAGCTGACAGTAGTTATATAACATTGGCTGCACAATGACTGTTGCCCGGCATAGTTAGAGAACTGCAGCAGCTGCACACTGTAAATGCAGCAGCTGTGCATTGAACAACAGACAGTGGTTGCAAGTTAGTGGAGATGACTGTTGCATGACAGAGTTAGAGAACTGCAGCATAGTGAAAAGCTCTTTGAGTACTGTTGGGGAGAGCAAGATAAAGCATTGTCAGGAGAGAATGAGCATTGCCATGGTTACTGTTAGTGGGAAAGAAAGATAATTTTCATGGTTACTGTTAGTGAGAAAGAAATATTTTCATGGTTACTGTTAGAGGAGAGAATGAGCATTGTAATGGTTGTTACACATCTAATGTTGGGAAAACAGCAGTTGGCAATACATCCTGCAGGCAATTGACATTGACAGGATGTTGGAGTCGGATGTTTTAGAGTCGGTCAGTAGGGAGTCAGAAAAATGTATGGATCCCATATGGTATTTGTGAGGTGCAGAATGAGGCATATTTAGACCAGGCTGTAGAATATGTAGATCTTATGGAAGAGGTTAACATTTCCCATGTTATGGAGGAAGCCTGGTGCTGACAAAATTCTAAGGCATTATTAGATCATGGAAGGAAGGGGGAGAAGACATATCTGGATCTGCTTCCAGACATAATTGGTAGAATACCTGAAATTGAAAGTGAGACAAAGCATCAGGAGCCTTTTTGACATGATTGGGTATATGGAAACATTGGATGGTAAAATAATGGTAGCGTGAGAGCCAGGTCAACTTCCACATCAACAACATTATGGTCAAGGATGAGGAGCAACCTTTGTTAATAATGTTGATGGTACTTTGATTGTCTGAAAAATAGAAACTGATTGAAGAGTCCATAAATGACCCATAGGAAAGCAACAACTATGATGGGATAAATTTTGAATAATGAAGTAGTAGATGAAAATTCAGGAATCAACAGAATATCTGGAGGCCAAGGGGCAGCAAACCAAGCTGAGCTAAAAAATGACAGCATATCCATATCTAGAAGAGGCATCTGTATAAATCCTAGGGTAAAAGTCTGGTGAAGGGTCTTTATAGAACATAGAACATCCATTCCAATAAGTCAGGAACAAAGACCACATAGTTAAATCAGATTTTGCTGCATCAGTAATTTGAACTTTGATTGTCTGAAAAGATAGAAAACTGATTGAAGAGTCCATAAATGACCTGTAGGAATGCAGCAACTATGATGGGATCAATTTTGAATAATAAAGTAGTAGATGAAAATTGAGGAATCAACTGAATATTTGGAGGCCAAGGGGCGGCAAACCAAGCCGAGCTAAAAATGGCATCATATCCATATCTAGAAGAGGCATCTGTAAAAATCCTAGGGTAGAAGTCTGGTAAAGGGTCTTTATAGAACATAGAACATCCATTCCAATAAGCCAGGAACAAAGACCACATAGCTAAATCAGATTTCGCTGCATCAGTAATTTGAAAGAATTGGTGGAGTTTCTCAACTGAAGAAGCTAGGTTTAAAAGGTAAGATGAATGATCTACCTTGGGGAACAATTCTCATGGCAAAGTTCAGGTAGCCTAGTAGGGAAAGTAACTTCTGCTTAGATCAAGCAGATCAGGTTGAAAAGGACTACACCTTATTTTGGATTCGAAGAAGTTTATCAGCAGGTAAGTGTGCTTCTATGCATACAGAGTCCAAAATGATGCCAAGAAATCTGAGGGACGACACTGGGCCTGAGGTTTTCTCTTTGCCTAGAGGAACATTTAGAATTGTGAAAAATTGAACAAGGTATTCATACCTTCCTCTGGAATGGAGTCTGGTGGATCTATTAGAAGGAAATTGTCCAGGAAATGAAGCATAGCAGGTCTACGGTATACATTGAGTAAAGCTCAACAAAGGGCTTCAGAAAATTGATTGAACAACTTGGGACTGCTCCTGCATCCAAAAGTAAGTCAGATTGTGAAGAAATATTGATTTTCCCAAAACATGCCATACAGATGCCAAAGTGAGGGATGAATAGGCAGCAGTTTGAAAGCATCTGAGATACTGGGCTTGGAAAGCCATTCTCCTGAGCTAAGATGCCTGATTAATGTGATGGCATTGTCTATATGGGCATAGAATAAGGAATACTCATCAGCTGGAATTAAAGAATTGAGGGATCAGTCCTTGAGCCCCTCCTGTTCAACGTCTACATCTCTGACATAAGGATGGTTATCAGGAGTGAGATGAGTCTCTTTGCAGATGATTCAAAACTGGGGACGGTGGTGGATGGGCAGCAGGGAAGGGTGGTCCTACAGGGGGACCTGGAGGCTCTGGAAAGGTGGTCTAGAAAGTGGAAGCTGAGGTTCAATGAAGGGAAATACAAGGTACTGCACCTGGGAGCCAGAAACCCGGGCCAAGTGTACACCCTGGGGGGAGGAATGCTACAAGTCTTGATGGCTGAGAGGGACCTGGGGGTGGTGGTGGATGTCAAGGTGAACAACTCAGAGACTTGTAGAGGGCAACAGCCAAGGTCAACAGGATGCTGGGAATTATCGCAAGGGGGATCACCTCCAGAATGAGGGAAGTGATACTCCCTCTGTATAACTGCTTGGTGAGACCACACCTTGAGTACTGCATGCAATTTTGGAGGCCACACTTAAAGAGGGACATTGAACTCCTGGATAGGGTCCAGAGGAGGGCAACCAAAATGATTTGGGGCTTTGGGGACAGGACCTATGGGGAGAGGCTCAAAGAGCTAAATATGTACACATTGGAAGAGAGAAGGGACCAGGGGGACATGATAGAGGTCTTCAGGTATATGAAGGAGGTAAATAAGGGAGGAGTAGTCAGGGTGCTTCAAAGGAAGGAGGGGGGTGACTAGAGGGCATGGGTGGAAGCTGGAAGGGGGAGATTCAGGGGAAAAAGGAGGAGGTACTACTTCACTGAGAGGGTGGTGCAGCCATAGAATGCACTGCCCAGGGGGCTGGTGGAGGCAGAGATGGTGGAGGGGTTCAAGAGGGGGTGGGACAGGTACAGGGGAAGGGTTCTGGAAGCAAAATCCAGTGCAGCGAGAATATCTGGGACTGGAAAGGGAGAAGCCAGAGAGGGTGAGGGGGGCAGCAAGATCAGCTCCCAGGGTGGGGGCTGACCAAATAAGCAGACATGAAAGACTGTTAGGCCTATTCTGCTGGCAATTTAGTATGTTAGTATACTGGATGTACAAGAAGTATGAGGAGTAGAATGATCCATGATGAGACACTTTTTGCCTGAGAAGTTCTGTGGTGTAATAACAATTGGATTAATATGAAATATAGGAAATGAAAGTCAAAGGAATGGATCAATAATGAAGTTCTTTGGGAGCTCCTTCTGAAGTAGTTGCTTAACAGCGTCTGGTTCATGTAATACTGATTGCAGATTGTGACAAATGTAAGATTCAGAAGAAATGATTTCTGTGCTGGTATGAAAACCATGCTGAAACCCCAAAAGGAGGTGCACAACGGCAGAACGGGAAGGATAAGAGGCCAAGGCATCTGCCAACATGGAGATGTTGAGAGGGGTTGATGGATGGGAAAACTGTCATTTGAAAGACCTGAGAGCTTTAGGACAAACACTGTGAGTATGAGCATCACCACAATAACTGCAGACATGCAGAAAGCTGCAATTTGAATGGAAACATCCTCAGGCATTGAAACTGTAACAGACTTTATGATTGCCAATCATCTAGATAGAACATCCAGAGGTATCAGAATGAGCATGAGAGTTCACAAAGGTACAAGTAAGTCCAATCTGAGTGGCAGGCAGTGAAGGAGAAGAAGGTTTTGAGTCCGAGGAAGAAGCGATGGAAGATGACACAAATAATGAGCACAGCAGAGCAAAGTGGTTAAAAGAGCCACAAAGAGAGCAGGTGAGAGCTCTGTGGCTGGTGAAATGGCAGCAAAACAGTTTGTTGTCGAGGACCACCCAATTCAGCCTGGTATTATACCGATGCAATGCAGCAGCTGCCTTACCAGAAAAATACTTCTGATAGTTATAAAACAGAGTACTGCCATAATGGGAAATAAGATCCACCATGAGGTACAAGTAGGAGTCCAATTCATCAAGTTGGTCAGGAAAAACCTAGCAAATAACATCCCAATAAAGACTGAAGACCAGAACAAACTCAGAAATTGTCAGCTTGCAGAGGAGTTGAGGATCTTGAGATTGGAGGACAACTGAAATGTTGCCACAGAAAACAATGTGATTGTCCATGAAGTCTTGGGAGGAAACCAGGAGTGAAGCCAAATTGACATCCTTGCCATCGATGATGTCCTTGTAGAGGTGACCTGAGATGAGATGGACTGGAGAAATGACCAGCTCAGCAGAAGGGGGCAACTGACCTGGTACAGTGAGAGGAACAGGAGCAGGACTGGGCACAACTGGAGGAGCCGGAGGTGGCAGAACATTGCTTGGAGAAGGAAGGTCATCAAAATGAGGAGCAGGCAAAGCTGGAGGTGGCTGGGTCAATAGATGGGCCTTGAGAGTGGACATTTGAGACTGAAGAGCAGACATGGAGGAAGTCATTTGCGCCATAAAGACATGCATCTCTGACATGTGAGAGGAAGGTTAAGGACCAGGGGGGCAGGCACCAGGGCTGGCTCAGGCTGCAAAGTGGAGAGATACAGGTTATAAAGTGCCTGGTTAAGAGCAGAAGTGGGGTAACCAATGCCACGGCATTGAATCTCTGCAGTCAGACGGGGCATGGTCCAATCAGAAATGGAGAGGCTGGTTTTAGCTGTGCGCTTCCTGACAGGTAGAGATGCAGGAGAAGCAGCTGTAGACACATGAGATGTGACATCAGGATCCAGCACCGGAACATCCAAGGAGGAGGAGTAATCCATGAGAAAGCAGGTCCTAGGAATGAAGAGCAGGGACCCTGGTTTTCCATTTTAACCGGTAACACCGGTAACAATCACGGAACCCTGCTTGGTTTGTGGATTTTGAATTCTTGTACCGGTGCCTCACGGAAATTGCATGTCACTGCACAGAATCTCTAAGATTTCAGTATTTTTTTTATTTTCTCTTTCTATGTCCCCTTCTCACAGCATCAGTCTCCACTTTTCAGGTTGGTTATCCCTTAGCTTCACCCCCAGGTAATGCTCAGGAGATCCTGTGGGTCCTGCCCTATCCTGCCTGGGTTGTACCCCCACCAGGTGGAAAGGGAGGGGCCCTGGACCTTTCACACTCCCTCAGTGTGTGTCGGGCAGCTCAGTGGGTACCTCATGGAGCCTGGTTATGAAGTCTGGGGCACCTGGGTCCGTTCTGCCAGTGGCCAATGTGGGGTGATCATTCCTGGTTTTCTGGTCTTTGTCCCTGAGGGCACTGGCACTAGAGGAGATCCAAGGAGGTAGGTCACATAGAGACATACCAATGCTTCAGATCCTGGCTAGGGTCCTCCCCTCCTGATCACTCTGCAGCACCATTGCATCACCACCCGTGGTCACACAGGTGGTGGTAAAGCAGCAGGACCTGCAGCCCACCCTCCCTGGAGGAGGAGAGCATTCCCCCAGGTACTCGATCCTACTCCTCTGGCCAGACTTCCAGCAACCCAAGTTCGCTTCTGACCCTGGGTCGCTGGCATTGTAAGTAATAGAGCTACCACTCCGCCAGCAGGCCGACCCAGATTTCAGCATCTTAAAATGAATGCTGCTGTGCCTTGCATTCTTTCTGCTTTGCTGCATATAGAGTCAGTAAGGAAATCACCGCGCTGCTTTGTTGTAACCATCCATTCAGTTTAACTACCCATGCCTAGTGATTAGAGTAACAAGCAGTGAATGAACTGGGTACATCCAGCAGACTTGGGTTTGATTCCCACAACCTTCACTTGCATACTGTGTGACTCCAGGCAAGTCACTTAACCTCCCCAGTGCTTCTAGGTCACTCCTGAAAAGATACAGTCCTGCATAGTGGGCCTTACCTGCTTTACAAAGAATATAAAAAAAAATACCAATATATGTTTACTACATTATAGAATAGTAGTCAGGGTACCATGTAATGTACCTGAGTTTTACTTGGGCTGAAATGATTTTGTATAGGTAAAGATAAATATTCAGATACATTTTATGTGTTTTATAAGCTTGTTTTTAGATTTTAGTCAGGTGTTTATTGTATTCTTTGCATATAAGCAAGGCCCCTGGAATTCTGCGGGTCTGCGGTTGCGGAATTTACCAGAATTTGCATCATGCCGCAGAATATATATAGTGCTGCAGAATTCATTGTTTTTGGTGAATTTTCATATAAATATACTGTTTTTCCATAGTGTCAGGCTTTCTTTCCCATCTCGTTTATCCTGAAGCCCCGCCTCTATGCTCAACATATGATGTCATCGATGACATCACATCATATTTATCCAATGACAGGACTGCATTCTGCCACAGACATGAATAAATCATGCCGCAGAAATCAGAAAATGCTGCAGCAGAAGTCAAGGAGCCCTGCCGCAGAAATCAGAAAATTCTGCTGTAGAACACCAGGGGCCCTGCATATAAGCATCTAGGTTGTAGATTGCGAAATGCAGGAACACTGTTACCAACTAACTTATTCAAGTTTATATCCAGTAGGGCCATCCACAATCCTCAGTTGTTTGAATGAAAACTAGTCTGAATGAAAGTATATTCACAAAGAAGAAACTGTCTTACTACTTATGAAAATACTTCACAGTTAGCACCCCATTTAGGTGAATTGGATTATTTGCAGCTTTTCTCCCACCTACTGTTTCAGTCTCTGTGACAACAAAAGATTTTTTGATAGACTGCTTCAACAAAAAGCAAATGTTAAGTATTTAAGTGTACTTATGTTTGGCCAGTGGATTTTGAAAGCACAGTCAATGACGTACAGAAGGTAAGTCCCAAGGGGCTGTATGATGCTGGTGGGCAGAGTAGTGCTCAATTCACATCTGAACAAAGACATGAAAACTGGGAGACACTGTTTTCATGGACACAAGGAAAAACAAAAACATCCACATGTCTGGCAGATGCATAAATCCATTTAACATCCTCCACTAATCACTTGTGGATTTTTAGGTGAAGACACTTTTTTCAAATAAGTAAATTCAAGCAGTTTTACCCTTGGCCATTTCACTCCTTCAGGCCTGCCAAGGCCCCTACCACTCACTGCTGAGTGCCGACCACCATCCACTGCCTCTTACTGCTGTGCTACAGGTAACGTAAGGTAACCCTTCATTGAGTGGGCCCTCACCCTGTGGGAGGCTACCAGGGGAGGAGAATTGCCCTAAAGAGCTTCCAGTGTATCCTGAGCATGGCAGGGGTCAGAACGGACACATGTCTGGGGATTCTGGCTTATGGAGGGACCAACAGCTGTCTTTCGGTTGGGTCAGTGGGTGTTTTCCCATTTTCTTGGGAGTGTGACAGGCCACACGATGTCAAGGCACAAGCCGATGTCCGTCACGCTCCCTCCTGCAGTGAGGGCTGACATGTTGTCATGCCTCTGACCTCCACCATGGGCCAGCAAATGCTGAGCCATGAACCCACCCTCCCTCCCAGGAGAAGGTGAGTGGTCATTGGACACTCAAGCCTTCACCCACCAGCTGGCCCTCCAACACCCAAGTCTGTTCCCTAACCCTGGTCAGCAGTGTCACAGGCAGAAATCCAATTCAGGCAGTTAAATTATAGATAGAAAAAACAAGGTAGTCCACCTTAGCGGTGATGGTTCAGATTAATTCACATCTGAGTTCTAACAACTCTAGCAACTAGCAACTTGTGCATGTGGGGTGTGGGTGCTGAAGAAATGGGATCATAGTGCTGTCACTACTGCCATCACCCCAGAGGGATGTGGACTGCATTGTTGCTACTGTCATCACACCGAAGGTGTGGAGGCTGCAGTGCTTCTGCCATCACCACTGGTGGATGGGGAATGTAGTACTGCTGATGTCCCACCTGAGGGATGGGGGTCATAGTGCTGATACTGCCATCACACCTGAGGAATGGTGAACGTAGCACTACTGCCATCACACCTAAGGGATGGGGTCCACTGTGTTGCTGCTTCTGTCACACCTGAGGGAGGGAGGGAGGTTTTAGTGCTTTTGCTGCTGCCATCACACCAGAGGGATGGGGGTCGTAGAGGTGTTGGTGCTGCCATCGTACCTGAGGGATGGGGCTGTAGTGCTGCTAACATTACACCTTAGGGATGGGGGCTGTAGTGTTGCTGCTGCCATCACATCTTGTACCTAAAATAACTTTAAATTGGTACAAGGATGGAAGGATGTGTAATAGTGGAAATCAAAATTGCTAAAATACATGTTAGCAGAGTTACAAATTGTTAAATAAAGTACATAAAACCAAACACCGGTAAAAGCGGATTTCAGTTTAGCAGACACCGGTGACAATATCAGTTTTTACAATGTGCAAAATGGAATATGCCTTTTCTCAAACCCGGTAAACCAGTGTCCCTGATGAAGAGTAATCAACAGAAGTCGAGATAAATAATAAGGGCAGGACAGAGCTGAGCTGGAGAGCAGTAACATAGGCAGAACAAGCAGCAAGACAAGGACAGCACTCCCAGTCCCTTGGTACCAGAAGGCAAAGGTGCAAGCATTCCAAAATGCACAGGGATGGAGCCCATCCTAGACACAAACTAGGCACACAGGCACAATAATCCAACATCCAATGCGAGACTGTGCTAGGCAGAGGCAGTAAAAGAAATACAAAAGCAGTAAGATTCCCATCCAAGACAATCCACTGCCAAACAAGATACAGTAGCTGGAGGACGGAGACTTAACAATAGTAATGCAAGAACAGGAAACCCCCATTCCTGGCAGATGGAAGCCTACCTTCACTCAATACTCCAAAGGCAGAGTCAGAAACAGGGCCTGGAGACTGCTGGAGTGCACTGGGTGAAGCCAGGTGCTGAAACAGAGGAGAAGGCATGCGAATCAGTGGGAAGCAGGAGAGGAAGGCTAAATAGAAGGACTGGAAGGGAGCAAAAAGGGGGGGCATAGAGTCAAAGTAGAAATACAAAACAACACAGGGAAGCAACAGAGGCAAGCAGGAACATGAAGATGGGAAAAGGAGCAGTGAAGGCAGTATCATGAACATGAGGTATGTGACCACAAGGGGCCATGACTCTCCACTATGAACTCCACATCCTCCACTGTAGGATAAACAAAGAAGACATGATAAAGCACAGTGATCCACAAGCAGGTGGAAAACTAGATAAATGAGACAGTTGTAGCTCACCCGAACACTGGAATGAAAGGAGGTGCAGCAGGAGCAGGGGAACAACCTCCGTCAGAAAGCAGGGAGATTATTATTTTTTTGTTACTATGTGATAATAGTCAGACACTGGTGCACAAAGTGTGTTTCCTAGTACAAAAAAACTAGAATTAACAGTACGCACGTTAAATGGTTTATTATAGTAGTGCAGAGCAGTCACAGAAAGATGCTGTCTGTACCGTGATTACACACATCTAGATTTCATAAACCACAGCATGCAGAGCAGTCAGTGCTCAGGTTTGACATTAGGTGCAGAAAATAATTACAAAAGTAGATCAATGGCATTCAAATGTTTTTGACATTGGAGGGCAGTGATTGTGATCAGAAGAAATAAACGAGTGTAGACTAAATAATAAAGAAACCAATTAGATGCTCAGTTCTCCCAGTTAAATAAGTTGATCGCCTCTTAATGGATAAATCTGCCTGCAATGTGCCATGGAGGCTATTATTAATGAAATGCTACACAGTACCTGGATCTAAAGCCATCGGTGGAAAGCATACATCGGAATACACTGCAGCCATATGAAGCCATGGGAAGCCAAAACTGAGTGAAGCGCTTCTCATCACCTCTCACATAAGAAATGATGGCATATAGTAATAAAACAAAATTTCACCTTGTCCTGGACAAATATTCCAAAGCAATTTGATGAGTTGAGTAGAGGTTGTTATGGCAAAGATCCGGAGCTACACGTGCTCTAAGTCCAGTCAAAATGTACATGAGAAAGGAAGTGGTCGAGCAGTAAGTGAACAAGCACAAGTAGCAGTGTCCCAAAGGCCACTAAGTCAAATGAGGTCAGGCAGACGAACACCTGGGATGCACTTTGGAACTATGGGCTACTTTACTGATGTGGGGAAGGGAGTGCCATGGCAGAGCACCCACCAGTGCAGAGCATGCTGTATGTGGAGTGCTTGGGGGGGTCCTCCTATGGTTACACAATGACCCAAAGAATTAGAGGAAGGAGCAGGCCGAAGCTGGCCACAGGAACACATTAAATGAAGAAAACTGAACAATGGCAGGAGGTAAAGCAAAAGGCAAGTATGGAGCCAGGTAACTGCATGGAAATAGAACTGCAACAATGACTAGGTCACAAATGAAACACAAAGACTCATGGATAGAGCATGCAGAGAGACCAAATGAAAGGAATGCTGCTGCATTCAAGTCATTGCCGGCAGCAGGGAGAAACAAAAATAAGCAAACAGGCAAGAAAGAGACACAGCACTCACAGACCAGTGGTCCAAAGGGGCGATGAACAGCACAGCAAAAGAGAAATGCAACCAAGGAAAGCAAGGAAACATAAATGGAGCAGAAGAAAATTCAGCACACACGCATGCAGGAGCTCAGGTAGGAGAAAGTATTTTCCAAACACTAGAGCGGGGGGTGCTGAGAGTGGTTGGTTTATATGATGTGTGTGTGAGGAGTTTATACCCCCACATTGAACCTCGGGATTGCCCTCCCATGCAAGTGAGAGTTGGTGGTTAAAGGTTATTGTTCCTTTGTCAGTCTCCCTTTATCTGTAAAAGGCTTCATTAACCATGACATCAAAGGGTAAACTGGATCACCAGCAAGGAAAATTAGCATGCTAACATTACCAATGTTACATCAGGAAATAAAATACCAGCAATGGCTTTGGCATAAAGAGATCTGTTTGCTAGACTGTGTACGTCATCTACTTTCCTCGGCTATCCTATATTAATGTCTGAAAACTGTTACTTATGGTCCACTACAGCCTGCAGCACAATGGAGTGCCACCCTTTGTTATTGTTGTAGTCTGCAGGGTCCTCTGCTGGTGCAGTGATGGGAATATGTGTCCCATCTATAGGACCTGCAGTTTGTAGAAACCCAAACTTATGCTCAAAGCCAGTGATAATTTCTTGCAGATGTGTGCCAGTGGGTACTGTGATTAAGTGTTTAAAGTGGAACAAATTGTGAAACACACATCACATACAGCCATGCAGGCCACAGACATGGAGACACCAAAAAAATGTCCAATGGAAGAGTACTCATTGGTTGCTGGTGTCCACAGGATAATCACCAGTCATACATCAGGAGGAACAGTGGGATGCATGGTTGTGTTATGGCATTGTATCGGTGGCTCTGTTTTTACAAGGACATAGAAAAATGTGACTTTTCCCATGCAGAAGTTTTCAACCCACTGGTCTTCGGTGAAGGTGGTTGATAAAACTGTCCAAAACACAGACGTCCTTACTCGGGACCACATATTTCTTATTGTGGTTTGGTAGATTGCAGACATCAGCCACAGGAACATCGTCACCATGACTTGTGTGTCTTACAAGTGTTGTTGGAAATGGTTCCTGGCATCTGCAACTACTGTTGTGTACAGATGTTCCATTATGTTTGCATGACCCTGTAAAACCTGAGTCTAGATTGTGAGATCTGTGACCATCTGGAATACAATATGAATATTTAATGTTATTGTATGCGCCTGTACAGGAATGAAATGGCTATGAGCAAAATACAAAAATAAGAGTAGTCAACATCAGGCAATATAATATCACTACAGAGGAACACAACCCCAAACTCACTTGCACTGCAGGACATATGATCGTTGCAGTATGCCATTACCGCAGCGACTCCTCCACCACGAAGACCATCACAGCGACAAGAATCTGGCAAATCCCACATATCGCTGTGATGGTCTGTGCAGTGCCTGAGACTGCCTCACAGGGTGTATCGCCCCCCCTTGGTCCAACTGCCACACAGAGTTGGAATCCTAGAGACCAGGGGGTGTGGGGGGAACCCCCTACATGGGGTGGTTTGGGGGGGCACAGCCCCTCGATAGAAACACTGAGGCATCCCCGACACTGCAATGCCCACAGTAAGTACTGCAGCCGTCGGGGATACTTCCATGTTCGATGTCGCGTCGGCATGGTAAAACCGATAGTTGCCACCATAGGCACATTGATGCACTGTGGTAGGTAAAGCAAGTCAGGAAATGTAAGGTCAGTGTACTATATCGATGATGGAGTACACAGTGCCATTACTGTCCACAAGCTAGAAGTACAGCACCCCAAACAATATAAATTATTAAAAAAAGGGAGTCATTGATCCACAGTGTAATCCAAGCACTGAGTTAAGCCCAGCAACCATGGCAAGGTTAACTACCACTGCTGGGTACTTAGTTGCTGCCACTGCACCATTGAGGTCTGCAAACATTGGGAAAAAATGTAAAACAAAATAGGGACCGCACATATTCACTAAAAGTTGCAAAGTGTAATAGCAACTAACAAGAATGACAATAATCACATAGTGTGGTTTATGTTGTAGACAGTGAGAAAACAAGCAGACTGTTTTACAGGTGGACAAGTGTGAAAACACTGGAAAATATGAAAAAAATGAAAGAGTTCAAAAAACGTTAGTGAGTGGGAGTAACTTTATTGATTGTAAGTACACTGATGGACTGAGATAGAAGTTGCAGGAAATGTAATAAGTTCCAAAGCGGGATTAAATTAGTAGAGTGTGAGCAGAGTGTGACTACAGTTAGTCTCATCAATGTGATAGTACTTCTTTTAAATGTCTTCGCTGCCAACAGAATGGCATGGTTGTTTTGGACTAGGGTGGGATGGGAGATGTGGAGGGTTTAATGGTTTGCTAACTGATGTACACATGTGCTCACTATTACTGAGTCCCATTGTAGCATTGCAGTCTTTCATTGTGGTCAGTGGGGCACGTGCAGTAATTTGGTTTGCAGAGGCCAATGTGTTACATCAAGTGAGACAACAGTAATCAATGCGCAGGACTGAATCCAAGTGCACTTTATCTCTGCAAGCTGAAATACTGTACATAGCTATTTTTCTGAGTGCAAGAAGCAGTGGCCACAGTACATTCATTGAAACATATGAGCCCAAAAAGTAGCAGAGGTATACTTAATTGTAAATGAAAAGAATGTGATCACCACAACATAAAGCAATTACTAATACTGCATTTATACAGAAAATAAACAGAGATGATAATGTGTCTTGCAGTACTCACTGACCTCAGCAGTACTTGTAAACAATAATCATTTTACATTTACAAACATCGTGGTGGTATGTGCTAAAGCACTAAGTACTATCATAATTGAACAGAGATAATCACACAATCCCAAGCATTTTGATATTTTACCAAGTGCCTAGTGGCACACCTCACTCTCTCTGGTGCCATTACCTTCTACACAATATGTTTAAGCGTTCCCTCAGGTCAAGTGCACATCACAACTTCAGAAACCCATAACACAATCTTATTGCCTGGTGTCTGATGGCACCACTCCCCCAGCATGACCCCTGTCCACATACATTTGCAAGTAGACACTTTTGTCTAGTGGTACCCCTCTACCCATGTGTTCCAAGTACCCATACATGATGACATAACATAGCACTCTGTGACTACCCTCTTTTTTGCTAGTCCATTTGTTATTGTCTGTTATCTTTGACTGTGACTCCAATGATTTGGCCTCTGAATTTTTGCTCAGAATGTAATTTTATACTGCATACTGTCACTCTTTCCCCCAGTTCTTTGTAATATGTAGTGTATTATGTTAATTTCCCCTAGCACTTTGTACACTGTGCTGTTTATACTATTACACTGTTCTGTTTGCATTCTGTATAATTTGTTTTCTGATGTGTATTTTATTGTGCCATAGTGTTGGCCCAGGTCGTGACTGAAAATGGTCCCCTGGATCAGTGCACCTACCCAGTAATCAAAAACTTAAAATAAATAAGAAACTAAATTAATAAAGACTTAAATAAATAAGTAAATAAATAAATACATAAAATAAAGTATTCCCTGGTGTCTAGTGGAACCCCTCCTGCCCTCACATACCCATTCATAAACATAGTTATGCATCCCTGGGTGTCTAGTGGCAATATAGAGCCCCTCCATCCACATTCCTGTCCCCGTACAGTTTCTAAGTATTACTTGGTGTCTAGTGGCCCCCCTCCAACCCTACAACACCATTCCAGGTATCTAATGAAGTACTTCAACAAGATGGGACCCCGAATGAGAACTTCACTGTGCAGTGTGCCAGTCTACTGAACAGATCAATCTCAAGGCTGCTATTCTTGAGATCCAATGAGAATACTAAATCCAAGGCATGACCGTGTTGATGAGCCGCAGCAGTAACGACTTGTACAAGACCCAGTGATTCCATGAACTGGAGGAAAACTTGTCTAAATTGTAAGAGTTTGCCTCTAAGCCAGCAACTGAAGTCACAGAGAACCAACCATCTTGGCGACTCCAGCACCCTCTCGGTGATAAAGTCAATGATTTTCTGCAGGAGTTCCTTCTTGCACCCCTGAAGCCAGTGTACAAGAAGGATCCTGCAACCTGCACCTGGACTGCTATGCATGGCCACACATTGAAATGATGAAGTAACTCCCACTGGGTGCACAGTAAAGTTCAAATCAGATATCAAACAGATGCCCCCCCCCATGATCTGTCTGTGTGCAGTGAACTACAGAGAATCTAGTGGGTACCAACACTTCCAAAACTGGCCCCACATCATCACCCAGGTAGGTTCCCATGATGCAAACCAGATCAAACATAGAAATCAAATCTGATATAATTGCAGACTTGTTCCTCATTGATCTCGCATTGCACAAGACTGCCCGAAGAAGACTGACAGCCTACAGGCTACCTGTCCACCCAGTCCGGGCAGTCAGTTCATCAGAGGTTCCCATCTGAGACTCAGGTTTCCATCCTTATCAATACAAATGCATTCATAGTGTGCCATCCCACCTTGACAGTCATGTGTCAGCTGCTTGAAAATCCCCCAAACCAGGGAGGGATCTAACATAAAAAACGTGAACACTGGAAGTTCTGTGCATGCAAATTAAGTTTATTTACCACAAGTGAGTCAAAAAAAAGAAACCACAGTAAGACATTTTCATTCAGTTACGGGGACTAGTCCAACTCATAAGTGTTGCCTGCCTCACCATCAGAGCTACTTTCACTGTCTATCTAAAGTCATTACCAGTATTTCTTCTTATGGCACCATCTAGGGAGGCAGTGTAGCTCAGGAGTAAAGTACCATGAAAGTGAAGACCCAGTAGACCTGGATTCAAAACTAGCAGTGTCTGGATACCTCAAAATGTGATCTGAACTAGAATAGTCATGCATTAGGACAATGCATATCTGAATCTGACATCTAGTCCTAGTATCAGATGTCATCGGATAAGGATACAGATATTGTTAAACCTGACTATCCTAATATACTAAATTAGTTACCTCTACCCTGCAGCTAAACAACTCCCCTGACCCCGATGCAGACCACCCTGTAAACCACAACCTCCACCCTTTACCACAAAACCCCTGATAGCTCAGATCCTCCTACTTTGACCTTATAACAAATATAATTATTGGGTAAACCACACAATTTAGGATTTTGTATGTTCTACAGCTTTATCTGAAATCCAACAGAAGGGATATCTAGGCAAGGCTATTAGAAACCCACATCTGCCACTGCAATACTCTGTGATCCTAAGCAAGTCACTTAACCTCCCTGGCCTCCTGAGATGCACTTGTAAATGATATTTGGCTTAGTGTGCCAATCCCAGCCCAAAATTCTAAAAAATCAAAAAAGTTATAATCTTCAAAGCTGCCAAGCATTTTACAGTTTTGTTGCATACAGCCAAGGATATCCCCTTCTCACATGTGCAATGTATGGTGTCCAGAACTGCACTGGTAATTCCACATACCTGGAAAAATTTGAGTATTATGTTCTTCATATCAGCACTCCAGGACTGTATCAGCCATTCCACCTTTTTCTGACTGGAAGGAGTCCATGGGTTCCCTATTGCTTTGTGTATATACTCCTCGTTAGCTAGGCAGTGATTTTAACACCATGATCCATGTTTTAAATGAGTACTGCACCCTCAAAGATTGTACATTTTATCTGTTTTCTTTTCAACAATCAGATCTGTTTCTATATCAGCTGGAAAACTAAACATGTTTTAAATTACTTTTACTATTGGTAGTGGTCCTCTGTAACTATCCTGGGTGACTCTAGTGTCACTGCATGCCCACAGATCCCTGTCAAAGCATATTAAAAGCTATTCCCTGCTGAGTCATGCCTAGAGATGCAGTGAATTTAAAATTTGTGAGTAAAATCTACGTGAATCACCACAAATTCACACTTTGCCGAATCCGCATAGTCTGTCCCAGCATGTGGCAAACTTCAGCTTTGCACAGATTGAGCAAATTTTGCTGTGTAGCATGAAATCTGTCATGAAGTGTGAAATTCATGTGTGAAATTTCACACTACATGGTAAATTTTGTAGAATTCATGGTCTGCGAATTCCATGAATTCTACAAGTTGCTCTCCATGAATTGCACAAAATTCACAGATTACTCTGCGGAGCGGATTTGCAGACTTTGCAGATCTCTAGTCATGCCACACTTTCTGATCATAACTCTCAACCTTTTGTTGCTGAAATGAGGAACAAGGACACTCAAACTGATGGACAATGAGGGACAGTGACCCTCATAATGAGTCATGCATGGTCTAATATGGAGAGCACACAACACTGTGGAAAACATTGTGTATAAAGTCTATTTTTTAATTTAGCATCTTAGAATAACAAGAATTTATGCTTCAAGTCTAAATTTATAATACATTCTGTATGTGGGCAGAACCCTTTGCATGAAGGATGGATGAGGGACATGGCTATTTTAATGGGTAGAATGAGAGACATCCCTCATAATCAGGGACAGTTGAGAGATATGCCTCTAATCCATGCTTTTTTGTTCTCTTTGTGAGGGGTGGGTATCAGAAGGGGAGGTACCAGCGAACTGTGGTGATTATATATGTAGAAGATGCTATTTTCAGAGTATTTTAGTGTTTTTTCTCAAATGGTGTGTATAGGTGTGATGGGACTGGGAAGTTTTTTGGTCTGGAAAGTATCAGCAGAAGAGGTATTAGGCTGTTTTTGTAAGGAGGTATCAACAAATAGGGGACTTGCAAAATGGATTGCATGATTTATTGGGAACTAAATTAAAACTCACTGCTGTATCTAAGGTCAGTGCATTTGCAGCTCATATCACAGTTCATTACCAGCCAACTGATACATTACTTGCAGTCTGGACTGAGTTGTTGGTGTGATTGAAGGTACATAGGATCAGTTTTGTGTACCTTCTTTCCATACAGCAGTATCAATACCCCGTTGAAGTTTGGACACACATCCATAGGCCCATTTCAGTTTTGAATTGTGATTACAAAGTATACATGGCAATTTGGGCACACTGCTTGGAACATATACTCCCAGAGGTGATCCATATGGAGCAAGCAGGATTTCTTAAATTTAGACAGACCTCTGATAAACACCTATAGGACCATTCATCTTATGGATTATGCAGCTAAACAATCTCTACCAGCAACCTTTGTTAGGTTCAATGCCTTTAAGGCATTCAACAGGGTAGTATGGTGCTTTCTATGGAGAGTGTTAGTCTCCTTTGGTTTTCTGGAGGAGGTGATCATTTGGCTATGGAACATATATGCTGCCCCCTCTGCATATATTAGAATTAATGGAGCTATCCCTACTCCTTTGGTATTAGAGAGGGGCAACTGTCAAGGCTGTTCCCTCTCTCCCCCTTTTCTTTGCTCTAAATATCAAGCCATTGATGATAGCCATTAGGCGATCAAGAGGAATACATGGTATTCAAGTAGGGGAGGAAAATTACATGCTATCCCTATACACAGATGTTACTCTGTTTACCCATTTAGATCCAGAAATTTCACTCCCGGCTGTATGGAGGCTACTGGGAGAATTTGCCACGGTTTCAGGCTACAAGATAAATCCAGACAAGATGGAGGTCTTGACCTTGAATTTTTCTCCATCTCTGGCCCTTATAAATCTACTCCTGTTCATGTGAAGATGTACAAAAATTAAATATCTTGGAGTACACTTACCCCAAAATCTGCAGAATTTATATCCTGTAAATTATGAACCCCTTACACAAAATTTGGAGGCAGATCTGTATCGATGGACACAGTTAAATCACCCCTTTTATGCTAGAATAGAAACAATTCAGTCTAATATAAAACCTAGATTGTTATACCTGTTCCAGACAATTCCTATTTTTACCCCATCTTCAAATTTCTCATCATGGAACAAAATGTTAGTGAGATTTGTCTGGCAGTACATAAACCTCACATTAGATGATCTCTTCTTCAGCTCCCTAAAGATAAGTGAGGTTTAAATCTCCCTAACCTCCTCCATTATGCCTATGTGGCTGTCCTCAGACTGATTTTAAGTTGGCTGAACCCGGTTTGTAAGGCCATATGGGAATGAATAGAATGTGTGCTTAATGATTTACATGATGCTCCATGGGCAGTATTTGCACCTCTGACATCTCTGCCTATACAGTGGGATTTCTATTTGGGAGCCCAAGACATTCTGCAGACTTTATATAAAATTAGAGCTATCCCTGCCCTAGCCCCAGTAATGTATTTTCTCTGACTGCTTATGTCTGAGGCTGAATTTCTGCCTGCTTGGATAGATCTCACTTTTCAGTGGTGGCATTGAAGGAGTCTTTATTTTATTTTTCAATTTCTGCAGTCCAAAGGAGTGGTTCTATTTACACAGCTGTAGGTAGTACATGATTTAAGTAACAGAGAATATTTCCAATACCTTCAAGTCCATACCTTCCTGCTGCATAAAGGACAGGAGAGGAGTCACTTCCCAGACCCTGTGCTGCTTTTGTTAAATATGTTTATGTCAACCCTCTGAGGCAATACGTGGCAACACATAATTGGACATTTCTATAAGGGGCTCCAAGAATACCTGATGGACTCGACCAGGGGAGTACTTGAGGCCTGGAACAGGGAATTAATATCCCCAGTTTTGCTTGATAGCTGGATAAAACATATTCGCCTGTCATTGGGGATATCGTTAACTGCATACTAGTGAGAATTTGCCTTGAAGGCACAGGTTCACTTTTTTAATACACCAGCAAAACTATCAAAATTTCTTCCTGCTCCTGGGGGTTACTGCTGGAGAAATTGCTGAGAACCTGTGGCCAATCAGGCACACATCTTATGGTCCTGCCCGGTATTGAGGACATCTTAGTAGGGGACTACTGATTCCCTGGTCAAATTGTTGGGTGAGGAAGTGGTTCTTACCCGATAGTTGGTTCTTCTCTTGGTTCCACCAGATGGTCTCTGCATTCAAAGGGGTTCCCTTTTTTTTACTTACATTTTATCTGCCAAGAAGGCAATCACTCACCTTTGGTGGCAAAATAAGCTGCCTACAGTTCAAGAGTGGTATAAAATTATGGGAGATTTATATTATATGGTACAATTAATTGGCAGTTGTAATAATAGATCCTCACAATTTGAGCTTAGATGGTGCTGTAAATAAACAAACTGTACCACACTGATGACAGTGAGGCAGTAAATGTACAAGGTTCATGGTTAGTGGTCCCCAGTAATCCAATAAAATCACTCTACACCAGATGTTGTTTTAAATTAGTTGAAATTTATTAATACCCAAATAAGCCCTAACAAAATTACCTCTAACATGATTAAGTCTAAACAGCTGATGACTTTTTACCACTAAGGCTACAGGTGCACAAAGAAAAAGAAGCAATATTGTCCTCTTCGCTCTGGGTGTCGCAAACATCTATAGACGCCATCTTGACTATTTCCTCTTGGACACACAGTACCTACAGTTTAAGTGTTATTTATACACTGGTTGTTTATGAGGAAAATGCAGAGAAGGGGATTTTCCAAAGCTATTACAGACTTTTTTGGTCAAAGAACAAATCTTCAAATTAGTCATGAGATAAAAGTACTTTTCAAAGCTATTACGTGCTTTTTTGGTAAAAGAACAAGGACCCCATTCTAGAAAAGTAACACCTGGTATAACAGCACTTGTGCCAAGTAGAACAGCACAAGTAACAACTTATGCCAGCAGTTGCGACTTGGGCGATTCTACAAAGTGGCCTGCGATATGTTGCAGGCCACTTGCACTGAACAGCAGTTACACTGACAGTTGCACCATAAACCCCGTGACATGGTGCTAGGGGGTTTATGGCAGCAGTTGCGGCCAATTCTAGAAGGGCAGCAACAAAGAGCCCAATGTCATGATTCTACAAGAACCCCCAGAGGAGAACTGGCATCATAAGTTACACCTGCATTTAGCTGATGTAACTTACATACATCCTTCAAGGATTCTGTAGAACCCAGTCCATGTGCCCCCCCATACCCAGACCACCCCTGTTTTTGCCCCAATGGGCACCGCACAAACAGTTCTAGACTCAGGGCCATGATCCAGTCCCATCCCCCTACTGTACACGCTCCCATACAGTAAAGTGTCTCACAGGGCTGCCCGCACCAACTTTCCCCCAAATCCCTGTGCACTTTGAACCCCCCTACTAGAGTCAGAAAGCCCAGTTTTCAGCAGGTCCGCTGAAATTAATGCTGTGGGCAAAGTGGGTGGAATTCACTTCATGGAGTAATCAATGAAATTCCGCCCATTTCATGTAGCAAAATGTGAAATTTAGACTGGCAGAGTGGCGAAATTTCACCTGGCGGAATGGTGAAATTCTGCCTTCAGCGGCAAAATTTTGCCTTCCATCTGTGGACAAAATTTCACCATACGGGAGTATAACTAAATCCCTGGTGGCTAGCGGTCCTTCCCCCCCAACCAGTCCCTCATGTATAGAAAAATCCCTGGTGGCTAGTGGTCCCTCCCCTTACCTGTGCCACATGTAAATAATTATCCATGGTGGCTAGTGGTCCATCCCCTACCCCCGGTGATAAACCGCCCACCACAGAGATGTACAGTAACCCCCACCCCACCAGCATTCCTCCGTATCTTCTTCTCCTGTTAAAAAAAACCTCTGGTGGTCTAGTGGGTTTTTTGTAATTAAACCTTCTCCCGATCCCTAGTTCCAATAAATCCCTGGTGATCCAGTGCACCCCCACATCCAGTCTCCCCTGCAGCCAAGTGTCCCCACCACAACCCTGCTCCCACCCCCATCCTAAATCCTGCAGTGGCAGACTGGCACAACCCTCCTCTCTCCTACATGACCAGCCCACTGAGTGAGCTGTCAATGAAGCTCATTCATTAGTAAGCACATACATATTAGAGCAATCTATGGTATCCCCATGCTACTTATTGCTTTCAATGGATTTCCATGGTCACTAACCTTATTTGTCAAAAGATTATTTGATGGATGAACACATTTCCTTTATTAACTTTATGTATTGCTCCATACTATTTAAGTTTGGTTGATGTTTACACTGTTTTCAGTTGTATTAATCTGAATATATCATATGTTCCATGCTAATTGTTGCTGTTACTTGTACCTCCCACTCCACCTTCTCCCAGGTTGCAACTGTAAACACAATTCCCATTTATCTGTATATATTGTACCTGCCTACCTGGGAAAATACTGTCAACAAGTCATTTCTTGTCATTTCATCTATTAATATCTAACTTTTTTCATTATTGTAATGAACATGCAATTTAGAATAATTAGCATGCCAGTGCTACAGAGGCTGATGCCTTATCACTTTTGTGCAGGCACTACTTTACTGTACACAGAAAATGAGAAATGGTTGGTAATAATTAGACTAAAAGGTATGTTGACTTGGGTGTTCTCTGTTTGGCTCACGGGATCCTCTCTGTTCAGAGATACACAATTAGAAATCAATTATCTCCTTCTCCTATTAAAAAAAAAAATCTTTGGTGGTCTAGTGTTTTTTTTGTAATTAAACCTCCTCCCGATCCCCAGTTCCAATTAATCCCTGATGATCCAGTGCCACCCCCCACCCAGCCTCCCCAGCAGCCAGGTGCCCCGCCACAACCCCGCTCCAACCCCCATCCTAAATCCCAGCAGCAGCAGACCGGCAGAGCCCTCCTTTCTCCTCCATGGACGGCCCAAGTGAGCTGTCAATGAATTTTAGATTTGCTGTATCACTAGTTGAGAGGTATGGCTGTCATCAGTTTACCTTTAGCTGACAGTTCGTTTATATGGTAAAGCATAGTCTTTTGTTCTGTTACTTTTAACACTGCTGGATATTGTAAAGATCAGTGTTAATGTTCAACTTTTAATTCTGACCTGAATCATTTGTTGTAGAATTTGATTGATACTTGCCATTATGTCCTTAATGCACTGGTGTTGTGGCAAAATCTCTGACTGCCAGAGGCATTCTGCTGTTATCACTATACCCTACTTTTATGTTGAAGATGTTGCAGACCTTTTCCCTTTTGCTACCTAATCCATATTTTTTTTTCACAAGTCCTTGAAAGCCAATATTTACAGCAAACCCTTGGGAGCTGCAATAAAACACCATGGGATAAAAAGTTAGTCAAATGCCACTTTAGACTGTTTATGATACAATTTCTCTATTAAGTGTTGTAAAGAATGAAAGAATTAAGCAATGCTCACTGATTAGGTGGAGAGCATTAATTGGCTGAACAAAAGCTTGCAAAGCCAGCCAGTGAGTTGCAGGCACATAGTGTCTCCAGCTGTTATATTACCATTGATGTTTATTATCCTGTCAGGTTCCTTGTTGTTAGATGGAGCCAGTTTTCTTTTTCTTTTTGTTTTTACAAACAAAATCAAATAGATAGTTAGCACACTGGCCAATGTTCCACTGTAATTTTCAAATGCACACCCTGAATGGCAACTGCATTCTTACTTGGACTGGAAATAACCCCCTGCAGTAGCCAATGATGATTGAACTGTAGCTGAAAATGCAGCTTGTACTGCACATTAGTCTTCTTATTTTCCTCTTATTTCCAAATCAGTAATTAACAGACTAAAAAAAAAACAGTGTATACTGCTTATCAGCCCCCTGCTTTTGGAAATAAATCTGAAACCAAATACAAAACAGTTTACACACCCCAACCTAAAGCAGAGTAAATATACAGCAGAACAGAATAAAACAGAATTAGTTTTCTGCACATGCATAGTATTTCAAATTGCTTTACAACTTAATGTGTTATATACTGGCAATGAATGGAACATGTTGCATCATCTAGTATACACTCAACAACATCCTCAGAAACTAGAAACAAGTAAAGAACTGACTTATTGTCAGATGGGATACTGATAAGGACACTGAACCTATCCCTTACTGCAGATAATAACAAGCATTTGTCAATGCCGAATGTTTGCTTGCTGGCATTGGCATTGGTAGTGTAGGAGTTTGAGAGCTGCATAATAGGAATGGCAGTGAAGTATTGAACTGAAGTCAACCCCACCACCACCCTGCAGAGACTAACAGGCATTGGGGTGTGCCTTTGGGTCATCACGCATAACGGCCATGCCATTTCGCCACACCCTACCCTGCAGACACCAACAAGTGTCACAGTGTGCCTTGGGGTCTTTGGCCCTTATGCTCACCCCATTCCATCAGGAAATATAGTGAGATGGGTGCAGTATAGGAGAATTGGGTGAACTTTGGAGCCGAAGAGTCCAAGGCACACCTTGATGCCTCTCACTGGCTGTAGGGTGTGGGTGGGGGGTGGAATGGTACGAGCATTACAGGTGACAATCCCAAGTCACACACCTAATGCCTGTCAGTCTCTACAGGGTGGGGCGTTATGGTCAGAAACCTAAGACCTCAGGCGTTCATTGGTATTTTCACTCCAAATTTTCAACATGTTTTTTTTTTTTTGTGACCTCAGCTTATGAACAGTGGCAATATCAGTTTGTTAGCCAAAAGTTGATTTTGCACAGAGAGTATGACATTTGGCACCAAAGGTGCGAAAACACATTTCAAATAGGATGTGAAAAATGACAGCTGTACTGTTCATGGGGAGGTGTAAAAATGTCAATGTTGAAAATCTGCAGTGAAAATATTAAAAAAACTGGTGAAGTCATGAGCATGAGTAGAAACTGCGCAACACACACCCTTAATGTAATTAGTTTGGAGATTTTTTACAGCAGATTGTCAGCACAGGCATTTTGGGACCTCTGCTCATGAACAGTGTCACTATGATTTTCTTAATCTGTCCCCAACAGTGATTTCCCACAGCGACCACGCATTTCTGCGCTGGAAGTGCGAAAACACATTTCGGCCATGGTGTGAAAAATGACAGCTGTACTGTTCATAAGAATGTGTGGGAAAATGCCAGTGGCGAAAATCTGGACTGAAAATATTACAAATTCATGAACTTACCAGGGTGCATGGACAGCACGGTTGCCCCCTAGTCCTGGCCACACAGGTTTGATCCCCAGTCACTGATTTCCAAACCTTATTTCTGGGGAACCTTATTTCTGCAAACTCACCACATTTTCAGTTTGTTTAGTAAGACAAGTAAATTAGACATAAGCTCTGGTCAGAATGTCAGTGCGGTAGTGTTATTTTTTATTGGCCAAACATGAATCTGATCACTGGTTCACAGTGCAATGTTAGTATGTATCTAATATAAAAATCAAAGCTATTAAAAAATAACACTGACACACTAACATTCTGACTGGAGCTTGCCTCTAACTTGCGCTGGCTTATTGAACACATTGAAAATATGTGAAGCTTGCATTTTCCCAGTGGGTTCAATTTTCTTCGACTTACTAAGCTCCAGGGCCAAAATTTGTATTGTACAGGCCTCCAGCACCAGGTGAGGAGTAGGATATGACACTTGGGGAAGCCATAATCAGAATGGCCAGTAAGGGGGAGGTGCTGCTAGCTGGTGACTTCAGTCTGCCAGATGTGGAGTGGAACCTTCCAATAGCTGGTTCTGCAAGGAGTAGGTCCATCCTTGACTCTCTGCAGGAGCTTTTCTCAGGCAGCTAGTCAAATAACCCACTAGGGATGGGGCAGTGCTGGACTTTGCACCCATAAACAGGGTCAGCATTGTAGACATCACAGTGGGCAGCCCTTGGATACCGGTGATCACTGTACAGT
Organism: Neoceratodus forsteri; assembly: GCA_016271365.2. Taxonomy (NCBI): domain Eukaryota; kingdom Metazoa; phylum Chordata; order Ceratodontiformes; family Ceratodontidae; genus Neoceratodus; species Neoceratodus forsteri. The sequence goes on from CM057459.1 coordinate 883,147,376, forward strand.
GTGGTTTAACATCAAGACAGGAACAGAAGTTAACCATATGAAAATGAGGGTCCTGGATTTTAGAAGGTCTCATTTTAAAGAAATGGGGGACTGCCTCAGAAACCGCTTTGAAGGGGGCACTGCCAGAGAGGGTTGGAGGCACATTGGGCAAAAATAAGGGAGGGCATAACTAAAGCAAATAACCTCTACATAATAGAAGTGAGTAAAAGCAGAAGAAAAAAGAGATTGCTATGGTCCTCTAAGAAAATGGCAGAGGTGAGGGAAGAGGACATGCTGGTACACCCGATAAACAGAGGGAAGCAGGCAAGGTGGTGAGGAGAGCACGGGTGCAGGCACAGGAAAGAATCAGTAAGTAAACAAGCAAGGAAATGGGCACATACCAGAGTATGCTGACATAAATCAGAAGCTGAATGTTGTTTTCTGAATCAGCATGTCATTACCAGGACTAAGACCCCTACATATCAACCCAACCATGTGGGTCTTCCTCAGGGGGTGGAGTCAATCATCAAACATCACTGTTTAAATACCCTGCATAAGTAATGAAATTCCATACACCAGTATTAATCAATTATACAAACAGTGAGTTTGACAGAGAAATCGTGCTTTAAGCTTTTTTCCTCTTAAGCTGATTAACTAACAATATTCATTTAGTTAATTTTGAAAAACATTTTTTCTAATAAAATTGTTTTATATGTACACAAAAATCAGCTTTAAAAACCACAACAGTAGACACTACAAGTGACACAGAGGCAATATTTATGAGCCTTGTTGCAAAAGGGCTGAATTTTGTATTTATTTATTCTGTCCAGAACTGGTTTCACATCGGGGATCACCAGTCATTACAATAGGGTCCGTGACCGCTTTACCTGATTTCATTTTCAAAATTCCAACTTCTTGTATTAAAACAACATATTATTGGGCAATCCATTAATATGTTTAAAAGAAATAGGGCTAAGTTTTATATTTATTCTACCCAGGGCTGCTTTTTCACATTGGAGGTCATCAATCATTGCAAAAGGTCAACAACCCCTTCACATTGTTTTATTACCCCAAGTTTTAGACTCTTATTATACAACGTTGTATAAAACAGCCCAGTTTATTAGGAGCGGACCAACAGTAAACAGAAAGCCCGATGTGAAATCCCTATTAGCTGTGTAGCAACATTAAGCCATAAACCTGTTAAAAAATAAGATTAACTAGCATGTCCTATTATCACAAAGAGTGCACCTTCAGATTTTGTTAGACCATTTATGTGCTACACTTTCTTCCGTGTTTTTTCAAAATCAGCTCTATCTGACATATTTGACATATTTTATTTTACATTACAATTGTGGAACCACATTGGCAAAGGTCATTCACTATTCAGAAAGGTCACCATTTGTTTTATATAGCTTGCCGGTGTGATCACACATTAATTCTGTAACAGCCAGTCTGATTTATTGGATGTGTGACAACAAAGAATGGAGGACCCATTATGAAGTAAGATTAGCTAGGAATTATTACAAAAAACTGTACCATGATCTTTTGTTAAATCGTTTGAGTTCTACACAACCTTTCTTTTTCTCAAAATCAGCCTAATTTTACAACAGTGGAACCGAAGCTGTGGAGGTCACCTGCTATTGCAAAAGGTTGCCATTAATTTTTGTATGTCTTACTGGTGCAATCCACATTGGCCAGTTCTCATGTAACAACAAAACTCAGCTTTCATATTACACAGATAGCCGGAAGGTATAGTGACCATATTACAAATAAAAACAATATTTCATATTTCTGTTCCACTATTCAGTTTTCCCACTTGAAATAAAAACTTCATTTCAAGTCAGAGCAACATCTGAACTGCAGGCAAATGTGTATCATAAATTTATATATGTATTCTTTTTCATACAAAATAGAGACTTAGAAAGATGTGTATGAGCTGAGTACAAGTTTACTTATCTGGTCAGACAAAATGCACCCATCCATGGCTGGTATTCACATTGGAAATTAATCTATAAACCCCAACAGTTTTATTCAAAAGAATTTATAATTATTTACAAATATGTTTTGAAGTCTATCTAGTCATTTAATCCCAATGGGATTAGGGCTCCCAATTTCGAGATCCATTTTGATTCACACCTATTCAGTAGGTTATCTCGGGCTCCTCCATGGGGGAGAGGCGGCACTGTATCTAAAGCCCTAAATTAAAGACCCCTCAGGTTACTCCCATGTGCCTTAAAAAAGTGTGCTCCTAATGCATTTTCAAATTTATTATTTACGATGGCTCTCACATTTTTGTTTGTTTTTATTTCGTTAATCGGGTAAGGACACTGGGCTTTATCATTGATCTTTAAAGTTGGTGGGGACAACATCATGGAATTTAATCATGCTAAAAATAACAATAATGCCCTCCTGGACAGAGACCTACTTCACTGACGAAATGCATTTGTGCAATTCTGGGCCGGTTATTATAAAATAGAGATTGACAAAGGATTTCAGTAAACATCGAATTTGTTTTATCCATTCATAAAAGTAAGTATTCACAGTGCATTTTTAAAAAAAAAAAACTTTATTTACCCCAGATAGATGCTGACATGCAACATTTCCCTTTGAGCTGGCCCTTCCTCAAAACTAGGTGTAATAATATCAGCAAAAACAAGGAAGGAACACCAGGGACAGATGGCAACAGTGCTGTAACAGCCTAACAAGTCCAACCAGAAAAAAGGAACAGCATCCATTACAACGAACTGAAGCCTGGACGCAGTACTTCCATAAATAACTGGTAATTTATTGGAAAAGAGATGCAATTCATAGCAGCAGCATAAAAACAGATATAGGTCTAACGGAAAGAAATACTACATAAATGCATAGAATTGCGCCTCCTTTCCAATAAATTACCAGCTATTTAAGTAAGTACTGTGTCCTGGATTCAATTCATTGCAACGGATGCTGTTCCTTTTTTCTGGTTGGACTTGTAAGTAATATATAACTGCCTGGCAAAAAACGTTCACTTTTTGTGAGGCAGAAGTACATTTTATCTTCAGGATAGCTGTTCTCCTAGTTTAGCAGTTTACTTTTGTGTGGGTACTATGAACAATCCAGATGCTCAGAATCCCACCGCTCATTTTACCCTCCAGTACGATTTGCCAACATCCTGAAACCCCGCCATGTAATCCATGGGTTCAGACCTAAGAACTGTCTTGTGTGGACTGTTTGAGCAGAGGAGACATCAAGACAGCATGTGGTGTGCAAAAAACACACAAAACTATGTCTTATATTGCTATGTAAATGCCACTGAACTTCCTCTTCCACTTTACTCGATACCATCCCCAGGCAACTGATCCCGGTCCTGGCTGAATTTTCCAACCAAAGCACATTTTCCCTCTAGTCCTGGTCACACAGGTTCGATCCCCAGTCACTGATTTCCAAACTTTATTTCTGGGGAACCTTATTTCTGCAAACTCACCACAGTTTCAGTTTGTTTAGTAAGACAAGTAAATTAGACACAAGCTCTGGTCAGAATGTCAGTGGGGCAGTGTTATTGTTTTATTGGCCAAACATGAATCTGATCACTGGTTCACAGTGCAATGTTAGTATGTATCTAATATAAAAATCAGAGCTATTAAAAAATAACACTGACATACTGACATTCTGACCGGAACTTGCATCTAACTTGTGTTGGCTTACTGAACACAGTGAAAATGTGTGAAGCTTGCATTTTGCCACTGGGTTCAATTTACTTAGGCTTACTAAACACTGAAGATGTGGAAGCATGAGCACGCAGTATGCATGTGTGTTAGTGAGGTGCACATGAGCAGGCAATATCTTATCACTGCTCACTGAAGCGTAGCTCTCCCTTTGAACTGTATGCCACTGCATTTTCAACTGCTGTCATAGACAACTGCAGCATTCATTGGGGAACTATGGCCACGCCTGCAAACACACTGACTGAATTGGAAGACAGGGTGCCAGACCTCCGAAAAGTCAGATGATGACACTATGTTTCTTGCACATGCGTGCAAGCAAACATAAAAAGTAACAACAATCCTAACTCTGTGCACCGGGCTCAAATGGGAAAACAAAATTTATGTACAAGGAGACTCCAACCTCCAACTTCTAAAGGCAAGCCTAGCACTAGAAAGTGTTTCTGTCACTGATTCAACATATGTTTACACTGAACATCAAATTAAAGTCAGTAGTCAGCACTCTGAAAGAAACTTAGTCTACAACAATGCTACATTAATTTTGTTTGGCTGAGTAAGTTCCATATTTACTAATTAATTACAAAGCAGGTGATATACTGTAGGAATCCACAAAAATGTTTTTCACACAGCATTTGAGTTCACCATTGGCAGATAAAAATTCAGCAAAAGTGCAGCAGATGAATGACAATTTCAGATGCATAACCCACATTGCATTTTTCTACTGGTTGGCTGAATCAGCTTTGCATATTAATCATTCAAATAGAGGTAAATCTACAAGAGAACTTCTCATATAACATTTACATTCGTCATTTAAGAGATTGGGGGCACATATTCAAATACATGCAAAGCAGAGTGTAAAAATCTGTGTTGTGCCTTTCCTGAGTGCCCAAATATGATATATTCAGATGAATAGCACATCAACACTATTTGACTGAATATAAGGCCATATTGGCCCAGTGTTAAGCCACTTAGCACTGCCCCAACAGGGCTTCCAAAATACACTGCCAGAATGGATAGTGACAGAGTGCTATTTATAATATTCAAAGGGACTCATGCAAATAAGCCCATTGGGCATGCAAGGCTCTAAGGGGTCATTTGCATGGGTAGTGAGGCAGGATAGCAAGGTGCTGTCCCCACAATTGCCAATTGTGTATATATCCCTGGTGCTAGTGGGCTCCTCCATCCAATCCCCAGCCACAATGTATAAGTTTTAATCAGTAGAGGTAGTGGTTCCCCCCCCATCTTCAGCCTGGAAGTACAAACAACCCCTCCCTGGAATCCAGTGTTTCCTCCCATCATAGCACCAGGCACCCATCCCCACTCACAGTATCCTCATTGGTGGTGCATGGGTGCGTACAGTGATTGGCACAACCCTCCTCACACCTCCTTGGCTGGCCACCACATGTACAGGCAAAGAGCATGTCTCTTATTTATATGACAGTGTGCATCACCATGTCCTAAAAATAAGATGTGTGCTCCCTGCCTGTGAATACAGCAGCCAGCTTAGGAGGTGTGAGGAGGGCTGTGCCAGTCATCATATGCACCTGCATCACCAATGATGAGGATATGGTGAGTGGGCCAGTGTCTGTTACCACAGGGAGGAAACACTGGACACCAGGGAGATGCTGTTTATACTTCTGGGCTGGCAACTGAGGGAAAACCACTACCACCAGGGATGTAATCCTATACAATGGGGCTGGGGATTGGAGGAAGGGAGGGCACCACTACAACCAGGGATATAAACATTTATGCCTGGGCTGGGATCGGGGGGGGGAAGACTAGCACTGGTGATATACACTTATGTGTCAGGGCTAGGGATCAGAGGGAGGGCAGTGGGTGACCTACCACCAGGGATATAAACTTATATGTCAGGGCTGGGATCAGGGGGGTCCACGAGCACCAGGCATATAAACTTATATGCGAGGCCGGGGACTGGAGGCAGAGGGGGCACTATTAGCACCAGGGATATGTATAGGTACTACAGAGCTGGGGAGGAGGGTGTGAGGGACCACAGGATGTGGATGTGCTCCCCCAGTGGCAATCTGGAAAACTGGCTGCATTACCTCCAGCAGCTGCTAGGACTGCCCAGAGTTAAGCTGAGGTTTGCTAGGTGGTATTTTTGCTGCACAAAAGAGTTGCGCTAAACTGTTTTGTGCAGTGCAATCCTGCTGATTATGGGGTAGCACGGATATTATAGCCACATCCTTCCCCTTGCCCACATGCTTACATTATGTATTGCACTGTCGCAAACCCTTTTTGCTTGGGCAACAGACAATTTTGAATATGGGACTCCAGAGCAAACCCTGATTTACGCAGGCAAAGATCGGTTAGCACCCGTGCAAACTTTTGAATATCAGGCCCCAGATCTTTAGTACCCAAAGTGCATATCTTAAAATGTGTACATAAAGTGCTTCTTCATAGCGCTTCAGAGTCTATGCAAAAGTTACGATAAATATTGGTAGAGGCCATGTAAAGGTACTATTGCTCTGCATATGTTCAAAAAACACTTTACTAGACTTTAAACAGGTTTCTTCAGCCACATGTAAAGTAAACAGCTAATATATAGGGCTTTGTAACAATAATGTCAGTAAGAGCCATTTATAACATTGTAATAATATTACTTGTAATCAGAAACCAGGACACAGTGCTTTCAAAAGCTATGTCTGGAGCTGCACCTAGTGAAAAAAATTAAGCTGTAAACTGCTTAGTTTTATAGTACCAAACTGGGGGGCGGGGAGGGGGGAGTGGTGGAAATCCTGCTTGCTAACAATTAATATACATGACCTTCACAGAGCCATCTGGCCCAGCAACATATTTACAGTCAGTTCAATTCCAAAGTTGGATATTGTTTTAAGAAACAAAGAACAAAGTTCATCCTTTCAAACACAGGCCTGTTTCTCTACTTGCAAAATAAGACCTTCCTGTGGAAGCCAAAGCAAGTGGAAGAACTTTCTCACACACATGTCCACTTACTAAATATTATTTGGGAAGGAGCTCAACAACCATAATACAAACACTTAATTTCCAAACTGTATGCAGAAATGAGTAAATAAATGGGGAGGGAGAAAGTCCAAACTGTCCAGGACAAATGGGGAAAATGGGACAAAGTTTGGCAGACAATTTGCAGAATAACTGTATCTGGCAGATGGAGGGATTTTAAATGGAAAGTCACAACATTATACTTGCTAACCCTAGACAGGATAAAGAGTACCAGCAACAGCTCCACAGATTGTCATTGGAGAAATTGCACCCCAAAGGGCTCTCCTTCTCACATTTTTGGGGACTGCGTAAAAATAAAGCAGTTCTTGGATTAAGTGGGCCAGTTCATCACACAGGAATTGCATACACAACCCAACTCAACTTTGAGCAACGAGTATTAGGGATCCTCCCAAAAGCAGTGCTTCAAACTATTACAAGACTATGTTTTACAGACCGTTGCACTGAGATACAGTTATGACTATAAAACTATAACAAGCATTTGTCAATGCCAAATGTTGTCTCGCTGGCATTGGCATTGGTAGTACTGGAGTTAGAGATGCATAATAGGAATGGCAGTGAAATATTAAAATGATGCCAACCCCATCCCCACCCTGTGGAGACTGACAGGCATTTGGGTGTACCTTTGGGTCGTCAGCTATAATGCTCATGCCATTTCACCTCACCCAACCCTGTAGACACTGACAAGTGTTGTGGTGTGCTTTGGGGTTTTTGGGCATTATACTTACCCCATTCCATAAGGAAATATGCTGAAGTGGGTGCAGTATAGGAGAATGAGGTGAACTTTGTGGCCTAACAGTGCAAGGCACACCATGATGCCTGTCACTGGCTGGAGGGTGGGGGTGGAATGGCATGAGCATTACAGCCCATGATCCAAAGTCACACCCCCTGATGCCAGTCAGTATCTACAGGGTGGGGTGCTGCAGTTGGAAACCCTAACACTGTAGGTGTGTGTTGGTATTTTCACTCCAAATTTTCAACATGGGCTTTTTGTGAGCCCACCTCAAGAAAAGCGGAACTATCAGTTTGTTAGCCGAAAGGTGGTTTTGCACAGTGGCTATGCCATTTGGTGACACAGGGCCGAAAACACATTTTGGGCAGGATGTGGAAAATGACAACTGTATTGTTCATAAAAAAAAATGGCAACGTTGAAAATCTGGAGTGAAAATATGAAAACTTGGTGAAGGTATGGGTATGCATAGAAACTGTGCAACACACGTCATAACCCAATTATTTTTGGGATTTCTTTAACCACATCTTTAACATAGGCATTTTGGGACCTGCCCTCATGAACAGTGGCAGTGTGATTCTGTTAATGTATCTGAAACATTGATTTCTCACAGTGACCATGACATTGTGTGCCACAGATGCAAAAACACATTTAGGACAGGATATGAAAAATGACAACTGTACTGTTCATAAGGAGGTGTAAAATATGCCACTGTTGAAAATCTGGGATGAAAATAATGCAAACTTGCGACTTTACAAGGGAAACTGCGCAACACATGTTTGTAACACAGTCATTTTATGGAATTTTGTCACCAAATTTTCAACATAGGCATTTTAGGACTTCTGCTCATGAACAGTGTCACCGTCATTTCCTGAAACTGTCCCAAAAACTGATTTTTCGCAGCGACCATTCTATTCTGCGCTGGATGTGTGAAAACACATTTTGGCCAGTATATGTAAAATGGCAACTGTACTGTTCATTAGGAGGTGTGGAAAAATGCCAATTTTGAAAATCTGGAGTGAAAATATTACAAATCCACAAAGTTATGAGTGTGCGTGGAAACTGCGCAATGCTCACTCATAAAATAGTCATTTTTGGGATTTTTTTTCCCACCAAATTTGCAACATAGGCTTTTTGAAAGCCCATCTCATGAACACTGGCACTGTTGTTTCATTAATCGGCCCTGAAAGGTGATTCTGCTCAGTGACTGCAAAATCACTTTTCTAGGCCGATTAATGCCATGACAGTGCCAGAATTCATGAGGGGGGTCCCAAAAACTCCATGTTGAAAATCTGGTGTCAAAATTCCAAAAAATGCCTGAGATATGCATCAAAATTGAAAAAACTCTATTTATTCCATCATACAGCTTACTGGCATTTCTTCAGTTTGCGGTCAGCTTTGAAGAGTGCAGATATGTTGCCAGCCCACCGAAGATCATCACGCCAGACTCTGGAGGTAAGTATGGGGTGAGGTGGATGTGGGGAGGTAGGGTGCGCATGGGTGGGTGTGGGTTGTGGGGGGGCAGGGAGACCTCGAGTGACCATTTTCTTTTTTGACAGGGGCATGTGGCACTCTGGAGTGGACTCCCAGGATGCCAATGGACTCTTTTCGGGGGGGGCAGCTGTAGCCAATGGGGGATTGGGCACCCCCATCAGCACACAAGAAAAGGGAGGGTTACATTATGCTGGCGGGATTGGGCATCCCGTGGCACACAACTCATGAGGGGTGTTACATAATGCCGATGGGGAGTGGACTCCCAGTCGGCAACATCCTGGTACTGAAGCCAGTGGGATTGGGGCCCCCGTGGCAAAGAAAAACTGTTGGGGGTCACGCATGATGCTGAGGGGAATTGGGCACCCACTCAGCATACACTGTAAATGGGAGGGAGGTTATTATTTATTTATTTAACCAGGTGAGACACACTAAGCTGAAAGCTTTTTTACAGGAGTGACCTGGGAGCACAGGGAAGTTAAGTGACTTGCTCAGGATCACACAGTATGCAAGTGGAAGCTGTGGGATTCAAACCCCAGTCTGGTCTGCTGGATGTCACCAAATTTGCAGCTCAGAGCCTTAAGCCACTGCACTATACTGCCTCCCTAGGGGAGCACTCCCTAGCATTCTGACAGGAGGCTGCGGCAGTGTTGAGTGCACGTCGGGAGGTGTGTTGTGGTCATGCTGCATGAGAGCTCTGCTCTCATTGCAGCAGACCTTTTGTTAGATTTGGTGGCCACATTCCAAATTGCTGATGTGGCACCTGCATGCTGCCTGATTAGGGAATGAGGGACGCACCTACTGATGCATGCCCTGCATTTGCCCAACAGTGACCGCACCTCCAAATCTGCTACTACCGCAATACGTTGGCTTCGCATGCACGAGCCAACATAAAAAATTGAAATCTATGGAAAGTATAATGGTACAACTCCAAGTGAGGCAGGAGGAATTTTGATTGAGATGGCTTCCCTTCACACATATAATAGAGGAGGTAAAAGGCATAACAATATTGCAGCAGCTAGCAGATCAAGTGTAACTAGCAGTGGCAAAGATAGGCACCATGGATACATACAGTAGCAGTATAGTTCATGCTTAAATTGTTCTTTTTTCCCTTTATTTTTTAACCTACACATTAGCAGGGCAATATACCAGTTTAGATGGTTATAACAAATAGGTAAACATCTTCTAAAATTGATCACCTACTTTGAAGAGTTATGCAGGTGAGAAATAGGAAGAGACATCCACGGATTAGTGTTCATCGTGATCTTTCTACTAATCTGTTACCCTACACTGACTATAACAAAATGTGAAAGACTTTGTTTTTGACTGCCCCATATAGAGAAAACTACTCAAAAGGATTTGTCTTAAGTCAGGTAAGATAGGCACAACTGTTCTGAGCAAGCCTACTACTGTTTCTTAACGAAGGGAGGCAGTATAGTGCAGTGGTTTAAGGCTCTGAGCTGCAAATCTGATGACATCCAGCAAACCAGACCTGGGTTTGAATCCCACAGCTTCCACTTGCATACTGTGTGACCCTAAGCAAGTCACTTAACTTCCCTGTGCTCCCAGGTCGCACCTGGAAACAAGCTTTCAGCTTAGTGTGCTAGTCCTGGTTAAACAACTAAACAAAAAAAAAACTACAGTCTTCAGTATTTTGGCTGTATAAGGCATTTTTATGTAGGGCCACTGTGATATGCCCCCCACATTTTTTTTTTATGTGACATTGCCAGCCAGACTGTCTGAAGTAGTTAGTGAAATAGAGAGCCTTTTAATGGTTAAATAAGTAATTTTTCTATTGGGCTATTATGTGAGAAAGGCACTTACAAAAGGAGCAGCTGCTTTGAGTGAGCCCGCTGCTGTTTCCAAAAAGTTATACCCATGATTGGCATCTGCTCTAACTGAGCCTGCTGCTGTTTTAAAAAATTATACCCATGGCAGACATTAAAGAGGCAGGTACAAGAGGTTCAATCTTTTAGTGAGCCTGCTTCTGTTTCCAAAAATGATACCCATGGTGGGCATTGCTGAGGCAGGTATAAGAGGTGCAGCTGCTCTGAATGAGCCTGCTGCTGTTTCCAAAAATTATACCCATGGTGGGCATTGCTGAGGTAGGTATGAGAGGTGCAGCTGCTCTGAATGAGCCTGCTGCTGTTTCCAAAAATGATACCCATAGCAGGCATTAATGAGATAGGCATGAGAGGTGCAGCTTCTCTGATTGAGGCTGCTATTGTGTCCAAAAATTATACCAATGGTGGGCATCGAACATAATAAACTGATGGTTGACAAAACTAAGAATAGTGTAGCACATGTTGTTGGCATGGTGGCAGTGCTGGTGGTGTATTTGTCAGTAGTATGTGTCTATGGAGAATGGCAGTAAAACTGAGAGCAAGTGATGCCAATGGAAGAAACAGCTGCGATACCTATTTTATGAGGCCTGTAAGTTATTAGCAACAGTCCTTCCAGAATTTGTGTGGTGCTCATATAGAGCAGGAATGGAACAGTATGTGACATGAGGAACACGTTTGATGAGAAAATGTAAAAATTAAAAAAATAAGTGTAACCCCCTTGTTACCCGGGGTTACTAGAATCCCAGTCAGACCTAGTGGTAGGCAGGGAAGGCAGCTTGCGAAACTCCACTTAAATGGGTTTCATACTGTCTCACTCTGTTCTCAGTCTCAGCTGAGACTGAGGGATGACATCACCAATAGAACTATCACAGCTGCATGAGCCACATTGGAATCTGCAGCAAGCGAGTTGGTTAGAACGTTGGGAGGTTTTGAAGTCAGTCTTCAGTTGAGTGTGAGTCAGTTCAGTGTGAAGTTGGGAGCTTGCTGAGAAAACAGCTCAGTGAAGGCTCTAGGAGCCTCAGCCCTGACAGAGGGCTAATTTTAAGTAAAAGGGTGTGTGTCTCCTCCTTAAAGAGAGACACAGAAGATTATTGAAGTGGTGGAGACCACTGTTTCCGGGTCTCAGTGCCCCCTCCCTCTGGTGGGGTAGAAAATGGTTCCCCTGCAGATTCCTGGGGCAACCCCCTAGTTCTGCTTGTGAAGGAAAAGCTGCCTATGTGTTCCAGAGTTTATTTGGAAGAACAAGAAGATTTGTGAGTCGCCTGTGGGGAACCTGCAACATGAGGGTGAGTGTCTGCTCTTGCTAAAAGGGCCTATGTTTTTCACCTTGGGACTTGTGTGACAATGTGGGGATTGAACTACTAAATATTGGGAAGCCTAGAGTAATGGGCTAAGCAAAGTAAAAGTAGGTTCAAGTCCAGAGCTTGTTGGGATGCAAATGATATGTAGAGGAGATGTGACAGACGTCTACCCAGACTCTACATTTGAAAGTTTTCAGTAAAGGAATTGTTCAGTTTCCAGAGAAATGGCCGGGTATGGGCTGTGGGAGCTGGAGGTGGGTGGCCCCCCATCTTTAGTGACCAGGTCCACCTCTACGGATTTCTTCTATGGATTTCTACTTTACCTCAGGCACTTGGCCAGTGATGAGGGAAGTACCCAGACATGGGATTGTAAGGAAAATTCTCTCTAGGAGTCGAAGACTCTAGTGTGGTTTGGGGAGCCACGACAGAAAAATTGGTTCATTCCTCAAGTGGACCACGGATCAAGTGGCCGGCTGGGGAGCTGGGCCAGTGGGGAAAACCCAAGTAGTGTACAAGTTGGGCTGTGTACCCAAAGCTGCGTGCAAGTCCGGGCTGTGTGCCTCGTGGATTTAGGGCTGGAAATGGTGATAAAGTGTTCTGTAGTCTCTAATCTGCATTACCAGGAATGTAGCCCCATGGGGATCCGTCTATGCTTTGTTTGTTCAGCTTGGAAATGAATAAAAGCCACACTGAAGAATCCCATTCCTGGTTCTGGACATTACAGTTATTGCTTCCTGTGTTCGTATTTAGAAGAAGAATCAGCATTTATATAGTGCTTTTCATACACAGTATCCCAAAGTGCTTTACAAGCAATGCTAGACTGGTAGTGAAGTGACTGAATGTGTGGTGTCGGTCATATCGCACATCATCACCCACACACAGCCTGGATAATTGCATGAACCAGTTTATGGGAAGGGGAATGCTGGCCAGGACACCGGGAATGTTCCCTGCTCTTTACAAAGAGTACCCTGGGCTCTTTTACTTCCACCTGGACATCCACCAGGACAACATCAGGATGGGCAGAAGGGACCTCGGTTTAAAGTCTCATCCGAAGGACAGCACACCCCAGCAGTACAGCACCCCCCAATACTGCACTCGGATGCCAGCAATTTTTAGGTGCAAGTCTATCCCGGTGTGGGACGAGAACCCACAATCTTCTGGTCCAGAGGTGGATGTGCTACCAACTGAGCCACGCTGACACCCACTTGGGTGTCCCTGTGCAGAGTAGCCAAACCTAGGTCCCCTGTGCCGAGTAACCTCATCCTCCCCGAACCCAGTCCCCACCAGGTACTGTTGTCAGCTTCAACAGCAAGCCACCTGTCGTGTTGCTAAAAAGGCAGGGGTGAGGGGTTACATAAGTAAATTCAAATTTAAATAATGGTGCCAACATTGTCAGAAAAATGACAAAGATGCCTGTTTATCCATAAACTCTTTGTGCCCATTGCAGGATGTATTTCAGAGGGGCAGCTGCAACTGTTGAGAGAGAGAGAGATGTGTTAGCAATGTGAAGTTACCAAATTTGACAGTATGCCACTACTCAGAGGATTTTCTACTAATTTCATACACAGCCAGTCATCATATTCAGTAACACTGTTTACAGGCTGTTTTTCATGTTCAGGGTCAGAATCTCGTCAGAATCTCATAATTCAGTGTTTGGGACAACTGGGAAATTGTCAACATTCATTTTGAAAAATGTAAGCAGTTTGAGGACATAGCCCTTAGAATAGATTCTCTCATTACTTGTTCAGCCAACGTGATTATTCACATAGGCACTAACAATGTAGGCTACACACATGAGAAGGCCATCTGTTTTTAACTTATGGAATTGGGTAATAGGATTAAATCAAAGAAATGCAACGTCTTCATTTCTGGCATTCTTCCGATTCCACAACCAAATCGGAAAAGAATTACACCATTGAAAGAATAAATGCAAGACTGACTAATTGGTGTACTACTAACAACTTAGTCTTTATTAATCATTGGACACATTTTATCAATAGTAGTAAGAAATTTGCTAAGGATGGCTTACATTTGAACAAACAGGGTGCAATAAATCTATGTCAGTCATTTTAATCAAAGATTCCCACAATTACGTTAAACAAGTATCTATGGGGGAAATACAATTATCAGATAACAATGTCTTGTCTGTTCCTTCTCTTGTAAACATTAAACAAGTAGAGAATAAAGTATTAAAGTTACTATTAGTGAATGCCCGTAGCCTTGGCAATAAATTGGACAAACTAAAACTAAGAATTGACACTGCAAATCCAGATATTATTGGTATTACTGAAACCTGGTGGCCATCTGAATAGATTTGGGAACCAGGTATCCCTGTTTTTTCACTTTTTCACTTAAATAGACCAAACCAGAAGGGGGGTGGAGTAGCAGTTTATGTATCTTCAAATATACTAGTTCATGACATCACCAGTAAAATTAGAGTTGATTCAATATTAACAGAGACTATTTAGTTCAATTTAAAAAAAAAAACATGATAAGATAGACTTAATTCTGGGCCTTTGTTATAGGCTTCCTGATTCAAAATATGACATGTTAAGTGAAATAATGTCCAAAATAGAAACTGCTGCTGATTTAGGAAATATACCATTTATGGGCGATTTAAATTTAGGTGATATAGATTGGGCTAATTCTTCAGCAAAGTCTAAATTGGCTAAGGATTTTTTGACCTTATGTGAAGAATTAAGTATAACACAACATGTCACCTTTCCAACTAGAGACCCTTATCTGCTGGATATTGTTTTGGGTAGTGATTCTCTCCTAATTAAAGACTGTTGTGCCCTGGCTTCTTTAGGTGCTAGTGACCACTGCATTGTTAGTTTTAAACTTTGCAACTCATTTTTAAAATCAGAAAATGTTACAGAATTATATGCCTTTCATAAAACAGATGTAACAGCACTCAACAACTATTTGTCAAATATCGACTGGTCCACTCTTTTGAATCATGACCATATAGATGCTATATGGAATACCTGTTCTTCTATCATTACAGATACCACTAACAAATTCATTCAAAGAATTTACAAAAGAAAAACTCATTCACATCCAAAATAGCTCAATAGTAGTTTACATAAATTAATTAAAAAGAAAAACAAACTGTACAAAAAGTATTGTTCATTCAGATGTGTTAGAACACTAACAGCATTTAAAAATATACAAAGAACTTGTAAAAAAGAAATTAAAAAGGCAAAAGTTAAGATGGAAAGTTCATTGGCATCACATGCACAAAAAGGGAATTGCAAAATGTTTATAGCTATATTAACTCTTTAAAAAAGCAGGAATGTAGAGTAGGTCCAATTGCTACTACTGATTCCATTCTTCAACATCCAAAAGAAATGGCTGAATTTCTTAATTTACATTTCCGCAAGGCATTTTCTTCTGACACTAACACTGGTAATCCTTCATTTTCAGCTTGCCATTCGACCTACAATGTGGATATCCCTGTGGATACTATTAAAACTAAATTAAATAAGATTAAAAAAGGATCCTCGCCAGGCCCTGATGGTATTTCTGGAATCTAATATAGTCAATGAAAGAACATCTTTCTGTTCCACTTAAAATTCTATTTGACAAAAGTCTAAATACTGGAGCTGCGCCCTCAGGTTGGAGACTAGCAAATGTTATTTCATTATTCAAAAAGGGTGTTAAGAGTTCACTGGTCAATTATCGCCCTATTAGTCTGACATGTATTTTTTGCAAAATGTTAGAACGTATTATCAAGGATGAATTATCCTTGGCTATTATAGGTTTAGATCAAACCCAGCATGGGTTTATTAAGGGTTGTAAGGCGCTACAAATTTGGTGGGCTTTTATGATCTCGTAAGTGATAATTTGGATAAAGGCAAACCCTGTGATGTCATCTTATTGGATTTTAAAAAAAGCCTTCGATTCTGCTCCTCATAGGGCTCTAGTTCAGAAACTGCAGATGTGTAAGATCAATCCTATATTTACTCAATGGATCTCAAATTGGTTGTTGGACAGAAGGCAGAGAGTAACTATTGATGGTCACACTTCTGGTTGGATAAAGGCAGAAAGCGGGGTCCCTCATGGATCCGTTCTGGCCCCATTAATTTTTCAGATGTTTATATCTGATTTATCCACCAATATTAAAAGTAATATTGTCAAATACACAGATGATTGCAAAATTACTAACATATGTGTATCCACAGAAGACCATTCAGTCATCCAGGAAGATCTAAGTAAATTAGAGGAGTGGTCTATTAAATGGAATCGTCATTGTAATCCCTCAAAATGCAATGTTCTGCATTTTGGTAAAAAAAATATTAAAAAACAATATCTTCTCTATGACAAACTATTGACTTCAAAAACTAGCGAGAGAGAGATTTGGGGATTACTGTTGATTCATTTATGAACTTTGATACCCATATTACCAACATTATTAGTAAGGCTAACAAGATCTGGTGGGCACTACGCCATAATATCACATCCAAATATCCTGACATTTTGCTACCATTATATAGAGCTTATGTAAGACTTCACTTTGATTACATTTCTCAACTATGGAGTCCCTTTAAATGAAAGGGCATGGCTAGAACTGAAAGGGTACAGAGAAGTATGACAAAGTCTGTTGTTTCTGATAAGGCCCTGTCATAAGAGAATAGATTATTCAAATTCAATCTAATGTCACTGGAAAATCAGAGAATCGGAGGCTATCTATTATTCACATGGGATGTAATACATGATCCTTATTCAACTGAATTATGTGGTTTGGAATTTAAGCAGGTTTATGTTAATACCAGAGGTCACCCACTTCAGCTTGCCAGAGGCAAATGTAAGACAAAGAAAAGAACCCAATACTTCTCTCAAAGAGTGATTGGGCCTTGGAACAAACTGCCCGTAAATATCATTGTTAGTGAAAATAAGACCACATTTAAAAATAGACTAGGTAGTTTTAAGAAATCTGGATATACCTTAAAATACTATATGTAGATATTAAGCATTATGGGCCTTGTTGCCTTTCAGCTTCTTTCCTTTCTTAGTATGATTCTTAGTATGATTCCTAAGCAGTGTTCTTTGGTCAGTGACTATTCCTCCAGCTGCACTTAATATTCATTCTGTATATACACTTGAAGGTGGACAACTGTGTTACATTATTGCAAGATTTGCTAGATCTGGCCACATTGTTTTCTTTTGTTGCCAATAGAGTAATGGATCTTCCTGGAGACCAGTCTGCAAAATACACCTGGATCGTTGTGCTGCGTGAGACAGTTACCAGTCTGGCAGATGAACCTGCTGCACTTTATTTACAATTAACTAGTCCATGTTGATGCAGGTGACTCAGAAGTGATTTGCCTTTCTGACTCTGAACATTGGATGCCCAAGAAGTAACTGCGGATGTTCTTTCCCTCGCTGATGACACTGGTGATTGTGAAGAATTTATAAACGTGCCATTGTTTGTGCCAGAGGTGCACTCTGATAGGTCAGTAGGGTTTGACTGCTGTACATCAGTTAATGGTGTTGGTGGGGCAATGTCACATTTGGTTAAAAGAAGATTTCTCCATTATTCAAATGTCTTCCCCTACAGGAAGGATGGCTTTAATGTTCCCCTTAAAGTGGGGATCTTGCAACTTAGCCAACACATACTGTAGGTGTCATTTTTAAACATGGCATTTATTCTCTGATCAGTCAATAATCTGAGGTGCAAATCATCTGCCAGCATAACAACAGTGGTGTCTTCTTTTCACTGAAAGTTTTTTTTTTATGTCATCAAGGAAAATGTGAAGAAATCTTATTTGAGGAAGAATTTGACCCAGAGTTGTACTGTCAGCACTGACATGTGCGGCAGCCTCAAATGGCTCCAATAAGGCGACCAAAGATTCAAGCAGTCCCCAAGTGCATGAACTGAGCATAATGTCTACTTTACCTATTTGATTCTGCATGGTGTAGTCATGTACAGCTTTATCTGTTCAGGAAGTCTATCCAACATGATAAATGCTGAATTCCAGCAGGTTGGAACTTCCTGCCTTAATGTATGCAGTGGTAAGTTGTTTGACCTATGCAGCTCCTTCAGGACTTTTTGTGCTTTCACAGAGTGGCCGAAATGCCCATGTATTACTTGATAGTGTCAGAAAACAATCTATAGTATGTTTGTCTGGGAATACTTCAAGGACACATCAATTGATTCAATGTCACTTTCTGTGTCCAGTTCATTCCACTATGGTCACTGCCACTAACACCTCCAGTACTGCCTGTACCAACCACACTGCTCCTTGGCCTGCTCCACTCAGTTGGGTGTTCTGTCTTTGTATGTCGCATCATTACTGATGCTCCAAAATGTCCCACTTTGCCACCATAATTGATGCTCTTTTTGTACAGCCTGCATACAGCTTGAGAGTTGTCTGCAGCGTCAATAAAAAATTGATTTGCCTGCCTGGTGGTACTGAGGATTGATGTGCTTGATGCCACACCACCATGCATGCAACCCAGGTATGTGAACAAGCTTGGGTCATCTGGGGTTGGCAGGGGCAGGAGATGATTGAGCATCAGGAGGACAGCTCACCTCTACTGAGGAAGGGGGGATGTGGCTCCCGCTACCACTGTGGCTCCCAGTGGAAACTAGGTGCATCACAACTAGTGAGAACATGTCAGGAGGGTTGAGAATGTGGCAGACATCCTGTGGCCAGGTGTGGGAATGTGCCCATCATGCACTGGACATCATTGCATGTCTGAGTCTTGCAGAAAATTGGAAAAAGTGCCCAGGTCCCTGGTAGGTGAAGGTGGGTTGAGTGGCCAACCTATATACCCAGAGCCAGGTCCTGCAGCCTGCCTCTGGTGCTCTATCTGCTGCCTGGTTGACCAACTAGATTACAGACAGGCTCTGTGGTAGCATACCACCAATCTGTGGCACCCATGCCCCTTGCGGGGATCATGCTACTGGCAGTGGAGTTGGGATTTTGAGTGGTTGTATATCTTACTATGTAATCCCCTAATCCTGACCCAGTGGACACCAGCATGAAGGACCGAAGTCCCGGCAGGGAGCCGTGCTGAAACACAGCTTTTGTCAAGTGCCTAATCATGTCCTCTCTCTCCCAACACCATCCACTAATCAGAATGGCACCTAACACTCCACATGAGGGTTAGGTGCCAATCCAAACAGCGGCTCAATCCAGCTTCTCCCTCCCCCCCAGCTGACCCTCGATGACCCAGGCTCATTCTCAAACCCAGGTCACTGGTGAAGCATGAGGTGTGGCATGCACCTTCTTATTCTTATGTTTAGCATATGATTTGTTTCTGTACTTGCCTCTCATGCCTTATAGACGCATGATCTCCTGCCACCACATTGCAAATAATGACCTCATCACCACAAGATTCAGAAGACCTGGAAGTGAAATTATCATTACGTGGAACATTGTCTGGGCTGTCCAAACCCAGTCCACACTATCATCACCATCTCTATCAGCATTCGCTACCCCAGCAGATGAACTTATATTTGAGGAGGATGCCTCCTTGCATGCTGCTTCAGCAATTGGAAACATTCTGGCACATGTGCCAAAATGTGCAGTACATCTACTAGTAACTCCAGTCAGTTATTTCCAAAAAGTTACTATCATTTCATTGCTAACATGCGTTTCTTGTTAGGGCATTTAGTGCCAGCCTTGGTGATGTTACTACTATTGTCACTATGTTCTTCATTAGTGGTATAATTCATATTGTCCATACCATTAACAGTTAGACATGCAACAGCACTGTGCTTCCTTTTAGTAGACTTGGACTGGGAAATACAAGACATACAGTACCAGACACAACCATGAAGGATATTGTTTCACTAACTGCTACAGAGACAGACAGACTAACTGACTATGTCACAGTAGTAAATGACAGGGCTTTGACCTCAGGGTCACCTCACACAGAGCATAATAAACCTGTAAAAGGCTTTCACTGGGCTGCAGAGACAGGCATTGTAACTGATTATGTCACAGCAATACATGGCAGGGCTCAGGCCTCAGATGAACCTATCAAAATGCTTTCCCTATGCTGCAGAGACAGACAAGCAGTGCAGCTGGCACTGTCACAGTAATAAATGACAGGGCTCAGGCCTCAGGCCTCAAGGGCACCTAGTAACAGTGTAATACAGCCATAAAAGGCTTTCACTATGCTGGCGAGATAGACAGTGTAGCTGACTAAGTCAGTAATAAATGACAGGGCTCAAGCCTCAGGGGCATCTCATAAACAGTGCAATAAAAGTGAACAAGGCTTTCACCAGGCTGCAGTGACAGACAGCACAGCTATGTCACAGTAATAAATGACAGGGCTTGGGCCTCAGGGGTATCTAAAAATAGTGTAATACAACCATAAAAGCTTTCACTGTGCTGCAGAGACAGTGTAGCTAACTATGTCACAGTAATAAATGACAGGGCTCATGCCTCAGTGGCACCTAGTAACATACAGCCATAAAAGGCTTTCACTATGCAGCAAAGACAGACAGTGTCACAGTAATAAATGACAGGGCTTGGACCTCAGGGGCATCTCACAAACAGTGCAATACAACTGTACAAGGCTTTCATTAGGCTGCAGAGACAGACAATGTAGCTAACTATGTCACAGTAATGAATGACATGGCTCAGGTGTCAGGCACCTAACAAGTAGTGTAATACAGCCATAAAAGGCTTTTACTATGCTGCAGAGAGAGACAGTGCAGCTGACAATGTCACAGTAATGAATGACAGGGCTTGGCCCTCGGGGGCACCTAACAAAGAATGTAATACAGCTGAAAAAGGCTCTCACTATGCTGCAGAGACAGACAGTGTAGCTGACTCTGTTACAGTAATAAATGACAGGGCTCAGGCCTCAGGGTAACCAAACAAACAGTGTAATACAACCATAAAAGGGCTTTATTATGCTGCAGAGACACACAGTGTAGCTAACAATGTCATAGTAATACAGTAAATGACAGGGCTCGGGCCTCAAGGGCACCTAGCAAACAGTCTAAAACAGCCATAAAAGGCTCTCACTATTACAGTAAGAAATGACAGGGCTCACGACTCAGTGGCACCTAACAAACAGTATAATTCTGCAGCTGTAAGGCTTTCACTATGCTGCAGAGACAGACAGTATAGCTGACTATGGCACAGTAATAAATGGCAGGGCTAGGGGGCACCTAACACACAGGTAACACCTTGCTCCTTCGCTGTTCTCTCCCCAGCCCACCACCTCGACTGAGGCTGATTCCCCTACCCCTGACTGAGATTGTTTCAGTCCCCCACTACTTCTTCCTTTCCTGGCTGAGATAGTTTCAGTCCACCCCATTTCTCCCTTTGCTTCTTTTTATAGTATAGGTTTAACTGTTGCTTGATTCAACTTAAAGACATGGTTTTGGGGAATTTAGCCATGATTTGTGCTGCAGAGTGAACACCGACTAAGCTGCTTCCAGATTTCTGGGGATTGTGCACCACACAGGCTCACAGCAGATGGAGCAAAACCCTTTAGGCACCACTGACCAATCAGGTGTCAGACCAGTGTCATGTGCTCCTATTCTGCTGTGAACTCCATAAAGGACACAGCAGGCTGCCCTTTTAATGCCTGTTTTCAGCCTGAAAGTCCTTTACCCATTAGCAGCTACCAGTCTCAAACTACCCTACCTGAGAATTTCACTGTTATGTTGAGTAGGGTTGTACATTAGCCAAACTTCACTACACAGCCAAAAATAGACAATACCCACACTACCCAACCCAGTAACCCATCAGGTGGCCCATGCCTATATATATATATATATATATATATATATATATATATATATATATATATATATATATTTATATATATTTTGACAGTGACCAGGCAGGATTTCCACCATACTCCCAACTCCCCACACCGAATCCAACCCCCAGCACTATAAAACATTGCAGTTCACATCTTAAAAAGGTTTTTTTTTTTACTACATGCAGCTCCAGACAAGGCTTTTGAAAAAACTGAGTCCTGGTTGTTGATTCCAACTAATACTATTACAATGATATCAATGGAATCTTATTGATACCATTGTTACAAAGCCCTGTATATCAGCTATTTACTTTACTTGTGGATTGAGAAAATTGTTTACATTCTAGTATTTTTTTTATTTATGCATAGCAGTAGTACATTTACTCAGTGTTCTGCCAATATTTAGAGCTAGTTTTTCAGACTCTGAAGCACTATGAAGAAACATTTTATGTATGCACATTAAGATATGCACTTTGGGATAAGCACTTCAAATTGTGAACTTTTTGCTATGCCAGTATGGTCTGACATGTTAAATGGTGAATACAAATGCTATATGACAAGTTGTCTTGTAGATGTACCTCCATTTGAATTGGTTGATATACAGAGCTGATTCAGCCACTCAGTGCAATGTGAGGTATGCATCTGAAATTATCAGATATCTGCTACACATTTGCTGAATGTTATATCTGCTAATGGTGAACCTAAGCACTGTATGAAAAGAGTTTTTGTGGATTCCAGTATTACCTGCTTTTTAGTAGATTAGTAAATATGGACCTGACTCAGCCAATCAAAAATAAGTTCACATTATTGTGGAATGAGTTTATTTTCAGAGTGCTGACTGCTGACTTTAAAGCACTTTCTAAACATATGTTGAATTAATGATAGGCACAGTTTCATGTGCTTGGATCACTTTAGGAGCTAGAGGGTGGAGTCTCCTTGTATGTAATATGCATTACTGCTTTTCTAAAGTGTCACATGGATTTCAATACTTACTGTTTACCTCACCTTCATTATGTAATTGGATAAAACAGACACTCAGATTGGTTAAAACTGGTCATATGACTGCATTAAGTGCACATTAAAGTATGATTAAGATTTTACTTTCTTCTTTTTTTTAATCTTTGTAATCATTTTATGAACAGAATAAAACATTCCAGGGTGTGTGGTGATACCCTGGGGTGTGCCTTGTGACTTACAACCCACCTGAGGCATGTGGTAATTTAGCATTACTGCACACCCTATCATGTATAATTGCTTATGTATACAGTCAAAGAACACTATAATTTTTGGGGTAATGTAATGCTTTGTAGCTAAATGGCTAGAGATTCTGTATTTGAGATTTACAGTCATGTGGTATATTCCAACAATGGCTGGAAATATGTCTTCTGAGACAGAGTTTACAGACATACATTTACAACTAAAATGCATGGATACTGAAGGAATGACAATAGTCTGTCAGAGCCCTGGAGAACTACAGTGAATGAAAGAAAACACATCATACCCCATTTTTCTTTCTTGACAAAATGCTTTGATCTGTTTAAGAAATTGCCTGCAAAGGTATATAATAGAAAAGGCAAACAAAAAAATGTGCAACTATTGGTTTTATGGGGACTGCTAACACTTACTCTTTGTTCTAGGGAGTAATCCCATCTTCATCAGCCTAAGGATTCTCTGTAGAATGTAAGGGATTTTCAGAAGAGACATAGCAGTTCATTATAGTTTGTCTCCATCACCTCCAGCCAGACCTCTTCACACACAGGTACATGCATGACTTATGTGCTTCTTTATCTTTAAATAAATGTTACAGCAGCTGTTTTATGTAGTCAGTGCACTTGAGTCTGCCTCCTGAAGCTTTTAGAGCTGCATGCAATGGAACTTTATAAGTAGTGCCCAAAGATGGTTCTTGCATGATTAACGGTACATTGAGGAAAAGAATCAGTCAAATGGTGGCACATTCTCCAGAGGTCAAATTTCTTCAGAAGCAGTGTGGCATTCTCTGTAATAGCTTGAAATTGCATGTAAAATTAGTCCAGTATAAGAAGGTGATTGCTGTGGCATGTTTCACTGTATCACTAAATTGATCACTTTTGGGTCTGACACTGGATGTAAAGTATATATTATACACTAGAACAGCAGACCTTAATGTTTAACTGAATGGAAATAATTTGGTATAAACAACATTCTCTACTTTTGTTTCTACATAGGATACAGGATGTAGAATTGCTTTCTTGCCCGGACTAGGCTTTTGCTTAAAGCACTGATCGTCAAACCTTCCATCTGGTAAACCTGAAGTGGAAATTGGTCCTGAAATGATAGATGGCCCAGCGGTAAGAAACAACTTAGCACCATTAAAACACCATATAAATATAACAGCAAGAGTATTTGCTCTGTTTTTCCAGGATCTCTTGTTCATTTTTCATGTTTCAGTGTAAGAAGAAGAATTTATTTGATTTAAATATCCTTTTGTTTACTTCCCTTCCACATGTAGTACTGTGTACAAGTGACATATAGGAGCACTGAAGGGGTAAACAGGAAAGTACAGTAACTGTGATGGAGATGATTACAAAAAAGATCATACTAAAATGTAGCCCACTTCACCAAAAGACAAACCTCCTGATGGTCCAGACATCGGGGCCCGATCTGAAATTCTGCTTAAATTAACTGGAAAATATGGACTAGAAATGTTGACATTATAGTACTATTCTGCATCTTATAAAACACAACAGAAAGATTTATAGTATATGACTGAGTGTTGTGTATGGAAATCCATTTGGTCACAGATGCCGTTGTACCATAGTAATGACATAACAATTACCGTATGGTACAATGACTTGCCATTGTGCCACAGTAGCTATGTCACACTATAAAGGGAAGGCATATGGCAGTTGCTTCACTTCCACCTTAAAATACCATACCCTACAGTAAAATTCATTGTTACATATTTATTTAAAAACATATAACACCCCAACCCATCAGATTAGTGCCCACCACAGTGCTCAGATTTGCACCTCTTAATTTGTATACACAAGTAAGAGGTAAAAGGAGCTGCAATCATGACAAAAAAAAATCCTGCTTTGGCTGTTGATCCACTCTCAGTAAGAGCTTCCATTTGAACAATGTTTAGTCAAATGGAAGCACCTAATGGAAGAGGATCAGAAACCTTTGTGGGAGTTTTTATGACTTTAACTCCTCTTACATGTCAACACAAATGAAGAGAAACAAATCAAGGTATTAGTGTGAGAACTAAGCTGTTGGATGTGGACTGATTATTTATTTATTTATTATAAGTAAAGAAAAGGTAAAGCTTTCATTTTCAGTGGAAGGTGATAGAAGGCGTCTCCTTCTTGGACAAAAATCTTAAAATCATATACTATACAAAATAATGCATTAGTAACCATACTCAGAAAGGCTACATTTCTATCTTGGGGTTGTTATGGTATCATAGGACCTTTCGAGCTTTGCTCTTGAGGGCACTATGATGTCATAACAATCCCTTGATGGGAACACAACCTTGTTGTGTGCGTTACACATTCTTTACTCTTTATTTATATAAGGTTGTAAATGATGTGGTACATTACATTGTATGTGTAGAAAAGAGCTTTTCAGTATAATTGTTTTTTTTCACATAAACTGTTTATTAAGAGTATAAAGAAAAGACAAATAACATCACACCAGAGTACAAAATCAGGTTACAGACATATGCCCTTTTATCATATACAATAACAAACCACATAGCATGAACAACTACAGAACACATTGTAAGGTCCCATTCAGGAATAGGCTCAGAAAGAAAACCAAAATCAGAAACCTTGCAAGGATCACATTGATGAGGGCAAGGCATCAGTAATGGCAAAGAGGGATGACAGGAAGGGGTTCCAATGGGAATGATTTAGTGGGGAAGACTTTCTGGCAAAATGGGGCATCCTGTTCAGCATCACTACAAACTGTTAAAAACCATTGCATCAGTGATGGGATTTCACCCACCTTCCAGCATTGAAGAATGAGCCAATTGGCCTCTATACCAACCATAAGGAGACAGCGAAGGAACAGTGAATAAAAGGTGGGAGAGATAGGGGTCATGCCAAGCAAAATCAAACACAGAGTGAGAGGGAATTGGTACCCCAAAATGTAGTAGCAGATGGTTCAGACCTTAGACCACCAAGAAAGGATGCTTGAGGAATAAAAGTGCCATACATCTGGTTGGAGTGTGGTACCATAAATGCATCACTTTATTTTGGGTCAACAAGCTCCTATAATTAGGATATGCCATCCATGCAAGGAGCAAAAGCTGCGATCACTGATCAACTGAGATATCCAAACCAAAAGTTGCATCCACTGGACTCTAGC
Organism: Neoceratodus forsteri; assembly: GCA_016271365.2. Lineage (NCBI taxonomy): Eukaryota > Metazoa > Chordata > Ceratodontiformes > Ceratodontidae > Neoceratodus > Neoceratodus forsteri. Next base: position 883,173,498 of record CM057459.1, read on the forward strand.
ATAGTTCAAGAGACTTCTGCAGGACTGCCTTGTAGATAAGGCTAGCTGAGCTCTAGAAGTGGTCATCCATAACTAAAGGGCATCAGAACTGACACCAACAGCTGTGGAGATAAACATATCAGGCAACCAACAATCATGCGCCTGCATAGGAGATAACTCCAAAAATCTGCATGAGGGAGTTCAAAGAGGGTTTGCATTCACAAATGAGTCTTGATGGGTGTTCCATTGCTGCCACAAGTCAGAAAGGAGCATAATGCCCTGGACCACATTAGAGGTCCAGGCCACTTAGCATTTACCAATCTGGATTAAGTTATTCTGCCACAAGGGGATATGGGCTTTTGAAAATAAGGACTTCCATAGACAGTGTTCCATCAGCCTCCAGGAGTTAATAGAAGCAGCCATTGTGGGACCCTGTTTACTCACAGACACATGATCAGCATATAAGCCCACCAAGGGGTACCAGCCAGAACCAAGGTCCTACTCCAAAGGAACCCATACAGGAAGATCAGCCTGCAAGGGGCTTTGAGGAACCACTGCAATGTCTGGGCATAGCAAAAGGCCACGTAATAAGTATGGAACCAAGGGAGATTCCAGCTACCATAGCACTAGTGTGTTCACAGTTTAGCTTTACTATATTGTAGGGGCTTGGCATCCCACCAAAAAGCACTAACAATGTTGTCAATTTTAGCAAATCGAGACATGTGCCCTGGAATTGACAAGTGGGCAAAACAATGGATAATTTTAGGAGCCAGCTCCTGGAGAGGGAGAGATTAAGAGTCTTGCACCATTCACAGTCAACTTTGAGCTTCAAAAGCAAGGGGCAAAGGTTCTCTGAGACCACTTTGTCTAGGTCCAGCAGGATATGAATACCCAAATACTTATTGCCCCATACCCTCCCTGTGACCACTGGGGGCCTAAACTGGAAAGTGCTTGGGAGATACATGTTGCAGTCAGGGGGAGGACCTCCATCTTAGACAGATTTGGTTTGAGCCCAAAAACCTCCTGGAAGGCCTACAGTACACTTAAGAGAATGGGAACACTGACTGAAGCAATTTTCCAGGAGCACCAGACAATCATCCACATACAGCAATGTGTAGAGCTCAGTCATGCCAACTGTGGCCCTTTGAAGTCAGGATTATGCCATAGAGAGAGATGGCAAGTGACTCTACCACTGGCACAAAAAGCATAGGTGAAAGGAGGCATCCCTGCTGCATGCCCCTATAAAGGGAGAAAGGATCAAAAAGGGTAGAGTCTGTCAGAACCTAGGCAGAGGTGGATTTAAATAGCATCCAGATCCACTCCCAGATTTATTATCCAAACCCATCTTCTCCAAGATGGCCTGCAGGTACCCCTCTTCACCAAACTGAATGCCTTTTTGAAATCAATAGCAACAGCTGCCTCTGGGGGGCCATAGGTGAGAAAGGTCCCTTTAATGGTCCAAGCTTGAATGGCCTTTTATGAAATCCACCTGGTAGGGATGAAATAAGAGGGGAAGAAATCACTCAAGCCTGGAGGCCAAGGCTTTGGCAAGGACTTTTTGCATCTGCATTAATAAGTGAGATGGGTCTGAAACTACCTGGCGGGGCAGGATCTTTCCCCTCCTTTGGAAGGATCATGATGATCACCTCTTACATCTATGTTAGGGATTCTTGGTACACCAACTGTAACACCAGAGCAATCAGATCTGGGATACCCTGAGAGAGATCTACTGGAATGACGTCACTACCTGGAGCCTTCTGGGGTGAAGGTCATCAGAGAAATTCACATCTCCTAGATCATGAGAGGGGCCTCCAAATCATCCCTATCAGAGCTGGAGTGAGTTGGAAGGAGCAGATCCCTTAGGAAAGCCTTGATATATGGTTCAGTCAGGTGCCTTTAGAGGAATACAACTCTTCAGAGAAGTCATGCATGACCTTATTCATCATGGCAGGTTTGGTTTGAAAAGTGCTACCAGAGTCCCATAGGCAATATGTAAACCTGTGGGCCTGATTATTACACAACCAATAGGAAAGATATTTATCCAGATTCTTACCCTCAGCCCAGTAGCAGTGCTCCAATTGGAGAACAACAAGTTCTGTCCTCCTGGTCAAGAGGAGGTTAAGTTGCATACACAAGGATCTACTGTCCTGTAAGAGGAAGGGGTCCAGTTGCAAGGGAGAAAGTTATTTAAACTGTTTCACCTTAGAAGTGAGGTCTTTATTGAGCTTTTTTGTCCAGCTTTGCATTTACAACTGCAGAACACTGCATACCTTATCATCCTGCCCCATAGGTACATCTCAAAGGCTTACCAGCGGGTGGATTTACTTATGGCTCCATTACCACTGAACTTGAAAAAAGAGCTTAGTTTCTTTGTGCAGCCAAGGGTTCAACTCCTTATCCTGAAGGAGAAGAGGGTCATGTGCCAGGAGGCAGAACAAGGGGTGGGAGGGCCCCACACCACAGTGAACACTACTGGCACTTGATCAGACAAGTACATAGGTGCAATAGTAGAGGAGTGCACCACTTGGGACACTAGTGAGACGTAAGTCAGAAATCCAGTCTACTAGAGGTGTTATGTGCTGGTGACAAAAAGGAAAAATCAGGGGAGGTGGGGTGTTGCAGCCTCCAGATATACTGAAGGATGTCAATAGCCATCAGTTCACAGACTGTAAATAGAGCTTGAAAATGGGATTCATCCATGCAAAATTCCTATCCATACATGCTTCAAGTATGAGATTAACATCCCCACTCTTGAAGACAAGTATATCAGGACCAGAATGGGACAGCAGAGCCCCACTAAAGGCATGGTAAAGGTTAGGTCATCCTGATTACAGCCATAAACATTTGCAAGCAGAAGGGGACCCACTGGGGTACATAATTTCACCATGACTCATCTATCATTGGTGTCCTGCTCAGTAAACTCCACAGTCCAGAGGAAAGACATATGAACCAGGATGGATACCCTGTCTTTGGAAGTGGAGGAACAACTGTGTATATAATTTCCCATCCATAGTCTGTGAAGCTTAAGTGCCACAGCAGGGGAAAGCTTAGTTTCTTGCAGCAACACCATTCGAGCCTGCATTCCTTTCAACCTAGTGAGGATTCTCTTTCACTTTGACAGAGAATGAGCCCTCTCACATTTCAAGAAACTCACATGATGGAGGTTTTAAGAACACCAGGTTGGGGGGGGGGGGGATGGCAAGAGAAAGAAAGAGAGGCTTCCAAGTGCTGGAGGGGAAAAAGCTAAGAAGGGCCATCCTACAAGGTAATGAGCAGAATTTAGGTGAATCCTAAAAGACTAGGAGATCAATAGTGCTATAGGCAATAAGCACAATAGAGTGATCAACAATAACAAGAACAGCAATAACTATTTTACCATTTTTAACCATGTCAAAGCACATAATAAAACAGTTAAATGAAATAAATAGAGCTGAGCATTAATAAGACCAGTGGAAATCACTGGAAACCACACCCTAGCCTCACAAGCAGATGCCCCAAGAGACTTCAACAGCTCAGCTAAAGTGTGTGTGTGTGGGGGGGTGTTCATTGCTGCAGACAACACAATGACCAAACCAGGCAACAATACCTTAGAAGAAACCTGGTCAGTAGGACAGGCAGACCCAGGGAACTGCTGTGAAATTTCACCAGTGAGAAAGGCATTGATGCTGAGACAAGGGAGAGAAACAAGGATAATATGCTGAGGATGGTGAGATGAATTAGATACTGCCAGGCCACAGGGAACCATCTTCTACCCCCATCAAAATGGGGGAGGGGGAATGGGGTGCTGGGGATACTATAGGGATGATTACCCCAGAGTGGAACCACAGGAAAGAGATGCAAAATCCACTGTCCCCCCTCAACTGCACAGTGTGTGGTTGACTTTTAAAACACAAACACTGAACCCGTGACAAGTCATCTAGAGCAGCCTCCTTGGGTTGGCTTCAGGGAGGGGTACTTGCCAGTTACAAAGCAAGAGGGCAGAACTGGCACAAGAAAGAAACGGGATCCCTCCCCCATGGCTATCCCTAGAAAGAGGGGTCCTGAGTGAAAGGGTAATCCCATCCAGGTGCATAAATTCCAGGTCAATCCCACACTACACTGTAACTAGGTGGCAAGCACCACCGCCATCCAACTATGCCAATTAACTCAGTGATGCACCTATATAAAGGGAATGATATACTAAAAGCCACTCAACTCCAGATAGAAGCAGTCAGGAAAGGCCTCCTCTGAATAGAAGAGATCTGGGAGGGGGGTGGGACAGGCCTGCCCCAGGTCAGACCCAACGCAGACAGCCAAACTGGCATAGTATGATATCTGGCATTCCACCTTTTCCAATAAAAAGGAATGACAATTCATGCAGCCATCTCACACCTTTAAACAGACCAGGAGCAAAGTGCAAACAACAGACAGCAACACAGTAAACTAGGTGAAAACTTGCTAGAAAAGTCCATCCACAGGGTTGTCCAGGGGTGAGACATGCAAGAAAAAGACAAAGTCAAAGTAGACCACACAAAAGGATACACAGCTGGGGAGGCACAACTTGGAGGAACAATGTGAGGCACATACAGTATATATTCCACGGTACTAAAGGCAATCTGATACTATTACGCAGCAAAAGTCCACAAACCAGACTGTTGGTAAAAGCAGCATGGAGTGGTAGAAAAGTCAGCAGACACTTGGTGTAGACTAGGAAGCAGCCTAGTCCTTCGGCTTCCAGCTTAATTCAGAAGACAAGGCAAAATGATTGAAAAACAAAAACACTGCCCAATCCAAACCAGGACGGGGAAGGAGGCAAAGTGTAGGGCAGCCACTTTCCTTGCAAAACATGAAAACAAAAGAGCCCCTTCAGTCAATTCAGCCAGCGTGATAAGTGAAGGGCTGCTGTAGTCTGAGTTCATATTGCTGGGTAGGCAGCACCAGGTATGTCTGAGGGGGAGCTGGAGGAGTGGCAGGCCTCCATACCCAGGAGTGAGTATCAGTAGGGGCAGACAGATCCATCGGTAGTGGGGGGAGCTGAGGTCTGGGATGACCCTGCAAAGAAGCAACAACTGCTGGTTGCACTGGCAGCATAGAAGGGCTGCGTGTGGCAAAGTGATAACTTTTTGGGATGGATACTTCAACCGCTGGGTTGCTGGAGGTCTCAGAGGAAGGACAATCCCTATGGTGGCTGGAACAGTGGGGATCGTCTCCTCCCCAACACAGATCTCTGCCTTCTGGTATTTCAGCCCCCAGCTCCATCTCTGCTGGATCCATTGTGAGTTGTTCTCAAAAGGATGGTTAGAAGCACCAGCAGATGTATCCTCTAAAGATGGACCTGTGTGCCTAGCAGCTACTGCAAAGGGGCAAGGTCAGTGCTCAAATGGGGGATCAGGAAAGACATAATCTGCCCAGTGTCTAGAAATAAAGTCTTCAACTGCCTCCAGAAATTCAAACCTGTGTGTCGTACAATTAACAGTGATGCTAAGGGGGGCTTGGTAACACAGTGCAGTCTTGGCACCCAAATGATGAATCTTCCATTTCACTACCACATATGCTCTCCTATACTGGGAGAGCTCTGTTGAAAAGTCCTGAAAAAAAAAGAAACATGATGACCCTTTTAGCATAGTGGTCCCCATTAGTGGGCCAATCTGAGGATATTCTCCTTAATAGGGCAACAGAGGAGCTTTATCAGATAGGTCATGACGGGATGCCAGGCTTGGATTGGGGAGCAAGGGATCTATGTGCCTGCTTTATTTCAAGAAATGGAGTTGGGGCACTAAAGACAACAGGAATCAAAAACTGCAGAAATAGAGTTAAGACCAAACCTTCAGCCCACTCCAGCAGCCCCCCCTCCCCCCAATGAAGGGTGTTCCTTCTAGATCTATTCTCTAGATGATCAATTTTCAAGAGCAGGTACTGGATAGAATGGTCCTGCTCTTGAAGGTGGGCTTGCAGTTTGTCCTTCCTACACTTGATCTGATACAAACACTGCTTTGTGCTGTCCAACCGCTGACTCAAAGTGATGAGATCATTATCTGTCTTCACTGCCACTTGTTTTAAATCAGCCATATAGGACCATAACTTGGGCCAAATCAGGGGTGGCCATAGCTGCTTCAGTCATGCTGATGGGAAGATGAAAGAGAGGAGGAGCTAATAATCAGTCAGAGCCATGCTGGTTGCACTTACACATTTGGCAGTTCCACTTCAATGTAGGCTGAAGGTAAGAGATGAGATACTACTACCTCAGACCTGCACACAGAAATCTCAGCAAGGGCTCCAGCAATTCTGAAGATAGAGAGGGCTATCACATCCCAGAAAAAATGGACCAGATGCCTTTGGCGATGTGCAGATGACAGGTGATTCCCCATCTCCAAAAGCTCTGACACAAAATTAGCCTGCCATATTGTTGGCAGGCAAGTCAAGCCCCCTTCTCAATATAATTGTTAAGACTGTGATAGTATATCTACTTCCTATATTCAAAAACAAGAGACTCAATGCAAAACCACTAAAGCACATTTGTTGTAAAAAGTACATTGGCAATAAAAGCCATGTTTTAAAAATGTTTTAAAAATTCACAAAATTTCATATAGAGTACATCCCTAATAGAAGGCATCATGTGTAATATAGGCACATTATTACAGAATTTTGACTGGCTATGCTTTAAGCAGGATTGTAAGGAGTCAAAAGACCTCACAGTGGCAGGGCCCAGTGAAGCCAGCTGGTGGAGCACTGAAGCATCACATAGGAGAGTAGGGCTTGAGTATTGATCCTGACTCCCTGCCCTAGATTGGTGGGGTCTAGGGAGAGATGCAGAGGCATCATGCAGTGATTGTGGGATGGACCTGAACTTTACACTGTGCAGGCACCTTCTACTGTGGGGATTTAGGCTGTCAAAGAAGATGTGGGTTACTACAGTGTCTACCATACCTCCCAAAGAGGTGTGTACCACATGTGCTTATTATCAATTTCTAGAGGTGGAAAAAGGGCCAAAACTTGGAGGAGTAATGGTGTGCCCCCACATACATGATAGTGCATCCAACCACCCAGCTACAGTAAATGCCACTGAATGCACTGCCATCCCCCCTTACTTGTCCTTCATTGACTAAGGTGGATCCCCAGTAGCTGATCATACGTGAAATTCAGTTTCTGGGGTCCTGTTTTGAAGGAGAATCCATGGAATAATTTGAATAATTGAAGTGATAATCTGGAAAATAAAATGGGCAGGAGAAACTAACCTTAATGGTGCCAGCTGGAGCAGGAAACTCTTGAAGGATGGGTAAGCAGGAGCAAGTAACAGGCCTGAATAAAGAATTAATTGCAGATAAAAACAGCTCACCAGCAATCTGCAAAGGCTGAAAAACAACACTCCACATTTGTGTGTTTTGTCCTTATTACGTCTCATCAGTGTGACATAACCATTGGCTCATTTCAGGACAGGGGGTCAAGCATGTTAGCAAATGTGTGGAGAGCAACAAACAAAATATATTATCTGGAAGTTGTACACCTTCAGACAGTGTAACAGTCATGGAACGACTGTGCCACAAGAAACTGTCTCATAGTTGTGGGTCACCTGGTGGAAAGTCCATCGGAGTAGTGTAAGATCCTGCCACATAGGCAGTCAAAACTGTGAAACAAAATGAAGTAGCAGTCATGATCATTTTATTGAAACCCTAGTAGCAAGCTAAGTGGAGGAAGTGATTGCCTACACCCCATATACACTGTGCATAGTTGGCAATTAATTGTGTAGCTACCCAACACCATTTTCATAAAATAAAATATATGCAGCAAGTTGGTAGCCACAGGCTAGTAAGCCATTCCTTGGCTAGTAAATCACCTTTGTGGTCTAGTGGTTAAATGTACTATGACCTGCCTGCGGTGAGTTAAGTAATACAGTGCCTCCAAAGAGTGCTGTTTATTTGTGTTTTCATTTTTTAATAAGTCAAAATTATTTATTTAGAGCAGTTATTCTTATCTATTGTAGAGTGCCAGCTGCGTGACATTGAGTGCCAGGAGACAGGAGCATAGCAGACTCAGTGATAGCGCTACCACACTGTGAGTGTTGAGGGCGGGTCCAGGCTTGGACACTGACAATGGGTTGTGTGAACTGCTACTAGGCTTATGCAGCAAGCTGCATTCTGTAGGAAGGCACAGAGAGACAAGGACACTCTTGACAGTCTCACTGACAGTTTTACGCAAGCTCACACACTTAGTTTAGCAGGTGGCAATCTCCAGGTTGTAACATATAGGGACTGGCTGCTACTTATAAATAATATACAAGCCAGATTGGTTAGAGACAGATAAGGGAAAGAGCACCATTTGTGAATGACAGTAGGCTATCTGTAACAATGAGTGACATCTTAATCAACAGCATGCAGTTCAGTGATTCTGAACTGCATAATGCAAACTCTCAAAGAAACCTAATAAATAAATGAGTAAATAAATAAATGCTGCAGAGGGCTAAAGCAGAGACTTATGCACACAGGCATATGATTAATTGGTTCAGTCATCCCAGTGCACAAAGAGCGTTCAGTAAATGAAAATGCAAGCAACACATCATCAGAAAGAACTGCATCAAACCAGTGTTTAGCAACATAACTAAATCGCCAAAGGTGAAAGGTACAGGAAAAGTAAAACAAACTATAGGAAACAAAAATGAAACATCATAAAACTCACATCCTAAGCAACCCAGGAGATACTTATGTTTTAAAAGTTAGGTTCACTCTCCTGCACTCCCCAACAAGGGGGGCTTTGGCCTACACCCCCCAATGCGGGAGGCATCACCCCCCCAAAAAAAATAATATAACCAACTCCATGTCTGATGTGCATTTGAAAGAAAGTGATATAGACACCAAGGGTGACGTGGACTCTTAGGAAATGGGCAGTCAACAAATCTCCAGTAACTCTTCTCATCTCTTGACACACTCCTTGCCGGAACACAAAACTGTCATGAACATGTAGCAAATTTCCTTTCATGCTGTGCACATATTCCAGAGGCTTAATGCAATTTTTACCTGCAAAACACTCTGGACGACACAACAGAACACTTTAGGACACACGACAGCAACCCACGCACCAGTAAGAAATTATACCAGGACAACCCTGCAATACATACACACCTTAATAACCACAACAACACACACCTGAGACAGGATCACCAGAGTTCAAACCCAGGAGCAAGAATAACCCATTAGCCATCAACAGCATAACAGACACCTGTCACACAGAACAAGCCTACACCACGCTCTCACCACGCAATGCTTTAACATTTTCACAATATATAGCACGCTTAAAAAAAACACAATGCTGTAACATCCAAAATGCCACTGTCACTCATGATCTAGTTCAGTTGCCTGCATCACGGTGCCCTAATGATGGCGCCCTCACAGCATACAGATCAATTTATCCCAGTGATGCATAGTTTACAGAATGGAGCTAATGAAAGTCAAAGTGTTTGTGCAACATGAGAGACAGATTTTAAACTGTAGAAATGTGCTACTTTTTTTTTTTTTTACCTAAAGCCATATCTGAGACATTTTACATCTGAATCGCATCCAACTTGATCTGGGTACAAACAGGTAGTTGGTTGCTCTTTACTGGATGCTAACTGTGCAGCATAAAAACTCAAACATGTTTGGATCAGGCCATGTGACCGCCTTTTATATTAAATACTTAATTCTGTCACTAGATTTGTGAAGGGGATCAACATGAAGCCCAATTCCTGGCTGAAGCTGGAGAGATAGACCCTATAAAAGAAAAAGAAAAAAAAAAAAGAAACAAAATATGAATAATCACATCAATGTGATGGAAAAATGCAAAGTACAGAGGAGCAACTGTACATTTATTTATTTGATTTATTTGTATGGAAGTTTCACCAGGAATACATACTAAGCAGGGTTTCTCATTTCCAGATGTGCCCTGGGGGGAAGGGGATAGGGACAGCACAATACAGTTCAGAGGTACAATGATAATACAATGCATGCCAGTGAAGGCTAATAACAAATACAGAAATACAAGTGCTTTTCAAGTAACTGATACAAGTTTGACACTCAGTACAAAGGAATTTAACCAATTTGGATCTATGTCAACTGAGGAAAGGTGACTGCAGGAAGGGCGCAGGCAGAACACAGCAGACTGGAAGGGCTCTGTGGCCACTGCAGCAAGCATTAAAATTGTGAACACTCCAACTTAAAAAGAAATGAAAAACGCTACCACCATCACCACATATGGAACACAGGATACCTACAGTGCAAGCAAGCACCTTCACCAACCAACAAAAGTGCACAAATTCTATCCAGACCAGGAACACAAAACAATGTGACAGGCAATCACTGGAGCAGCTATGAAAGAACCTGAGGAATGACCGACACAGCACAAGAGACTGAGCTCAACCCCACAGTAGCCAGGTCACACGGTCAGCCATGGCGAGCGAGTGCAGGGGAGGTAGTGCCACAGCAGTGGGAAGCAAGAGTGTAGGGGGCTGGTGATCCTCAAGAGTGGGAAGACCGAGAGGGGGTGTGATCTTCAGCAGCAGAATGTCTAAGGGGGGCCCAGCAGCCACAGGTGTACGGGATAGAGAAGGGCAACTGACAGTAGCACAGGGCCAACAGCGAAACCAGTGAGGCACATGACTAGACCTGCAGCTGGAAATTGTATGCCAGCCAGTGCAGGTAGTTAGGTGTTCTGCACTCCCCATATTCGGCCACAGTTGCCTCGATGTGCAGTGTCAGTACTTTATATTTCTTCTTTTTGGCAGCCCCACCTGACCCAGACAGCAGCTGCTCCATTCTGATGTCACTGAGCCACTGATCCTCCATAAGGCCGTGAAGGAACAGCCAGATGCTGGGATGGCTGGTACCAAGCCTAGTGCTGTATCTCTGGTGACAGCCATCTACAGCATTGTTAGGCCTTGCCAGGCCTGCATGGTTGGGCTCGAACATGTTCCAGGAGGATGCCTGGAGCAGGGGATGTCTCCTTGTCATCCTCCCGACAGCGCACCTGACCAAAATGTCCTCAACATAGTCAAGGATGGGTCACAGGATGCCCTCATTCTTTCTGTAAAACAGCAGGTCTAGGAGCTCACCAAACATGGCCTCAATGGAGCCCATCGGGACGAATGCCAGGGCGAGGAGCATGCAGAGCTGGAGTGCAAACTCCTCATCCCTGGCATAGCATGTGTGCACATCAGGTGTCTGTTGTACCCACCACCAGACTACCTGGTAAAAATGAAAGAAACAGCTGCAGATGGCCACCTCCTCAACAAGGCCATGAATGCACATCAGGCAGCCCACTCAAAGTCAAGAAGTGTGGTCTTGGGCTGCCCACCAGCTGTCGCACCTCACCGAACAATGTACCCAATTTGATGTAATGTAATTCAATGTAATGTACTGCAATCTACAAAAATATTGCCCATGTACCTTCTATGTATGACGTGGAACCTTTGTAAATGAGTCTCTGACTCAAAGGTCTTTCTGAATATCTCAATAAATAATTAAAAAAAAACACCTTGGTGTATGCCCTCTCAGTGCAGATACACATCAAAGTGTGAACAGCGGGAACGAGACCCCCGAGTGCACACTGTGAATGTATATAGCTGCCCAAAGAGTGGTGGTATGGAATGGAAGGTGCCTTTGAGGTACCAATCCTCCCACACCTCCAAGTACAGCAGCAAGCATTGGGAGGGAAAGATAAGCACACAGTTCCCTGATGGTCTACTATCATACTGCATGAACTTGTCCCATGCTACAGTGATGGTGTACTCAGGGGGGTATGCACAGCTCAGCCACAGTGGCCTGTGTGGTGGGACAGCCCCTCTCTGCCTGCTACACACACTGGACAGTTAACTTGAGGAGTGGTAGAGCCAGCAGCCTGCTGGCCACTGAGTCCGGCACACCCATGGTGCACTGCACAAGCACCTGTGAGGTGCTCTCCAGGCTGGTATGTGCCTGTTCCCTCACATGTGCCAGCACTCCCCATATACTACCTCAGCTGTATCTGGCACATGGTTGTGCGGGTGGCCAGTGTACATGACATGGTCCACTTCTGTGTTTACCCACACAGGACAACTGAATTTATGGTCAAGCACACAACACCAGTACACGTTGGCTTTTAACTCCTTGTCCCTGTGGTATATGTATCAGCGATGGGCAAGGAGCAGTCTCCCCTTCTGACTTTGGAGGAACATGACATCATCCATCTTCTACTGTTGCCACCTTTGTGGGATGGCTATACTTCCGTACTGTCCATTTAATCTGCCCAGGGGGGGTCAGGTGATCCTGCAGCTGTGCAGCATGTGTGTAGGATGCCTGCCTACCCCCAGATACAGCTGCATGTAAAAGTTTGTCCCACTGTGGACCGATACCCATGTAACAATGCTGACATGGGGGAAGGGGCATGACTGGTGTCTGCATGTAGTGCCATTGGAGACTGTGGAGGGCGTTGTTGTGGAGTACCTGCTTTGGCACCAGATGAACAGGATGGTACTGTCAGTGAATAGCCTGTCCTCTGCAGCTTAGTAACGGCAGTGATGACTGGTGTCGAAGAGGTCATGCCATGATGGTGGTGTGCTGAGCGGTGGTTGGCCAACCCCCTTGAGCAATCTGGAGCTTGCAGCTTGGGCCAGGGTTGGACTTTTTGGTCATGCAGGTGGTTGTTTGCAGTGTTCCCGCACATGGACATGCACATCCACACATGCTTGCCATTTCTGGGGTCACCTTTTTGACGGGGTCACCAGAGTGCTCACTCACCATTTTGCCCTCTTGCTGTTAATGGCTGTCATTCTTTTATCACTCACCATTAACTTCAGTCACAGTTTTGATGTAGCACCATCCTGCATATTGTGCCCATATTGCTGTCCAGTCCAGTTTGATCATTCACCATCCTGCCAGTCGTATTACACTGGCTCATTTTATATGAGCCATTCTTCAGTTGCCCACATCACTGAATACCTATTTAAGTTACAGTAAAATATAAGGCACTGAGCACAAGGGCAATAGGATATTAAGAGAGTAAAATAGGAAGTGGAATAGTGAGATGTATATTAAGAGCAGGTGCGGATAGGGGAGTTGAAGTAATGAAGGAGGGATGACATGGGGAGGGAGCATTTTTGATGGAGGCGAGAAGAGTGTTCCAGTGTTTGGGGACGTGGTGGAAGAAAGCTGCCTGACCAGCAGAGGTAGATCTGCAGGGGATGGCAAGGGCACAAGCATGGATACTCCTGAGGAAGAAACAGGAGAAAGGAGTGGGGGGGGGACAGGATGAGAGGCAGAAATGGAGACAACCGAACCAGACTTTACCAAGAAGGCTGGCACAGAGGGCTAGGTGTCTATCTTCAAGAGAAGGGAGCACTAGAGATTGATATCATACAACATATGATAATTTCTCTTAAATTACTTTGATTTGAACTTTTGTCTCATGATTATTGCTGTCCTTGCATTGCATCCGGCCAATGTATTATTTACCTAAATTGTATACTCTGCCTATGTATTATTTACCTGTATTGTCTATCCTGCTGCTTGTTCATTACCCTAGTCATGACTGTAATTGTACATCAGTGTTCTCAAAATACTTACTTTGTATATATTGTAACATTGTTCATTGTTTACTCTTTATCTTTCTAATCCTTGTATACAAGTAATCCTTGTAGCCTCCCAGATCGTGCCTGAAAATAAATTTTTTTTGGCTATGGCACCTACCCGGTAAACAAAAACTAAATAAAATAAAATAAATATAAAGAACAGTGGTGAGTATAAGGAGGGCAGTCAAGAACAAAGAGACAGAAAGAATGGAAAAGAGTGTCCAATCTGGCTAAGGAAGTTTTGGGAGAGGCACTGTAGACCATATCATTGTAGTCAATAATTAAAAGGATCATTCTCTGGGAAATTGCACTGTGGGCCTGCACTGGGATGCATCCATGGTTCCTGTATAAGGCCAGGAGTTTGGGCAGCAGTTTTTTATGGACAGCATCCATGTGGCCAGAGAAGTTGAGGTGTTTGTCTAGCCAAATCCCAAGGTACCTGAATGAGGTTGCATCCTCCAACATAGTCCTATCTAGGGTGTGGAAAGAAGAGAGGGAAGGAAGCCTAGAGAGTCTCTGCTTTGTGCCAAAGGACATGGAGACAGTCTTCTTAGCATTCTGGAGTGATTGTTTCGAGTATCGCCAGAGTTGAACTTTGTTGAAATCATGCTGACATCTGGACTCCACGTTGGAAAAGGAGGGGCTGGCAGTGAACAGGATGGTGACATCTGCATACATGTGAATGGATGCAGATGAGCAGACTGAAGAGAGATCATTAAGAAAAATGAATAGTAGTGGACCAAGGACAGAGTCTTGCTTGATCCCAGTGTAGCTAGGGAGAAGCAAAGAAAGTGAGTCCCCAATTCTTAATGATTGTATTCTACCCTCAAGGTAAGATATGAACCAATCAGTGGCAATTGCTGAGAACCCTGGGGCTGAGAGTTTATTAAGGAGGAGGGGGTGGAAGACAGTGTTAAAAGCCTTGGCCCGGTTGACAAATATGGCAGAGGTGATGAGGCCCTGGTCCATTCTGGAGAGGATGGAATCAGTAAGTCTGAGGAGGGAGGTAGAAGTGGAGTGGTGCTTCCCAAAGTCCACTTGGAAAGAGGTCAAAAAAGAGGAGGAGTCAAAACAGGGAAAGAGATGAAAGAGTACGATGCAATCTTGCATGTTGACAAGGATGAGAAGGAGGGAGATGAGGTGGTAATTTCCAGGGGTAGAGGAGCCACAACCTTTAGGAAGGGGGATGACAGTAGAATGCTTTCAGGCTGATGGGACAGAGACAAGGGAGAAGGAGAGGTTCAGGACAGCAGCAATGGGATAGGAGATAGCAGGGGCAGACAGATAGAGGGGTTTAGAGTCAAGATCATCAGAACTCTTTCCCTTAGGTGGGTTCATGGTAAGGAGAGCATGAAGAGTGGTGGGAGGGCATGGGGAGAAGGAGAGGAGAAGGGAAGGGTAGAGTGGGAGGGAGGTAGTGGAGACAAAAGGGGTGAGAAGGTGTGGTGGGGAAGGGAGGAGAGGAGTGAAGAGGCATATAAAGTAAAGAAGGTGTTAAACTCAGAGACTACCTACAAGTGGCTTTATAGGGAGGTGTTTCCTACTCTGAGGACAGGGGCTAGGGGTTGATTGGGGGGGAGAGAAATGGGCATTTACCATCTTCCAGAATTTTGATGAATGATTTATGTTTGTTTGGAAGGTGTTTCAAAAGTTACCTGCCTTAGCTTGTCCAACTGCCCTAGTGGAGGCGTACATAATTGTCAGATGCAAAATTTAAATACATGTAATTACAGTTTAAAGAAAGGCCTTAAATCTCAGTGATCATTCAAACCTTCCAGTCTGACACTGTGCTGTCCATAAATACAACCACTTTCTTTCCTGAGTAAGAGGTTGTGCCTGTCAACTCCTCTCTTATATAGATTTACCCACTCCAAACCCATGAATTTAAGTTTAGTAGTGATAGACCCATGTCTTTCAAAGAAATGATTATTGACAGAGGTATCTTTCATTATGATGGGCTACTGTTCTGTAACTTATGTATAACCTATGTATGTCTGCTACATGATTTGGGCCCTTTGTAACAAAGCGCTTGTGCTCAAAAGTACTTTTCGAATAAACATATAAATAAAGATAATTGTTCTTGTATACAGTGTATACAGATTTTTAAATTCCTCATTGTCCTACAAAAATCAGCAAGGTTGTAGGTCAACACAGAATATAAACCATAGATGTGGTATCACAATTAATGAATTTTAAAATTTCTGCTTTGGTGTTATCTTGTGGATGTACAAATAATTTTCTTGGTCAAGCATATTTGCAGGTGTTACATATGTGTCATGTGTAGAAACCAGTTGATCTTTCAAGAAACCAGTTTAAGTATGTTCTAATCTTTGACCAGTGTCTAACCAAGCATGAACAAGTTTATCTCTTAAACTTGTAGCTTTACTAAACATGATCCTGCATTTTTTGTGTGACTGCACCTGCAACCCCATCATCTCCTAACAAAATTGCCAATTGCAGCAAATAATATTGCCAATTTTTCCAGACCAGTTATTTAACTCTGTTACAAAGGCAATAGGTATATAATTAGTTTTCTTGTTTTTACTGACATTTTTTTAAATGCACTTCCTTGTCCATTAACTGTGCTCTCTGTTTTGATTGACTAAGTAATGTTTTGTTGTATCCCTTGAAAATGACTATTCTCTAGTTCTTTTGCCTTTTCAGTCAAAGTTTCTGTTGAACTGCAATTTCTTCTAACCATGTAAAGTGAGTACAGGGAATGGAGTTCCTGAGGGCTGTGGGATGAGCACTATTTGCTCATAACATAGAGTTAATCACTGTTCACGTTCTGTGACATTTAGTCTCAATTCCCCACTACTAAACTCCATGCTTGTCAGGGTGACATCTGAAAAGTTTGATGAATTCTTGTTAGCAGTGCAGGTAAACCTCAGGTTTAGGTAATTGTCATTAAGCCAATCAATACAGTCCTTAATTTCTGACATCTCCCTATTCCAGATACAAATAACATCAAGAAAATGAAACCAGTGTTTACTTTTATTACAATAAGAGTTGGGCTCATGATTAAGGACACAGTGTTCCTCCCACTTACCAAGAAATAGATTGGCATAGACTGAAATAGATTGGCATATGCCAGAGCCATGGCCAACCCTTGGGGCTGTAGCACAAACTTGCAGAAAGTGCTTTCTTTCTAATTCAAAAGTTACAGTAACATTAGCAGGTTACTGTAAAAGTGATAGTATTGTTATTTATTTATTTGCATGCAGTGTCTGTCAGGCTCACAGAACAGAACAGCAAATTTTGGAGCATCACGTGATGCAGAGTGCTGAGTAGAAGCTCCTCCGCTAAGCTCCTGCCTCCAGAATATAAATTTGTCATTTAATAATGTTAAATCTCAACTAATTCCTCTGCCTATGAGTTCTCCTTGTGTCTAAATAGCTTGTGCTCCTGTTTTGGGTATCTGTCTGGTAAATGGAGGCTTATATGAAGAAAGCCCTGCAGAAACATACCCCCCCCCGCCACTCCTGAGAAGGCCTCAAAGAAATCCTGAGCCTCGAGTGGCCCAGACAAGCAGGATCCTTTGTGTCAAGCTGGGGATCAAGAACCCTTAACTCTTAACAGATTCTTGGAGGAATTTAAACCATTCCGAGAAGAGGTGAACGATCTGGCAACTGACTTGAAATCCCTCTCCAAAAAGTTAGAGGATGTCTCCACTGCAGTTTCGGACTACACTGCCCGAATAGTTTCAATCGAGAGAAAATTGGAAAGTCTGGATCCTGAACTACTATTAACGAAACAAAAGCTATCTCATCTAGAAGCTAAACTCGAAGATTTGGAAGGCCGTAGTCGGAGAAATAATGTGGTAATTCTCGGGCTCCCTGAAGGAGAAGAAGGCCAGAATACAGTAGTTTTTGTCCAGAAGCTGGTGGAAAGGATCGCTGGTCCCTCTATCTTTGGCCCAACATATATGATAGAACGGGCTCACCGGTATCTGCAACCAAATCCCCCACCTGATGCCCCTCCTTGCCCCATCATTTGCCGCTTTCTGAACTACCTAGAAAAGCAGCATTTCTTACAGAAAGTCAAGGCTCTGCAAGAAGTCAGATTGGAGAAGGCGAAGCTGAGAATTGCTCAAGACATCCCTGGTTTGGTCCGATTGAAACGGAAAGCCTTCCACACGATTGTATCTAAGATCATAGCGGCGGGATTAAAGTTCAGGATGGGGTACCTAGCGAAGTTACAAATCTCAGTAAATGGCTCATGGCTCAATTTTGAGGATCCTGAAGTTGCGCTACTAAGCCTTAAATTGGCATTGCCAGATTTGTTACGGACGACCTGAGAGGGCCTCCTGATCTTTGGGATTCACCGGGAACTTTTGAGTGAACTGTTACTTCTTTTTTTGTGTGGAGATCGCTCCTTCTAATGATGGAATTTAGTCGAGTCTATGCTCTCTAATAGAACTGGGCTACTAGTATAGGGCCTGACTCCTACTTTTTTCAGGCCCTGGCCTGTTGGTGTGAATAGTGCTTCAGGGAGAATCCTTGGGGGGGCCTCCGGAGGGCTTGCTTTGGACTGCATCTGGAATAATGTTACATGTTTTGTTTCTAGGGGGAGCACACAGGGGAAGGTTTTCGGTTATACCTTCTGATCAGTTTTTATATGTTGGGATTTTAGATTTCTGAGCGGTTTCGGGCTTTCAGTGTGTTTTTGGCAGGCCAGTTGGTTTAGGTTATGACCACAAGAAGGCGTGGTTCACCCATGTAAAGCAGGTCCGGTCATCTTGCCTCGAGAGGGACTGCTTTCAATTCCTATGCCGTCCTGGTTTTGCAGGGGGAGGGGTTCGGAACTAGGGGTCAGTAACCCCTGGGTAATTACTCTTATTGTTTCCCAATCTCAGGATCCCATTTCAGCTTTCAGCCAGCTTCCTGCTTTCTCATGTTTTCATCTCAATAATGGGCTTGCCCCTCCGTATCAGTTTTCCTCTGGCTCTGGTTCACAACGTAGTTCCCTATGGGGGACAAGAATTTTTCAACTCTCACTCTAGACTCTTGTCGTGACCTGCTATATTCACATTTATGACATCCAGTTTCATTTTCCTCTCTCGATAACTAGTGGATTCACTAATATATGTTCACAGGCTCTGGAAGTCCGAGACTGCTCTTTAGACATTAAGGCCTCATTAAAGCAATTTATTAACTGCTTTACATCTAGAGATATGAGGGTGATCATTAGCAGGGGATAGGTTCTGGGGGCGGGATGGGGGAGGACATGATCCAGTGCTGTGCTAAGCATTGCTTGTGATAGTTTGGGGTGTTGGGAGGGGGGTGAGTGCTATGTGTTCTTGTTGGGGGGTGGGGGTGTACTGGGGGGTTTAAACTTGGGCTCTTGCTGGGGGGTTGGGGTGGTGGGAGAGCCTTACAGCAGCAACGGAAGGGGTTAGATTATTAGTGTTACACACCCTGAGTGCAGGGCCAAATCTATTACTCTTAGTAGTTTTTAGTAGATGGCCAAAGAGGCGACTTTTGCAACGTGGAATGTTAAGGGGATCAGGAAAAAATCTAAGCAATATCAGGTTCTCAAACACTTAAGCCTGCTACGTACAACGATTACTTTTCTACAGGAATCACACTTATTAGAAGTGGAAGCCTCACAAGTGAGGAGACAACAAGTGGGGATGGTGTATGAGGCACAAGGCTCCTCAAATAGTTGTGGGGTTATGCTTATTATTAACAGGGGCATTCCTTTTATTTCAACTCAAGTTATTAGGGACCCTGAGGGTAGATTCGTTTTAGTTATAGGAACTCTTTGGTCCATGCCACTGTTATTGGGTAGTATATACGGTCCTAATGCAGATGATCCTGTCTATTTCATGAGACTTATAAATGAAATCCTGCCTTTCCTGCCCATAAGAATTATCCTGGGGGAGACTTTAATCAAGTTGTAGACTCAAGCCTTGACAGGTCAGGTGGTGGATCGGGGGGGGGTCTCCCCAGGTCAGAGGGCTTTTAGAGACCTACTGGATCAGTGCAGGCTCTGTGATGTCTGGCATGTCCTAAATCCAGATTCCAAGGACTTCACATACAGGTCTTTAGCACACGGCTCGCATTCCCGTATTGACTACATATTCATTTGTCAGACTCTCCTGCTTGTGGTTAGGTCCTCGTCGAAACAGCCTGGCCCTGTCTCGGACCACTCCATGGTATTGTGTGAACTGACAATCCAGGATGTGTCAAAGAGAGAAACAAGATGGAAGCTTAATGACCAACTGCTTAAAGACCCCACATATTACAAAACCATAAGGGCTCACATAGAGGCCTTTTTTCTGTCCAACCCTTTAAATAGTGCAAAACCGGATATTATATGGGGGCCTTTTAAGGCTTACATGAGAGGCATTCTTATTAGCCTCTCAGCGACTAGGAAAAGAGTTAGGGAAAGAGAAGTATTATCATTGTTATCCCAAATTTGGGTTCTCGAATCCAATGTCTTGGCTAACTCCCCAGAAGAGGAAAAGGTGAAGCTCCTTGTGTTGAGAGATAAATATTTAGAATTACTCCGGGAAAAGGCAGAGTTAGCTATCATATGCACTAAAGCTAGTTATACCAATCAAGGTGAGAAGGCAGGGCGCCTATTGGCACTCCGTATTAAGCAACAAGAATCAGTGAGATTTATCCCTTCTATCAGGGCATCCGTAGATGGGTCTCTGAAAACATCTCCTACTGAGATAGTTCAAGAGTTCGCAGCATACTATGAAACGCTGTACGGGACATGGAGCACCCCCCCAGCCCTGTAAATGTGGAGAAGTATCTGACGGATTTGCATCTGCCCTCCCTCCCAGCACATTACATAGACTCTCTGGTCTCTCCTATAACTCAGGAAGAAATCGCTGAGGTTATTAAGGGTTTACCCTCAGATAAAACTCCTGGACCTGATGGATTTTCTTCCCTTTTCTTTAAAACGTTTCGAGAACTTTTATTACCAATACTTAACAGATTATTTCAGCATATTCTATCTGGGACAGAGGTTGACCGCCATCTCTTTGAAGCCTTGATAGTGCTTCTCCTCAAACCAGACAAGGACTCTGAACTCATCCAGAGCTATAGGCCTAAATCCCTCCTAAATCAGGACATTAAAATCCTCTCAAAGATTTTAGCTAACAGGTTACCCATGGTACTCCCTAAGTTAATAAGTATGAATCAGGTAGGATTTATGAAGGGACGCTCCTCGGCGGATCATTTGTGTACGTTATCTCATGTCTTCTCGGCTACCAGAGATGCTGACTTCCCTGTAGGCCTGGTCTCTTTGTATGCCGAGAAGGCATTTGACCAGGTGAACTGGAGCTTTCTGTTTAAGGTATTGAGTTCCTTCAAATTTCCTCCAGTATTCATATCCTGGGTTGCTGCATTATATAAATCTCCTACAGCAAGAATCTCAGCTAACAGGGCCTTCTGTAACTCCTTCCCACTTTATACAGGTACTAGGCAGGGTTGCCCTCTATCACCTGTGTTGTTTAACTTATACCTGGAACATCTCATTCAAAATATCCTCCAGAATATTTCTATACGAGGTATTCAGGTTGGGCATTATGAAATTAAACTCACTGCATATGCAGATGATTTGCTGACACATCTCTCCCATCCGGTTTCATCAATACCACCCTTACTGAATGAAATAGCCAGATTTAGCGAGCTATCCAACTACAAGTTGAATGCTAGTAAATCCTTATGTTTCCCATTAAATCACAAGTTATTTAAGGACGATATTTGTCCTCTAGGCTTAGGTTGGACTCCTAGAGCACTTAAGTACTTGGGCATTAAGCTATCCCGTAACCCCTCAGCATGGGTTAAAGATAACCTGGACTCTCTCTCACAGGTTTTTTATTCATGACCTTGACAGATGGTCCAAACTTCCCATATCATTATGGGGCAGGATTAACATTATTAAGATGAACGTACTTCCTAGAATTTTCTACCCCTTATCCCTTCTCAATTCTTTTATTTCTATACGATGGTTTAAGAAATTGCACAGTATATTTACTAGATTTATCTGGGCTGATAAATATCCCCGTTTGGCCTATTACAAGCTAGCTGCCTCAAAACTTGAGGGGGGGCTGAGGATACCCCATATGGCATTATACTACTGGGCCAGTCATCTAGCAAATGTGTGAGATGGAAAGACCCAGGCCCTGAAAAGGCACAGCCAA
Source organism: Neoceratodus forsteri (assembly GCA_016271365.2). Taxonomy (NCBI): domain Eukaryota; kingdom Metazoa; phylum Chordata; order Ceratodontiformes; family Ceratodontidae; genus Neoceratodus; species Neoceratodus forsteri. Next base: position 883,195,187 of record CM057459.1, read on the forward strand.
TATGGCTTAAGATTGAGTTAGACGCAATTAAATCTAAACGCCTGGATCCCTTAACTTTATTTTACTTCAAATTGTCCCATGTAAGGATGGCTGACTGCACCATAATAGGCATCTCTTTGAGAGTTTACGCACAGTTATGTTTATTTCTTCATTATTCTCCTCAGACTGATTTAGCTCAGTCTATTTGGAACTCCCCATCTTTTACTATTAACGGAAAGCAGATTCCTTGCAAATGGTTGCCTCAATTAGGCAATGGAAAACTGCTTTCCCTGGTAGATGAGGAAGGGCACTAACTGTCCCCAGGTAGAATTATTGATAAGTTTCTCATTCCGATCTCATTTCACTTTAAGGTCATGCAGTTAAGACACCTTCTCACTTTAGTCTTGGGGAATTTTCCCCCTTCTCAGAAAGTGTCAGCCTTGATTCCCGAAATTTCCCTATTGTCTGGATCCTTGGGCATCGTATCCAGGTTATACAGGGTGTTGTATTATAAAAAATACAGGGACTCCTTCGGACCTACTAGTTTCTGGAACTCACTCCTCCCTCAACACCAGTTGGATTGGCGATCCCTATGGAGATCCTGTCATAAGTACGTTTCCCAAGATAGACTGCGTCTCATGCAATACCATATTTTACATAATATGTATTGTACCCCCATTAAACTAAAAAAAATGGGGTTTCTCGAACTCTAGTACATATACTAAGTGCTTGCAAGAAGAGGGAACATTCCTTCATATGTTCTGGTCCTGTCCCAAAATTTTTTCCCCATGAAATTCAATTAAGATGTCGCTCGACCCCCTACTGGGCCTCCAGGAGTATTTTACTCCTGAGGTTTGTCTCCTAGGGGACATGTCCCTGGTTAGAGTTAGAATCAGGAAATGCCATATTTCCATGGTTGCTTTCTCTGTTAAAAAAACTCATTCTATGTCATTGGAAGAACCAATCTGCCCCTTCTTTTCAGGAATGGCTACATGAAATCATTGCTAATCTCCAAACAGAGAGGGCAATTGCAAGTCTTCATAACAGACTAGCAGCATATGGTAAAATATGGGATCCCCTCTATTCCCTACTTTCGTTGTCTCACTGAGGATTATATCACACCTTAGTCTTACTCATATGTTCAACAGAAATATTCACTGCACGTTAGGGCTTATAGAGTCTTGTTGCTGCTGTAAGGGGTGGGGGTGGGCTGGGCAGTTCTTATTGTGTATGTGCTATGTCACACCTTGATTTGCTGTAACTGCCCTTTATAAAAGGAAATGTATTAATAAAGTTTAAATTATCAAAAAAAAAAAAAGAACAGCAAATTTTATGGCCTCTATAACCTCCTACAACCCCCAATCTCCTTGGCTATAGCATTCCCTCCTTCAACACCAGCCTTCTCCAGCATCCTAAGGGCACTGTAACTGCACCAAATGTGTCTGCTTCTGCTCTACATTCTGTTAACTATCTGTAATTTGTTACCTGACTTATAATGTGTTGTACCATATGTGTACTGAAATTTTCTACTCTCTACAACTGATTACTTGTGAAACTGGGCTTTATAGCTCATCTTACTCTCCAGTATAATAAATAAAAATTAAATTAAATTAAATGAAAAGTACCTTTGTTTCGCTTGGAAACTATGTCCATGTCATACTTAAGTCTCATAATTTCTGTTGTCTTCAGTGACAGTCCAGTCCATTGCCTTCTCCCCCACATAGATTTCCACAACTGACCAGTTAGGGAGCTAACCAAACTTACCATACTTGTGTACCCAATTCAAAGGCTGGGGGGAATGAAAGAATGTAATGTAACAAGAAGAATGCTTTACATGCATTGGTACCTGACCTCTCTGTTTTAGCAGGCTGCAATGTAGTAGGACTCACAAAGACCTGTTGGAAGGAGGACATTTGCTGGGATACTAGGTAGAGGAGTTCTGTAGTATCTTCAAGAGGGACAGGGACAGAGGGGTGGAGGGGTTGATTCCTATGATGGGACTGAAGTGGCCTGGTAGCACAGACAGTTAAGGCGCTATAGTGAGGTGCTATAGTGCCTTATGTCACACCATGCTAGAAACCCAAGTTCGGGAACAAACTCAGGCCATGGGGTGCTGGTGGGGGGGACTGGGAGAGGACTGAACTACCACTTTTCAGCTCCCCTCTCCTGGACTAGGGTGGTGCATTTTTCCAGCTCTTGCTGCTACAAGGTGGTGGCTGGGTGGTAGCACCAGGCTTAGTGAGGCAGACCGAGGTTATGAGGGGAGGAAGGAACCAAGTTTCAAGAGCACATGGACAGCCATTGACCACCTGCCCCCCACCACAAAAGGGACACTCTATGGGAGTCTAAAGGCCCTAGCTGTGTTGAGGTTGTTAGCCAATTAGGAAGGGGCAGGAACAGGACAGATGAACCCTAACTGGGCAGACCACAGCAAAAAATGCTTGATAAAAAAAAAAAGATGGGATTGAAGAAAGGGAGAAGGAGGGAGTGCAGAGAGATGGAAGCCTTCCATAAATCTTGTGGCTGGAATTAAGATTCACAGGAGGTGCAATTAAAATTGTGGGACTATATTGTAGAATGTCTAGTAGTACAGTACAGATGGACTAGGAGTATAGCCCAGAGGTTAGAGTAATGAGCTGTGAATGAGCTTGGTACATCTAGCAGACCTGGGTTCAGTTCCCACAACCTTCACGTGCATACTGTGTGACTTGGAGCAAGTCACTTAACCTCTCCAGTGCTCATGGATCACCCCTGAAGACAGGCACTTGTGCCTAGTATGTCTCACCTGGATACAAAAAGAATAAAAATAAATAATATGGTTACAGTGGGGCCAATGGTCTCATGGAGGATTTCTTTTTTTTGTGTTATATCTTTATGTTCCCCCAAGCCCTCAGCCGATCACTTCTTTGGGCAGCTGAGGGCCCCACCACCAGTCCCTGTCACCATCATGTTGCCCTCAGTACTACCAAAGCCTAGTTGACATGATGTATCCCTTCATCGGGGGGTGCCCTTCCAGGTGAGGGGGAACCTGAAGAGGAGACTTGCCTGAAGGCTTTCTTCTATGCCAGACACACATGGTGAGGTTCAGAGCAGACACTTTCAGGCTTTTTGGTGAGCAGGGACCAGCAGCTGTCATCCAGTCAGCAAAGTGGATGTATTTTACTGCTTTTGCCCCAACCCACCCCCCTTCTATGTAGTGGCCCAGCCACAGAGGCATCCTGTGGGGCATTTGATGACATGTTGAGGCTTCAGGTCGCCATGAGCACCAGCCACAAGCCACTACCAAGAATCCCCTGGATAAGTGGTCCAGGGCCACCCCACCACCTGGAGGGAAGCATCCATAGGATGCTCATAACTCCCTCCCTACTGGACTCCATTCCTGATGTCCTGGCTTGGGGTCTGAACCCCATTTGCCAGCATGATGAGTGAACACCCATCACTTAGCACCATGGAGCCAGCTCTCAAGGAGGATTTTGGATTACCTGACAATGATTAGGAGGTGGAAAGTGCCCCAGGGAAATCAGGAAGAAAATTGTCAGTCATTAAGGACTGTTTCTTATTCACTGTGTCAGGCCTAGGACAAGAGGGGAATGAGATGTGTTTTTTGATCTGCTACTAAGTAGTAGGGATGACATTGGCAGAACAGTAAAGCCTAGGTAGCTGGTGGGTAACCGAGACCATAAAATGAAAACAGAGACCAGAAAATGATTGAATTTGAGGGGATAGGAGAAAATTGCTTTACCAAAAATAAGACCAGGATGCTAAAATTCAAAAGAGCTGACTAATAAGCTGTGACAGATGGCTGTGGCTAATTTCATGACTACTCCCTGAAGCAAAGTATGATGGAGACAGTGACTAAATGGTCCCCAATGTTTGCCAAGGACAACAAAAGTCAAGGCAGATGCTTCCATGGTTGTCCAATTTACTTCAGGGGAATTAGGGATATACAGGAATATATGATACAAGGAATAATTCTGGCAACAGAGTGATGGAAGTAGAGTATGTGGAATTACAGAATGAATGCAGGGCAAGGTTGCACAGGCCCAGACTTGTCTGTAATAAAAGTCTATATCAGTAATAAAGAAGAAGAAGAATCCTTTTTTTAATACATATGGAACAAAAAAAGACTGAGAGCTAAGGTTGGGCTACTGATCACTAGGAACAGGTGATGAAGCACTGAGTGATGCAGGGGGACTAACAGAAGCACTGATAACTACTTTTGTACCAGTAGTCAGAAAATAAGTGACTGGGCATGGCAAGTTGGTGTGGAAGTTATGGTAGAGGTGCAGTTCAAACAGAAGTCAGTACTGATTTCATCAGAATTAGTTGATATGTACTGTGGCAGAGTTGAGAATAGAAGAGGCTGGTTGGGTCAAAGGGTCAAAAAGAGAGTAAAAAAAATCTAAATCTCATCAATGTCATTAAGTTTGTTTTTGAAGATGGTAGTGGAATCATTTGCATTGGCCCCCTTAGTGACCTTTTTGTTGGCATTGTGAATTTATTTATAACTCAGCAAATCCTTGGAGGAACCAGAAGCTTTATAGAAATTATAGACAGAGCAATGACCCTTGAAAAGGGCAATGAGCTTAGGCGAAGTCTCATGAAGGTGGAACTCACAGACACAAGACATTCTGAGAACGGCATTTTTTCCCATGTTAAGATGAATTTGGACTTGAAAAGGGATAAGGCATCATTAATACTGGAGAACAGAGTGGATTCCAGTCAGTTTTCCAAAGGTCATCCAAAAGAGAGAACAGACTGAAGGACCTTAATGACCCCGATGATGCTCTGCCCTCTGCTTATGGTTATTGTATGATATTTATATTATAAATAAATGGTCTGTGTATGAAATGTCAGTATGTGAGAAATTTGGCTTTTAACTTTAAAGGTCAGTAGCTGAAACCACAGGATGTCATTAAACTGACCAGGGGAACCATTTAATTAAGTCTTCCTTAGAGAAGAGCATTTTATTACCTTTAAAGACCTGCCCAGACTTTTGACGTTGAAACTAAATGTGAGTTTTATGACGTTACAGGAAGAAAGGTAATTGGGCTGGTTCCTATCATTTTAGCACATAGCCAGAAGTGTGTGAAGAGTAATAAAACCTTCAGATCACACTAGTAGAGAAAATAAGGAGAAGGGGCATCAATGAGAAATGTTTGATTAAAGACTGTCATATTTGGGAAATGGCTAGTTACAGATTTCTAAAAGTAATGACTCACATCCTCAGGGACAACTATGTTAGAAATTAAAATCTAAGGGAGGATATAGCTGACCTCATCAAAGGGGGGTGAGACAGATAGAGTTAAAAATGAAACATTCTATCTGGGAAGTGTGACACATGATTTTTGGGCTCTGAGACAGAAGTTCTCTAACTTAAACAGCACTTACAAGGTAATACTTAGAAGAAATTAAGTCTTTGTGGTAGGAGTGTTTTGTTCTATAACTTCCTTCTTGTTTTACATGATTGTAAGAGGTATGATATATTGTTCTGTGTTTAATTTTACCTGTTTTTATCATATTTTAGCAAACAACCTTTTCTTTGAAGTACTGCCTAGTGTCTTCTCAGTTTCTTTTTGCATGTAAGTTACCTGTGTTTAAGTCTGACAGCTGTTGAAAAGCTTGATTGTATTACTGAGCTTGCTTAATAAGGTAAGAAATACCTAGGTATCTTATAGAGCTAAAAAGGGTTCATTTTGGATACCTGGTTAGGTGCCTTTAGGTGAAAGATATATTGCATCCCCTAAAAAGAATATTATCTGAGTCTGTACATTTGGGTATGTTAGCATAAGGTTCACAATTTGAATCCCTCCAGAATTCAAGGCTAAAGGTGATTCAGAACCAAAGCAAACAGGAGGGTTACCCTGTCTGTTACCTGTTCACACTATTGCTCTCTGAAGTTGACACTGTGGGAGCAGAGGGCCTGACCTGTGGAGTGCATTTGTGACAGATTTGGTTGGCAGCAGTGTGATTTAAAGTATTGGTAACATAAGCTTTAACAGTTCAGTGTGTCAGCTTAATACAGTACAGCTCACTTGTAAAAGAAGGCAGTCATTTATTTTAAAAAGGTAAACAGAACTATATCATTTTGCTTACAGTCAAAGTTCCTACCTGTTTTATTTATTTTTTATTTTTTTTGCTGCTACTTATTTTTTCCTCCCCTGGAGTCCTCTGCCAGCATCTGATGTCCCTTCCCCGTGTAGGCTCCGGGTATGAGACCCCCTACCCATAACCCCACGACTTACCCTTTGAGCGGAGCGACTCAACCCACTGGACCAGATGAGCATTTGGGGAGGTGCCGTCCTGGGACAACACAAAGGAGGACCATTGTCATTCACAGAGGACTCTGTGTTTTTTCTTGTGTTTACTCTGTTCCCCTCGAGGTGTCGCATGCAATGGCACTAACAGCGGCAGCGCACACACTCCTGTGCATGTCCCGCCAAGCACCTGCCGCACTCTCGCCCTTCTTCTGCAGCACTGATGTGCCACCTCCCAGCCTCTGCTAGGTGGCAGACAATCACCGAGCCCTGCAATCTCCCCTCCTCGGAGAAGGAGAGCAGTCCTAGGGATGCTCGATCCTTCTCCTCCCTGCCAACCCCTGGTGCCCCATGTCTGTTCCCGAACATGGGTTGCCAGCGTGGCACGAGGTAAGGCGTCCAGCACCTTACCCCTCAGCGCCACTGGGCCGGCTATTTATTTTTTATTAAAGTGCAAGTTAGGGTAGCCGTAGTTAGGGAAGAAGATGGCTTCCAACTACAGTGAGCACACTGTAGACTACCTGAAGCAGTTGAGCAAGGAGAGAGGAGTCCTGCACGAGGAAAGAGCCAACAAGCAGAACCTCATGGATGCTCTAGAAACATAGACTTTGATGGCAGATAATGACCGCTTAGCCCACCTAGTCTGCCCATTTCCCTACCTAGAGGATAAGCTGCAGATCCTATTTTACCAACAGCCTATTTCTTCCTGCCCCCCACAAAAATTGCATTATGTCTGTTCCATGCATTCTTGAATTCTCCCACAACCTCCTCAGGAAGGCTGTTCCATGCGTCCACCACCCTCTCCGTGAAAAAATACTTCCTCACATTGCCCCTGAGCCGTCCCCCCTCTATCTTTAAATTGTGTCCCCTTGTTCTTGCACATCTCTTTTTCTGAAAGATGCTACCCTCTTGGACTTTGTTGATTCCACAGAGGTACTTAAACATTTCTATCATGTCCCCTCTCCTCCTTTCCTCAAGGGTATACATATTAAGCTCCTTTAGTCTCTCCTCGTATGGCTTCTCTTGCAGACCCTGCACCATTTTAGTTGCCCTACTCTGAACTGCCTCCATCCTGTCTATGTCCTTGTGGAGATGGGGTCTCCAGAACTGGATGCAGTACTCCAGATGGGGTCTCACCGACTGTCTGTACAGGGGGATAACAACTTCCTGTTTTCTGCTGGTGACACCTCTCCCTATGCATCCCAGTATCCCCCCAGCCCTCCCTACTGCCTTCTCACATTGCTTGCCAACCTTAAGGTCATCTGATATGATTAACTTCAGGTCTCTTTCCATTTTTGTTGTTGTTACTACCTCCCCCCGCCACTGTGTAATCTTCCCCTGGGTTTTTGTTTCCCAGGTGAATTATTTTGCACTTCTTTGCATTGAATCCAAGCTGCCATACTTCTGACCATTCTTCCAGCCTGGCCAAGTCCCTTCTCATCCTTTCCATGCCTCCTTGTGTATCAACCCTGTTGCAGATCTTTGTGTCATCTGCAAAGAGGCACACTTTTCCTTCCAGTCTCTCTGCAATGTCACTTATAAAGACATTAAAAAGGACTGGACCCAGTACTGAACCCTGCGGTACCCCACTAGTAACCCCTCTTTCTTCAGAGTGGAGTCCATTTACAATTACATTCTGTGTCCTGTTGTTCAGCCAATGTTTTACCCAGGTTACCACCCTGGGATCCACTCCCAGGCTGGTTAATTTGACTACTAATCTTTTGTGTGGGACTGTGTCAAATGCCTTGCTAAAGTCTAGGTAGGCCATGTCCACAGCCCCTCCCTGGTTTACTACTTTGGTCATCCAGTCAAAGAAATCAATTAGATTTGTCTGACATGATCTTCCCACTCTGAACCCATGCTGCCTTGGGTCCTATGCCCCACTGGCCTCTAAGTACTCAACAATTCTTTCTTTCAGAAGTGATTCCATCACTTTCCCTACCACAGAGGTCAAACTGACAGGTCTGTAGTTTCCTGCCTTTGTCTTGGTCCCACTTTTGTGAAGGAGAATCACATCCACCTTCTTCCAGTCCTCAGGTACCACACCATCCTCCCATGATTTGTTAAAAAGGGTAGTCAGTGGTGTCACTAGTTCTCTGCTTCATTCTTTTAGAATTCTGGGGTGAATTCCATCTGGCCCCATTGCTTTGTCCACCTTCAGTTTTAAGAGTTCTTTCAGAACCCTTTCTTCTGTGAAAGGACTGGGATCAACCCCTCTCTCCAGAGTGCTTCTGTTGTTTGGATTAGGCAACTCACTCACTTCTTCTTTTGTGAATACTGAACAGAAGTATTCATTCAAATATCCCTGCTTTTTCACTGTCACTCTCTGCCCACCCACCATCCATTCTATTCAGCCTCACTATCCATCCCATTGTTTTTCTATGCTCCCTGATATACCTATAAAAGGTTTTATCCCCCTTCTTAACTGAGTTAGCTATCTTTTCCTCAGTTTGTGCCTTTGCTATTCTGACTACCCTCCCTGCTTCCTTCTGCCTTAACTGGTACAGTTCACTGTCCTGCTCCTTCTGTCTTTCCTTATACTTCCTAAATGCTATCTTTTTTCCCTAACCTTCACCGCCACCTCTTTTGAGAAACACAGTGGCTTTTTCTTTCATTTTGATTTGTTTATTTGCTTCACACAAAGGCTTGTTGCCTCTGTGTTGGCAGTTTTGATATTTCCCCATTGTTGCTCCACCCCTCCTTCTAGCCTGTTTGCTAGTGCTTTTCTAAGGCACTATCCCATCTTGCCACAGTCAGCCCTCCTGAAGTTCAGAACCCTCACTTTTGCATGGCTTGACTCTATAGCTGAATTTATCATGAACCACACTGTTTGGTGGTCACTTGTTCCAAAATGGCTACCCACTTCTAGATCTGAGATCCTCTCACTGTCCCCATTTGAGAATGTGAGGTCTAAGATTTCTCCCTCATGAGTAGGTTCCAGAACTAGCTGTTTGAGGGATGCCACCTGAAGGGCATCAAGAATGGCCCTGCTTTTGGATGTGGCTGCCGCTAAGGTGCTCCAGTTAACATCTGGCATATTAAGGTCCCCCATTACCAGTATCTCCCCTTTCCCTGCCATCCTAATTATGCCTTTTATCATATCGTTGTCCAAGGCTGCTGATGCCCAGAGCCTCAAGTCACAGTCTGTGACTGAACAGGACCTAATCTTGGGCATGCAGGGTTCAGGGTCCATTGCAGTGTCTGGATCCAGTGAGGAGGACAGCAGGGCCAGTGCAAGCCAAGGGCTACAGCAGCAGGGTAAGGTCACCAGCATTCTGGAGCCAGAAGTGATCTGGTTGCAGATGGAGTTGTGGAGAATCGAGCTGGAGTTCCAGATAGAAGACAGGTGAGAGCAGTGAGCCACAGAGGAGAAGAGAAAGTGAGAGCAGTGATCCACAGAGGAGAAGAGGAGCGAGAACAGTGAGAAGCTGACCATGAAGAGTGTGAGTGCCAGAGGCAACATGAACTGGAGAAGGTATGACTCCAACCACTAGCACCAGAGCAGGTAAGTGGCCTGGGTTTAACTAGAACTACAGGACTGAGTTACAAATTAAATTCCAAATCGATAGCTAAATTTAAAGAGGGGGAGGATATGGATGCCTTTTTAAATTCCTTTGAAAAAGTTTTTATTCAGGCAAATATTCCTAGAGGGTCCTGGAGCTTCAAGCTATCCCCGCTGCTTACCACAATAGCTGGGGATGCATTGGGTCAAAAGGACAATGAAGACAGTAATGATTACAGTAAACTGAAAACTGCACTTTTAAAGAAGTATGATTTAACTGCAGAAGCATACAGGTCTAAATTCTGTAAGCTCAGGAGAAGCCCTGACATGAGCTATGAGGAGCCAGTCACAAAACAACGTCAGTTTTTAAAACATTGATGGCAAAGAAATTTAAGCAAACTCTGTAGATAAAATTGAAAATGTTGTATTGCTAGAGCAGTTTTGGGGGGCATGCCCAGCAGAGCTGAAAATCTGGCTGGAGGATCAAGATCCCAAAACAGTGCAAGAGGCTGCTGAATTCTCAGACCACTATGCTAGGAGCAGACCTGCTCTGAGAGTGAATGGGGCTGGTGTGGCAGTGCAGAAAGGGAAAAGTGCACCTTCAGGGCAACTAAAACTCTCACTTCCTCCACTGAAACCAGGTAACCCCAGATTTCAAAGTAAAGATTTAACTGAGAAAAGACATGAATGTTGGATTTGCAAAGAAACTGGTCATACTGCCAGACAGTGTCTCAGAAGAACAAGCAGTGCACAAAGGGGTGCTCAAAAAGAAGTGGGTTTGTTTATGTGTCCCTGAAAGCATGCCAGTCAACATGAGGGAACAAATGCACCCAGTCACTGTGAATGGTGTACAGACACAAGGGTTAAGAGACATGGTGACATCCCTGACTTTGGTAAAAGGGGATCTGGTACAGCCTGGTCAGCTTATACTCAATCAATCTGTAACTGTAAAGAGATTCACTGGGGAGGAGTAAACATTGCCACTCACTAGTGTTCTCCTAGACTGGGGTGAGATGGGGGAACTGTGCAACAGGTTTCTGTAGCCAAAACTTTAGTGATTGATGTAATTCTCTGCAACAATCTCAAACAGGGGCTGGTGTGTCCAGTTACCCATAGCCAAGTGGCAAGGGAAAATTGTAGTTCCAAGGGCCCCGAAGGAGCCCCTGTGTAAACCACTAAAAGGCTGGTTCCCCAGCCTGTGTCTTCTGATATGGAGAATAATGAAAAGGGGGTAGAAATTCCCCAAGTAGCAGTTTACCACACAGATATGGAGGGTTACTCTGAAAAAGAAGGAGTGACCCATTGTCAGAGGGTTAGGGATGACAGTGATCCTGAGTGCCCTGATGCTAGAGCTAGGGACCCTAGATTAGAGACTGAAGTGGACCTGTCCCATGCCTTGAGAATGTAAGGAGTTTGCAGCTGCTCAGAAAAGTGATCCTAGTCTAGAGAAGCTGAGGGCTTTGGCAGACTCTGATGGAGCACAGGGAGGTGATGGGAAACACAAAGTTTATTGAGACAATGGACTGATGTATACTCAGGATGCTAAGACAGAGGGAGGGGTGATAGGCCGGCAGCTTGACGTTCCCCAGGGGTACAGTGAGCAGTTGCTCAAGACTGCACATGATATTCCCATGTCTGGTCATCTGGGAATCACATGCACTATGCAGTGGTTGCCCCAGAATTTCTATTGGCCCAACTTCACCCAGCAGGTGAAGCAATATTGCAGGTCTTGTCACCTGTGCCAAGAAATAGGGAAGGCAGATAAAAAAAAAAACAAGCCACCCTAATTCCATTGCCCATAGTGGAGAAGTCATTCTAGAGGGTGGGAATGGATATTGTGGGGCCTTTAAATACCCCCAGCTTCTCCAGAAAGAGGTTCATCTTGACTGTGGTGGATTATGCCACCTGGTATCCACAGGCCATTGTGTTATCCTCACTGAGGACAGACAAAGTGGCAGATGCCTTACTGGGGATTTTCTCCTGTGCTGGGTTTCCACATGAGGGTTATCACTGATCAAGGGGGTACCTTCATGTCGGACCTGATGAAATGTTTGTGGGAGAAGCGTGAGGTGGTGAGGCAAAGATGCATAACACCTTATCACCCACAAGCCAATGAGCTTGTGGAAATATTTAACAGAACCCCTAAGTCAATGCTCCAAGTGTTTGCTGAACAGCATGGGAGAGACTGGGAGAAATACCTTCCTCACCTGTTGTTTGCATACAGGGAGGTGACCCCAGAGTCAATGGGGTTCCCCCTTTGAGCTCTTATATGGATGCCAGGTATGTGGGCTCCTAGACTTGGTCTGGGAGGACTGGGAAGGTAAGCACACCACCCAGGGAACTCCCATAGTGGATTATATCCTTAGGTTTAGGGAAAGGCTGAAGGAGCTTATGGAGACAGCCAAGAGCAACCTGGCAGCTGCCCAACAGAAACAAGAAGTGTGGTACGACCACAGAGCCAGAGCTCGCTCATATATGATGGGTCAAGAAGTCATGGTCTTAATCCTGGTCCAGAAAGACAAGCTGCAGGCTGAGTGGGCAGGACCGTACAAAGTAGTCAGAAAGGTAAATGACATAAACAATATAATAGAGTTACCTGACAGGAGACTTACACAAAGAATGTACCATACCAGCATGCTGAAGCCATATTCTAATAGGGCTGACATGGTGTTTGCAGTATGTATTCCTGAGGAGGGGACGGATGAAGGGAACCCCCATCTGGACTTGCTGGAAGAAAGCAAGTAGGAGTCCTCTGTGAAGGCAGTTAAATTGTCACGCCAGCTAGCCCCGGACCAGATCCAGGAAGTAAGGGAGGTTTTAGCAGACTTTACCCCATTGTCTAGTGCCAAGCCTGGACTAACCCCCTTAGTGATACATGATGTCAAGACAGGGATACAGATGCCCATATGGCGGACAGCATATCAGACGTCAGAAGTTGTCTAAAAGAACCTTAGGAGGAAAGTGGAGGAAATGCTGGATATAGGGGTAATCTAGAAATCTCACAGCCCCTAGGCCTCACCCATAGTCCTTGTGCCCAAGCCAGATGACTCTACTCATTTTTATGTGGACTATCATGGACTCAATGCAGTCACCAAGTCAGACGCCCACCCAATGCCATGGACAGATGAACTCCTGGACAAGTTTGGAGGAGAGAAATACCTTTCAACTATTGACCTGACAAAGGAGTATTGGCAGCAAGAGTTAACTGACAGAGCTAGGGAGAGATTTGCCTTCATCACTCCAATAGGGTTATTTGAATTTAAGGTAATACCTTTCGGAATGAAGAATGCCCCGGCCACTTTCCAAAGGTTGGTGAGCCAAGTGTTAAATGTCACTGAGGAGAACGCTGTGGTGTACCTGGATGACACTGCCATTTTTAGTTCTGGTTGTGAGGAACACTTGTCCCATCTTAAGGAAGTGCTTGAAAGGATACAGAGGACCGGGCTCACTGTCAAAACTGAGAAGTGCCAGGTGGTCATGGCTGAAGTGGCATACCTCAGGTATGTTGTAGGCCAGGGACAGCTCTGACCTAACCAAGTAAAAATAGAGGTGATCAAGCACCCAGACCAATAATGCATAAACAGGTCAGGAGTTTTCTGGGGATACCAGGGTGCTATAGGAAATTTGTACCCAATTACAGTGCCCTGGCTGCTCCCTTATCTGACCTGGTAAAGAAAAGGACGCCTAAGAAAGTTACCTGGGAACCAGCCTGTGAAAAAGCCTTTACCAGACTGAAGGAGGCACTGTGCAGTGCCCCTGTATTGACAAGTTCAGACTATAGCAAACCCTTTATAGTCCAGACTGACACCTCAGATGTGGGTATTAGGGCAGTGCTGAATCAGACATCCAACCAAGGGAAGTATCACCCCATGGTGTATCTGAATAAAAAGTTACTTCCCAGGGAGCAGGCATACTCTACTGTGGAAAAAGAGTGTCTTGCCATAGTGTGTACCCTAGAGAAGTTATAGCCATACTTATATGGGCAGCATTTTGAGGTACAAACTGACCACAACCCCCTGGTTTGGCTGACACAAATTTGAAAAATGAATGGTCGACTATTAAGATGGAACCTTGCCTTGCCATGTCTTGTATGACATGGCAATCTCACATAGGGCTGGAGCATACAATGAAAACACAGATGGCTTGTCGCGTCTGTATGAGGAATGAACTGACTTAGGGAGCTCATCCCATGCAGGGGATAGAGCCCCAAAATTCAAGTCTAGGTGGGTTGGATTGTGATGCTTTGCCCTCTGCTTATGGTTATTGTATGATATTTATATTATAAATAAATGGTCTGTGCATGAAATATCAGTATGTGAGAAATTTGGCCTTTAGTTTTAAAGGTCAGTAGCTGAAACCACAGGATATTATTAAACTGACCAGGGGAACCATTTAATTAAGACTTCCTAACAGAAGGGCATGTTATTTACCTTTTATGACCTGCCTAGGCTTTCTAAGTTGGAACTAAATGTGAGTTTTATGATGTTACAGGAAGAAAGGTAATTGGGATGGTTCCTTTCATTTTAGCACATTGCCAGAAGTGTGTGAAGAGTCATAAAACCCTCAGATCACACTAGCAGCAGGAAATAAGGAGAAGGGGCATCAAAGAGAAATGTTTGATTAAAGACTGTCATATTTGGGAAATGGCTAGTTACAGATTTCTCAAAGAATGACTCACATCCTCAGGGATAACTATGTTAGAAATTAAAATCTAAGGGAGGATATAGCTGACCTCATTAAAAGGGGGTGGGGCAGATAGAGTTAAAAATGAAACATTGTATCTGGGAAATGTGACACATGATTTTTGGGCTCTGAGACAGAAGTTCTCTAACTTAAACAGCACTTACAAGGTAATACTTACAAGAAATTAAGTATTTGTGGTAGGAGTGTTTTGTTCTATAACTTCCTTCTTATTTTACATGATTGTAAGATGTATGATATATTGTTCTGTGGGTAATTTTACCTGTTTTTATTATATTTTAGTAAACAACCTTTTCTTTGAAATACTGCCTGGGATCTTCTCAGTTTTATTTTTTGCATGTGAGGTACCTGTCTTTAAGTCTGACAGCTGGTGAAAAGCTTGCTTGTGTTACTGAGCTTGTTTAATAAGGTAAGAAATTCTGAGGTCTCTTATAGAGTTAAAAAGGGTTCATTTTGGATACCTGGTTAGGTGACCTTAGGCGAAAGATATATTGCATCCCCTGAAGAGAATATTATCTGAGCCTATACATTTAGGTATTCTAGCATAAGGTTCAAAGTTTGAATCCCTCCAGAACTCAAGGCTAAAGGTGATTCAGACCCAAAGCAGACAGGAGGGTTACCCTGTCTGTTACCTGTTCACACTACTGCACTCTGAGGTTGGCACTGTGAGAGCAGAGGGCCTGATCTGCGCAGTGCATTTGTGACAACCCTGACCAGCTTAACTTCAGGGGAAGTCTTAGGTGGCAGATCACTAAAAACATCCTAAAGGGTGCGAGCATCAATGATATGATGAGGGTGCAAAGAGAGACCAAGTCAATAAGGAAGTGGTTTTGGAAGTGAGGACTGAGGTGAGTGCACTCAGTAGTAAGCTGTGTGGGGTTAAGGGATTTATCTCTGTGTGGCAAATTCCAAGCAGAATGATCCAGTTTATGTTACACAAACAACTGTTTGAAGCCAAATACGAGGTAGGTAACCTGATTGCTATATTCCAATCCAAGAACTAATCTACAATACTCTCTGATATTTTTGTTATGTTAAAACATACAAAACTAAACTTCAAAACGGTAAGAAAAAAACTAAGTATAAATTTACACACTGGAGCTGGGGTGGACCGGGAGCATCACATGTTAATTGACATGTAGGGGTATGACAAACATAGCTGATGTATCATTCTGTCAGTGAGGCCAGCCTAACAGTATTTGATCACCCACACTGTCAATACCATTATGTCAGAAACCACATAGAGTGTCTTTTTGAGGACTTGCTCGAAACTTCTCCAAGAATCTGAAAATGTTGCCTATAAGGTATTTCATAAACCCATCGGCCACAAGAAAGTCAGACTGGGGAAAGAAACCACAGTCTCTAGCATGACAATATTTATTTATTTAGTTTTTGTTAACCAGGAAAGGAGGGCTAAACAGTACTGCATAGTTTTAGCTTCATCCTGGAAGATGCACACCAACTGCAATTGAACCAGATTAAGCTGTTGGTGGTATTTTGCTGAATGGCGAAAATTAGGCCAGAACATGAGAGAAATTTCTTTAGTCATTTCAGGAAGTGCCATGGGATATTTAATGCTTACTCTGAGGAACCACCAGAAATGGCAGACAGGCTCAGTTTTAACATCTCACCTGAATGACAACACACACCAACAATACAGCATCACCTTAATGCTGCACTTAGTTTCCAGGATTTATGGTATAAATCCAATCTTGGTGTGGGGCTACAACCCTTGACCTTCTGATATTGAGTCAGATGTGCTACCAGCTGAAGCATGCTGACACCACAATAGCATGACATGCTACCCCCAGAACAACCACACTGTCTATTAGTTACTTTTCTAATGCAACTTCCTATATTTTTATATGAAACAATCCTGAGAAAATCATTGCATAATGTACTAAATGGGATTAGTGAAAATGGAAACTGTCAGCAATTGGGTGAACATAGCTTAAACAAAATTGCTGCCCTATGGAATGGTAAGTGTACACTGCTGATACAGATGCTGGTATGAATAAATGTTTTTTTTGCAGTCCAAAACATTTTGGAATTCACATGATGAAAAATAGGGAAGAGATGCTAAAAGAAATGATGGTAATTTATTTGAGAAGGTGAAGCTTTATTTTAAACAATTGCAAATAGGGATTTCCAGAAGGCTAAACTTCGATAAAATGAATGTCTTTCCATTACACAACTTTTTGGACATTAATGACTTTCCTTCCTAAGAGGCTTATCAAGACTTGTAAAATACAGTAGCAATGGAAACATTTGTAGGGGCTGACAAAAAGCCAAATTAAAAATAGAAATATTTGAGGGCAGCAAAAGAAGAGTGCCCATGTGACCTTACAGATATATAAACTTATTTTTGAGCATCTCAGCTGCAGGTAATTTTAATATAGTTTGTCAATAGTGAAAACAACTCAATGGAAGCTTATGGAGGTAGTCATCAAATGGCACTAATTTTCTGTAGAGAAGAAAGGAACGTTCTTCTGAGCGACTCAAAAGTCCATGTATATTCTGGCCCAGTGGTGTGGAGGGCTGAGGCACCAAGCCTTACCTGCTGCCATGCCGGTGTCCTGGGGTCAGGAGCAATCTCGGGGTGTCAGAGGTCAGACTGGGAGAGATGACACTGGCCCAGCATTCACATCATAATTAGCAGTGGCTGGTGGTACAGGCAGCCAGGACTACAACGTTGGGAATGGAGCAGTGGCGGCCATCAGCGTCCTATGCATGGGAGTGTGCATTGGCATGTCTGGATGGCATTGTACATCCACTCCTCTGATGGGAGGAAAACAGGTAGAAAAATGGCCAGCAGAGGGACAAGATGATTCCAGTATCTTGTAGGTTCCACACCCAGACTACAGTGTCTTCTCCCAGAAACTGGATACAGTGCTTTGGCAGATAGGAGCAGCCAACCCCCACCATGGGGGAGGGTAAGCTGTGGGGAAGACCAGGATTGAGGTAAGTCCCTGGGATGCTGGATGAAGTAGCTTTTGGGGGTTCTGTGGAAGGGTGAGAAAAGGAAAAAGAAATCTGTGTATATGCTGTACACAGAAAAAAAAAATACAGGAACCGGTGCACGCAACAGCAAAATGTGAGCAACAATATTTATTCCACTGCAAATACAAACATAAGACCACCACGCTACAGCTGTGGACTTATAGGAAAAAGGCACCCTTTCTATCACTTTTCAGAAAGCCTTTCTCAGAAGATGGAGCCTAGCTGATATCTTTTTCCATACACAGTATACCAATCATTTAAAGTGACACAATCCCAAATAAATAGAGTGCCACAGCAATATTGGGAGAGCTAAAGCCCGAGGTTCAATGTGGGGGAATAGCTCCTCCCTCATCCCAAATAAAGACCAGCATCCCTCAATAGTTCCCTGCTTGGCACATTGCAAAACACTCCCCTTTCACAAGCAATGGCTCCTGAGTGGCTTGTGTGGCTGAACTTCCTTTGTTCCTGCCTCCCATCCCTGCTTGTTGGCATCTTCCCTTTGCTCCCTCCTGTGCCTCTCCTTCTTCCACCCCCCTCATTTTTGCTGTAGTTGTTTATTTCTCTTTTCCCCCTTCTTGTTGTTGCCCCTCCCACGTATGGTCCAGTTCCTCTTTTGTCTAATGCTTCCCTCCTTCCTTGCCCATACCTTATTTTTTGCTGCCCTCTAACAACTGCTGATGTCTCCTTCTGTCCCTGCTGCTGCCTTGGTTCCCTGTTATGGTCTGTCCTTCACTTTCCATCCTCTGTCCTGTTGCCCTGGCTGTTCAGTTTGATCCATTTCATCCTGTACCTTCCCAGACCATTCTGCTGATCCATTCCCTGCAGAGGCGGATAGCCACTGTTTTCACTCAATTGGCTGTGAAGTGCACTGAACCACATTGAACACGGTCCCCACCAGCTCCATAATTTGTAATCATTGCAATGTTTTGCAGGTGGTTCTAATTGTTTGATTGTCTGAACAGCACACCATCATGCACAGTGCACGTTATTTTTGGTGTCTTCCCGCTGAATCGCCCAGCTAAGACATGTGTTACTGCTCTTTCATGCATTACCCAATTGTGTTGCTTGAGAATCTGCTACTGAGGGAGGTAAGTGGCTCGATCTGGTTCCCGCAGTAGGCTATATACTGACTGTGGTAGGACCTATGCCCATATCTTGTGGTCCCTCAGCACCAATTCTATCAGCTACGGGCAGCTCCTGACCGGCTGATCTCATGCTACCAGTTCCAAAAACATAATCTGCCTCAGTAGGGTGTTTCATTCCTGCATTGCAGATGGAGCCACTGATGCCATCCAGACCGCAGTCCTATATCTCTTATAAAGTCTGTCTGAATAGAGACGTGGAAAGTCAAAAGGGGATCAGGGATCAGTCCTGGGGCCAGTCCTCTTCAATATCTTCATCAGTGAGATTGCAGATGGACTAGAGGGTAAGGTTTGTCTGTTTGCAGATGACACCAAGACCTACAACAGATTAGATGATCCAGATGGGGTGGAAAGAATGAGAAGAGATCTAAATAACCTGGCAAAATGGTCAGAAGAGTGGCAACTGGGGTTTAACGCAAGGAAGTGCAAGATCATGCACATAGGGAAGAGAAACCTTGAAGCCACCTATTGGTTGGGAGGGGAGTTGCTGGAAATCACAGTGGAAGAAACAGCCTTGGGCATCATCATCACAGATGACCCAAAATCATCCAAGCAGACCACTAAAGCAGTAGGTAAGGCTGGAGGGATGTTGGGATGTATTAGGAGAGGTATCACAAGTTGTAAGAGGGAGGTAATAATCCCTCTTTACAAGACACTGGTTAGGCCCCATCTGGGGTACTGTGTGCAGTACTGGATGCCACACCTTCACAATGACATTAACAAAATGGAGGCAGTCCAGAGAAGGGCAACCAAAATGGTGCAGGGACTGCATCAGAAAACATATGAGGACAGATTAACAGAGCTCAATATGTATACCCTAGAGCAAAGGAGAGAGAGAGAGAGGTGATATGATTGAAACATTCAAACATCTTTAGGGCATTAACAAGGTGAAAGTGTCTAGCATTTTATTATAAGAAAAATAGCAGGACAAGAGGACGCAACATGAGATTAGAGGGAGACCGATTAAGGGGTAATGTGAGGAAATTCTTTTTCACAGAAAGGGTGGTGGATGCATGGAATGGCCTATCTCAGGAAGTGGTGGATATGAATACAGTGCAGGGCTTTAAGCAGGCATGGGATATGCATAAGGGAGCAATACAGATGAGTATGAATAGATAAACCATTGACAGAGTAAAGGCCTATGGCACGTTCATAAGGTAGAAAAAAATGGGCAGACTGGATGGGCCTTGCGGTCCTTATCTGCCATCAACTTCTATGTTTCTATGTTTTCTATGTAATTTCCCAAAAAGTACTCCTTGGTTCTAATGGACATAATGCTATTTCAGGTTTGTTTGAATATTGGTCACTTGTGTTAAATTCAAATTTGCAAATTATTCCATTAGGGGCACACTCAAGCGGCCTGTTTAACTTAGAGGACTTAGAATGGCATGCTAAGGTTTCTTATCTTAGAAATAGTTGAAAAAAGTGCTTATAGTGTGATGCTAACAAAACAAGTAGGAATCATGAGCATTTCAAGATTTGATTCACTACTGCATTATAATGAACTACAATGGTACATTTGTGTTTCTGTTTTGACATACCATGATAAGGAATTGATAGTGGTAATAGTAACAAAATGGTACTGAAAGAAACAGATTAAGTAGCTCACAATCAGAAAGTATGAGCACTACTACTGTGGGATTATAATTGCATGCAAATTGTCAATTTTGCTTTCTCTGGGCAATTGTTTTTTGTAGTTATGATTTGCTGTCAATGTACATAATTGAAATAGTACTTCATCATGGCAGTGCAGTTAGACACTGTTGTTAACATTATTGCACAGTGACAACAATTGCATGTCACTGAAGAGATTTTATTGTCTATGCTTTAAAAACTATACTAAAGTTCATGCTAAAAGTTCATACTAAAAGGTTTCGGAGCAGAGAAGGCAGTTAGCCCATATTTGTTCCTTTGCCTATTACCCATAGTAGGAATGCTATCAATTGGTAATTTATTCCATAGATTCACTATATGCTGTGTGACGAAGCCCTTCCTCTTGTTAGTATGAAACATTTTTAGTTGGATTCATAAAGGATGACCCTTGTTGCCCAGATTATCTATTTTAATTCTCGGCCTAGCTTATTGATCAAGTACACATCCTGCATTATATCATAGAACAGTAATAAGTCACTCCCTTTCCTTCTAGTTTCAAGTGACATTAAACTGAAATGTATAAGATGGTCAAGGTAACTGAAATTTTTGATATTATGTACCAACTTGTTGGCTCAGCATTGCATCATCTCGATTTTATCTATTTCACCCTTGTATAGTGGATGCCAAACTTGGCTCCCTTAGTCAAGGTTAGGCCTGACATATACCATATAAAGGTGCAAAATGACTTCAGCTCTTCTGCTTGTAAAGTTTCTTTTGATTTTCCATATGATTAGCTTTTGCAATTAGTGTAGTGCAATGATCTAGTGGTGTGAATATATAATTTATAGTAACTCCCAGATCTCGTTCATGTAGTACCTTCTTAATTACATTATTACCCAATTTATATGTGTGTTTGGTTTACTGATATCCCATATGAGTTACACAATACTTAACCAGAATTAAATGTTATTCCCCATGTGTCTGCCACTTATATACAATATCTAAACATGCCTGTAATGACTCCTTATCTTCTGTTGTACTTATAACACCAGCCAACATAGTATCGTCCATATATTTGCTGGTCCAGTTACCCACTTATTTATACATGTCAAAGATTAAGATTTGAAATAAAACTGGACACTCTAGAGGTACACTGTAGTCACATTACCAAATTTTGAGAAGTAACCATTTATGCATATCATTTGAGGTCTATTACTCAGCCATTTATGTATCCATCTTATGATACTGGAGTTAAAGTTTAGATTTACCATCTTCTGAATAATTGCCCAGTACAGAACTGAGTCAAAGGCTTTCAAAACGTCTAGATAAATACAATCAGTCAGTTTTCCTTTATCTAAAGCTTGTGAAATTTTCTTGTAAAAGTGAAGTAATTAATTACAGTAGAATAACTTTGTATTATTGCATTTTAATTTAGCAGTCTAGCCTCTGGCGCTCTATTGGCGGTAATATAAATTTGTGATCTCAAAGTCTGCCGAGCAATACTATACCCCTAGCACTCCTCAATTAGATCAGTGTATATGATCTTGCAGCAGTAAAACCATGTTGTCCAGTATCTACTATGATTTTCTTTGCGTAAATGGTTAATTTGTCTTTAATAATAAATTCCAGGAGCTTACTAGGTACCGAGGTCAAACTTATTGGTATATAGTTTTTACAATTACCTTTGTTCCCATCTTTAAATTTTGGTATCACATTAGTTGACTGCCAATCTTTTGGGACTTTGCTATGTGCCAAGTAAGCCAAAAAAAGGTATTTTAATGGTTTTGCTATTATCAGAAATGGTATCTTTAGCATCCTTGATGAAATGTGATCAGGGCTTGAAGAATTGTGATTTTTGTTTTAAATTGCTGAATTCTTTTTATTATATCTTCCTTGGATATCTCCATAGTTTTAGAACCACTATTGGGAATATTTACAGTATATGGGATGGTTTTGGAAGAAAACAGAAAAGAAGTATTCACTAAATACTTTCGCAACCTTTTTTGGATCATTAGTTACATAATTAATTTCCACTATTATATCCAGTTTGGTGTTACAATTGTTTTAGGACATTTTTATAACTGTAGAACTCCTTCCTATTTGTTGTGGTGCTAGTCACCAGCCTTGTTTCAAAGTTCTGTTTAGATATCTAAATTTTGTTTTTGTCTTGCTTTAGTATAGTTTTATTTTTATTCCAGGCCTTTTCTGATTTATCTTTGGCATATATTTTATGAAGCTTAGCTTTTTCCATATCAATCTTTTTATTTCTTTAGTGAGCCACTTAGGTTTAATGCCTAGGTTGTCACAGTTTTCTTTTTTTTTCCTTAGATGTGTTGCATTTTATGACATTTTATCTTTAATAATAGACCACATTTCCGCTATAGATTTCTCACTTAATAACTGCTCTCAATTAATTTTGCTTAGGTCATCATGAATGGCCTCATATATTGGCTGTTTGAAAAAGACAGATTTCCCTACTTCCTTTAGTTATAATGAACTCATCATTGATACAGAAGGTAACACTGTTATGGTCGCTAGTTCCAAGAAGGCTTCCTACTACACAATCAGAGCTAGTCAAATTATGAGAACATAGCAATATATCAAATAGATTCTCACCTCTAGTCAGGGTTTTTATATGTTGAATTAAATTGAATTGATCTGCAACCTGAGAAGCTCTTTACTAGACTTATTTGTTGCTGGATTGGTTTCCCAGCTGATATCACCATAATTAATATCTCTTAAAAATATTACATCTCCCAGAACACAGGTATGTTCTAATTCATGGATAATAGCCTCATTGATAGAGTTACTGGCACTAGGGGGCCTGTAACATAGCAAAAAAAAAAAAAAAAAAACAGCACTTACTCAGGGCTCAAGAAAACTCAGCTTTAATGTGAAAAATAAATCAAACATCCACCATACAAAACAGCAGTATCAAAACACCAACAACATCTCTTCCTTTGATGCTGCTGTTTTGTATGGCAGATGTTTGGTTCATTTTTTCACATTAAAGCTGAGTTTTCTTGAGCTCCTGAGTAAGTGCTGATTTTTGGTTTTTTGTTTTGCTGCTGAACCCTTTCCTAAATCATGCACCCTCCTTGTGCAGCTATGGAGCTGTTTTGTTTGCTTCGGGCCTATAAAAAAGACCTATTATTTTACTTTCACATTTATTACTCATTACTTCAAGCCATAGAGTTTGAAGTTAAGCCTTTTGTCCTTTTCACTTTCTCGGAAATATCAGATGTCTGAATTTTATCTGAAACATAAATAGTGATGTCCCAGCCTTTTTTTCCCCCACTCAGTCCTTTCTAAATAATTGATACCCCTTTAATCCCTTTGCCCCAGGTCACATAGAAACATAGACTTTGACGGCAGATAAGGACCACTTGGCACACCCAGTCTGCCCATTTCCCTACCTACTGGATAAGCTGCAGATTTTAGTTAACCAACAGCCTACTTCCTGCCCCCCCACTATAATTGCCTTATGTCTGTCCCATGCATGTTTGAATTCCTCCACTGTTTTAGACCCCACAGCCTCTCCAGGAAGGCGGTTCCATGCGTCCACCACTCTCTCCATGAAAAAATTTCCTCACATTACCCCTGAACCGTCCCCCTCTATCTTTAAATTGTGCCCCCTTGTTCTTACACATCTCTTTTTCTGAAAGATGCTACCCTCCTGGACTTTGTTGATTCCCTTGAGGTACTTGAACATTTCTATCATGTCCCCCCGTCCCTCCTTTCATCAAGGGTATACATATTAAGCTCTCTCAGTCTCTCTTCATATGGTTTCTGATGTAGACCCTGCACCATTTTAGTTGCCCTCCTCTGGACTGCTTCCATCCTGTCTATGTCATTGCGTAGATGAGGTCTCCAAAACTGCACACAGTACTCCAGATGGGGTCTCGCCAACTGTCTGTACAGTGGGTTAACCACTTCCCTTTTTCTACTTGTGATGCCCCTTCCTATGCATCCCAGTATCCCCCTGGCTCTCCTTACTGACTTCTCACATTCCTTACCCACTTTTAGATCATCTGATATGACTATCCCCAGGTCCCTTTCCATTTTTGTTGTTGTTAGTACCTCCCCTGCTATTGTGTACTCTTCTCCTGGGTTTTTGTTTCCCAGGTGTATTACTTTGCACTTCTTTGTGTTGAATCTAAGTTGCCATATGTCTGACCATTCCTCCAACCTTTCCAAGTCCCTTCTCATCCTTTCTACCCCCCTTGTGTATCAACACTGTTACAGATCTTTGTATCATCTGCAAAGAGGCATACCTTTCCCTCCAGACCCTCTGCAATGTCACCTATGATGATGTTAAAGAGGACTGGACCTATACTGAGCCCTGAGGTACTCCACTAGTGACCCCCCTTTCTTCGGAATGTATTCCATTCACTATTACCTTCTGTGTCCTGTTGTACAGCCAGTTTGCTACCCAGGCTACCACCCTGGGACCCACTCCCAGGCTGGCTAACTTGATTATCAATCTTTTGTGCGAGACTGTGTCAAATGCCTTGCTAAAGTCTAGGTAGGCCATATCCACAGCCCATCCCTGGTCTATTACTTTGGTCACCCAGGCAAAGAAATCTATTAGATTCATCTGACATGACCTTCCTGCTGTAAATCCATGCTGCCTTTCATTCTGTGCCCCGCTGGCCTCTAGGTACTCAACAATTCTTTCTTTCAGAAGTGATTCCATCATTTTCCCTACCACTGAGGTCAAACTTACAGGTCTGTATTTTCCTGCTTCTGCCTTGCTCCCACTTTTGTGAAGGGGAATCACACCTGCCCTCCTCCAGTCCTCAGGTACCACCCCATCCTCCCATGATTTGTTAAAAGTGTGGTCAGTGGTGTCACTAGGTCCTCCTTAGTTCTTTTAGGATTATGGGTGAATCTGTCAGGCCCCATTGCTTTGTCCACCTTGAGTTTTAGGAGTTCTTTCAGGACTCTTTCTTCTGTAAATGGACTGGTGTCAACCCCTACCCAGAGTGCTTCTATTGTTTGGTTTAGGTAACTCCTCCTCATCTTCTTTTGTGAATACTGAGCAAAAGTATTCATTCAGTAACTCTGCCTTTTCACTGTCTCCCCTTCCCACCCCTCTCCTTATTAATCTTCACTATTCCTCCCTTAACCTTTCTATGCTCCCTAATGTACCTATAAAAGGTTTTATCCCCTTCTTAACTGAATTGGCTATTTTTCCTCAGTTTGGGCTTTTGCTATTCTGACTGCCTTCCCACTTCTTCTGCTTTAATTGATACAGTTCCCTGTCGTGCTTCTTCTGTGATTCCTTATACTTTTTGAATGCAGCCTTTTTCTCCTTAACCTTCCCTCTGCCACCTCTTTTGAGAACCATAGTGGTTTTTTACTCCGCTTTGTTTTCTTTATCTGTTTCACATAAAGGCTTGTTGCCTCTATGATGGCAGTTTTGATTTTTCTCCATTGTTCTTCCACCCCTCCTGTTTGGCCATTTGCTAGTGTATTCCTCAGGTATTCACCCATTTTGCCAAAGTCAGCCCTTCTAAAGTCCAGTATGCTTGTTTTTGTATGGCTCGTCTCCATGGTCGTGCTTATTGTGAAGCACACTGTGCAGTGGTTGCTTGTTCCCAGATGTCTACTGACTTCTAAATTTGTGATCCTCTCTCCATTTGAGAGTACCAAGTCTAGTATTGCTCCCTCCGAAGTGGGTTTCAACACTAGCTGTCTAAGGCCTGCCCTCTGCAGGGCATTGAGAATGACCCTGCTCTTGGATGTGGATGCAGTACATGTCACCCAGTTAACACCTGGCGTATTCAGGTCCCCCATCAACAGAATCTCCCCTTTCTCAGCCATTTTGAGAATGTCCTCTATCATTTTCTTGTCCATTTCCTCCCCTTGAGATGGGGTCTGTATACAACCCCTGTGCGGATTGTGATGCCATTCCCTGTCTCCAAGGTGACCCAGAGTGCTTCTTGTCCTTCCCCTTTACTTTTTAGTTCTGTAGCTTTGATCCCTTCCCTTATGTATAGAGCTACTCCACCTCCTCTTTTCCCCTCCCTGTCCCTTCTATAGACTCTGTACCCCGGTATGTTGACATCGCAGTCATGGTTCTCTGTGTACCATGTTTCTGTGACTGCCACCATATCCAATTGTTCATCTTCCATCAAAGTTACAAGCTCAGGAAGCTTGTTTCCCAGACTACGGGCATTGGTACTCATTGCCTCCATTTAATGTTGGCTTTATCCTATTTTCCCCCATCCCCGCTCTTTTTGCCCTTGTCTATTTTTCCATTTACCCCTGTCCTGCCCTCTGTTGAGCACTGTACCTCAGTGTTTACCTTACTACCTGTCATGTTTTGTGGGGGGAGGCTTGAAATTTCCTGCCTCTTATTAGTACCTCCCCCCATGGCTAGTTTAAAAGCTTGCCAAGGAAGCATTTAAACATGTCACTTGGAATCTTGGTTCCCTTTATGGACAGATGCAGACCATCATGCCAGTATAAACCTTCATCTCTCCAGGTGTGCCCCCAGTCCCCAATGAAGCCAAAGCCCTGTGTTCTGCACCAGTTTTGCAACCATTCATTAAACTGCATGGTGTGCAGTACCCTATCCTCACCCCTGCCATGGACTGGCAGCACCTCTGAGAAGGTAACCGTGCTTGCTACCTGTTTGAGGCCCTTCCCCAACTCCACAATTTCATCCTGCACTGCACTGGTATTGTCATCAAGCTAGCATGTTTTGGTTATGCATAATATTTCTATATTTCAGTCTGCACCAAGTACTGCTTGCGGGTCTTCCTTTTTATTATTTAGACTTCTAGCATTACACATATAGCAAGTGATCCTATGCAATGTAGATGTCTTTCTTGTACCTTGCTTTCATTGGTTCCCTGTTACAGTATTTACCAGACTAATCCCTCCCTTCCCCCTTCCTCATCAGTTTAAATTTTATTTTTTTAAGCTTTCTTTAATTATTTTTCCTAAAACAGTAGCCCAAGCCTGGTTTAGATCAAGCCTGTCTATAGCATATACTTTGCTCTTCCCATAGAAGGCATCTCATGTGCAATATAAGCCTCATTATCCGAATTTAAGTGGGGACATAAAAAAAACTTTTGATAAGAGGGTTCAGATAAACAAGAGTAGACGCGGTTCTCAGTTTAAAAATATGTTTAATCTCTAACAAATGCACCCCCATTAAAAACGATACAATACTGTACTGCAAAAGTGCTTGAAGTCAATAAAGTGTTCTTCTAAAAAATCTTGTTCATGACAAACATGACAATTAATCAATGCAGTTTGATAAAGTGATTTACTATAAGGAAATACAGTACCTGTAGTTAAAAAAAAACAGCACACTGTGCAGTCCTAAAGTGTCTGGCAAAGCTACTCACAGTCAATCATAGCACTTTAAAGAATTTTGTGATTGTGGACTCCTTTTCTCTCTATTGTTGTTTCTTCTGTACTTGTGTTCATAGCTTTCTTAATAGCAGGGTCTGGATGCAATCCACATGATCCTGACACTCTGCCCAGGCAATGCACTGATCCAGTGCTGTGATGGCCTCAGATGCCATTGGAATGGGGTCAGTAAAGTTACAATGTCTGATCTTCTCCTCATCTTCCTCTTCATCTTGTGGAGCATCCATAACATAGGGGTTGTTCTGGGCAATGTTTAGGATGTCATCATGGGGCAACTTGCCATATCCATCATCATGCTCATCACAGATAACCCACTCCTCGAGCATCTGGGCACTTATTTTCATTTCTTGAGCCTACAGCTGTATGTTTAAGGTAGCCTCTTGTTGCTGATCTCATTCCCAGGCACTGTCTGCTTGTTCTGAGTAGTCTGGTTTATCTAGCTCTCCTGTTGGTGCTGGTACGGACTCTGTCAGAACCTAGGCTTTCTTCCAGCATTTTCATATCATGTCCTTCCTCATTTCCACCCATGACTCAGCCAGCAAATAACAAGTGTACTTGACAGTCAATTTTTTTTTTATTGCCTTTGTTAATGACAGGTCACTGTTCTCCTCAGCAAGAACACTTGTCAGCAGTTTACCATAGTAAACTCATTTAAGAGTTACCAAGATACCTTGGTCCATGGGCTGTAATTCTGAGGTTGTATTAGCAGGTAGAAAAACACTATGAATTGCCCCATCAGGTGTGCACAGCTGTTTGATATCAGGGTTGGCTCCTGTATTGTCAATCAGTATAAGATTGCTCAAAGTGGGAAATTGACAGAACTCATGTGAATTCTGACTGCAGGTACAAACTCTGAATGAAACCATGTTTTAAAAATGTTCACATTCATCCAGTCATTTGTCTGGGCAGTGTAGGTTACAGGTAAAGTGTTTATGTGTATGTGTTTGAAGCTGTGAGGCTTCAGGGACTTTCCTATAACAAGGAGCTTGATGTGCTGAGTGCCTATGGCATTGGCACACCCAAGGACAGTGAGTCTGTCTTTATTTGTTTTGAAGCCAGGTGCAGATTTTTGAGTGGAGCAGACTAAAGTATTTTCTGGCATCATTTTCCAGTAGCTGCCCATTTCGTCGGCATTGTAAATGTGTTCTTGTGTCAGTCCTTCATCAGCCATTAACTGACACCTTTTAACTCTGAACAGAGTAATGCTAGCTGAGGAGACTGACAAAAGATCACCAACAAAAGATAATTGCCAACACCATGGCAGTTCTTGAACCTACTCAGCCACCCCTTGCTGGCTCCAAAGGCATCATTGACCACATTCATATTCTGATGGAAGTCAGAAGCCTTAGACTTTAGTATCAGGCTAGAAATTGGGGTTCCTTTAACACAGTTCTGCTCAAAACACAAGTAAAGAGCTCTATCAAGGGCCTCATCCTTGCACACTTGCATTGATTTTCTCTAAGTCGGAGCATCACCACTGTACCTAGTAGCTGCATACTCGCAGATCTTCTCACAGGCACACTGAATGTCTCATACCATAGCATTCTCTATGATAAACTGGAAAGCAACTTCTACAATACGGTTGCCATTATCTAAGCACTGCAGCACCTGCAGCCTTTGTGAAATGTATAGCATGCAGCACTTTCATTTGGTGGCCATTGCCTCTTGCCTGAATACCTTGCCTGCCTCAGACTGAAATTTAATTGGTAATTATAAGGTAACAACATACTACTAGTCATAACAAACAGCTAATTGGCACTAATTACAGATAACCGCTAAGCGCTATGTTAAAGTACCTGTTAAAACTGGATGCATTTAATAACCACTTTGCCACTGCTGGGCTAGCATTTGACAACTCCCCTGCATGATCCTTATGTTCCCAGAATTTTGCACAAAATACTGAACCTATTATTACAAACTTAGTCTTTTCCCTGCAGCCAGTTTCACTGAAAGAAGTTGAAGAACTCCTATTACAATTGGATATCAAAAAAAGCACCGATGATGGCTCCTTGGACTCTTACTTTCTAAACGTCACCTTTCATGTTTTAGCTGTGCCAATCACCCATCTAGTCAATCCCTTACTGTCGCAGGGAATCCTCCATTCCCTATGGAAAATAGCACATGTCATCCCCCTGTTTAAATTGGGGCACCCCCATGATCACAACAACTACAGGCCACTTTCTCTACTTCCTGTTCTGTCTAAAGTGCTGGACAAAATTATAAGCAAACAGCTGAGAACCTACGCAGAAACTGTGAAACTGTTAAACCCAATGCAATCCAGCTTCAGAGCATAGTACAATTACAGCCCTAGCCAAGGTTACCAATGACTGGCAGTGAGACCTGGAGAATAGGAACTTCATCTGTGCAGTGTTCTTAGACCCAAGCAAGGCCTTCAGTACCATCGACCATGGCCTGCTCCTCTCCTCCCTGAGATCAATAGGTCTGGACCCACTATCCATACATTGGTTTGCTGACTACATCTCTGCATGGTGGCAGCAAGCTAATGCAGATGATGAACTTTCTTCCCTCAAGTCCCTGCAACTAGGGGTGCCCCAGGGATCAATCCTTGGTGCCTTACTGTTCACTATCTACATAAACAACATCAGCGTCAACATATCCAAGGCCAATATCCATCTGTTTGCTGATTACACGGTACTCTATGTAAGTCGCCTATCCCTGGAAGCTGCCTGTGGAGATCTACAAACCAAATTCAATCTACTTCAAAAACAACTACTAAATAACAAGCTTTTACTAAATGCAAAAAAGACTAAGGCTATGCTGTTTTCTCCACTTCTCTATGTAGCAAACTCGGTCAGTGCTGGCTGTATTCTGCAGATCACCACAATTCTGGGAGAAAAGCTAGAATTTGTCAATAAATTCAAGTATTTGTGAGTGTGGCTTGACAACAGACTCTCAAATACAGACCATATTGAGGATTTGTTAAAAAACTGAGGCAGAGACTTGGACTTTTTTTCAGGATCAACAATTTCCTTACTTGAGATGTCAAGCAGCTGCTGGTACAAACAACATTTCTCTCCTTGGTTGACTATGCTGAATTCCTTTATAGTCACTGCCCTGTCTTTTATCTTGCTAAACTGGATACGTTGTATCACAGGACCCTGAAACTCATTACCAGTCTACCTTTTTCCACTCACCATTGTGTCCTTTATGCTGTGTGGGATGGCCCTCCTTTCAGTATTTGAGAAATAGAAATGCTGCATTTTGGATGTACAGGGCCATTATCAAAAACGTCCCTGATACATTTCCGATTGTGTTCCACTTTGTGAATTAGGAAATTATATTCTGAGAAGTTACTCATTTATTTCCTTAATGGTACCTAAGCTTAAAACATACCTCAGAAGGATGGCTATAAGCCATCTCTATGGAATAATATACAAAAAACACTAAAGCTGAGTACTTTGATCAGTCTAGCATCCTTTAAGTCACTATATGCCTATTTGGTCAAGGAAAGTTGTGACTGTTTCCATTGTTCCTAGTCCTCCCCTATATCTGTTGCTTATTTTGTTGGTATCTGCCTTCATTGTTATGCCTAGCTTAGTGACTTCTCCACACGTCTACTTGCATCTCACACTACTACATGAATTTTAACATTCTGTCATCATCTTGTGCTCT
The DNA here is from genome assembly GCA_016271365.2 of Neoceratodus forsteri. Classification (NCBI taxonomy): domain Eukaryota; kingdom Metazoa; phylum Chordata; order Ceratodontiformes; family Ceratodontidae; genus Neoceratodus; species Neoceratodus forsteri. The sequence goes on from CM057459.1 coordinate 883,226,380, forward strand.
CCTTCCCCCATCCGTGTCCCATCTGTGGCTCTTACCTTTCCCCTTGGTACCTTCAACCACTCTGCCTATATTTCCTTTCCCCTCTACCTGCCACCCCACCTCCAATTTGATTCATGGACTGTATATGCAACATACCATTTCTGTGTAGACACATTTATACATTTTGAAAGTATCAAATCATTGCTCTTCATCTGTTATTCATTTGTGTCACCGCTTAACCATTGTGCCTCTGTTATTTTTTTTTTACTATAGAATCACCTGGATGTTGTGTGTAACCTTTTTTTTTATATAAATTGTATAGCCTCTCTTCCTGTGCTAACCAGGTCCATGTTGTAAATGAGTCATACTCAATGGTGATTGCCTTGATAAATAAAGATTTTGATTGATTGATTGAAAACAGAAGTCTGATGCTGCAGGTGCAGTAATCATGTGAGAAGGCATAGTTTTGGATAATCTGGTAATTCAGATAAGTGGACTTTGGATAATCAGGGTTATACTGTATATATGAATGTCATGCCATCCCTTCTACACCAATTTTTTAATTGTATGTTAGTCCTCTCTGTTGTTTCCTTTTTTTCAGGATGGCTCTTTAAGACTGGTAGAATCCCAGAAATAACTGCTGTTGCACTCTTATTTTAAATAATTTTACCAATCTCCATAATTTCTTTGCAAATGTTTTTCTTGTGGTCTTTTCCAATGTTATTGATACCAATGTGCACAGCTACAGTTGAATTATCACCCAAGTTAGCAAGTAGTTTGGGGAGTCATGCTACAATATCCTTCATCTTTGCTCCAGGAAGGCATGTGACAGTCTTGTTTTCCTTATCTTTGCCAAAGATTAATGTATCACATCTTCTTATAATAAAATCTCCAATCACAAGAACTTTACTTTTAACATTGGGAGGTGTTTTTGGTGGCCCAGTTGGACCAGAGTTTACTGCAAAAGTTGATGGGTCTGTTTTATTGACAAGTGGTAAATACCTATTAGATACAACAATTTTGTCCCAACTTAGTGCCCTTCTGCCCTTTTTATGTGGATTTGTAGACACAAGACACCAGTCAACAGAGTCTCCCAAGGATAAATCTTTGTGTCCTCCATTAGGGTAACATTCATTTCAATATGAGTCCCCACTGTCTTCTCTTGATCTTTTTTTTTACTTCTCTTGATAGCTATTTAACTAGGCTGAAAGTGGATGATTTGTCCCCAGACAAAATGTCACAGAGAAAATATCACAGATATAAAGCCGAGTGGACAAAATAAACTTATTCAAAATGTCACGTAACACATATGGTTGCAGACAAAATGTTGCCCAAAGAATTGGTGTGACATTAGCATTTGAAATAGTGCTTGGTTGTTTGAACCAGGTTCACATCATGGATTCACAGTACGAGTGAACTTTCTCACAGTAAATGCAGCATATGGGGAAATGGGAGAGTGCTTGTGATCACATCATGGATTCAGCAGCCCATGGATTCATCATTAGCATTTATAACAGTGAAATGGGATGCTCACTTCATGGATTCACAGTTTTGTATGCTTTCTATGCTTTATGAGTGAACCTTCTCGCAGCAAATGCAGCATATGGGTAAATGGGAAGAGTGTTTGTGCTTGAAAAGGGTGAACTTCTTATGTGAATCTGTATGCTGCTGCTTATGCTCACAGTTAATGCAACTTATGTGGAAATGGGAGAGTGCTTGTGCTTGAAACAGTTAAAAATCATAAAAAATTTCATTTTTAAAAATGTTAAAAGCTTTAAAAGCGTATCTAAATAACATTTATTTCTATTGCGTTGGCAATGTCTTCAAGGTATTGCTTTGGTGCTCTGTGAGAGAAATCGGTACAGATGTGTTTGTATATTTTGTTTACTCTAATGTATTTACTGTTCCTCCTCGGTGGATCCTGACCAAGCTCCAGTTGTCTGCACTGAAGAGAAACAGCGTGCTGTTCCTGCCTCAATTTTGCAGCCAGTCTGGCATGAGTAGGATGGGCTATTGTTATTGTCCTGAGAATGCTCTGTGCCATGCTTCGAGGGCATTATTGCTTCTTGGAAGGTCATTAATAACATGGTCATATTGATTCCAGAATGTTATCAGGTATTGTGGTTGACATCTACTTTTTCTTGTTCTGTAGGGTCTTCCAATATATGTGTCCTCAAAGTAATCTATTATTACTTCCAGATCTGAGAAACTATCATCATCATGCAGCATTTCAAAGAGTCTCTCTACACAATCTTGTGGCATGAAAGCCAGCGCATGTATGCAGCGAACCTTAAGTGCAAACTCCTCCTCCTTGATGTACTGCTGCTGCAAACCAGCACTTTGAATGTGGTGCCACAAAGCTTGTCCCAGATGAAAATTACACCCACTAAGGTCTGCATTGGGATGAACACCATGACGATGAAATATACAAATGTAGTGCCTTGAGAACTTAAATTAAAACTAGATACAGGTTAGGCAAATATAATTAGAATGATTGAGTGATTGATTGTGTGCTGTAGTAATGTAAGTAATTCTATTTCAGTCCTTACTGGTCAGCTAGTTTGATTTAAGTGCTGATTTCAGTGCTGTGGCAAAGTAAGTTGAGAGTAATTCAAACTGAAAAAATACAAAGCTGCAGACTGAAGTTAGATTAAGGTGATAGGGCAACATAAGGCAACGAAAAAAACAAGTTACAAAAACATGTTGCTGTTTGCTGTGGCAGCCTGTGCAGATTGAAAATTACATTGACGCTTGCTTACACGGCAACATTTTTGTCAACATTTACTCCGGCAATGTATGCTCCAGGCGACCTATAGACTGCGACTTAATAACTGCTACTTTATACCCAGTGACTTTTCATCCTGGTGCCGGCTAGGCTGAGTGACAGTTTTATCGGGATTAAGGTCCTGCCTATCTGACAATACACAACGCTTCTCCTTTAAAACTTCAATTTCATGGAGCCTTTGGGACAGTTAAATACATTTCTGGCAAATGTATTTCTCCTGAAGCTAATTCACTAATGTCAAGGCATACATGAGGCAGCAACAGCATTTTAATACTGAACCCTCATTACAAGGCAGCTCCAAGAAATCTTCAGCGGGATTAACAAATTCAATTGTGCTCTACAAAGACACCCAAGAAAACTAAAGCAAGAAAAAACTGCTGATTAACTTATGGATAATTAGGTAAAATTGGGGTGGGCCACCTCCCTCACTTCCCTCAGCAGATGCAGGCAGAGGTGCTTGCCTCTGCTCTCATGTTACCTTCATTCACGCTCAGGTCCACTCACTAGAAGCTGAGCTAAAAGTCAAAAACCAGAAAATGAGTGGTGTGATTGGATCAGGGTTGGGATAGTGGCTGAATGAAAATAATAAAAAGTTAAAATTTGCTAAAATGGGGATATACAGTTAGCCTGAGCTAGGCTACTGCTGAGTTTTAAAACCACACTAAAAATGTAATCCCTTAGTGTGTCATAGTCTCCTAGCTGACAGGGAGCTACGTGTCTCATCATCCCTCTGGGGATGTTACTACAGTAACAGACAACTACTCAGTGCCTCTGGAGAAAATCAAGTTTTTTTTTCATGTTTTAAGCACAATACACTATACCACACACAATTTTGGGGATAGGGTTCTACACACAATACTCTTGCACTAGCAGCATTGCAACATCCAAATAAGTCAGTACTGCCCTACAGAAGCCAAGTTAAAAGCTAGAAACCCAAAGGGTGTGATTGGATCAGGGTGGTCTATTTGCTGAATTAAAATAAGAAACAGTTCAAGCTTGCTAAAACAGGGATATACAGTTAGGCTGAGTTAGGCTACTGCTGAATTTTAAAACTACACTAAAAAATATAATCCCTTAGCGTATCATGGTCTCCTAGTTGACAAGAGACTACATGTCCTGGCATTCCCTGGGTCTGTTACTATGGTAACAGACAACTACCTTGTTCCTCAACAGAAAATCATGTTTTTATTTTAGTTTTTTGAATGCTTTAAGCACAATACAGTATTACAATACACACAGCTTGGGAATTTGGAGGACATGGTTCCACACTCAATACTCTTGCACTAGCAGTATCACACACCGAACCAACTCTGCACCACCCCCAGAAACTGAGATAAAAGCTGGAAACCCAGAAGTGAGGGTGTAGTTGGATCAGGGTGGGCTAATGGATGAATTAAAATAATGAATAGTTAAAACTTGCTAAAATAGGGATATACAGTTAGGCTGAGATAGGCAACTGCTGAGTTTTAAAACTGAACTAAAATGTTCAGTCCCTTAGCATGGCATAGTCTCCTGGCTGGCAGATGACTATGTGTCCCAGCATCCCCTTGGTTTGTTACTACAGTAACAAACAATTACCCAGTGCCTCAAGGGAAAATCATGGTTTTTTTTGTTTGTTTTTTTTGAATGTTTTAAGCACAATACACCATTACCACACACACAATTTGGGAATTTGTGGGATAGGGTTCCACATGCAATACTCTTACACTAGCAGCATTGCAACACCCAATTAGCTCAGTGCAATCCACCAGGAGCTGAGCTAAAAGACTGAATCCTGGAAGTGAGGGTGCAATTGGATCAGGGGTTGGCTAGTGGCTGAATTAAAATAATGAATTATTAAAACTTGCTAATATGGGGATATACAGCTAGCCTGAACTAGGCTACTGCTGAGTTTTAAAACCACACTAAAAAATGTAATCCCTTAGCATATTGTAGTCTCCTAGCTGACTAGACACTACATGGTCCAGCATCCCCTGGGTCTGTTACTATGGTAACAGAAATCTACCTAGTACCTCCAGAGAAAATCACTTTTTTTTTTGTTTTGTTTCTTGAATTCTTTTTAAGTACAATACACTATTACCACACAAACTATTTGGAAATTTGTGGGATAGGGTTCCACACAATACTCTTGCACTTGCAGCATTGCAACACCCAACAAGCTGCCATAAAATAAATAATGAATGGTAACTGCATAGAAGGAAACAATTCCCAATAGTAATACTGTGTTACCAAATATGCCTTATGAACTTTTTTGTTTTGAGATCAGTATTGCTTACAAATGTGGTGAATATTCTATTTTATCAATTTGTTTTCAGTAATCATGGGATTCTAATATCATTGTCTCAAGAATGAGTTAAGAAGCAGCAATTGCTATCATAGATGTATGCAGATAAAAAGATCCTCATACATTTTTTTCTCTTTTTTATTGTTTGTTGACCTTCCAAGGGGGTCTGTTGCTGTAGTCTCAAGTGGATGTGCATGTGTTGATGAGTGCATGTGTATCCATGGCTACAGAATTGATGAACGATTATAATGCATGTCTTTGTGTTATCTGAAGAGAGTTGTATGTTGTCTGACTTACCCGATTATCACTGTCTGTGGCTGCTTGCCTTGTCTTGGCCCTTTCACTGCTTGTGTGTTAGTGCCGGAAATGTGAAGTTGGGGTTGAATACCCTAAAGACACATTTTTCCTACTTTGGGAGCTTTAAGGTTAAGCCTAACTGATGCATTAATGGAGTAACAATTGATTTGTTCAGTAATATTCATGAGACTACTTTATTCATACTTGACATATCATCATGTTTAGTATATTATGTACCAATGCTGGACCTTATTTTGTGACTAGGCATCTGAAATCAAACAACTGTTTTAAAGTTAGTAAGTGGTCTTTTGTAAAGAGGAATTCAACCTATCATGTTTATGTACCAATTACTATTTGTGAGCTATCATATACCTTCAGGAATAACAAGACAAGCAATACACATTAACTTGCAACCTCAAAAGAAATACACAGAATACAGAAGATAAGATAAAAAAAATTGAGAAAAAAATGCCTATTGAATTAGTGCCAGATTGGTGCTATGTTCCTGCAGAGTGTGAAAAACCAAAAACTAACACATGTACTCACAAGAGTAAGTCATCCAACAAATACAGAACATTGATGACTTTTTAGCATATATATGAAGTATAAAGTAACAAAACTATTTACAAGTATTTACAAGGGCTTACTTGGAATATTCCTTAATCAACCCCTTAATAAATGCGACCCTATGAAACAGTAGAAATACTATGTAGCCAGCATACTAGGTGAACCATTCGAATGGCAATGCAATACATGGTACCTAGTATGTTACTTTCAATGCTATAAAACAGCAATAAATACATACATTAAAATGAAATATGCAGTATTTAAGTAGTGACACGTTTTGTTCTTTTTAATATATATGACTGTTCACAGAAATAAAACAAGAAGCATATACAGGCATGCACACACATATACAAACCGCATTACTTTCTAGGTTGTGTAGTTACATGCATATTAATTCAATATATTTACAGAACAATACATTTTCAGCAATATATATTATAGGGGCATGGTAGAGCCCCTATATTTCAGGTTGAGTAGCATTGTTAATGTTAAACTCCTAACTTTGCACTTTAATATCTTTGGCTTCCTTTAACAAAATGAGCCAAAATATGTTAGGTGTTATTTAGGAGGCAAGGTTGTGAAGTTTGAACATTTTTATGATGGCAGCTTGTGTGGTTTCTGAGATCTACATGTCATTTTATTTTTGTAAAAATCCAACTTTTTTCCTTTTCAAAACATGTTTTTTTTATCTCCCCTACAGCCTGCAGAGAAAGTAAAAATGTGATGCCATAAATGCCTGTTTTTGCTTTCACACTACTTAATTGGTAGAGCACCAAATATTTTTTGTGCCATGCCAACTGCCATCCTACTGATTTTTTCCATGAAGTGACAAATGTGGAAAATAGATAAAAACACTTGCATTTCAAAAAAAAAACATCAGAACATAGCTAAACGGGACCTGTTTAGCTAGATTCTGATGTTTGTTTTTTAGTATGCTGCCCAAAAATACATTTTCTAGGCACCCAAAATCCCAGGTGCCCAGCTTAGCAAGATGAGCACTTCCCCTGCATTGTCTGTATGAGAACATTGGGAAGTTTTTGACTTCTGCAGCTGCAGCTGAACTCATGCTGCTGGTTGCAGTGTAAAATGTGAGCCGCCCTTGCTCTGGTGTCTAGGGGCACCCCCCAACATACACACCCATCAGTGTACCCCTAAATGAAAAATATATTTTCCCTAGTGTGTAGTGATACCCCCCACCCTCTGATCACCTTCCCCATTATTTTATTCCCTGGTGTCTAGAGGCACCCCTCCCACCCTTCAATCTCTATTCTTGTTACATGAATTTTATTCCCTTGTGTCTAGTGGCACCCTGCCCCCACCTAACAATCACTGCCCCATTTATTTTATTTTATTTTATTTTATTTTATCTCCTACACCTTCTGATTGCTGCCCCCCCCCAGAAACACAGAAAATGTTCCTTTTTAAACCTAGATTGGCTTAGAGGGTACTACACAGTACATTGTTGAATGTACTAGTTATCTCTTTCTCATTATAATCCTCTCTTTTCTCCTTTGTTGTCTACTCCCTTTCGTCACTAAATGCATAGATGCATAGCTGGTACCAACCCCTGATCATGAGGACTGTGGGTAAGACCAGGTCCCAATCATCAACTGGTTTTTAGGGATTGTGATTCTCATGATGCATATTAGAATCCCCCCCCAACAGAGTGCAAGCATTACCTTTGAGGCATGTCCACCAGTCCTGGTTAAGGGATCGCTCACAAATCAGAGTCTCATGTGCTGTCACTGGGATGGCTTCCCATTGGATATTTAACACTTGCATGGCTGCAGACTAATATATCAGTCCAAAATGTCTATAGATTCTAATTCTGTTGGCAGCCTAAAACTTAAATGGTATCTTGTGGCACCCCCCACCCACCAATCACTCTCCCCGTTATTTTATTCCCTGGTGTCTAGTAGCGCCCCTCACCCTCCGATCACCATCCCCATTATGTTTTGTTTGTTCCCTGGTGTCTAGTGGCACCCCCCACCCTCCCATTGCAGGCAAAAGCTAAATCAAAGAAAACAGTCCCTTTATGTCCCCAACAGAGTGCAAGCATTACCTTTGAGGCATGTCCACCAGTCCTGGGTAAGGGATCGCTCACAAATCAGAGTCTCATGTGCTGTCACTGGGATGGCTTCCCATTGGATATTTAACACTTGCATGGCTGCAGACTAATATATCAGTCCAAAATGTCTATAGATTCTAATTCTGTTGGCAGCCTAAAACTTAAATGGTATCTAGTGGCACCCCCCACCCACCAATCACTCTCCCCGTTATTTTATTCCCTGGTGTCTAGTAGCACCCCTCACCCTCTGATCACCATCCCCATTATGTTTTGTTTGTTCCCTGGTGTCTAGTGGCACCCCCCACCCTCCCATTGCAGGCAAAAGCTAAATCAAAGAAAACAGTCCCTTTATGTTTTTTTTAAACCTGTTAAAAAAGAAAATGATCATTTGCCAATCAGCCTCCCTCACCTACCACTCAGCACCCATTACCCCACACCCTCTTGTACACCCTCCGGTACACCCTCATTCACCTGATCAGGTCCCAGGTTCAAGATCCACTCTTCAGTTTAAGAAATGTCTTGCTGCTGCAATCGGCTACTGCAATATGAAAAACTAAGGTTAATGCAGTTCAATGTATTTCAGTGGGGTTTCAATTTTGGTGCATAACTTTGCCATATTTTAATATTTTGCCCCCACATTTTTCAACATGGCTTTTTGGGCACTCCACCTCATGAACAATAGGACTGTCATTATACAACTACCACCCAAAATATGATTTTGTAGTCACTTGTCAAATTCACCTTTCAGGTGGAAAATGGAAATGTTTTCTGCTGGTGTTCATGAGGTGGGGTAATAAGAAGGCTATGTTAAAAATTGGGTCAAAATATGTATAAATGACAAAAGTTATGACCATTTGCTGCAATTTCGGTTTGCACATCCATAACTTTGGAAATTTAAAATATGTTCTCCCCAGATTTTCAACATAGCCTTCTTATTAGCCCACCTCATGTATGTCATAGTTGTCGTTTTTCATTTCCTGGCCAAAATTTGTTTTCACACCTATGACACGGAATAGTGTTGGTGTTGCTGTTGCAAAGAATTATGTTTTTGTGGGGATTCAAAAATGTTCTGTACCGGGTACATGAGGTGGGGTAAAATGATGGCTATGCTTATAATTTGGTCACTGTTGTCCTATAAATGGAAGTGCAGGGCCTGGCTTCCACAGCTACATACATATATGCATCTATGGAGGGATGGGAGTGCAAGGCCCAGAGTGCCTTAAACTCCCTCAGGCAAATAAGGATATTATTATATTATCTCAAAAAGTAAGGAAATTCTTCACAAAAAAAATGTGTTAATGCTCTAGTTAGGATTAAAGCCACAAAAGTAGAGAAATATTGTGTTAGGGTTTCCATAGTCCATAGTTAGGGGTAGTCATATCAGATGACCTAAAGATAAGCAAGCAATGTGAGACGGCAGTAAGGATAGATATGGGGATACTGGGATGTATAGGGAGAGGCATCACCAGTAGAAAACAGGAAGTTGTTATTCCTCTGTACAGACAGTTGGTGAGACCTCATCTGGAGTACTGTGTGTGGTTCTGGAGACCCCATCTCAGCAAGGACATAGACAGGATGGAGGCAGTCCAGAGGAGGGCAACTAAAATGGTGCAAGGTCTGCAAAAGAAGCCATACGAAGAGAGACTAAAGGAGCTTAATATGTATACCCTTGAGGAAAGGAGTGAAAAAAGGGACATGATAGAAACATTAAAGTACCTCAAGGAAATAAACAAAGTCCAAGAGGGTAGCATCTTTCAGGAAAAGAGAAGTGCAAGAACAAGGGGACACAATTTGAAGATAGAGGGGGGACAGCACAGGACAATGTGAGAAAGTATTTTTCACAGAGAGGGTGGTGGATGTATGGAATGGCCTTCCTGAGGAGGTAGTGGGGTCAAAAACAATGGGGGGAATTCAAGAATGCATGGAACAGACATAAGACAATTTTGGTGTGAGGTAGGAAGAAGTAGGTTGTTGGTTAACTAGAATCTACAGCTTATCCAATAGGTAGGGAAATGGGCAGACTAGGAGGGCCAAGTGGTCCTTATCTGCCGTCAAAGTCTATGTTTCTATTCTTCTAACCTAATACCCACCCTTATGCTGCACACACCAACAGGTGTTGGCGGATGCCTCGGGGGCCTCAGCCGTAACACTCACCCCATTCTCCTATATTAAACCCATCTCAGCTTATTTACTCATGGAATGGAATGACCATTAGGGCTGATTACCCCAAGACATACCCTAGATGCCTGTTGGTGTGTACAGCATGGGGTTGAGGTGTTAGACTTGGAAACCCTAATGCCACATTTCCCTACTTTGGTGACTTTAACCCTAACTAGTGCATTAAGGAAGTTTTTGCAAGATAGACAGATAGGTAGATAGATAGATAGATAGATAGATAGATAGATAGATAGATAGATAGATAGATAGATAGATAGATAGATAAAGATTGACTGTATATCTGTCTGAGATGTACTGTACCTTGGTAGCAGATGGTAAGCCATACAAGTATGGTGCACTTCAAAGAATGCATTGTATAATGGTCTTTTACATGATGGTGCAGTGTCTGCATGTGAATCCATCATTATATGCATTTTGGGGATAGAGAAGGACAAATATCTAAATGTGACAGAATACTGGTATAACTGATTGTACTGTACATACAGCCCAGCACCCTCATAAGACCCACTCAAACTGCAGTTAGATCAGTGCAATCATTACAACTATCCAGACTTTACATGTCAGCATAAATAGTCAAAGAAATAATACTTTTTGATAAATCACTAAGGGATATTATTGCAATGCAATGAATGACACTGACATATGTGTGCATGTATAACTGTTTCTATCCTAGTTAACAGAGAGGCATATTCTTGGCAGTTATTGTCCTGTAGTGCATACAAACTGCTTACTTTTCAGAACAAGGACATCTGCATCCTTGGCATCATTTGGAATTCTCTCTTTGAAGGTGCATACAGCATCATTACACTGTATCCACCTGCCAGTTTATCTGAGCCAAGTGTCATAATGAACAGAATGCACAGAAACTCCATGGTGGAAAATTATTGTGTGAATATCAAAATGTGTATGTTCAAACATGACTCTAGCTGCGATAAAGTCTGTTATGCGTATCACAACTTTGACTCCCTGTAAGTCAAATTGCTGTAGTACAAACATAAGGAAGTTTCCATAATGACTTACACTAAATGAAAGCATGCTGCCCTGCCCCACCTTTAGCAATCATAGCCAGATTTTGCTTTGGCAAACAATTGTCTGAATTTGACAGACTGTTCACATATAAATCTTCATAGAATGGATTTCTACAATTAAGGCACTGTAATTCTGACAACATTTACAACATGTGGATAAAAAGGTTTTTGACTTTGCTGGAACTCCATGCACCAAAATCACAATGCTGTTGTCCCAAGTTATCGCCTCAACATTTTCCTCGTCTGACAGTGGCAGGTACATGATAGATCCCCTAAGTAACCTAATCAGCTCTCTTTGTGGCATGTTTCTCAGGTCTGTGTGCAATCTTAGAATTGCTTGGAATGACTCCACTGTTTGGATAACAATCTGCTCAGACAAGTTCAGATAAGCTATCTTGGTGTTTTACATCTACTTCAGTCTTGTTTAAAACAGATCTGGGAGGCATCATATTTACTTTTATCTTTCTGAACTATTAAAAACACATGTGTACTGTTTTATCTAATGCAAAGTCATTATTTAGTAGCACATACTGTATGCTAGCAAACGTAGCCACATGACATTCCACCTTCCAATATTAGATATCTGCTTGTACTAATTGAGCGCCATAGAAGTCGTGGTTGCAAAAGACACATTCAATTTCATTTTTTTTTTCTATTAGCTAGTGCAAACATAGCTATTTAATTTCCAAATTTATCAATTAACTGTGTTTCTGTTACTGTGACACAGTTATACATATTTTCTGCATGCTGCCTTGACAGTTCATTAGATGGTGCTTTACTGTTTTGAACTTGGTTAATAAAAGCTGCTGCACCCTCCATGTGACCTTTTGACAAAAGTGACAGCACTCCTCACACAATACATTTTGAAGACAAACTTGCGCATAACTGGATTATGGCAGCAATCATATGCATATGATGGAATACACTGTTAAAAGCTCCGATATGTAAACATGACAGAAAATGATGCACCAACCCACTGAGAGGTTTTGTTTCGCATTTGTAAATGTTTTGCATATGTTTGTATTTGTCTTTCATCTTCAAGATGATGAAAAGATTCATGAAGGCCTTTATCTCTTCAAAAGACAGTGGTCTAATGTTACATGTGTTGTCATGTCCATTAGACATAACATGTCTTAGTTTGCTCTGCTGACAATTTATTGTATTTCTCCATCTCATGTAAATCATCTTGTTCTACCAATGGCAAAACACTCCATGCTTTACCAGCTTCACTGACACAGATAGGCACTGCTTACTGTGTGGATGATACATTTCCTTCCAAAAATATGCCTCTGTATGTTCACTGTGTAGTCAAAAACCATCAAAAATAAGGCAAAATATGTCTATAATCAGATGTTTTAACTTTTGTAATTTGATTTGAATCTTCAGATTTTATTTTCTTCAAGTCATCTATCTGAGTCATTTCAGTATCTGTAACCACAGAAGTGATTGGACATTGACAGTCATCTGTCCTAATTGATTTATTCTGAGACATAACTGCATTAACAACATTTTTCTCTTAATTATCTTACCCTTATGTCTCATTATGGCAGATGTGATGCACTCAATTTTGACTTTTTTGGACATCTTAAAATAGTTTGCCCTAGTCTGATGGATGGTGGCTACTCAGATGTTTCTAGGTTTTTTGATTTTTTTCAGTTTGTGTGTCTTACTAGCCATGTTATGCTTTTTTTTGTACCCTCTCTTTTTTCTATTATATGTTTGTGTGCCAAATAATGTGCTTTATAGCCATGTCTGGCAGACTTTGCGGGTTTCTTTTCTTGTGCTAAATCAGAGGCATCAACTGTTGCCTCTCATGTGCTACCTAAAACTGCACCATTAGCCTTGTAAGGCAAGCCAAAACTAGCAAAGTACTGTCAGGAGGTCTAAACCTCACTTTCAGGTTCTTGGCAATATTGGGAATACAAGGAATCACAAACACGTTGCATTAGAGTAATAAACTTGTTTATCACTAAAGGATAATTCCAGTTGCCCTAAGCAGTTCTTACCAATACGAACCAGGAGCCAATGCTAAGCATTCCCTATACCTTGAAATTCTCCGAGTCTCTTGGGGTCTCCAAGGTAGAAGACGTAATGTCTCACATTATATACCTATGATAATTACTATGGTTACTATAAGATAGAAACATTTCTAGTTACAGAGATGAGCCCTATTGGCTAAATTAGAGGTGGCTCCACTGTCCAAGATAACATTATACAATTTTGTAGTAGTCATCACTTTGTGAAACAAAACAGTATAGTTCTTACATAAATCATTGTAGTAGTACAAATCACCAAAAGGTGGCAATGCCTACTTATATATCATAATCATTACAAGGACACAAATGTCCTAACATCTTATAAGCAAGAAATACATATGTGTATTAGAAAGCAAAGTGTATAACAATAATATGCATACATATCCTGACATCTACTCATATATGGTAGATGCCCTTAGCTCTATATATTAGTATAACATATACCTAAGTGCTTGCTGTCTATGGTGTACCTCTGAGGGTACCAATAAGGGTGCAGGGACCTCATGTAACATTCCCCCCTTTGTTGCCTCTCAGAGCAACACAGCAAGAATAGGGAAGTGGATAAAGAGCAGGGGTCATTTACAGACCCGATGCACAAGCCTTGTATAGGAACTCCAGCTGCTCACTGTGTTGACGCAGTGTGAGCCATAGGCAGCAAAGCATAATAATAAAGAAAAATATTAAAAATGCTTGTATAGTAACAAAACCTTTAAAGGTAATCTCTAACCAAGTGTTAGTCAATGCATAGTTCATATCACCATCATTAATAAGTGCAAGGATAGCTTCATTAACTTTTGTAATATTATTGCTGATGTGGATAAGGTGGGTGTCTTTCCTGTCTAAAAGAGATTTTAATGTAAGTGTGAGTGGATCAATGTGTACATTAAAATATGGTAAATATTCAGAAAGGGTGAGCAGATAATCAGGGTTACCATCAATGATGGGGGGGATGGGGGTGATAACAGTATGTCCAATGACAGACTTCTGATGGAGGACAAAACAGAAATTTGGGGAATCAATAACACATGACTGGGTTCTGTAGGTGTAACTTTTATAATTAGTCACTATACAATACTAGCTGTCAGAATTATATTGCATTTTAACAGTAGGCAATCTCCATTTTTGCAACTGTACTGGGCAGGTGTAGCTGGTCTTGGAAATCCATGTTGACAGGCAGTGAACCTTCTCTCAATATGACTGGAGAAGTTTGTCTGGAGCCAATGTTAGTCCAAAGGGTCTGTGCCATTTGTGCCAATGTCATCGTCCATGGATCAATACTGTTGGGAGAATAACCACATACAGGTTTAATAACATCAAATACATCACATCGACACAGGTAAATGTATCCCTTCTTAGTGCAGCAGTCCATGTGTGGGGTGACCCAGGCATCCAGGAAAGGATGGGAGAACAGTAGAGGAGGCGAACCCAGGCATTCTCTGTAGATGTCATCATCATCAAGGTGCTCAATGGAGTGTACAGAAGCTAGCTTATTGAACAAAGCTGTAGTCTGATCAAAATGTGGTAAAGAGATAGTAAAATAAACAAACATTGTATCTTTGATAGAACACTTCTTGGAGGTGAAACATGGACCAGTATTAGGGTGTATGGTCACAAAACCTAAATTCCTAGCTGTAGAAAGAGGAATAGTTAAAGATTGTTGCATACACATAGCAATACAGCCAGGGGTTTTACATTGTGGACAATACCATTTAGAAATATGTCTGTCATGTATTATATCAGGGATACTTCCAGATTCTAGATCGCGGAAGAGATTGTTGATGGTAGTGATAATATATGCTTCATAGGCTGAACATAGGATTTCTCTAGCAATGTATTGTTTATCTGCTTCTTTGTTGTTCTGTGCAATGAGTGCGTTAAACTTATCTTTAGAGTCTGTAAATGCCTTAGCAATGTCGTGCATATTATAAACAGTGTATCTTTCTTCCTGACTAAGGCCATCCACACCATGCAATAAGGGGTGTAAAATATAATTTACCAAACCAGTTTGGAATTTAGCGAATGAGATTTGATAGCAGCAATGTCTGCTTTATTCTAAATAGATATAGCTGTGCCAAAAAGACCTGTGACAGTTCCTGTGGCACCAGTGACATCGGAACTGTCAACTTCATGTGTATTACGTTTGTGACTTTGATCATCAGGATTGGGTTTTCTCCTGAAGTTGCCTCTATGCTCGGTGGTGTGTACCCCAGCAGTAGGGTCTTGAGTGTGAATCTGAAAAGCTGCTAAACTATCAAGCAGTGCAGTACTGTAAAATGCTGAAGTGTTAGTAGTATGACACATACCACATTTTTTCATATTTCAGTAAGTCAAATTAAACAAAACAGGTATATGCAGAAATTGTGTGTTGTTAATAAGTATACCAGGTAGTGCAGTGGATGTGAGACCACTATGAGGACCAGGGGTGTGCTTTGGACATTCCAAAAGCTGTTTCTCAGTAGGGGGTAACACAGAGAGATACATGGCAGCAGAGGCCAAGTTGTGTACAGCACAAAATTCCCTGGAGGAGTCTTTAGACAAAGAATTACAATATGAAGATCAATTAAGGCAGTTATATTGTATAAACCAGAATGTCTAAGAGCAGTTTGGAGCAAGGACATAGAACCATTAGGGGATAATTTAGCATTGAGACATCCATGGAAAGTTCCCTTGGAGAGCTTGGCCACAGGGAGAATTTGTCCTTGCGATGTGGTTTGCCATTCAATTTATAAGGTAGATTTATCAGGAGCAACTACCGAGGCAGTGAGGTAGGCATCAGAACCTTCCTGGACAGTAATCTAATTGTCAGGTATATTGATAGAAACTCCCTCTGGGGCAGACATTGGAGGATCAAGGTGAGGAAAGAGGTGCTTTACCATGCCTTGGATGTAGGGGATAACTCCTGAGATGAGGAGAATGTGGAACAAGATAGCCATCTTGTCTGTGTATCTGCAAAGGAAGATCAAGCATTAGTAGGTTAGTACTATTCTGCCCAATGGGGTGAGGAAAAGTAATTATGCTCCTTTACACAGTTTCAACTGGTTTGCATTCAACCATTTGTCAGTCAGTTTATTGTTGCACAAGAGTCTAACCTGGTAGATTGCTGGACTGATCTTGTTGACAATGTGATATGGGCCTTCCCACTTATTGGAGAAGGAGTGGGTGGGATGTGCAAATCTGAGGACCATTACCTGATCTCCAACTTGCCAATCCACTTCTTGTGCATGTTTTCCAATTGTATTTTGGACTATTGCTGGGCCTTTCCCATGCAATTGGCAGCATACAAGTGTTTGTGTATGAGGTCTTGTCAGAGTTTTTCCACATATTGGGCTACAGACACACGGTCTGCTATGTGGGTGTGCAGGTCAAACAACAGGTGTTCAGGTAATCTCATCTGCCTTCCGGTCATAATCTTGAAGGGTGTCAACTAGGTAGTGACTGAGGGTGTACCCCTAAGTGCCATAAGGATTAACGGCAATAGGGAATCCCAGGTCTTGGGATTGTCCTCAATGAATTTGGAAAACATTTGCTTAATCCATCTGTTGGCTTTTTCTACTTGACCTGAAGATTGTGGGTGAAAGGTATGTGGAACTTCTGTTGAACTCCTAGGAGTTCAAATGATTCTTTCATCAACTCACCTGTAAAACTGGTTCCTTTGTCAGAGTCTATCTTAAGTGGTAGGCCCCACCTGGAGAAAATCTGTTCCACCTGGATTTTGGCAGTGATTTTAGCAGTGCATGTTTTAGTGGGGAAAGCGTCAACTCACTTTGAGAAAAGGTCAGTTATCGCAAGAGCATAGTTGTTGTTTCTGCTGGTATTAGTCAATAGACCAATAAAATCAATCTGAATGACATGCCAGGGGTCATAATGTCATTGTGGCAGTAGTTTAGCATTTTTTTATTTGGTGGATGTGATTGTTTTGCACACAAATAAGGCAGTTGTCTATGTACTGTTTACCATCTTTGGTGACACCAGGCCACCAGGCGGTGGTCTTAAGCCTCTGGAGGGTATTTTCAACTCCCTGGTGTCCACCAGTAGGGGTGTCATGCACTTGGTGCAAAAATTCAGACCTAAGGTGTCTAGGGACCACCCACAACTTGGTGGTGGTGTCATCTGGTTGATACCAGATGAGCTTGTCATCTGAAGACAAGTGTAACTTACCTTTCTGCCTCTGGTAGGGGTTATGGCTAGGTAAGTTTTCTTCGGTGCTCTTGTCAAGGAATCTGAACACTTCATTGAGTTCAGAATTAGCATGTTGAGCTGCTGAGAGGTCTAAGGGGAAAAGAGTACAGGTTTCTTTCTGATTGCTGCAATGTGTACAGCCGCTCTAACGTACGGATGGTCCATCATCCAGGTGACCCCCCCTCGGGTCACTTCCTTGGCAAGGGTGTCTGCTGTGCCATTGAAGGCATGATAAGGGCCATGTATGGAGTGAGCTATAACTTTGTGTACATAGAGTCTGTGTGCAAACCTTTGGGCCAGTGAATGTATGTAGATTATCAGTTCTTTGTGTTTCACTGGACTGCAATCAGATGACAGGAAGGAGTCCTTCCGCCAGAAAGGGAGAAACTCTGTAAGAGAACAACAAACCCAATTAGAGTCTATGAAAATGATGGTATCCTCGCAACCATGCTGGATGAACTCGAGGGCACAGGCCACCACTGCCATCTCAGCATACTGTGATGATGCCACACTGCAATGCTTTGAAATTTTAACAGTGTTACCATAGTGGTAAATCACCAAGATACCCATCCCTGCAATTTGTTCTTCCTGATAATAGGAAGTTGAACCATCTGTGAAAATACGACACAATGAAGTGTTCTCAAGCATGTGTGGTGTGGCAGGGGGGAAAGGACCTGAATCTGGAAGATCAGGTGGTTGCAGTGTACAGTCATTGGGGTTCTCCTTGGAAAAGGAGTCCATGTGCCATCATGGATGGAATTTTGGTTGGGTGAACCTATATGTCTCTATCCTGGAGAATGAGTGACCAGTGTGTCAGCCTAGTGTTAGAGACTGACCCATCCTTCACTCTGTCTGATAGCAGAAAGGTAGTTGATGTATGGTTGGTGTTACTAATCAGTGGAGAGTACCCAATGTTATACAGAAAGTGCTTGACAGCCCAGTAGGTGGCCAGAAGATTCCTTTCACAAAGTCTGTACTTTTGTTCCACTGTGGTTAAGAGCTGTGATGCCTATGCAGTGGGTCTCAGAGTGCCATGCACCTTCTGAGCCAATACTGCTGACATAGCTATGTCAGAGGTGACGCACTCCAGATGGAATGGCAATGCTGGGTTGGGGTTCACCAGTGCTGGATCCAAGGCTTGGGCCTGTTTCAGTGATGTCACAGCCTGGTTGTGAATGGGGCCCCTAGTCCAGAGAATGTTCTTTTTCAGTAACTCATACAGAGGAGCAGCCTTCTGAGCAAAATCACAAATAAAATCTCTGGAGTAGTTTACCATACCTAGGAACCTCCTAAGAGTGGCCGCACTGGTGGGAAATGGCAGGTCTTGCAATCCTTGTATCTTCTTCCAGGTAGAGCTTCAGCCTTGATCAGTTCTCAAGCCCAGAAAGATTACAACTTTCTGACATAGTTGTGCTTTTGCTGGATTACATTTGAGGCCTGCGCTCTGGATGAGAGTCAGTAGTTCATCCACAAGATCCAAGTGTTGTTACTGTGTGGCAGCTGCCAACAGCAGGTCATCCACATACTGCAAGAGACACTGGGGGGGTAGAGAAACCCTCAAGGGTGTCCATCATGTGCAGATGGAACAGGGAAGGGCTGTTATGGAATCCCTGTGATAAGCAGGTCCACATGTACTGTCTACCTTGAAAGGAGAAGGCAAACTTATATTGACTCTTACTTATATTGACTCTTAAGGGCCTATGGCAGTGACCAGAAACCTATGGAGATGTCCAGGGCACTGAACCATCTTTGGTCAGTGGTCAGAAGTCGTAGCATATAAGGTGCCGAGGCCACAGTTGGAGCGCAACTGGGGGTGACCTGGTTCAGTCCCCTATCATCAACAGTAAGTCTCCAGGCACCTGTGGGTTTTTTCACAAGCCACACTGGGGAGTTGGCAGTAGAGACACATGTTCTGATTACACCTTGATTGAGGAGAGATTTTATTGTTTCCCTAAGAGAAGGAAAGCTCTCAGGAGGAGAAAGGATATTGCCTTTGCCTCTCATGTGCTGGGCCTGGCACTTTGATGACAGTGTGCATTCTGCCACAGTCTTGTTAGTAGCAAATGCTTCCAGATGTCTTTGTTGAATGGGGAGGAGCTTTGGGAAAAACTCATGGTTCTTGCACAAATCTATGATGTTATACTCTTTATTGTTGGCAGATATTGTTGCCACTACGTGTGAATCAGGGATCAAAATAGTATGATACTGGTCCTGAATCTGGATCAGTAACATGTTAGCTAGATCCACCATACAGCCATGTGGTGCTAGGAAGTCAATTCCAATTATACTTGGATGGTCATGCAATACCATTAGTTGGAAAGTGTGTGAGGCCTTCAGGTGTCCTAACTCTATAGGCAAAGGTATAGAACAGTATGCAGGCAACTTAGTACCATCTACTCTTGACATGTTGGTCCTCCATCTGGTGGACCAAGGAGATGTATCTGGGTGATCATCATGTAATGCAGACACAGCTGTGCCTGTATCCAGTAACACTGTAAGTAGGCGGCCCATGACCTCAGCCTCAGTGCAGGGCGTTCCATTTGTATCCAAGACCAGCTTGTTTACAATCAGGACTGGGGCCTGTAATTGTCAATCTGTGCTAGAGGAAGCATGGAGAGGTTGGGCCTGGCTAATGTGAACCACTTCACCATGCTGCACTGATGCTATATAAGGAGGTGCCTCTGGGTTCAGTCCTGCTTGGGCCTGAGGGCCTGTACTTCCGGTATCACCATGGCCCATTGGGGCCTGGGTTCCCAGTTGTATGGCTGCAAGAGCCTGAGTTGGAACAGCATCCACTACAGAATGCACTTGTGCCAGGAGCTCTCTGAACTTCTGATTCTCTTTGGATATCTCCCTATATGAAGGGCCTGGTCTTTGTTGTTGTTTACCCTTGTGATTCTTATGGTGCTTCTTATTCTTATGGTAATTCTAGTTCCCACCCCATTGTTGTTGTTGTTGCTGTTGCTGCTGCCGTGGTTGTTGTTGGAACTGCTGGGGGTGTTGGTTGTCTACGGGAAGGGTCTGTTAATTTTGGGCCTGCCCTTCCAACGTGTACTGCATCGTGGCCTCTGAGGTAGGCTCCACGGCAGCTACTTTCTTATAACTAGAGCCCAGATCATGGATGTAGAGTTGATAAACTCTTTCAGTTTTCTGAAGAATGTTGGCAAACCATTACATGGTGGGATAAGTGGTTGGCTTTACCTTCTCTCTCACTGCAGGGATCATGATCATAAGGAACAAGGTCTTATACTCAATAAGATCTACATCTGCATCTTCTTGTGAGAGTTGTTTTCCTGCTTGGTAGGCCATCTAGAGTCTCTGGTGGTAAGTTGCTGGACTTTCCTTTGCATTCTGTTTTACAGGGTATGCAAGCATCACTCCTACTACAACTGAGATGTGTGCAGAAATGAGTTCAGCTGCAACTTCGTCAAAGGTGGTGTTGCCGGCAAGGCAGATTGCATAGGGGAGCTTGGCCCCCAATCCAGGATAGATGGTCTGGCATAGGATCTGGACCTGGTAGTCTGCAGTGAGACTAAGCATTTCACATTTGGTACACACCTTTTCCAAGTGACAGTTGAGGTTGTCAGATGGGCTCATCCGACCAATACTGTCAGCTATTTGCTGAACAGAGTAGGTAATTTGTAGGGGATTAGTGGGACAATCAGGTGGAGGTACATTACCTCAGGTGCCATCCAAGGCTACCTGAGCTTCAGTCTCTGCTAAGGAGTGGACTATACCTTCCTGAGTGCCAGTTTTGTGAATAAGCTGTCTAATGTGGCCTTTTAAAACTCGCTTATCCCTCTCCAGAATGGCACACTACTGCATTATCAATCATTCTCTCTATCTCCTGCCTGTCTTCCACATTAATAATGGCTACCGG
Source organism: Neoceratodus forsteri (assembly GCA_016271365.2). Lineage (NCBI taxonomy): Eukaryota > Metazoa > Chordata > Ceratodontiformes > Ceratodontidae > Neoceratodus > Neoceratodus forsteri. The sequence goes on from CM057459.1 coordinate 883,247,661, forward strand.
TGGTGCCACTGGGATTAGGTCTAGGCCTGCTCCTCCCCATCATGGGGGTCACCATGTTGGCATTGCCTATGATGGGTGTCATGATGTTGACAATGTATGACATGGTGTGGGTGTAACAGGGATCCGCCATGTTGTGGATGGTGGGGCAGGGACTCTGGGCCATGGTAGGGGTGTGACTGGGCATTGTATTGAGAGATGTTGTCATCTGAGACTTCCCTCTCAGATGACGTAGTTAAGGCAGGGGCTACACCTCCCATCGCCTTAACATGTCTAGCCAGAACCTCTCGCTGATCGTGCAGTTTCGCCATCTTAGATTCACATTCTGCATGATTCACATTTGCAACATTCACATCAACATCTTCTTGCATTTCTTTCTGCAACACTCTGTACGCAGCTCTCAATTTGTAATTGTCCCTAGTAGCCATTTCTAAGTCATTACGTATCTGATTTATCTCATCCTGCAGCTCTCCCAACCCCCCCACTCAACTGTTCATTTGTTCTACTCAACAAATCATTCATAATCAAAACCTGTCCGTTATTCTGTGTCAAACTTTCACATTCCTGCTTCAGCATACAAATCTCCTGCTCTCCTGCCCATGCAGAATGATGCAAAAGTGAATCCTTTTCATTTCGCAGAGTTTGAATTTCCGACTCCAAATTCTGCTGCAGTCTGATACATTCCATTTTCTGTAAACCCATCTCTTGCTTAAGAGATGAGATTTGCAGTTCAAGGGTTCGAAACCTTATTTGGAGGCTTCTAAAGCAGCATAGAGAGCCACGACCAACAGCCCATTAGCTGACTTATTTATTTTAGTCTTTGGTAACTGGTTAAGGCCCACAAGGCACAAGTGCCTGTTTTCAGGGGTGACCTGGGAGCACTGGATGGTTAAGTGACTTGCTCAGAGTCACACAGTATGCAAGTGGAGGCTGTGAGAATCAAACTCAGGTCTGGTCTGCTGGATGTATCAAGCTCATTCACACCTCATTCCTCTAACCTCTAGGCTATACTGCCAGCCCCTGGCTGTGTGTCTCATCTCAGAGTACTGGGTTGAGATCCCCAGTATAGGGTTTTCAGATTGACTTGTGTCCTGTGTGAAGTCAGCCCAGCCGCCGCCGTGGAAGGTAAGGAAGTTTGAGACATCGAGTCTCAGTTCTGCACAGATATTTGATAATGTGGCCATTGTGTGGGAGGGATTGAAAAATCAAACTGTGAAAAAGGTGCCGTGCTGTGTATCGATCCACAGCAGGAGCACTTCATACATAGCTGGGCTACTGTGCACTTGTAAGCTTGCAATTCAAAACTGCCATGGAGTGGGTCAAGTTGGCATCGACCACACCCTGAAAGCAGCCAGACTTTGCAAGGGATTACAAAGTGGTCTGAAAATGGGAGAGATGATGTGGGAATGCACACCTCCAGTCCCCATTGGGAAGGGGAAAAGTTGTAAAGCAACAAGTGAAACTCTGCCAGCACCAAATATTGCCTACACGTGGTCGCCAATTGTTAGGAGGTCTAAATCTCACTCTCAGGTTCTTGACAATATTGGGAATGCAAGAAATCACAAACACTTTGCATTAGAGTAATAAACTTGTTTAATACTGCCAAAAGGATAATTACAGTTGCCCTGAGCAGTTCTTACCAATACGAACTGGGAGCCAATGCTAAGCGTTCCCTATGCCTCGAGGATTCCCCGTGTCTCTTGGGGTCTCCAAGGTAGAAGACATAATGTCTCACATGATATACCTATGATAATTACTATGGTTACTATAAGATAGAAACATTTCTAGTTACAGAGATGATCCCTATTGGGTAAATTAGAGGTGGCTTCATGGTCCAAGATAACATTATACAATTTTGCAGTAGTCATCACTTTCTGAAACAAAAGAGTACAGTTTTTACATAAATCATTGTAGTAGTACAAATCACCAGAAGGGGCAATGCCGACTTATATATCATAATCATTACAAGGACACAAGTGTCCTAACATCTTATACGCAAGAAATACATATGTGTGTTAGAAAGCAAAGTGTATAACAATAATATGCATACATATCCTGACATCTACTCTTATACGGTAGATACCCTTAGCCCTATATATTAGTATAACATATACCTAAGTGCTGGCTGTCTATGGTGTACCTCTGGGGGTACCAATAAGGGTGCATGGACCTCGTCTATCAGTACCTTTGCCATCTCTTGATGATGTCACACTGTTGACTTGTGGGTATTTGTTTGTACTTAATAAAGGACAACAAAATAGCACTGAAGTTCAATATCTGTGGAAAAAAAACAACAAAAATAAAATAAAATCAGTATAATCTATTATTTGTTCTTTATTTATCTAGGAAATAGGCATTGTACTTCTAAAAACAGAAATAAACTGTGAAATCAGAACTAACTAAAACAGATACACTATAATTTGCTAGAAACAGTAAACATGTAATAACATCCTTTAATCTTCATCAGCATGACAGTAACAGGCATGACATATGGGTTTTCAGTGTTTAAAACTCATTTGCTATCATTTTCATATGAAAAAGGAACTCTTCTGTATGTCAATTCTTCTTTCATGATCTGAGAAATCCTCTTTTTTGAGACGCATACAAAAGAGGAATTTTTGTCTCATAAAACAGGATTTCAAAAGAATGAGGAGTTGGGTTGTACTGACAAATGAAAATGTATTTCTGAGGTCAACAGAAAACTGGAAGTCAGCCATCTTGCTGTTGAACAACAATAAAGTGAAGGACAGTCTATAAGTACTGCTCCTAATTTATAAATAATTACTTAAATTTAAAGTAGGATTTATTGTAAAACAAATGTGACTGGTAAGAGATAGTAGTATAGGATCTATCCACAAGCAAGTTTTGCAAATGCAGATTGTGTATTTGTAATAGAAATGTTGTTAAAACAAAGAGATATGTGTGCTTTTTCTTTTCTTTTGTGACTTGGCGATTTTCTTTCATATGAACAAAACAAGTACCTCACAATAGAAGATTGCCAAATAGAAGAGGTTACTGCGACATGAAACAACAATTTTATAAAACATTTCAGGAGAGTTTTAATGGGATCCCTTGCTTATAAAACCTTCCAAAACTGGTGCTGTTATTGAGACAATGACTGCAAACCTGTGGAGCAGCCACAACAAATGAATATTATACTGAAGTGTAGGTAGTTTAAAACCACTCCATAGAGCACATTTTGAAAGACTACCATCATAGTACTTTTCCATAGAATACACATAACACAACAATTATGGCTGACATATTCAATATTACTACAGGACATGAACAAAAGGCAAGAAATAGCACAATGTATTTTTTTTTCTCTACAACACAGTCTTACCACCTAGGATGCCAGGCAAAAAAAGGAGGGAAGACAGACTGTACCACTATGCATAGCAGTGCTCTGGCCAATCAGACAGCATAACAACCTTTACTTTCAAATATTAGAAAATCATGAATTTATATTTTCCCTCCCCAAAAAAGATTGTTTTCTTTAATGTAACCAAACACAGGTACAAATATACACATCATTAACAAATTAAGACAGAAGATGACCCTCACAGTGAAAGCTGTTATCTGACTGGCAAACAGTTATTAATGGTGGCCAATGAAATGTCAAGACAGAGAATACTTTTTTTCTGGGTGTTAACTCTGCTCACTAACACAAAACTGGTGAAGTTAAAGAGAAACTGCTAGTTGGCAGAGACTACTGTAGAGATACACACATTCAATTTGTTTTAAATTAATTTATTTATTTATGTTTTGCAGCATCTTTAAATAGATGGTTTGCAAAGCAACTCATGTTAAGCATGCATAGACTTTTGAGCAGCCACCCTGAGCCAGACATACTGCTCATGTATCTTGTAGGTAATGATTTGGGCCACGAAAGTGTGTATATTTACTAAAAGCAGCAAAAGCTGATTTTGCTGAACTGCATGGAATTTTGCCTAACTGTAAGATTCAGTATTCAAATAATGCAGAATGCATGATCTGGAGAGGCCAGCATGATGCACCTGAAATTGAAAAGATCATTCAGAAAGGTGAACATTCAAATATCTGGCTACTTGTGTGATCTGGTTATGCACACAATTACTCACCCCCAGATTAAGTATTATAATGATTCAATTATTCTAGAAAATGGTGTGCATTTCTCAGCCATTGGAAATCTTAATTTCGTGGAGGGCTTCCAACATGGAAACCAGAGTGTGTTGTGATGTGTGTTCACAACCAGTACATAGAAGTGAGCAGTACACTGAGGATGCCCCACAATGGCCCTTTCCAGATCCATATCTATCTTGTTAAAAACATTGATGAATTACACATACATAACATACACACATCAACTTGCCTTATAATTTGCATTCATTTGTATTCATTATCATTGTTTTCCCACTCAAAACTTACAGTACCACACAGCACACTGTGCATTCTCTCAGTATGGCTACACACACACACACACACACACACACACACACACACACACAATGTTGTGATTAAACACCTGCATATAAAGCATATTATGAAATGGGTAGAAAGACAGCTGGCTCCTGACTGTTAAAGACGTGCTTTCTGCCAGGTAGTTATCCCAGCACAACAACCTGGGTACATCAAGAAAAACATGTTTAAAAACAAATACAATAATTTTACTAAAAATGATCCACTTCATAATCAAAATAAGGCACTCTGTGGGATATATCATGGTGCGTTCATGGCCTTCTTGGGTGGTAGAAGTATTCAGCTTTGCCTTGACCTTCAATCCACCAAAGACAGGCCATTATCTCACCAAAGCACATCCCCTGTCATGTATTGTTAGTTAACTGAGCCCCCAGCCAATGCTTATCATTGTCCCCTGAACCCCTCCAATAAAAACACCAACAATCCTGTGTGTGGTTGCTCAGTTTGGCAATCAGTTTATGAATAGTCAAAATCATTGTTCACAATAAAACATGGACATAACATGATACATATTCCCCATTTCCATTTTATCATCTCTTACCTATAATATTTATATATAGTATCTACATATACATTCATGTTCAATTGATACATTCTATCACTTTCTTCTTTTTCTTCTGCCCCCCAGACGTACATCCTGGGGGTGGGGCTTGGCCTCTTCCTCTTATGCTGTCAAGGGGTACGAACGTATAAACATTCCCCTGCCTCTTGCTTATCAATGCTGTGTCCTTTAATTGTTTTCCATTTTTTCCCCCCTTTCTTTCCTTTCCTGTGTTTCTCCCCTCTTTTTTCCCTGCTGTCCACCTTCGACAGTCCATACCTGCAGCCTGCCACTGTGCTCCACCTACAACAGTGGCTCCCTGTGCTCCACCTACCACAGAGCCCTCTGCTCTTTCCTTCAGGGTGGGTGAGTGGGAAAAACTCATGGAGCAATTTTGTGAGCTCCACTTACTGTGTAGCCCCTTATAACTGCCCCCTTTAGACCTGCCTTCTTGCTCCCTTGGCCACTCGTCTGTTGCCACCTCACTGTTCCCACAACTCCCCTTTGCCCACCCTTTTGTGACTTCATCAGGTCCTCCCCTTTCGTGACCTCATGGCCTTCCTGGGTCAAACCCTTCCTCTGCCCCCTCTCCCTTTCCTGAGCTTCCAATACTTAGTGTCAAGGCCTTGTGACAATGGAGTTTGCCCTTTTAATTGGGCAACCCTCTTTGTCCCCAGAACCCCTCCAATAAAAACACAAACAATCTTGTATGTGGTTGCTCAGTTTGGCAATCAGTTTACTGAATAGTCAAAATCATTATTCACAAAAAACATGGTCGTAACATGATACATATTCCCCATTTCCATTTTATCATCTCTTCCCCATAATATTTATATACAGTATATACATATACATTCATGTTCAATTGATACATTCTATCACTTTCTTCTTTTTCTTCTGCTCCCCCAGATGTACATCCTTGGGGGGCGGCTTGGCCTCTTCCTCTTATGCTGTCAAGTGGTACGATTGTACACACCATACCTTTGTCTCTTGCTTATCAGTGCTGTGTCCTTTGATTGTTTTCCATTTTCCCCCCTTTCTTTCCTGTCCTCAACACCCTTTTTTCCACTAGTCCACCTCCAGCTTGCGATTAACGGAGGACTTCTTCCTTTTGTCCACCTTCCTCCCCCCGCCCTCCTCTACTGGCCTTTTGTCCTCTCCCTATGCACTTTTATATCTCTACCACAGCCAAACCTTGATGGCGTTCCTTATCTCTATGTTAAACAAGGCCAGGCCCAATCCTAAGAGGCGTATCCCATCTCCCTTAGAGAAATCGTCCACCCATTCCAAAATTCCATGGCAGATGACTTTTAATCCCATGCCCTCAATTAGTCTGCTCACCCATGCATTCATGCACTTACTGGCCCTGTCCATCCCCTTGTGGCTCTTCGCCTGTTGCCACACCCTGTAAGGCATGATCTTGGACCAGATCAATGTAACCTCTGACCACCACTCTTTTATTTTCTCTGCGTCATGCTTTACTTCATAAAATATGTCCAGCCAGGGTCTTGTCCCCAGGTTGTTGCCCCAAAGGTGCATCACAATTAAGTCTGGCTGCTTATAGTCTATCCTGATCTCCCTGAGTTCTGGTAGCAGCTGTGCCCACTTCATTCCCCACCGTCCTCGCCAAACCAGCCAGATGGTGTTGCTATCCAAGTACTACTGTTTCTCCCCTTGTTTCCTGGTTGCCCATTTCTCTGCCCAGTGTATAAACGAATGCCTGCAGATCCATGCCTTGAACCTCTGAGACTTCCCTGCATAATCAAAACAGATTGTTTAGTCTCTTGTATCTTCATCCCCACTGCTCACCCCTCCCATCCTTCTCTCCTGTATTCTTGCACCTGCTATGGGAAAGAAAAAGAAATATCGTTATTGTAATAATTTTTGTATGTACTTTTTATAACAGTCTGAAGTCCACCTGCCTTTCTCCTTGATCTTTCCAGGCCTGTTGCCTTGTACTGCCATAGTAGAGGTTGCCCAAATCCTGAATGATTGGGAGGAGTATCCCCCCTGGTTCTCTTAGGAATCTAAGGCCTTTGTGCAGCACCACTGTAACCTGGTACCCCAACACTGGCCTGCTGTCCCCATGTATGAACAAAGATGAATGTCCTACTTTTGGGTGGTCTGCCACGAACATGTGCATAGCCCCCACTGGGCAAATGCTTGATTTAGGATGCTTTCTTAACCACACCCTACTGCCCTGCCCCTGCTGATGGGTCGTCAGTCTCCTTAATAGTATGGCAATTGCATCTTCAACCCATTCTATGTCGTCCCATTGGCAGCCCCCTCCCTCTGCTTCTTGCCATGCCCCACCACTTCGCATAGTCTAAAAGCCCCACTATACATGGTAGCATACAGGGCTTTACACAGCACTGTTTCACCCCTAGAGCTGCATATGTGGGGTAATATTCCCATCAACTGCCCCATCAAGCCCTCTGATATCGGCTTTCTGGCATCCTGCTTCTTATCCGCTCCCCCGTAGCCAGCCCTACATCATTCTGTGGACCAGATTGTTTTTTGTTGACTCCTCCCATCCCCTCAGGGTACAAATCTGCCCTATGGCCACCAGGTGCACCCCTATGGTCGAATGCGCCATGTGCTGGTTCCACCCTGTTGCAATGAATCGAGCTACCTGCTTTTGTGTCACTGCCTCACTTACCTGACCACCATATTGGTCCTGGAATATTTGAAACACCCTCCAAGAGGTTTCATAATCTCTAAGCATCCTTGGGGCCCAGGAGTTATGGAACAGTACTTCAGCTCCCCCCAATCCAATCGTCCATATATAAGTCGGGATGGTGGTCTCCCTGAACTCTTCTCCTGGTGTGACAGTCTGGAATTTGTCCATCTGCAATGTGAGAGGAATCAGCAATCACATTGTCCACAGCATCAGTATGCTTGGCCCTGAATGACATGTTCAAGGTCAGGCCTAGACATACCATCCTATTTAAAACCCTCATGACCCTGTCTGCCTTCTTCCTTTTCTTGTTCAGCACTTCCACCACTACCCTATTATCACTCCAGAAGGTTAGTTTCTTGTTCTTGACCTCCCCTATCCAAACTAGCATTGCCACCCATATGGAGAATAGTTCCAGGAAAGTGATGTCTTTCATCACCCCTTCCCTTACCCAGTCATCTGGCCACACTTCCTCGAACCATATTCCCTGAAAATAACCACCATACCAATTCCACCTGTTGCATCTGTATACAGCTGCAGATCGGTGTTGTATAGCCAATCATCCTGCCAAAAAGTCTGCCCATTGTATTCCAGAAGGAAATGTTCCCAGATCAACATGTCCTCCCTGGTCCTCTTATTAATATCCATCCAGTGGTGGGGCTGTATTGCCCCCCGAGTTGCTCAAGCTAGACGCCAAGTCAACGTGCACCCTGGAGCAATGGCTCTACAAGCAAAATTTAGGTGTCCCAGCAGCTGTTAGCCTGCTGGAGCTGCACCCTCCTGCATTCCCAAATCTTAACGCAATAATTCTTGCAATCTCTCCACCTTCTTGCCTGGTACATGGTACAGCTCTTGTGTCATCTCCAGTTTCAACCCTAGGAACTCTATCGTTCAGCTGGGCCCTTCCATCTTATCCTCTGCTAGCGGCACTCCCAGTTCTTGGCATAGCACTTTGAAATCCTGAAGCATGACTTCAGTCTCCTTTTCCCCTTCCCCAATAAACAGGAAATCATCTAAATAGTGCACCACTGTCTGATACCAGTACCACATCTGAAACATCCATTGCAGCCATGTACTGAACATCTTGAAAGAGGTGCATGCTATGGAGCATCCCATTGGCATGGCTTTATCAAAATAATACTGCCCATCCACCTGAAATCCTAGTAAGTCCCAATCTGCTGGCCTAACTTGCAGTAAGAGAAATGCTGACTCTATGTCACAACCAGGTGCTCTGCTTAGCCCTGATGAGTCCACCACCTCCTCCAGGGTGATGTATGTGACCCTACTGCCCTCTGCCCCTATAGAGTCATTGAATCCTTTTCTGGGAAGGATAGGTGAGGTATCACCCGGTACTCTCCCAGCTGTTTTTTGGGTACTAAACCAATGGGGAAATCCTCAGGTTTGGCAACAGGGGGGAGGCAAATGGACCTTCCACCCTCCCTGTTGCCATCTCCTTTTGAATTTTATGTGCCAAGGTGGCCTTCTTACCCTGTGTGGATTTGAGGTTCTTTGCCTTCATCGCTTTCTGCAATCCTTGAAACTGTAAACTAAAACCTGACCTAAAGCCTGCCCTTAATTTCTTGGCTGCTTCCTGATCCAGGTAGCCCCCCAACCACCTTTCTACTGCATCCGTTCTTATGGGTGTCTGAGCCATCCAGACACCATCTCTTGCTGGTCCTTCAATTGTCCTGGTGTTGGGTTTGATAGATGTGACCGCTCCCTCCTCCTGCCACCCTTCCCCTGTTGCCTCTCCCCCACTGCTGCCCATTAAAGAGCCTGGGTTGTCCTCAAAGGGTTGCTTGTATGAGTTATCCTGGTTGCTGGTCCCTTTTTCCCAGCTGTACCTGCACTTGGACCCTGGGTGATGTCCCCCACAGTTAGAGCAGACATGCCGGAATTGACAGTTTGGCCATGAGCAAAAGGATCTGTTGTATCCCCAACAAGCCTACACTGCTGCCCCCCCTTGACTGTCTCCCTCCATCACCTTCTCAGTTGGGTCTGTGTAGATTTCCAGCCACAGGTTTAGCTGCATGACACCTCATTTTACACCCCAAAAAGGTGCCATTCTTTTCATAAATTTCTCATCATACCATAACCAGCTGTGATCCCCTTTCTTATACCCATACCACATCTGAAACATCCATTGCAGCCATGTACTGAACATCTCAAAAGTGGTGCATGCTATGGAGCATCCCATTGGCATGGCTTGATCGAAATAATACTGCCCATCCACCTGAAATCCTAGTATGTCCCTATCCGCTGTTGGCAGAGCCATTAGCAGAACTGTTTAGTGAGTCTTGGAGCAAAGGAGAGGTCCCAGAAGGCTGGAGAAGGGCTCATGTGATCCTGCTCCACAAGAGTGATAGCAGGGAGGAGGCAGGGAACTACAGACCAGTCAGTCTTACCTCACTAGTGGGCAAGATTATGGAGGCACTCCTTAAGGAAAGGATAGTGCAACACCTGGAATCCATAGGGGCACAGGATCCAAGACAGCATGGGCTTACAAAAGGAAGGTCCTGTCAAACTAATCTCATAGATTTCTTTGACTGGGTAACCAGAGTGGTGGACCAAGGGGGAGCAGTTGATGTCGCCTACCTTGACTTCAGCAAAGCTTTCAACACTGTTCCACATAGAAGATTGATAAATAAGCTGGATAGGCTCAGGGTGGGTCAGAAGTTGGTCAACTGGGTGGCAAACTGGTTAGTGGGCAGAAAACAGAGAGTGGTGGTAAATGGTATACAGTCAGAAGAGATGCAAGTCACAAGTGGGGTACATCAGGGATCAGTCCTGGGGCCAGTCCTCTTCAATATCTTCATTAGTGACATTGCAGATGGACTAGAGGGTAAGGCTTGTCTGTTTGCAGATGACACCAAGATCTGCAACAGAGTAGATGATTCAGATGGGGTGGGCAGAATGAGAAGAGATCTGGATAAACTAGCAAAATGGTCAGAAGATTGGCAACTGGGATTTAATGCAAAGAAGTCCAAGATCATACACATAGGGAAGAGAAACCCTGAAGCCACCTATAGGCTGGGAGGGGAGTTGCTGGTAGTCACAAAAGAAGAAAGAGACTTGGGCATCATCATCACCGATGACCTGAAATCATCCAAGCAGACTTCTAAAGCAGTAGGTAAGGCTAGGGAGATGTTAGGGTGTATTAGTAGGGGTATCACAAGTCATAAGAGGGAGGTAATAATCCCTCTTTACAAGACACTGGTTAAGCCCCATCTGGAGTACTGCCTGCAGTACTGAGGCCACACCTTCACAAGGACATTAACCAAATTGAGGCAGTCCAGAGAGGGCAACTAAAATGGTGCAGGGACTGCATCAGAAGACATATGAGGACAGATTAACAGAGCTCAATATGTATACCCTTGAGCAAAGGAGGGAGAGAGGTGATATGATCAAAACATTCAAACACATTAAGGGCATTAACAAGATGAAAGAGTCTAAAATGTTTAAATATAAGAAAAATAGCAGGACAAGAGGACACAGCATGAGATTAGAGGGAGGCCAATTAAGGGGGAATGTGAGGAAATCATTTTTCACAGAAAGGGTAGTGGATGCATGGAACGGCCTACCTCAGGAAGTGGTGGCTATGAATACAGTGCAGGGCTTCAAACAAGCATGGGACAGGCATAAGGGAGCAATACAGATGAGTATGAATAGATAGGCCACTGACAAAGCAAAGGCCGATGACACATTTATAAGGTAGAAAAAGAAATGGGCAGACTGGATGGGGCTTGAGGTCCTTATCTGCCATCAACGTCTATGTTTCTATGTTTCTTATATGTGTTCTTAATAATGAGGGAATAGGTGAGGAGTGGGGTTGCTAGCTCCAGCTGCTTCTCAATGACTATGGCCATGAAATAAGTAAAACCCGTGGACTAATTGTTCCAAGTTTTGCCCTTCCATGATTTGTCATCCTCCCCCTTTCCCAACAGAACTACTGCCACTACCATATCTTTCTTCTCAAAGTTGTCCTTCTCCTCATACTTATCCATGTTGTTGACATTTGCCAGGGTGAAGATGTCAACATATTTCCCTTTCCAAATCTTTTCTTTAATGGCCGTAGGGACATGGTCTGCCAGCTGGACCTCTGGTACCTGGATCTCCAATCCCACCATGAGTGCCCCTGTTGACACCCCATCCCCCATTCATCCCTGTCCCCTTGATTTCATGTAACGCCTTCTCCAGTTGCCCCAAACCATTCTCTCCCATACCTTTGAGCATCTCCTCCACGTACTCTTTGACACTGCCTTCCAGTGTCACCACCTGATTACCTATTATGCCTGGCTGTAGTGTGCCTGGCCCCGACTGGGGCACTCCCACTGGGACGGGTATTGGTATTGGGACCTGTGGCAACAGTGCCAGTTCTGGCAGGGACAGAGGGATCACGGATGTGGGAGGATCTGGCACTGGTGCTGGGACTGGTTCTGGGGTCAGCTCGGGAATCGGGTCACAGGGAGGTGGAACCAGAGGTTCTGCTGGCATTGGTACTGGTACCATATTCCTAGGCTCTGGTGCCCCTGGCCCTCTAGGCACCCTCTTGCTCCTCTCCTGACCAATCCCTTGTCTCCCCTTCTGCTTCATGCCTTTCTCACCCCCATCCAGCTCCGCCACCTCCAGCAGCCAGCTCTCTTTTTCAACCAGGTCCATCACCGTCCGGTAACATTCTTCCTTGCGGGGCTTGACTGTTTTTGGTGCCATCCTTCCACTCTGTGGTACCTGATTAAAGAAATCATGACAGTTAGCTTTTGCCAACTTGCTGACTAGGCCCGGATCATTCGCATACTCCAGCATCCCTTCTTGAGTCATTCCTTCCATCGTCCCCCATGTCTCTCCCTTTGCCTTTACTCCTGGTCATTCTAGGCTCTGCCAATAATGTCCCTATAATTACTTGCCATACTGTGAAGTGGCAGTGGCTTGCCCATTTCTCCTCACTGGTTCCCTTCACTGGTCCCCCACCACATGGTGGTCCCTTGTTGCTTTGTTTCTGCCCCCACCAAAATGGTGGGCCCATTGCCCTTTACCCAGTACTTTCAGGTCCCTCTCCACCACCCCTGTAGGGTTTGCCATGACCCCCCTTCCTAAGCATCAAACCCCACTGCTCCTTGTGGGGCCGGCCCCCTACTCTCTGCCCCTAGTCCCCCAATGTCTTGACCATCGCAGGGAAGGAGGATTCACCCGATTCTCCCAAACCACGTTGCCTTCCTAAACCCTCGCACCACATGACCCTCCTTGACTGCCTTGTCACTCAGTGTCCCAATACGTGCCCTGCCTCTTAAAATGTTCAAAATGCTCCTTTATGGTCCTACATACATCAGTGTATGCATTCTTATTGTAACAATATAGTATTGAGCATTCCTGCTTGATGTTACTGCTTATAGGGGTAAATGTTTCTTCAAAATTAAATTGATCCAAAAGAGCCTTTGCTGCCATGAGCTGGAATGCAAATTAACCAAAATGCCCCTAAAATGCAAAGTACCATGCTGTGGCTAGAGAGTCCTGTGTCCCCCCTCATTCTCCTGCATCCGAAAAGCTTTTACCCTGACCCACATGGCAGTGATATCAAACACCATGCCATGCGGTGTTCTGTTCTGAGCCCAGTACTGTAAATCCTTCTCATTTGTGTAGGAATTCTCACCCAAAATGCCAGAAAACCTCAGCATTCCTAACCAAAAGGAGTCCTCTGCTCCCCCTTCATGCTCCAAATCCTCGTTGACAAAAATTATGGACTCACTGCCCTGCTCACCCCCCCCCGCACTTCCCGCTCCCCTCCATGGCTTCCCCTCTTCGTCCTCCAGCACCCCCCTCAACTCAGCAGCCAACCTGTTCTTAACAAAAAAATCCCTGGAACACCTCACTTCCCGCTGCTGTGCCACTAATCTCAGTACACATCTCCCCTTTTACCTCCCCTGCATGGTGGTGGCATCATACGCCATCCCACGCGGTGGGCCTAACCTGTTAAACCCTTTGCTTGTTCTCGCTGATATGGCCTTCCACCTTGCTTCTCTTTGAGTAAGCCAACAACCAAGAAAATCTCCTTCTGTCAAATAAAATTATCTCCTTAAGAAGCGCTACTTGCACTTGCAGCTCTTCTCCCCCGCTTCCTCTGACCCTGGTGCCTACACTTTACTCCATGGTTTGTGCTGCCTGTAAGTCCTCTGCAGTCTTGCTGCTCACCTCGTAGCCCCTGGTTATGCCTGAAGCACTTTATTTTATTATTTTAATTAACATTTAGTCCTTTTATATAAAGTCTTCTGCATGTAGCTACCTCACACTGCCTGAAGCTACCTCCCATGCTGCCTCTCATGGTGATCCTGGAGGGCTTGGTCACAAACGTTCAGAAGAAACAGCAAAACACGACACACAGCTTCTGACTTCTTCAGTTCTGAGTCTGCCCCTTTACCAAAACAGTCCACATAACTTACCTTGTTTCACTATTTTCCTTTGTGTACTCACTTGAATTGGTCCACAGTCTCAGACTCACACTTCCAACACTATTTACCTTAGTATTAGCAATACAGTTTTTTTTTAACAAACTCCAACTATTCATTAGTCAAATGCCCATTGGTTTAGTGTTTTTGCCAAAACGTATGTGCTTCCAGAGTAAAAAACTCTCAGAGCAATTTTGTGAGCTCCTCTTGCTGTGCAGCCCCTTATAACTGCCCCCTTCAGATCTGCCTCCTAGCTCCCTTGGCCAGTCATCTGTTGCCACCTCACTGTTCCCACCACTCCCCTTTGCCCACCCCTTTCGTGACCTCATCAGGTCCTCCCCTTTCATGACCTCATGGCCTTCTTGGGTGCCCCCATCCCTCTGCCCCCCCGAGCTTCCCACACTTATTGTCATGGCCTTGTGACAATGGGGTCTGCCCTTTTAAATGGGCAACCCTGTTTATTAGAAGTGCAGCACTGCAATGAATGTTGTACCTTCTCAGACATGACTCTGGACTGCTTACATCCCTGTGGCATTCTAAACAGCCAACACAAAGAGCTACAACATAAGCACCAGTATGGGTTGGCCCAATTTTCTTGCCATTGCACATCCACAACTAGTTAAACAAGCATTTGTCAATGCTGAATGTTGCTTGCTTCTATGTGCTGTTTAGGTATTTGGAAGTCATTGGAGTGCAAATATTGAAAATTTGCAAACTTACGAACGTGCATAGGAACTATGCAACTCACGCTCGTAAAACAGTCATTGTTAGGAAATTTTTCACGAAATTTTCAACATAGCCATTTTAAGACCTCTGCTCATGAACAGTGTCACTGTGATTTTGTTAATGTGTCCCATACATTGAGTTTGCACACCGACTGCGCAATTGTGCGCTACATGGGCAGAAACATGTTTTGGGCAGGATGTGAAAAATGACAGCTTTTGCTCATAAGGAGGTGTGGTAAAATGGCAATGTTGAAAATCTGAAGTGGAAATATTAAAAATTCGCAAACCTACGAGCGTGCGTGGGAACTGTGCAACGCACACTCGTAAAACAGTCATTTTTAGGAATTCTTTCACCAAATTTTCAACATTGCCATTTTAAGATCTCTGCTCATGAACAGTGACACTGTGATTTTCTTAATGTGTCCCATACACTGAGTTCGCACACTGACTGCGCCATTGTGCGCTACATGGGTGCAAACATGTTTTGGGCAGGATGTGAAAAATGACAGCTGTACTGCTCATGAGGAGGTGTGGTAAAATGGCAATGTTGAAAATCTGGAGTGAAAATATTGAACATTTGTGAACTTACAAGTCTGCGTAGGAACTGCACAACGCACGCTCGTAAAACAGTCATTTTAAGGAATTTTTTCACCAAATTTTCAACATAGCCATTTCAAGACCTCTGCTCATGAACAGTGTCACTGTGATTTTCTTAATTTGTCCCGTACATTGATTTCGCACACTGACTGCGCCATTCTGTGCTACAAGGGCAGAAACACATTTTGAATGAGATGTGAAAAGTGACAGCTGTACTACTCATAAGAAGGTGTGGTAAAATGGCAATGTTGAAAATCTGAAATGAAAATATTGAAATTGCGAACTTACGAGCCTGCGTAGGAACTGCGCAACACACGCTCGTAAAACAGTCATTTTTTGGAATTTTTGGACCAAATTTTCAACATGGGGTTTTTGGGACCCCTTCTCATGAACAATGTCACTGTCATGGTGGTATTCAGGCCCAAAGGGTGATTTCACAGTCACTGCGCAGTCACTGCACAGAAATCACCCTTTGAGCTCAATCTTACCATGACAGTGTATCATCATCGAGAAGGGGTCCTAAAACCCCATGTTGAAAATTTGGTGCAAAATTCCCAAAATGCCTGAGATATGCAATAAAGTTGAACCCCCCATCTAGCCCATTATACAGCTTACCGGCATTTCCTCAGTTCGCGGTCGGCTTTGAAGAGTGCAGGCGTGTTCCCGGTCCACTGAAGATCATCGCCCGAGTCCGGAGGTAAGTATGGGGTGGGGGTGGGAGCTGGGTGCGCAGTGGGTGGGTGCGGGTTGTGGGAGGGGGTCTGGAGACTGCCGGGGACCGCTTGTTTATAGGTTTAAAAAAAAGACATCGGTGGACATTTGCCATGCTGGGGTGGGCTCCCAGCGTGGCACAAGGATGGAGGGTCAGCTCAGCCGACCGGGATTGTGCACCCCCATGGGCCAAAGGACTGATTGCCACGCTGGGGTGGGCTCCCAGCATGGCACCAACTACTGGGGGGTGACACAGCTCAGCCGACGGGGATTGGGCACCCTGTTGGCTACACAGTACGTGTGGGGGCGCTCACACCTGCGTGTGGGGGGGAGCTACGCTTCTTATCGCTGCTCACTGAAGCGTAGCTCCCCCTTTCAACTGCATGCCACTGCATTTTGGAGCATGTCATAGACAGCTCCAAAATGCATTGGTTTACAGGGCCGCGCCTGCCAGCTCACTGACTGAATTGGAGGAGGAGGTGACACACCTCCGAAATCTCCGATGATGGCACTATATTTCTTGCACATGTGTGCAAGCAACAAAAAAAGCAAGACAAAAGTTATGAATGTAAAACTGTATACATGTTCATTTCCTTTGTTTTCTTTCTTTTTAGGAGAAAGATGCCCAAAAACTGACCTCATAAGCAGGTACTCGCCCTGGTAAAGGTGACAGAACAGCATGTCCAGCATGATATATTGATGAAGGGGACAAATCTACCTCTCACTAATGTGTGGAAGGATGTAACTGGCTATCTGTAGGAGAGGGCTATACAAAGGATTCCATCGAAAGTGGAAACTGCTGCAATAGACGTTGTACAAACTGAAGGCCTCAGGCAATGCCTGGCCAAAGAGACAGACTGGTTTCAGTGGGCTAACACCATGTGGAAGAAGGCAGTAAAGCCACAATTGGGTGACAGGCAAAAGGGAGGTAAGTACGATTACATAATACTGGCACTGCAAAAAAAAAAGTTTCTAATATTAGTAACACTTGCTGATTTGTAAACTGAGAATTACCATGTTTTCAAATAGTATATCTCATTATTAAATTCAGTAAGAACAGCTGATAATTATGCTGTCCAAGTAATTTATTTAATTGTCATGAAGTATAGTCCATGGTGGTGAGGTGGGGGGCATTACATGACATGCCAGAAATGTGAGTGTGCAACAACATATAACATATTGTTTGTCTGTAAGAAAAATGTTATTCCCTTAAAGTAAAGCACAATATAGAATACTGTGTATGGGTAGGGGGCTAAATAATGTAATATTACATTTTTTTTCAACTGTATACTAGGGAGATGCTTTGTTGAGGGACTTGAGAATGTATTTCATGTAGGTGACATTTTGTACTTGTTGTATACTATATATGCAGCACATTACAGGTGGGGGGAGCATATCATAACATAACAGAATGGTGAGTGGGCGAAAATATATCACATATATCTGTTTGTTATGAACATCCTATTCCCTTAAACTGAACGACATTGTGTAAAACTATCCATGGGGCAGGGGCACACATAATTTCACACCTGCAGTTAGGACTTTGTTGGGAGGAGAAGATGTTTTGTTGAAGGCCTTGAAAATCTTTAACATATAGATGATATTTCATAGCTGCTGTATAAATACATCATGTTACTGTACAAATCTTCCATGTTCATAGCACTGTAGTGTATTACCCATGTAATAAAATCCATAGACTGTTACTATACAGTATATGATATTGTTGTGCCAGACAAAAATATGTCAATAAAATAGACGTTTAAATGTGATCAGTTAAGAGACCACAACATCATGACAGACTTGTCTCTATTAATCTGCATAATTTATATTCTATTATGAAGATACATACATAAATGATTTAACCACAATATTTAAGTACAGTAGCCACTTGTTAATACCATGAAGTCTGTTAGATTTACTTGCCTTATGATTTCTCTTTATGTCTTCTTTCTTATTGCAGAACATCCTGGCTTTTCTGCCACACCAATTGGAAGATGCCAGCTGGAACCAGTCCTGGCCAAACTGGTGGAAGAGGATCCAGCACTTTCCACTGAGGATGTTATTATCCTTAAAGAAGATGGTATGTAACAATTAAACAGTTGCACTTTATACCATTATTCACAGCTGTTATATCTTAACGTGTACACTGTGACTATGTATAATGTTTCTGACACTACATGTCACCCTTTTGATATAACATAACAGTAACATTAAGTGAAAGAGTAGAAACAAAGAAACAATTTTAAAATATAAGGTGATAAGTGCATGAAGTGTAGTAAGTATTCAAGTTTATACATGTAATAAATGAGAACAAAACATAACTTTAGCAAAATAGCACTTGAATCAAATTTTTTTATATTGCTGCAAAAGTAATATGAGATACTGTAACTGGGAAAATGCAATGTCATAACTGATTTACTTACTTATTACAGTATATAAACAACTTTGGTTGTCACACACACAATTAACAGAATAAGAGTACCTGTAATGATTACAATTCAGATGATACCGGTTGATAGCAAGGGAAAAGAAATGTATTTTACTATATGCACATGTCATACAATAGAAACATATAATTTGACTGCAGATAAGGGCCGCTTGGCTCACCTAGTCTGCCTATTTCCCTACCTAATGGATAAGCTGCAGATCCTAGCTGACCAACAGCCTACTTCCTTCTACCCCCTCACTATAATTGCCTTATGTCTGTCCCATGCTTTCTTGAATTCCCCCACTGTTTTTGACTCTATGACCTCCTCAGCAAGACTGTTCCATGCATCTACAACCCTCTCTGTGAAGAAATACTTCCTCACATTACATCTGAGCCATCCCCCCATCTCCAACTTGTGCCCCCGTTCTTGCACAGCCCTTTTTCTGAAAGATGCTGCTCTCTTAGAATTTGTTGATTCCCTTGAGGTATTTGAAAGTTTCTATCATGTGCACCCTCTTCCTCCTTTCCTTGAGGATATACATCTTAAGCTCCTTTAGTCTTTCTTCATATATCTTCTGGTGCAGACCCTGCAACAATTTGGATGCCCTCCTCTGGACAGCCTCCAACCTGAATGTCAACAGTATAATAAATATGTGTTATTTTGTCTGTAGTCTGAAAATATATGATAATGTACAACATAATTACATTTTCTTTCTACATGGATGAGTATATTCAAGATGATGTATATCATACAATATTTTAATTATTTTTATTTATGTATTTGTTAACTGGGTGGTTTCTTTGATCCAATGAACCATTTCAGGCATGACCCAGGCCATAAAGATGGCACAAATGTAAAAATACAATTACAGAGGTGCAAGATACATTACAGGAATAGTACATAAAATATATTACATTTCAGTACAGTGCAGGAAAACTCCCACAGCTGAAGCTACTGAAAAATACAGTAAAGTACAAACAGTGGAATGAGTTATGTACAATAATATTTCACACACAAAGATGAAGTTCAGAACTGGTAGCCGAACACAGCTACTCGATAAGTAACAACAATCAAGTACACAATACCATTAGGGACTCTTTATTTCTAGGTGATATCAGTGAGTACTTGCTGGGGAGAAAACCACAGCTGGTTTGAGAGCTCATTGGGGTTGCACTGGTGATGGTTATACAGGGGGGCAGGTGCAAGTGGCAGTCAACATTTTGATCTGCTTGTATCGTGACAGTAATAAGCTGAAAAGTATT
The DNA here is from genome assembly GCA_016271365.2 of Neoceratodus forsteri. Lineage (NCBI taxonomy): Eukaryota > Metazoa > Chordata > Ceratodontiformes > Ceratodontidae > Neoceratodus > Neoceratodus forsteri. The sequence continues at coordinate 883,267,498 of CM057459.1, forward strand.
GTGGAGTACAGTAAGTAATAAAATAAAACAATTTCTTCAAACAGAATGATAAACTACTATGTGTTAACATGCCACTAAAGTCTCTGTTTATTTGTGTGTTGCAGAGGAAAGCACAGACAGTGAAAGGTATCCCATCAAAAGGGCTTGGGAACAATGGCATCCTAATGTTGGTGCACCTCAAGTGGGCACATAGGACTTGTGGGCATGGTATGGTGAGGGTGTCACTCTGCCTCCCTCTCCCCAATGTTCCCTGGCATGGAGTTCATTATAGTAATGTCAGGAGGTGCGGGGGCAAAGCCACCCCAAAATTACAGTAGGAGATTGCGTGCGGTGCCCTAGTTTAGAGGTCAGCTTTGTGGTGACATTTGGTGCTTTCATACTTTTTGTCTGTCACCTTTTTGATGGAAGCTCTTTTTGTTGTGTCCTTTCTCACTGCACTTTCTTTGTTTTCACCCATTTTACACAGAACAGAAGATGCCAGTGGTGCCGACCAGCAACGCACAGAGGGGACCTCCCTCTGTGCCAGCTCCCACCGTATCACTGGATGTTGGTGACTCATCACAGCCAAAGTAAGAAGATGATGAGCCTCAACCTTGTCCATCTGGTATATTCAACTCTGTTGCAAGATGGCTGTTTCATGCATGTAGATGTAAGTTGACAATACTTACCTCACACCTTGATATATACTGCTTGCTTTTCTCATGAATTTTCCTTTTTTTGGGGGGGGGTACTTTTTTTCTGTTTTAGTTGTGGTTTGGAGCAATCCATTTCACCTATTCGTCTATTAATTGAGGTACGCTGCTATATGAAGATATAATGTGTGTGTTACATGAATTGTATATCACCAGACATATTCTTGAAAAGCAGTTTAAATTTCAGTACTCATTTCTTTGTCCTTCAAAAAAATGTTTTGTTTGCTAAATTTCTCATACTGTAACAACACAATAGCAAATTTCAAAGTACCATGCTAGTGTAATGAATATATGCCAATCACAGGGAGCATGTCTCTGTGTTGAAGCATGCGGACTGTCTTCTTGTACATCATTAAGTACACATAATTTCATATACAGAGTAGTGTTGAACAAGAGGACATGAACTGTAAAGAGTTATTGATAGTTTAGTTGCAAAGAACTTAGATATCCAACAAGGATACACAACTGTCTTCTATTTCAATGAATAACTTCAAGTTACACCACAGCAACAAATAAAATACAGGTACAGAAGTATTTTTGTCATGTACTTCGAAATGGAAATACATGTGTTATGTACAACTCAACATTTAAACATGTCACGTCATGTATTTTTCCTCAGATCTTATGGTATAATATGTAAGTGACAGTGACAGATGCCCCCCCCCGTACATCCAAGCATATAAACAAAAGTCATATGATGTATGTTTAGTCATATGATATGGTGTAATATGGATGTGGCAGTGACAAACACCCCCACACACACTGTAATAGGAAAACAACATAACTGAACGTTCTTACTTTTTTCCTGTGTTTATGATGCAAGTGAAATAACCATACACTTACAAGTTCAAATCTATAACATTCACCAATAGATGTTTAATAATCACCTGTGGGTACCATGCAGAAAGGATATAAAAATATTCCGACATTTCTGGTGTGCTCAAGATGGCAACCACGCTGGGTCAGCCTCTATTTTAGTTCTGCTTCTGCTTTATTTTAATCTCTATATAGTCATTTTAATAGTAGTTTTTAATATAGTTTTGTGTGATTTCATTTTTATTTGATTTTTCATTGTTTCTTTTTAGTTTATAACAGTTATCAGTTTCGCTAAATGTTACTGTTTTCTTATTCGCGGGTAGCGTTACCCTGAATCATTGCGGCACTATGGTAATGTTGGAGTACATCTTTGAACTGTGTGATCCTGGCTGCCCTGATTTCATGCTCCGCTGGTGCCGAGAGCTGCGTTTACAGCTGTGTGTTGTGGCATTTGCTCTGGGGATAGCTTGGAATCCTGTTACTAGGAATTTTTGGAGTCTGCCTTTTGACTGTGGCGTTTGCCGGCACTGGCGTTTGCCGGGGGTTTTACTTTGGAGTTTCTCCTCTGTTAGCATTGTATCCAGCCTTCATTTAAACTGGCTACCGGAACCTGCTGTCTGGATTTGTTTTGGTGCAGTTCAACAGAGTTTTAGTGACCCCTCTACTACTTCTTGGATTCTTGTGGTAATGTACTGTGTTTTCCGGGGGTACTTCCTCATTTGACATGTTCTAACTACAATCAGCTTGAGCTTTTGAAGAAGCGGGTGTGGAAAGTTTTGGAACTGCTATCACGGTGTAACATTGTGAAGGAGTCAACGTCTATGCTGGATATATTGTTGAACATCTTTGCAGTCTTGTATTTGGAAGACTTGGACTAGCTGGTGTCATTTGCTGTGACTGCCTTCTGTCTTTTGGACATGAAAATATAACCTGTGCATCTTAGATGTACCGTGAGTACTAGGACTTGAGTTTTCATCGTTTATCTGGGACCTTAAAGTTGATTTTAAGCTGTGTTAAGGCTTCTTGGGAAATACTACCACATTGTTGGCTTTGGTTCTGAGAGATTACCCCCCCCTTTTCTGTTTCTTTCTTTGCCTGGGCGTTTGGTGTTGTGCTGTCTGGGACCTAGCAGGAGTCTCCCCTGTTCCCTTCAAGGAGTTGGGGGGTACCGAGGGGGTTTCTAAGTTACTGTAGGGCTGGCCTTATTTGGCTGGTCTGGGAGTATCTGAAGCGGTGGGTCTCAGTGGCATAACTGGGCCTTATTAGGCAGTTTGGGGTGAGGTGGGGGGGGAAGCCTCCTGCTGCCTCATAACTAAATCGATTATTATCTCCAAAGAGTCATCTTCTCCCTTCATTTATAAGTCTGCACCTTGTTTGTATATTGTTATTTTTTGTATATTTATTTAGAATAATTTGGATTTTGTTTGGTTCATTTTATATTACCGATTTTACTGGACGGACAGTGTGTGCAGTGAGAGGGCCTCACTGTCCCTACATGTTTGGACTTTTCAATATTATACTCATTGGCACTGAGAGTGCCTAAAAATAACTGTATTTTCTTTTTGGATCCCATTTCATCATATAAAGGACAGTGGGTGCAGTGAGAGGGCCTCCCTGTCCTTATATACTTGGATTCCTTAATAATCTGTTTATAGTTCATTTTTGGTTGTTTAGTTTTGTAGGTTTTGGTTTATGTTTTTGGGTGGGTTTTAGTTTAAGTGTAATTGTGGGTATTTCATTTTAGAGATACCTGGATTTTTTATTTATTTGCTTGCAGTTAGTTTGTCTCCCGTTTTATTATGTGTTGTTTAGGTATCCCGGTCATGCATTATTCGTCCTCCGACCTCCATGCCCTCCACCCCTTTTGCCCTCCTCCCCTCCCATTTTCCACCTACCAGTGCTGTCAGGCGCTTGGTATTGTTCACGGGAGGGGGGGTGAGCATGGTGGGGGCCGTGGATGCCGTAGGGCGAATGAACGGACCTCTCACATGGGGTGGTTAAGCCCAGAAGATGCCCTGGGGTGAAATGGAGCCTGGAATGTGGTTTTCCATGCCTAGTCTCCATACCCAAGGGCTCTTCCTATTTGGATGGACAAGTAGTTGGGACGGCTCCAGATCCCTGTACAACTCGGGCGGTGTTGTGCAATGCCAGATCTATTAAAAACAAATCAGCTATTATCTCTGATTTTGTTGAGATGGCAGATCTGGCTTGCATCACCAAGACCTGTCTGGATGGAAATGCTGGTCCCATTTTAGAGGCGGCTGTTCCAGCTGGGTACGCGGTGATTCACCGCCCGAGATTGGATCGCGGGGGATAGCGGTCTGTTTTAAGACCAGCTTGGGGCTCATGAGTGTACCAGTTGAGGAGGCTGAATCCTTTGAGTGTACCGTCGTGGCTGGTGTGGGTTGTAGGATAGCCATTGTCTATCATACACAAGGAGACGGGAGACAATTCCTGCAGGAAGTGGCAGATTTCATCGCCGATATGGCATTGGAGTCACCCAGACTGATGGTTCTGGGTGACTTCAATGCTTGGGTCAATGACGAACTTTCTGCCTTTGGTCAGCACTTCCTCCAGTTGATGACATCACTGGGTCTTACACAGATTGTTTCCTTGGCCACACATAATCATGATCACTCCTTGGATTTAGTTTTTCTCCTGGGGATTGAGGCATCTGATTTGGTGGTGGAACCTGTCAGTTGGTCCGATCACTACACCGTGAGCTTCAATTTTTGTGCTCCCCTTCGTAGATCTGCCCCTGTGGAGATGGTTTGATACTGCCCTTTATGGGATGTGTGCCCTGAAGACCTGATGGCGGTGTTGAACCTCTCAGAGTTTCCAACTGCCAGCTTGGGTCCAGAGGCTATGGTTTTGGCTTATAACCAGGCCATTTCCTTGGCCCTGGACTCAATTGCTCCTGTCCGTGTTTGTCCCCTCTCTCTTCGCCCTTGGGCTCCATGGTTTGATGGATCCTTGAGGGAGTTGCGACGTGTGGGACGATGGTTAGAGCATCGTTGGAGGAAATCTGCTCTGGATGCCGACCGCCTTAGTTTGGAGGAGCATTATCGGCTCTACCAATCAGAGATCACCCATAAGAAGGCAGAATTCCTGCCCAGGGATATCTCTGTCACTCAGAATCAATCGGCTCAGCTCTTCAGAACTGTGGACAGGCTGTGCAACCCAGCCTGTCTCCAGCTCCATCGAGCCTTTTCACAAACGGAGTGTGATGAGATCACTCAATTCTTTGCGAATAAGGTTGCCAACATCAGATCCGAGATCCATCCAGCACACTCTAAGGGGGAAGCTTTTGGTCAGCGTTTGGTCACAGAATCCTCTGCCTCCTGGTGTTCCTTTGACCTGCCGATGTTAAGTGATATTATGCAGATCGTCCAGGGGATGCACCCTACGTGCTGTAGTTTAGATCCGGGCCCTACCTCCCTAATCTTGGGTTGTGTTGAGATCATTGGCCCATTTCTGGTTCAAATAATCTGGTGCTCCCTAGAATTGGGTGAGTTTCTGAGCTCCCTAAAGGAAGCTGTGGTGACTCCCCTTTTGAAGAAGGCTTCTTTGGACCCAGATGTTTTTCCAACTACAGACTGATCTCTAACCTTCCTTTATTGGGAAGGTTATTGAGAAGGTAGTGGCAAACCAGCTGGAGGACCACTTGACCATCCATAATATCTATGAACCTCTCCAGTCTGGTTTTCGTAAGAGGCATAGTACCGAGACTGCTCTGGTTTGGGTGCTCAATGATCTCTTGATGGCGAGAGATCAGAGGAACCACTCTATCTTGGTCCTCCTTGATCTCTCTTCAGCCTTTGACACTGTAGACCATGGGGTCTTACTCAAACATCTGGAGTCCCTCTGTGGACTGTCTTGTACAGTGCTCAGATGGTTTTCATATTTTCTATCTGGGAGAACACAGAGAGTTGTGTCGGGGATTTTTTCCCTCCGATCCCTTCCCTCTGCAATGCGGTGTCCCCCAGGGTTCGGTGCTTTCCCCCATGTTGTTTGCAGTATATATGCTGCCCCTCGGAGACATTGTAAGAAGGTATGGACTGAGGTTTCACTGCTATGCTGATGATATCCAGCTCTACCTTTCTTTGGCCCCCGACCAGGTTAGTGCTCTCTCGGTATTTAATAACTGCCTCGCTGAAATCAGGACTGGATGAATCTGAGCTGGTTAAAGTTGAACGCTGGTAAAACTGAGGTTTTGGTCATGGACCCGGGTCATGGGTCAGGGGGGTTGGGGTCCAGTCAGCCCTCTGGCATATTGCTGGGGGGGATCTGATCCTCACTTCTGAACGAGTGTGTAACCTTGGAGTGGTACTTGATGACAGGCTGACTCTTCGTCATCAGGTGTCAGCAGTCGTTAAGTCCACATTCTACCATCTTAGGAACATCACCAGGGTGAAACACCTTGTTCCATCCAGCAATTTACCCGTGCTGGTCCATGCCTTTATGACATCTTGCCTTGACTATTGCAACTCCCTTTACTTGGGGCTTCCTGAGGTTGATATCCACCGCTTGCAGCTAGTGCAGAACGCTGCAGCAAGGTTAATGACAGGGGTGACTAGAAGGACACATATTACCCCTGTGCTCCGCGATCTGCACTGGCTGCCTATACAGTGGTGGATCACCTTTAAAGTAGGTCTTTTGACCTTCAAAGCCCTGCACAGACTCGGTCCTGACTACTTGAAAGAGCTTCTGATTCCTTACCACCCCGTGCGACAGCTCCATTCAGCTGACGAGGGGTTGCTAGAGGTTCCGAGGGTTATGTTGAAGTCTTCTGGGGCTAGGGCCTTTGGGTTCGCGGCCCCAACCTTCTGGAACTCTCTGCCTCGCCGGCTTAGAGAATATATGACCGTGGAAGCCTTTAAGTGGGATTTTAAGACTCTTTTGTGGAACAAGGCTTTTCTGAACTGATGCTGTTATGAACTGTTGTTTTTTATATGTATATTCTGATTTTATGATTCATTTGTACAGTGCCTTGGTATTTGAAAGGCACTAAATAAATAAAGTTTTATTATTATTATTATAACAACTGGTTGTACTACATGCAGAGACAGTTTAACATGTGCTAAATAGTTGACAATACGCATAACAACTTACATCAGCCTACTTTTCATACAGAGCACAATGTTACCATATCACATTATATGTGCTTATGAAACAATGTATTGCATAGATATGTTGCTTAAATGTTTGTCTTTGTATATGTTTTCTCTTCCACATATCTATGTGCTCACTGTTGCAGAATGATTGCTGCTAAGAATTGTAAAATAATGCTTTTATTACGTAACAGCTGTACTCCCTTGTGTTGTTAAATACATGTTAAGGCAAACCATACATCATTGGTAGACAGGTGTAAGCAATAACTGCAGAGTTGTAAAGAACCCTTGCAATGTTTTCAACCATGTTTTGTTTTCTAATCACATTACCTGCAATGCTGGTACTGTACATAGCTTCAGATCTGTTCATCAGTCTGACAGCAGAGTCAGACACTTTTCATGTCTTACTGATTTATCATAATAATACTGTGGAGATGTGACATACCATATCCTATTTTCAATATAGAGATATTATTGATCGAGTATGCAGTACAGTAAATGTCACAAGTTCTCTATGTATAATTGTACAGATGATTCAGTGAGGCAACTGACATACCCTCATGTGAATAGGAGGCAGTATAGCGCAGTGGTCTAAGGCTCTGAGCTGCAAATCTGGTGACATCCAGCAGACCAGGCCTGGGTTTGAATCGCACAGCTTCCACTTGCATACTGTGTGACCCTGAGCAAGTCACTTAACCTCCTTGTGCTCCCAGGTCGCTCCTGTAAAAAAGCTTTCAGCTTAGTGTGCTATACCTGGTTAAACAACAACAAAAAAAAAAATTACAAGTCTTCAGCACCTAGAAAGCATGCTACCACAAGAAAGCAGAAGACGCCAGTCACACCATTGTATACAGCTGTGGTGGATCTGAATGGTTACATATTGTATTGATGTCATTCTTTTTTTTTTGTTTGATTTTGTTTCACTATTTCTTAAGGTAAACAGGCATTGCATTGCACAAAACCAGATTATTTGGATGCTGAAGTTTAGCACAACAAAATGGTATTTATCTGCTTTTGTATGTCACAGCACATAACTGCACCCGCAAGGTGATGCTATACCCCAACATATTACATTCTGTAACCCAACCTTGCAACCCACATTGCATGCTGAGTTTAGTAGCATAGCACATTCTGCAGTGGTTGTAACTACTCCTACTAATAAGCACTGCATCTGTCCTTCATTATGCAAGTGCACAGTATAGCCTAATCAGTAAAAACCAGGGATAAAAAAAAGATTTTAGATACATTAGTAAAAAGGAATTCCAGGAGAGGGATAGTATGACTGAAATGGGAAGGTGGGGTTTCTGTAGGAGAGGACAACCCAAAAGCTAACATACTAAAAAATACTTTTGTTCAGTATTCACAGAGGAGTGTGTAGGACCTGAACCTTTGTTACAAGACAAGAGCATAAAGGGTTGGAAGGTGGACACTAGCCTTTTCACAGTGGAAAGAGTCCTATTGGAGTTATCAAGTTAAATGTAGACAGTGCAATGGGTCCAGACATTTTGCACCCAAAGTTGCTGATGGAGTTCAGAGAGGAGCTGGCTGCACCTCTGACAGCCCCGTTCAACCTGCCACTAGAAACAAGGGAAGTATCAGGGAACAGAAGGAGGGCAGATGTATTCCTACTTCACAAAAGTGGAAATAGGGAGGAGGCTGGAAATTACAGCCCAGTCAGCCAGAATTTCCTAGTGGGCAAAGTAATGGAATCACTACTAAAGGAAAGGATTGGAGAATATCTCGTTACCAGCAGTCTACAGGATCTGAGGCAACATGGATTCATGGGGGGGCTGACAGACAACCCTGATCGAGTTCTTTGACTGGGTAACAAAGGAAGTAGACCAGGGAGGGGCTCTTGACTTGGCCTATTTGGATTTCAGCAAGGCCTTCAACACCGTTCCACATAGAAGGCTAGTAAACAAACTGAGTAGCCTAGGAGTAGGTCCTAAAATAGCAAAATGGGTGGAGAGTTTGAGTAGATGTAGGATCCAAATAGTGATGGTAAATGGGGTACTCTGTGTTGAAGGCAAGGTGACTAGCAGGGTGCCACGTGGGTCAGTATTAGGGCCAGTCCTCTTCAATGTCTTCATTAGCAGCATTGCAGAAGAACTGGAGGGGAAGGTATTCCTATTCATAGATGACACAAAAATCTGAAGCAGAGCAGACACACCATGGGAGGTTGAAAGACTAAGGGAGGATCTAAAGAAGTTAGAAGAATGGTCATGACTTTGGCAGCTAAGATTCAATGCAAAGATGTGCAAAATCATGCACTTATGGCACAAAAACCCTGAGGCAATGTACCAACTCGGGGGGAAGTATTAGACAGTCACAAAACAGGAAAAATACTTGGGGTTATCATTACTGATAACCTGAATGTAAGTAAATAGTGTGACAAGTCAGTGGGAAAGGTTAGCAGTATGTTCAGATGCATAGGGAGGGGAATCACCAACAGAAAGAGGGAGGTAATAATAACCCTGCATAGACCATTGGTGAGACCCCACCTCAAGCACTATGTATAGTTCTGGAGGCCCCATCTCTGAAAATACATAGATAGGGTGGAGCTGGTGCAAAGGAGAGCAACCAAAATGGTGAAGGTTATGCATCAGAAGCCCTGTGAAGAAGGCTTAAGGATTTATATATGTACTCCCTAGGAGACAGGAGGGATTGGAGGATATTACAGAGACATTCAAAAGCCTCACAGTAATAAACTAGGTGCAGAAAGGTAGCATTTTCCAAATAAAAAGACGCTCAAGGAAAAGGGGTCACAATATGAAGCTGGAGGGGGAAAGCTCAGAGGAAATGTGAGGAAGTACTTCTTAATGGAGAGGGTAGTAGACACTTGGAACAGACTCCCAGTGGAAGTGGTGGGGGTTAGAATGGTCCCAGGATTCAATAATGCATGGGATAGATACATGGGAATCCTAGAAGCAAGACGGGGTTGTAAGCCAAAGTCCAAATAGGGTCTCCGATGGCACCATAGGTAGAGAATTTAGGGCAAACTAGGTGGGCCAAGTGGTCCGTATCTGCTGACAACATCTATGTTTCTGTGTTTTTATATTTCTACAGTATGTTTCTCAGTTGCTGTGGTAGACCAACGATTCTAGCTTACAGTGTGCAGAAGTGTTTCTTGCTTACACAACCTGAAATAGCACTGGTGATGGTATCCTTCTCATAAGATAACAATGTCTATAAAACAAACAGTTGAGTAATTATGTGACCTGTAGCATACCCTGTAATAAAGTTTAAATATACTGTTGCTGTACTTAAGATATACTCGATATTTGTGATTCTAAAACATAGTATATAAACGGGCTTAAGAAATCAACGTCTCTGATTGGCTACTACATCATCTGAGCAGTGTCCATATCAGATGATATAGTAGCCAACCGGGACTACTACCCACCAAGATGCCCCATGACAACAAGAAATCAGTGAGCTCTGCCAAGTGTAAAAAGAAACACTCACTAGGAGAGCTCACTGAAGGGACAGCAATCCACCACAACTGCACTCACGGTAGCACAGTAACCATATCTCAATCAGGGAACACAACATGCCCCTTCTGGCACAAACGGTAAATGTTTACTTTTCCTTTACTCATGGAGCCTTTTTTTATCATATTTCCACTTCCAATCCTGTGTCATCCTCACTTGACTCTCCCTAGTCCAAACTCAACCCCCAAACTTTATCATGTCCTATAAATTACAGCATCAAGAATTCACAAATAACCTGGGGAGCAGAATGCTTGTCACAGAAAACCAAAACTTTAATTTTTGCACACTGTCTGCCATGGTTTCAAAAAAGCAGGAAGCGGTAGTCTACGACACCTGCTAATGGACATGCTCACTCCCAGTGGCCAACAAAGAACACACTCACTCCTGACACTGCTGGCAATGCAGCACTCAGCATCTTCACTCCTTTTTTTTTTTTTTATAAAAACTCTGTAAAAATGAAATAAAATAGACACTCCTTATTTCTGCCAGTGTTTATTTGTCACTCTGACTATGGGGCCTGGGGGACAGTGATGCAGCAACATAGACAGACACGGTCCTATAAATGACAGCCTCAAGAATTCACAAATAACATGAGGAGCAGAATGCCTGCCGCTGAAAACCAAAACTTTTATTTCTGCACACTGTCTGCCATGGTTTAAAAAAAGCAGGAAGCTGTAGTCTATGGCATCCACTAACAGATACGCTCACTCCCAGCAGGAAATAAAGAACAATCTCGCTCCTGACACTGCTGGCAATTTGGCATTCAGCAACTTCACTACTTTTTTTTTTTAAATATCCGTAAAAATGAAATAAAATAGACACTATTTCTGCCAGTGTTTATTTGTCACTCTGACTATGGTGACTGTTTGACAGCAATGCAGCAACATAGACAGACACGCTGGCAACTATGAGTAAAAACGTATACTGGCTCTCAGGAAAAGGACACCTCTCCATTTAAACATAGTAAAAACACAGTGTAAAAGAGGAATCTATACTACTAAAAACAGTAAAAGATAACTGGCAAAATCCATAGAAACTCAGTACTGCCAATGAAACACTTTTTTAAAGTGACTTTATGGGGGGGACTATTTTTTTCTATTTCAAGTATTAAACCCTCTTTTTTATATTTTTAACTTCTTCATCATTTTTTCTTTTTAGTCATTAAATAATTATTAGAGGGGTCCTTTTTTTAAGAGCAATAACACACTCTGAGATGTGGGTTATCGCCTGATAAGAACATGCCCAGGGGCATAAGGCACTCAACGCAAGCACCTTGTGCCTTAATACACCCCTGGGTGTGCTGTTATCAGGCGATAACCCACACTTCATTCTGTATTATTGCTTGCATATTCCCTTAAGAATACTCTTTCTATTCACAGGTCAGTTGAATCAACATACTGTTAATTCACATAAAAATTATATATCTGCAGTAAAGAAATGCTTCACACTTCTAGCTATATAAGATTGTACATGACTTTAATCATACTGCTTCTATTTCGAGGTCAATGCATATATCCACAGGAAGTAATTACAGTTGTAACAATATACAAATAGCAATGAATTTACTATAGTTATTTCTTCCTTTTCTTTTGTTTTAGAACATCATCCACAGGAACCAATGACAGCTGTGACAACATAAAAATAATAACAATGTATTGCTGGCCCAGTGGCAAGGAGGGCTGAGGCACTCATGCCTTACCTTCTGCCATGTCGACGACCTGTATTCGCACTGCAGGTTGGTTGCCAGGGGGCAGCCTGGGAGGGAGAGAATAAAGCATCCAAAGGACTGCTCTCCTCTCCTTGGGAGGGAGGATTGCATTCCTGCTGAATGACTGCTCCAAGTGGAGGTCCATAGGTAGTACAGGACTGTAGGGTGCCAACAAAATGGAGGGTGCTGTGGGACATCTCAGCATGTACACACCTCCATGCATGCATGCTGATGTGTGCATCCCAGCAGCAGGGAAGGGAAGGGAGAAAATTAGGAAAAACATACTAGGCTGAGGTTGATGACCGACCCTCTGAATGCTCCGCACCCGGTGGCAGGGCATCGCTGCAATTCTATGGCAGAGAATGCAGGTGAAGGTAAATCCTGGAAGAGCTGGGGTGATGGGGCTGGGGGGGTCAGTTAGAAGGGGGCAGCCAGGGGAGAACAGGTGCTAAAATGAATATAGAAAAAACTAACAGTTTATTTACTGTACTTATTTCCTTCCTTGTCATTTCTGTTTCAGAACATTAAGCAGTAAGTGCTAGCAGCAACAACAATTCTACCACCTAAACAAGACTGTTAAAACTCTTGCCTAGTCTCTTACAATGGTCATGAATACACAGAAAGAAATACTTGCCATGCATGTACCATTGTGAGAGACTCAAGTGACAGCCTTATGAGACCCTATGTGCTCTCCAGTGAAGCAATTTTGTCCTCAGTCCAATTATTGCAGAGTTTGACAATGTTTTGAGGACCACATTGTTGCTCAGGAGACCACACAGGAGACAAAGCTTCAGGTGGAGAAGGAGCTGTGTTAGACCAATCTTCTTTTGCAGCAGTGGGCAGACCAGGCCATCACCACGTGCATCAACATGCCTCGTAGGGAGGAAGATGATTCTCCCACAGAGCTCCCTCCTCAGTTCAGTAGTGAAGAGAAGGGGGCTGTTAACCATTGGTTCAAGCCATCAAAGCCAGACATTGCCTTGCAGCAGCTTCCACTTGTGATGTCCTGCAGGAAGCCAGTTACACCCCCTCATCACTATATCAAGGGGTGGATGCCTCCATATCGGACACAGAGACTATTGATAAAAACACATTTGCAAATAATTTTAAAAGGACAGCTACGGAATACCATTTTGGTCATGCTAACAAGCTGCGCCACCAAGGCAACTGGAATCTGGGCTGTCCAGGAGCATACATTACTCTTTCTCTAATGCACAGCCTGGTGATGCACAAATAATTACTTCATTTTCAATCATGTGGGTGTGTTACAAACAGAGGGGAGAAAGAAGTAAGTACCTACAGAGAGAATTACCATAAGGATTCGAAGGAGGTGACAAGAGTAGTCAGAGCAGCCAAGGTGTCTAGAGAGCTCAGGTTGGCACAGGGTATTAAGGAAGGAGAGAAGGACTTCTTCAGGTACATATGGGAGAAAAGGAGTTGTAAGGACCAAATTGTAAGGATCAAGATGGCGGAAGGGGTGGGTGGAAATGGGGCAGAGCAGGCAGAAACACTAAACGAATACTTCTGTTACATATTTACTAAAGAGAAGGGAGGGAGTGTACTCAAGGGGGGTGGGAGGGCAGGCACGGGGGGAGGATGTGACAGATGGGGAACTCACAGTGAGTAGCGTATTGGAGGGATTGAGAGCAATAAGGGTGGACAAGGTACTAGGACCAGATGGCATTCAGCCCACCATGTGCATCAACATGCCTCATAGGGAGGAAGATGATTCTCCTACAGGCTCCCTCCTCAGTTCAGTGGAGAAGAGAAAGGGGCTGTTAACCATTGGTTCAAGCCATCAAAGCCAGACATTGCCTTGCAGCATCTTCCACTTGTGATATCCTGCAGGAAGCCAGTCACACCCCCTTATCACTATATCAAAGGGCAGATGCCTCCATATCGGACACAGAGACTATTGATAAAAACACATTTGCAAATAATTTTAAAAGGACAGCTGCATGGAGTACCATTTTGGTCATGCTAACAAGCTGCACCACCAAGGCAACTGAAATCTGGGCTGTTCAGGAGCAGGCATTACTCTTTCTCTAATGCACAGCCTGGTGCAGCACAAGTAATTACTTCATTTTTCAATCATGTGGGTGTGTTACAAAGAGAAGAGAGATAGAAGTAAGTACCTACAGAAAGAATTACCATAAGGAGTCGAAGGAGGTGACAAGAGTAGTCAGAGCAGCCAAGGTGTCTAGAAAGCTCAGGTTGGCACAGGGTATTAAGGAGGGAGAGAAGGACTTCTTTAGGTACATATGGGAGAAAAGGAGTTGTAAGGACCAAATTGTAAGGATCAAGATGGAGGGAGGGTGGGTGGAAATGGGGGCAGAGCAGGCAGAAACACTAAATGAATACTTCTGCTATATATTTACTAAAGAAGGGAGGGGGGTGTACTCAAGGGGGGTAGAAGGGCAGGCACGGGGGAGGATGTGACAGATGGGGAACTCACAGTGAGCAGGGTATTGGAGGGATTGAGAGCAATAAGAGTGGACAAGGTGCCAAGGCCAGATGGCATTCAGTCCAGGATACTGAGAGAGCTGGCATAAGTCCTGGAGGAGCCCTTGGCAGACCTGTTCAATGCCTCCTTGGACTCAGGGATTGCACCTCAGGACAGGAGGATGGCACAGGTGGTACCTCTCCATAAGAGTGGTCCCAAAGATGAACCAAGGAACTACAGGCCAGTAAGCCTCACATAATGGGAAAGCTGATGGAGATGATCCTGAAGAAGAGGCTGGTATGCCTTCTGGAGACTAATGGATTGCAAGACAGTAGACAGTATGGGTTTGTCTCAGGCAGATCCTGTCAGAACAATATGGTGGATTACTATGACTTGGTTACTAGGCAATTGGACCAGGCTATGCAGTGGATGTCCTGCACCTGGACTTCAGTAAGGCATTCAATTTGGTGCTGCATAGGAGGCTAGGAACTAAACTGGAGGGCACAGGGGCGGAGGTGAAGATGGTGGGATGGGCAATGAACTGGCTGCATGGGAGATGACAGTACAGGATGGTGGTGGGAGGGGAACTGTCATCTCCGAGGGAAGTGACAAGTAGGATGCCACAGAGTTCTGTGCTAGGACCGGTGTTGTTTGAGATATTCATAGCAGACATCTCAATAGGCATCAAAAGCAAGATCAGTCTGTTCGCAGATGACACCAAGTTGGGAGCAGTAGTGGATGATATAGGAGGGTGGCTGGGGTTACAGGAGGATCTGTCAAATTTGGAGACCTGGTTGGGCACTTGGCAACTGGGGTTCAATGCCAAAAAGTGCAAGGTGCTACATTTCAGAGCTAAAAACCTGGAGAGGAGCTATCAGCTGGGTGGGGTTCAGCTAACCATGACTGAAGAAGAGTAGGATCTGGAGATTATTATAATGGGCTCAATGAATAACTTGGCACAGTGTAGGAAGGTAGCTGCAAAGGCAAACAGGATGTTGGGTTGTATTGCTGATGTTTATCCTCTAGGAGGGAGGAGGTGATCCTGCTGCTGTATAGGCAACGGGTTAGGCTGAACCTTGAGTACTGTGTGCAATACTGGTGCCCCTACCTGAAGAAGGACATTAGGTTACTGGAGGGGGTGCAGCACAGGGCAACAAAGATGATCCGGGGCTGGGGGAGCTAACTTGCTAGAACAGGCTGAGGGAATTGAATATGTACTCCCTGGAGGAGAGGAGAGGAGAGATAAGGGAGATATGATTGAAACCTTCAAGTACATGAAAGGAATAAACAAGACAGGAATGGAGGGACTTTTCAGGTTTGGGGGGGACACTTGAGGCCAATATCTGAGACTGGAGGGGGGTGGGTTCAGAAGGGAGATGAAAAGGCATTTTTACTGAGAGGGTGGTGGCTGGGTGGAACACATTTCCTGTGGAAGTAGTATCCTGTAGAACAGTGGGCTGCTTCAAAAGGGGATGGGACAGGGTAAACAGGAGGGTTGCAGGAAGGGGAGGGGAAGGAGGGGCAGCTGCAGTATAAAGTCTGTTCACTGCACAATCGAGCAGACTTGATAGACCATAGGGCCTTTATCTGCTGACAGTTTCTTATGTTTGCATGTTCATTTGATATTTGATAAGGTAAAGCTAGCTAGGTAGTGCAACAAGACAGTTGTGAGGCCTAGTTAGCATGTTGGAGTGCATATGGAGTGGAGTGACCACTACAAGGAGGAAGTCAGTGTCGCCTGGTTTGTCACAAAGCAATATCATAGTAAACAATTAAGATCAAAATGTAATTCATTTGGGGTACATAAACACAGGGCCACAGAACACAATACATAGACTGTTACTAACAACCACCAAGCAGCAGAGAGACCCTGCAGTTCCATTCCTCCATAGATGCAGTCAACAAGTAGACTGAGCCACCAGTCTTGTTTTGTAACAGCTTACAAAACAAGATCACTGGGTAACGAAAAGAATATTATGGAAATAACTAACTGGAAAATATTGTTTTATAAGCCCAAGTTCTCTTTTAGTGAGATTTTGTGCTGCTCAAAGCAGGGTTCATGTAATTTGGGCAATCTGAAAAGTAATTTATCTGCTTTGTTCTAATTTTCTTTTGCCAGGCTCACATCAAAGAAAAAATATATTACATATCCATCTCATATGGTATTTTGTTTTGTTTTTCCTTTCTGATGGTCATGTAATACTGCCTACTGTTCTTCATTTTGTTTTGTTATTGTTTACTTATGTATGTTGTCTTGTATTTTTGAATAATTTTTGTAACCCCTGCCACCCTCCTACATCATCCACTACTGCTCCTATCTTAGTGTCATCTGCGAACAGACGGATCTTGCTTTTGATGCCTATCAAGATGTCTGTTATGAATATCTCAAACAGGAGGAGAGACTCAAACAACTGGTACAGCAACCCACTAGAGACAGGGCTATCCTAGATCTAGTACTGAATAACAGGGAATGGATTACAGATCTCCAGGTAGAAGGTCACCCGGGGGCCAGTGACATCACATGGTATTGTTCAATTTGGCCACTAGAACAAAATCATCCCATTCCAAGGCAAAACTATGGGACTTCAAAGGAGCTGACTTTGATAAGATGGCCAACAGAGTTAAACTAGCCCTGGCAAAAAGAAATACAGGTGAGAGGGGTACAGGCAAAATGGGCAAGCATTAAAGATGCAATACTTGAAGCAACATCCCATTGTGTTAGTAAGAAAAGGAAGTGCAAAGAAGGAAACCACTTTGGTTCTCAAACACAGTAGCAGGAAAGGTCAGAGCCAAAAGGCTGGCCTTCAGGAAATATAAGGGAATGCAGCAGGATGAAGATAGGGAGGCATACCAAACTTCCCTAAGGGAAGCAGGGAAGGCAGTAAGACAGGTAAAGGCCCAAACTGAGAAACACATATATATATATATATATATATATATATATACACATACACATTAGTGAAAGGAGAAAGTACAGAGGGGGTATTGCTAAGATCAAAGGGGATAAAGGGTGTGTGTGAGGAGGAGGACCATGTAAAAGCATCTATCCTAAATAGATACTTCCGCTTAGTATTTACTGATGAGAATGTAGGGCAGGGCCCACAGCTCAGCACCATGGACATGGGGGAAGGGAGGTGTGCACTAGTCCCTTCACAAAAGAAAGGGTCATACAAGAGCTTGATAAGCTCAGAGTAGACAAGGCAATGGGACTTGATGGCATACATCCCAGGGTACTAAAGGAGCTAAGGGTGGAACTAGCAGAGCCATTATCAGAAATGTTAAGTGAGTCTCTGAGCACAGGAGAGGTCCCAGAAGACTGGAGAAGGGTGCATATGATCCCACTCCACAAGAGTGGTAGCAGGGAGGAGGCATGGAACTAAAGACCAGTCAGTCTTACCTCAGTAGTGGGCATGATTATGGAGACACTCCTTAAGGAAAGGATAGTGCAACACCTGGAATCCATAGGATCACAGGATCAAAGACAGCATGGGTTTACAAAAGGAAGGTCCTGTCAAACTAATCTCATAGATTTCTTTGACTGGGTAACCAGAGTGGTGGACTAAGGGGGAGCAGTGGATGTTGCCTCCCTTGACTTCAGCAAAGCTTTCACTACTGTTCCAGATAGAAGATTGATTAATAAGCTCAGTAGACTCAGGGTGGGTCAGATGTTGGTCAACTGGGTGACAAACTGGTTGTCGGGCAGAAAACAGAGAGTGGTGGTAAATGGTATATAATCAGAAGAGATGCAAGTCACAAGTGGGGTACCTCAGGGATCAGTCCTGGCACCAGTCCTTTTCAATATCTTCATCAGTGACACTGCAGATGGACTGGAGGGTAAGGTCTGTCTGTTTGCAGATGACACCAAGATCTGAAATAGAGTAGATGATCCAGATGGTGTGGGCAAAATGAGAAGAGATCTGGATAAACCAGCAAAATGGTTAGAAGAGTGGCAACTGGGGTTTAATGCAAAGAAGTGCAAGATCATGCACATAGGGAAGAGAAACCCTGAAGCCACCTATAAGCTGGGAGGGGAGTAGCTGGCAGTCACAAGGGAAGAAAGAGACTTGGGCGTCATCATCACCGATGACTTGAAATCATCAAGTAGAACCTCTAAAGCAGTAGGTAGGCTAGAGGATGTTGGGGTGTATTAGTAGGGGTATCACAAGTCGGAAGAGGGAGGTAATAATCCCTCTTTACAAGACACTGGTAAGGCCCCATCTGGAGTACTGCATGCAGTACTGGAGGTCACACCTTCACAAGGACATTAACCAAATTAAGGCAGTCCAGAGAAGAGCAACCGAAATGATGCAGAGACTGCATCAGAAAACATATAAGGACAGATTAACTGAACTCAGTATGTATACCCTAGAGCAAAGGAGGGAGAGAGGCGATATAATTGAAACATTCAAGCACCTTAAGGGAATTACCAAGGTGAAAGCATCTAACATGTTTCAATATAAGAAAAATAGCAGGACAAGAGGACACTGCATGAGATTAGAGGTAGGCTGATTAAGGGGTAATGTGAGGAAGTTCTTTTTCACAGAAATGGTGGTGGATGCATGGAATGGCCTACCTCAGGAAGTGATGGATATGAATACAGTGTAGGGCTTCAAACAGGCATGGGATAGGCATAAGGGAGCAATACAGATGAGTATGTATAGATAGGCCCTTGACAGAGCAAAGGCCTATGGCACATTCATAAGGCAGAAAAAGAAAAGGGCAGACTGGATGGGCCTTGTGGTCCTTATCTGCATTCAACTTCTATGTTTCTATGTTAATAAAGCATATACAATTTCAAAAAAAAAGTGTTCATCTCATTTCGCAGCAATTGCTTTTATACTGACAACAAATGTATTTTTTTTGTGTGTTTTTAGGCACAAGTCAGTCAATTGTTGTTGGTTTGGTCTGAAACTTGGTACGTGTGTTGTGCAAGAGGAGATACACATTTAATGAATATGTGTTGATTAACAGAGTTAAACTGTGGATTTGGCACCATGGTGAAGGACAGAGGTTATTTGTGGGTCCTGGGATACCCAATGAGTTTATAATGGGAGGGAGGCTATTATGTGTTAGTCTTGAAATACTCACTGAGTCCTTTTTTATAGATATATAGATTGTCCCTTAATTCCAAATATTGGCAGTTATGGCTTCTTAAATTTGCAATGTTATCCTATTGGAATTTTCATTTTTTTTAATTTTTAGGTTTTTTTTTTTTTAGTTCATATATCTTAGGGACATAGGATCAGAAATAGGATTATGGGTTAGGGATAGAAATATATTCCTGATTTATGGTTAGAAATGTGTTTACAGGTTAGGGTAAGAAACATGTTATTAAACTAAGGGATAGAAAGATCTTGTAAGATTACACTTCAGGGAATCTGGGCAACCTGGAAATTGATTATTCTGGGCCATTCTAATTTTCTTTTGTGGGGCTCATTTCAATGAAACAATACATAAACTATCCATCTTAACTTATGGCAGTTGATTTTATGCAGATAAAAATGTCTTTGAGGTTTATTATGCATGTCAGTAAATTAATGACAGTTTGGTCTGAAAGTTGGTATGGCTGTAGTCCAAAAGCAGATAAAAGTTTGTTGCATTTGTGATAACTATCAGACTTGAATTGTGTATTTGGCACAATAATGAAGCTGGGAGGTACTTTTGGATTGCTGTGTGTACCCCAAGGATTTGTGGGAGGGTACTATGTTTTGGTCTTGCAATATTCATTGAGACTATAAATACAGTATATATATATATATATATATATATATTAGAGCAAAAAACTCCATTTAATGCATTAGTTGGGTTGTTCCACAGCGACAAAAGTGAGGAAATTCGCTGTTAGGGTTGAAAACCCCTTGGACCCGCCCACCCCCAACCGGCATTGGAGATTAGCATTGGGATCGTCAGCCTAACTCACCCCCATGACATGTAAAAGCAGCAGAAGTATAGGAGAATGGGGTGAGATTGGGACCCACGATCCCAATCGCACAGCCAATTGAAAGAAAAGGAGGCAAAGGGATTTCAACCCAACATGACCCAACTAACTAATGCATTAAATGGAGATTTTCCTCTATTCCCTTCTTTTGAGAATGATAGCGGAAATAGTGAATGTAATGCAGCAGCGGCGGCGGGAGGCCGGGCAGGCCCAAAAGCCCCGTGACTCCCGCCACATGATGTGTTGTGGCATACTAACAGGACAGCAACATCAAACAGAAATGCTAACAGTGGGCACATGATAACACAAGCACGAATGAGAACAGTAAGGGTAATGCACATGGTGGCGTGAGCAGAATGGTCTGCCACGTGATGTGTGTGTCACATAGTAACATGGTGCCTGCAAACAGAAATGTCAATGGGCATGGTGATGTAAAGTGAAACAGTAAGATAACAGTACTGTGAGACAGAAATAAAAAAATAACAAGCATAGCATAAATGAAAACACAAAGGATCGCACATGGTGGCGCAGGCGCCAATGGTAAGTGAAGCAGGTACGGATCCATAAGCGGAAAAGGCAACAATAACACAGTAATGTAAGCGCACAGGCTGGTTTTCCCCAAAACCTGCATTGAGAAAGACAGTGAGTACAAATAATGTATGCAAAATAATGAGTATCAGCATGAAAATGAGATCTTGGAATACTAAATACATTATATCTCAGGAAACCGCATCTGTATCGAGAAAAAAATTTAAAAGTCTAGTATTTACAACTGTCCTGGCTAATTTCAATCGCTAACCCCATTGGGGGACTAAGAAATTTTCCGACGGAAAATCCGTATCTACGCACGTTCGAGATCGGGCCCTGAAAGCCTTAATGACGCCGTAATATTAGCTAAGGGAAAAAAGAAAAGTTCAAAGCGCCATAACTTTTGCCTCCCTGTAATGTTTTTCACCAAACTACTGAAAGGCACATCTGTGGGCTGTTGGCTGTCTTCCTCAAATTTCAGGAAAAAAGACCAAACCGTTATTTTGCAGCGGGGCTCCAAATGATTTCTGTTGAGTGTCGGAAGCAGAATGTTATCCTATGGGAAAAACCGGCAATTTTGGAGTGCCGTAACTTTGCGCCATGTGATATTGTTTCACCAAACTACTGAAAGTCACATCTAGTGTACTGTTGGCTGTCTTCCTCCAAATTTCAGGAAAAAGACCAAACCGTTATTTTGCAGCAGGGTGCCAAAAGATTCCTGTAATGCTTGCGTGCCGAATGTTATCCTATGGAAAAAACTGTCAACTTTCGAAAGCCATAACTTTGCCGCCATGTAATATTTTTTCAATACAACACTGAAAGACACATCTGTGAGATGTCGGCTGCGTTCCTCAAATTTCAGCCAAAACTCCCAACGGTTATTTTGCAGTGCAGTGCCAAAAGAATTGCTGTCATTTTCCCCAGACTAGAAAATTACTGTTGCAATTTAAAGCTTCATAAAAATTTGCGACACTTTCGTGAAACGAAAGTAATTTAGCAAAAGTACTTTTCAGAAATTTGAAAACATATTTCTGGAAATTGTTTCTAAAATAAAGACATGGTAAGCATCCTCAGGGCCCGACTAGGTGAATACAAAAATTAGGTTGCTAGAGGGTCCTGAAATTTAGTACAACCATTTTCTGATCACCAACTGAAAACAAAATGGCCTATTTGCAAAGTAACAGGCCCATTTGCGAAAAGTAAAATGCATTTGGCGAAAGTGTTGAACTTTTGTTAACTTTTCCCATTGACTTATAATGAAACTGTTTTGAATAACTTTTGAACAATTTAATATTTTTTAGCGAAATCTTTGAAAGGCACATCGAGGACCCTGGCTGCACGTTCCCTGAAGATTTCAGGCAGTCCATAAACGTACACGACCTGTAGGTGCGACCCCCAGAATCCAGAAAGCGAACGCGCCGCACAGATCACACTTAATAACTCCGCGCCGTATATCCGACCAGTACAAAACTTGGCAGATCCCAGGCCTATGGTTCTTGATCACAAATTCCAAATTTCAGGCAAATCCATCAAACAGTTGCAAAGTTATTAAGGTGCAAAGTTTGGGGTTTAACATAGAAATAGCTCCTCAACCCTAACTATGGTGCTTTTCCGTACTACCGTAATCTACCTATATATATATATATATATATATATAGAGAGAGAGAGAGAGAGAGAGAGAGAGAGAGAGAGATACATATATAGATACTGTAGATTATATATTTATTTGAGCCCTAACACCACACCCCCAACCCTGCAGAGATGAAGAGGAATCGAGGAGTGCATTGGGGTCATCAGCCCCAACACTCATTCCATTCCATTAGAAAATAAGTTTCATGGCATAGCATAGGAGAATGGTGTGAGCGTTAGGGCTGATGACCCTAATGCCACCCCTGATACCTCTTTGTCTGTGCAGGGTGGGTGTGTGGAGTTGGGGTTGGAAACTCTAATGTCACATTTCCCTACTTTTGTTGCTTTACCACTAATTGATGCATTAACAAAGTTTTTTTCAATTTATTTCCTTACATTTTGAGATAGTATAATAGTATACTTTTTCTACAGTGGGAGGACCCTGTGCTACCATCCCTCCATTGAGACAGTATAACAGTATCCGTATTTTACCCAAAATTTCAACATAGCCTTCTTATGACATCACCACATGTACCCAGTACAGAACATTTTCAAATCCCTGATGAAACATAATTCTGCACAACTGTAATGTCATCCCACACCAGATCAGAGGTGCGGTGACAGTGAAATTACCTTTTGAGACTAAGTAACAAAATTACAGTACCATTGTTCATGAGGTGGGGTCCCAAATAGCCCATGTTGAAAATTCAGTGCAAAAATACCTGAAAATGGCTGAAATATCAACATAAGTTCAAAACACTATTGACAAAGCTTATACAGCACTTACCTTGGTTCTTCAGTTCATAGTTCAGCTTAGAAGAGTGCAGACATGTCCCAGTCTACAGAAGATGACAGCCCTCAATCTCCTGTGGTAAGTATAGGGAAAGGGAGAATGTGAGGTGATGGATACTCAGTGGAAGGGTCAGGATGGGGTGGCAGGGACGACGAGAGACCATTTTCTTTTTCCAGGTTAAAAAAAAAGATGTTGGTGACTGTTTTCTTTTTTTCAGGTCTTTCAAAATACAATTAATATTATGGGATACTGGGGGTGGGCTCCTCAATATCTCATACTGCTGGGGAGGGGGTGTTAAATGCCAACAAGGGGATTGGGCCCCCTAATGTTGGCACATGAATAAAACAAGGGCTGCAGGGGTCATCCAACACCACAGGTGGGTATTCCAGTGTCAGGAATATATAAATAAATTAAAATAGAGAAGGTATTAGGGAACAGTGATTGGAAGAGTGGACTGCCACGAGACACCAGGGAATGGGCACAGTGATCAGGGAATCAGAGTTCTACTAGACACCAGGGAAAAATGGGGAGGGGGGTCTTAATATTAGTAAATGGCATAAGTGCCATTGATTTATGCTATGCCTTTTCTCACTTTTACGTTTTGCAGTCAGTGCATTAATGAAGGCATCCTTACAATTTTAAGCCCCATTGCTATGCATGTTGCCTCACATGCTATATATTTTCACATAGTTGCTTATGTTTTTAATTTAATAAGTTACAGCAGATGAATGACTGCTAGGACAGGATAATTGTTATTTTTATATGTCATGTACTAAGGCATTTCCAAATTAAACCTATGTGCACTGAGTCACTTTACTCACATACATGGCAGGCATTATTTTTGAATGGTGCACTACTACCTCTCCATTTGTCCTATTTTTTTTTACATCCACAAAGTGAAAATTGCTGTAAGTATTCTCACATCAAAGGATTGTGGTATACAACTGGTAAGACACTGACTGACTTGTTTCTAACTATCAGTAGGAAGACCCTGTCAGAAATAGCAAATCAAGCAGTAGATAATGTATAATGTTTGCCATAACAACACATGAAACATAAAGAGTCATTTTAAAAATTCAATATATTTAGCAGCTATGCACAAAAAGACATTTTACTCATCTAACAAGGTAAAGATGCAGAGCCATTGTGAACTGTGCTTCCAAACAGACGTGCAAAGATTTGACTCTGTTTGACAGCTCGGTTTTGCTGTTGACAGCAGATAACAAGGAATGGATGATTGGTGATCTCATTGGTGTAACTAACACAAGATGTTAAATACTTCACAAGTTTGTCCAAAACAAAATGACACAATAAGAACAAGATAGAAATGCCATTGAACAGAATGTGTCCCACTACAGTAACTCAGTCACAGGACAACTTATGATGGAATCAGAGAGAAAAAAAACAAATAAATACAAATGAAGACGTGTACATTATTCTATTCCAATAATCGTTACTAAGATATACTGTAAGCATTATCAGGAAATTATCTGTCTTTAGACTCGGAGGATGTCTGAGGTGTTTGGCACACTAGCATGTGTGAACTGGCAAGAAAGAAAATCACTCACCACAGAGGTTAAGACGTTAACAGTCATAGTAGCCAGAATTAGCAAGATGCATTCAAAGGTAAACACACCAACTTACTAAAAAATAAGAAACACATAAAACCAATAAAAAAAGCATTAAAAATAACTCATAAAAAACATTTAAATGCCAGTCACAAGCTGATCGACTGATTTTATGACTCTATATACAGAAAAATAAAAACAATTTGCTATTTCACCCACAGTGCAGCCCACAGAATGAGTTCAGCTGTGGCTGAAGAACTAATTAAATCCACTGTTCTCATACAGAGAATGTGGTGGAAGGCTCCTCTCCCTATCTTGGGTGCCCAGAAAAAGTATTTCTGGGGCTAACTGTGAAAAGGAAACACCAGAATCTAGCTAAATGGGTCTGCTTAGCTAGATTCTGGTGTTTGTATTTTAAATTACAACATTTGCATGTATTTTACAGTTTTTTAAGTTGCTAAAAAAAAACAAGATGACAGCTCATGAAAAAGGAATTTTCTCTCACGAAAAAGGATTTGTGTTCTTGTGAAAAAGAAATGCTCTTGCAAGACTCAATCCTTTTTCGTGCTGATCCAACCCTTTTTCAAAAAAAGTCAGCTACCCTAAAAACTGTAATGTTCAGAAAAGTCCGATAGGATA
Organism: Neoceratodus forsteri; assembly: GCA_016271365.2. Taxonomy (NCBI): domain Eukaryota; kingdom Metazoa; phylum Chordata; order Ceratodontiformes; family Ceratodontidae; genus Neoceratodus; species Neoceratodus forsteri. Next base: position 883,292,854 of record CM057459.1, read on the forward strand.
TAATGGGAGCTAAAATTTTAATAACTTTGCAATAGATTAATATTTTTGCACCATATTTTCACTGTCTGTTCTGCTACTATAGTCATTTCTACTCTGCAAAAATCATACAGAAATTCCAATTTGTCTCACTGTAAGGTGATGAGGAAAAAAACTGCAAAAAAGGGAGTTTCTTTACTTTTTTCATTGTCCGAATCTCAGAATCTTGGTGTCCAACCACAATGAAACTTGCTACATCAAGTGGTCTACCCAACAGGACAGCACATGTCAAATTTTCTGCAAATCCATTGATCAGTTGCAATGTTACTAAAGTGCAAAATTTGAGGTTTAAAATAGAAATGGCTACTCAACCATAACTATAGAGCTGCATATCTATTTTATATATATATATATATATATATATATATGAATAAAAATTAAGCTGTTTAATGCATTAGTTAGGGTTGTTCCATGGCGACAAAAGTGAGGAAATTACGCTGCTGAGGTTGAAAACTCCCCTGGACCCCGCCCACCCCCAACCGGCATTGGGGTGGCATTAGGATCGTCAGCTAACCTCTCACCCCATGACATGTGTAAGCAGCAGAAGTATAGGAGAATGGGGTGAGAGTTAGGACCCAATTTATCCCACCGCGCACCTTCAATGCCGCGGGGATCCAAGGGGTTTTCAACTCTAACAGCGAATTTCCTCACTTTGTCGCTGTGGAACAACCCTAACTAATGCATTAAATGGAGTTTTTTGCCTCTAATTTCCCTTCTTTTTGAGAATGATAATGAGAAATAGTGAATGTAATGCAGCGGCGGGAGCGCAGGGCACAGCAACGCAAACAGAAATGCTAACAGTGGCGCATATAGTAACACAAGCATGAAAGAGAACAGAAAGGGTAACGCACATGGTGGCGTAGACAGGAATGGTCTGCCACGTGATGTGTTGTCACATAGTAACATGGTGCCTGCAAACAGAAATGTCAATGGGCATGGTGATGTAAAGTGAAACAGTAAGATAAACAGTACTGTAGACAGAAATGGCAAAAAATAACAGAAACGCAAGGCAAAATGAAAACGCAAAGGATAACGCACATGGTGGCGCAGACGTCAATGGTAAGTGAACGGAAATGGATCCGCAAGCGGAAAGGGCAACAGTAACAGTAATGTAAGCGCACAGGCTAGTTTTCCCCAAAACCTGCATTGAGAAAGACAGTGAGTACAAATAATGTATACAAAATAATGAGTATCGGTGCAGAAAATGAGATCTTGGAATACTAAATACATTATATCCCAAGAACCCTACGACGTAGAAAAAAAATTTAAAAGTCATATTATTTACAACTGTCCTGGCTAATTTGAGTCTTAGCCCCATTAGGGGGCTAAGACGTTTTCTGACAAAAGTTCGTATCTCGCACCGTTTCCGAGATACGGGCCCTGAAAGGCGCGGCAACGCCGTAATGTTATCCTATGGGAAAAAAAGAAAAGTTCGGAGCACCATAACTTTGCCTCCCTGTAATGTTTTTTTCCACAAACTACTGAAAGGCACATCTGTGGGCTGTTGGCTGTCTTCCCTCCAAATTTCAGGAAAAAAGACCAAACCGTTATTTTGCAGCAGGGCTCCAAATGATTTCTGTTAAGTGTCGGGCGCCGTAATGTTATCCTATAGGAAAAACTGTCAATTTTGGAGTGCCGTAACTTTGCCGCCATGTGATATTTTTTCACCAAACTACTGAAAGGCACATCTGTGTACTGTTGGCTGTCTTCCCTCCAAATTTCAGGAAAAAAGACCAAACCGTTATTTTGCAGCAGGGTGCCAAAGGATTCCTGTAATGCTTTGGGCGCCGTAATGTTATCCTATGGGAAAAACTGTCAACTTTGGAGTGCCATAACTTTGCTGCTGTGTAATATTTTTTCAATACAACACTGAAAGGCACATCTGTGAGATGTCAGCTGCGTTCCCTCCAAATTTCAGCCCAAAACTCCCAACGGTTATTTTGCAGTGCAGTGCCAAAGAATTGCTGTCATTTTCCCACAGACTAGAAAATTACTGTCGCAATTTGAGAAAGCTTTCGCAAAGATTTGCGACACTTTCGTGAGCACGAAGTAATTTGCAGTACTTTTTCCAGAAATTTGAAAACATATTTCTGGGGTGTTTTACCACAAAATAAAGACATGGCAAGCATCCTCAGGGCCCGACTAGGTGAATACAAAAAAATTAGGTTGCTAGAGGGTCCCAAATTTAAATGCCAACCATTTTTATGATCACCAACTGAAAACAAAATGGCCGATTTGTGAAAGTAACAGGCCCATTTGCGAAAGTAAAAATGCATTTGCAAAAGTGTTGAACTTTTTGTTAACTTTTCCCATTGACTTATAGTGGGAAACTGTTTTTTGAATAACTTTTGAACCGTTTAATATTTTTTCATGAAATCTTTGAAAGGCACATTGGGGACCCTGGCTGCACATTCCCTGAAGATTTCGGGCCGGTCACGCAAACCGTACGACCTGTAGGCACGACCACAGAATTCCAGAAAAGCGTAAACGCGCGCACAGATCACACTTAATAACTCCAGCAGCCGTATATCTGACCAGTACAAAACTTGGCAGATCCCAAGGCCTATGGTTCTGATCATAAATTCCAAATTTCAGGCAAATCCATCAAACAGTTGCAAAGTTATTAAGGTGCAAAGTTTTGGGGTTTAACATAGAAATGGCTCCTCAACCTAACTATGGTAGCTTTATCATGCATACTATTATATATATATATATATGGGATACAGCGATGGGGAGGAGTGGAATATGCAAAATATTCTCACTCCTGCAGAGTGAGGCATGGATATCCCACAAGTGCCGAAGGCATGAGTGGGATAGCTATGCCCCCCGATGCTGTAGTGAGAATATTTTCCATATTCCACTCCTGCCCATCAAGTGGGCAATTTATACAATAGGCAAGGAGTGTTTTTGCATGGTTTTGTTATTTAAATATTGTGTCTTTGGTCCATTTTGTCATTGTTACTTCTTAAGGTGGTGTTCTTACTCAGTGATTTGGCTGCTGTGTGTTAGTCTGCTCAGTTGTGTGATGATTGGTGATGCTTTTGAATCCTCTGTTGTGATTGGTTGCTATGGTGTGTAGTGGTTTCTTCATTGTGCTCACAGTAGATGCAGAGTTTATTCTTTAATTGGAGCTATTAGGTGTCTGTTGGGAAACTGAGTCATTTTATTGGTTTGGTGATGTTTGGGGTCAGGATGTGTGTGGGATGTTTACTTCTGGAGTGCTTCCATGACCTTTAGTGAAACATGACTGTTTATTGTTTTGGTGCAGTGTGAATAACATTTATTTATTAATAAGATTTGTGTGTGTGTGTGTGTGTTGGTAGTGCTTAGTGCAACAGTACTTTAGTTCTTTAGTCCTATGTGCATTGCAGTTTGTGAGAAGGGATGTCAAAATGAAGATATCGATGGAGGTGGAGAGGTGGCAGAAATATCTGAGGACTACAAAGGAAAACAGGTACATGTGGGACTGAGGAGCTTCACTGGTTATTCAGAGTCTGAGTCAGTGCTGACCTGCTTTGATGGCTTTCTGGGATGAGAGTTGAAGTGTTGACATGTAGAAAAGAAAGAATATTTATTTGTTTTCTTGTGATGGGTCTAGCAGTGGTTCATTATTCTTCTCGAACTGAGAACAGCTCAAAAAATCTCTTGTTCCACATTGATTGTTTTCAGTGGACGTTGCAATTTTAGTTTATTCATCCATGGTACTTCTGATGGTTTAGGAATTAATTTTGAAAAGCTCATTGTAGACAAATGCTGTATTTAGTAAGGTTTATTTATTTGTTTCCAACTGCTAAGTGTTGCTCCAATTGCACTGTTTTCAGGTTCTGGCATTTTAGATACTGCAAGCAAAACCTGCATACTATACAGCTGGTATGTCATTAGGTAGATCAAACGTTTTAGTTTCACAATTAAAACAAGTTCCAGCTTTCACTGCCTGATTGATGCTGGAGTGAAAATATTGGGTGATGAAGTTGCTATAGTAGGCGTAAATGGATTTATTTTCACTTCAACTATGTCATCATCCATTTATGTCACTGTGGTGAGAATACATGATTTTATTCTCAATGAATACACAACACCTCTGTTGTATAAATATGTGTGTGTGTGTGTGTGTGTATATATATATATACAGTATATATATATATATATGACTGACGGAGTTATGGCTTGTTAAAGTTACAATGTGTAAAATAAAACTAAGTCCAAAATTTGTAAAAACCCATCTTCTATCATTAAATTTTCACCAGCTCATGAAAGATGCCGTGTCAAGAAAGAAGATTTTTGTAAGCTCATGAAAGAAGATGCATTCTCATGAAAGAATTAAAAAAAAGCCTAAGTTCAAAATCTTCTTTCGTGAGAAGCCATCCTCTTTTATGAGATTTTTGTGAGCTCAAGAAAGAAGATGCCTTCTCACAAAAGAAGAATGTTAAAAAAAAGTACAATATATTCTTTCTATAGAAGGCATCCTCTTCCATAAGCTCACAAAAATCTCACAAAAGAGGATGGCTTCTCAAGAAATAAAATTTTAGACTTAGGCTTTTTTTTACATTCTTTTATGAGAAAGCATCTTCTTACTTGAGCTTATAAAAATCGCCTTTTGTGACAAGATATCTTCCTTCATGACATGATGAAAATCTCATGACAGAGGATGGGTGATGGGTGAAAAAAACTAACTACAAAATCTTCTTATAAGAGAAGGCACTTCTTTGGTATGTTCTTCATGAGCTCACAAAAGAAGACTTCTCAGAAAAGAAGAACGTGAAAAAAAACTAACTCCAAAATCTTCCTTCATGAGAGCCAGTTCTTCTTTCTTATGGTTCTGTTTCTCTTTACCTCATGATAGAAGAATGGCAACTCACCCAAAAAAATGTTGGGATGTCCCCAAACCTAATTTTGGGGTTGTGTTCTGAGAAAGTAAGTTAAGAATCAACCTCATTTGGTCTGTCCTGTTTGTCTAAATTCATATGTTTGTGTCACTCCAGGGCATAATTTTGTATGAGTTTTGAAACAATTTTATCAACAACAACAACAAAAAAACAGAAACAAGATAACTGCCATACAAAAGAATAAATTTCTTGCAGTAAAATTTGCCCTCATGAAAAAAGAATCCTCTTTCGTATGGCCAAAATTCTTCTTTTGTATCAAATATCTATCCAAAAGACCCTACTGAACTGAAATTTCAGACCCTTATAATTTGGGAACTGATGATATTTTTCATCAAACCCAAAAATGGCAGCATTCAAGCGAAAGCACTTACTACCCTGAAAATTTCAGAAAAAAAATCCAAACCATCTGGGCTGTATGTGATGACAAATAAAAAAAAAAAAAAAACATAAAATCCTAAAAATGCACTATCTAGATCTTGGAATCCACACACCCAGCTAGAATAAAACTTGCCAAATCAAGAGACCTTTCCCCCCAGACCACACATGCAAAATGTTGTGCAGTTCTGTTGAATGGGGGCAAAGTTAAAAATGTGCAGAATTAGGGGTTTAATATTAAGGAAGACAGGAAATAATTTCTAACTGGCAGCTGTTTATAAAGTGATTTTTCTCAGAAATTATATGCATTCCCCTAAATTATTTACATTTAACTACACATGAATAAAAAGTGATACAAAAACTGTATTTTGCATTATTTTTTTCGTGGGTAGCATTCTGTTACAGTTCTCTACATGGAACCAGGAATTTTGAGTTTTAACTATGTCATGGTTTCTGCACAGAACTCCAAGCATGGTTCTGATAGGTCAAAAGCTCATAATTAGCATTCTGTACACAAACTATGACATACAGTAGTGAAAACTCCAAGATTCAGGTTCCATGAACAGAACTGTCACAGAATATGCCCCATAAAAACAAAACAATGTAAAAAGCAGTTTTTTTGTATGACTTTTTATTGAGGTAAAATTAAATATGGATACTTTAGAGGAATGCATATCATTTCTGAGAATAACAACTTTATGAACAGCTGGCAATTAGCATGGATTGCCTGTCCCCTTTAAATAGCCAACTCAACCCTAACTATAGTGGCTACCATGCCAGTATAATACATTACTAAAAACTATGTCTGTACAAACATTAGGACTGAAGAATGTAAACTGCACAAAGTAGTGAAATAAAAAACATTAGGGTGTTGGGTCTCCGGACTATTGGCAAATCAGTTGTGGTGTCTTCCTTGGGATTGTCAACCCTAATGCCCATCCCCTTCCCTGAGTAAACAAGGTCAGACACGATCACTTTTCTTCATACAGGGCCCTAGGTGAAGAAAGCAGTTATAGATTATGTTGGGAACATTTGGGATGCTATACTTCTTTATCTTTGAAGAGTACATCACCATGAGGCACTGGCTTGGTGCCATACCTTGTGCTTTGGACAGGTAGATATAGGCAGGGTGTGAGCATTAGGGTTGACATTCTCAAGGAAGACCCCATCACTGATTAACCAATACTCTGTAGACCAAAACCCTAATGTTTTTTATTTCCCTACTTTGTGTAGAATGCATTCTTCAACCCTAATGTCTGCATAAAAGCTGTTTTTTGTAATTAATTTCCCTTCTTTTTCTGATAGTGGAATTGTATCCTGATTAGCACAGACCTGTGGAAAATGAAATAAACAGAATACTGGAGATAGTTCTGTCCCAGTGATGAGCTCATCGTGTCTTGACACTAGGCCCATGTGCGAAAAAAAATTCAACAGCAGAATTTTGGCGAAAGTCAGACTTTCACTTCTGTGAAAGTTTGGAAATTATTTTGCCAACTGTCACAGAAATTCCACTTAAAAACTGCAGAATAAATGTAAGAATTACAGGTGTCTAGTGGCCCTCCCACATGCCAATCACTGGCCCATAGAAAAAAAAATATTAGTGTCCAGACCCCCTCCTCCACACCCGCCGATCGCCCCTCCATATAAAAATTAATAATATTTTTTCCTCATTCCCTGGTGTCTATTGGACCCCCCACCATTGTCAGGTAGTCCATCAACACCCTGATCCCCCCATCCCTACCCCATGTGGGTAGTCAGCATAGCCCTCTTCTCTCCTCTGCTGCTGGTCACCCACTGAGCTGAATGAATTATTGGTGAGTGGGTGGGGGACTGGATGGACACCAACATTTTTTTAAATGTGGCCAGCGATCTGTGGGTGGGGAGGCCACTAGACACCAGAGAATGAAGTTATTATTATTTTTTATATGGAGAAGCAATCAGCAGGTGGGTGGGGGACAGGATACCAACAATTTTTTTTTTATATGGGGCCTGTGATCAGCGGGGGGGGGGCACAAGAAACCAGGGGCCAGTGACTAGCAGGGGTGAGGATGCTGTATCACTAAACAATACATTAAACTGTGGATGGAATAAATTCTACAGTTTAATGTATTATTACACAATTCAGCCCAAAACTTCTGTGGAAAAGTGGGAAAATCTGCATAAACCGGGCAGAAGTTTCCAATCTCACCATAGGTGAAAGTGCAATAACCTTTGTGAAATTTCTGAAATACTGTTAATGTTCCACCAAGGTGGAATTCACAACTTTCGCCCATCCCTACTTGACAGACATATCAACACCTTGTGAGAGAAGGCTCCTGGGGTGGTCATCGTATAAGACCTCAGCACCACCATATATGACTTTCATTGCCATGATACATGACTTACACCCTGCAGTTGTACTTTTGCTCCTCCTAAAAATACAAAACCTGCCACAGCCCACTCTCAAAAAAAAATCCCCCCTTTTAAACAAATATCCTTCTCCATCGATGGTAGTTGTCTCTATTCGCCCATGCCCTCCATGGTCTTACTGCTGCCTCCATCCCTCCAGCATGGTCCAGCATGCCGACTATCTCAGGACTGCCACTCCACAGTGTCACCCCTCCACGCCCCACAACTGAACTGCTGCTCCAAACTGCCTAACCACCACAATAAACTGCTGAATCACCAAAAGAAATGCCATGCTGACCCATCCACATGCCATTTTCACTCCTCATAAAAAGACTGTAAGAGACCGACTGGCCTAACCGCAGCTCCATATATACCTGTAGAAAGCCCCTGCACTACAGAAAGCAATAACAGCCAAAAGGCATCAAGGCAAACCTGAAAATTCTCACAAATTCTATCTAAAACAAAAGTCAATAACCGTCCTAAAGTATTATATAAAACAAGTGCTAGGAAACTGTAATGTATGAGGATATAATGCCATCTTGGGGGCTAATTTCTGAAACTTAATAATCTCACTTGCCCTGCAGGATCATGAGTTATTGGCTAATTTTCACCCACCCCAATTATCACCCACCCCACATATTAAAAGTAATTCCTTGGTGGCTAGTGGTCCCTCCTGTCACTCGATCACCCATTCCACATATAAAAAAAATCCCTGGTGGCTAATGATCCATCCCATCCACCTGATCACCCACCCCATATATCAAATATAATTCCCTGGTGGCTAGCAGTCCCTGCCTCTACACGATCACCCACCCCATATATCAAAAATCATAACCTGATGGCTAGCAGTTCCTCCCCCACTTGATCACCCTTCCCAAACATCAACAATAATTTTCTTGGGACTAGTGGCCCCTCTTCCCATCCAATCACCTGCCAAACATTGACATCATGTCCTGGTGTCCAGAGTAACCTCCCTTGATCCCCTGCATAGTTTAAATAAGCCTTTCCTTGGTGGTCTAGTGAACCCCTCCATCCCCAATCCCCAGGCCATGAATTTAGATATTTCTTAGTGTTCAAGTGCACCCCCCCATCCTGGCAGGTAGCGTCCCACCACCCCACTTTCCCTCTTTCTGAGCCTGAGTAGGTGACTATCACAACCCTCCTCTCTCCACCACTTCCAGCCACCCACTGAGCTGTCAGTGAATGATCATGTGCTTGTAAAGCTTGCTCTCATTCACTGACAGCTCAATGGGTGGCCTGCAGTGATGGTGAGAGGAGGGCTGTGCTGGTCACCTGCTCAGGTTCAGAATGAGAGGAGGGGGGGTGATGGAACACTGCCTGCTGGGATGGGGAGGCTGGGGATGCATGGACTGGGGATCTGGGATAGCAAGAAAGGGATCCCTAGATCACCAGGAAAATGATTATCTAGACTATATGGGGGATCAGGATGGGGGCTTACACTGGACACCAGGGCATGATGCCCACATCAGGTGGGTGATCAGGTGGGGGGAGGGACTGCTAGTAACCAGGAAATTATTTTTGATATATGGAGCAGGTGATCAGGTGGAAGGAGGTACTGCTAGCCACTAGGGAATTGTTTTTTTTATATGAAGGGAAGTGAACTGGTTGGGGGAGGGATCATTAGCCACCAGGGAATTTTATTTCTATATCAGGCAGGGCTTAGGGTGAGGGGACACTGGACACCAGGGAAAGCTTTGTTTTGCTTTGTTGTTGTTATTTTTTTTACTATGGAATTTGAGCAGAACAGGGTGTAAATTCACCCAATACATTCAGAAGATTTCTGATCCACCACAGGTGGAAGTTTGAAAACTTCTGTGGAAGTTGTAATATTTTGCAGAAATAGTGCTTATGTGGAAATCACAGCTTTCACCCAGCTCTTCTTTGACTACAAGAAAAACAGCACAGTGCTGTACATATCCAATAAATGATGGCTTACTAGAAGATATAATTATTTTCATTTGTTTTACTTAACCATTGTTGACCTCAATCATGGCTTTGGATCACCACTTGTGAGGTCAGCAGTCAAGTATAACTCATGAAGATATTTTTGATATCTTCTATGAATCCAGCAAATATCTATATCTATATCTATATCTATATCTATATCTATATCTATATCTATATCTATATCTATATCAGTATTATAGTGATGTGATAGTGCCAGTATAGTTAGGTTGAGCAGGGCTTCCGATGTTAAAACCCAGTTTTTGCACTTTAATAACTTTATCACCTTTCAATAGATTTGCACAAAATGTCACACACCCAGTCTTGTGGGGGCAGATCTCTTTATGTGTCAAGTTTCATTCTGGTCAGACCTGTGGATTACGAGATGCAGATAGCAACCAAATGCACACAATCACTGTTTTTTGCTGTTGTTTGACATTGCGTAGCACTCAGATGGTTTGGAATTTTGATCTGAAATTTCAGGTTAAAAAGGGCTTGCCTCAGAAGGATCTTCTTTGCTGGTTTGGTGAAAACATATTAATCTGTTCCAAAGTTATTAAATTTTAAAAATCTGGGTTCTGAGTATGCTCATTCAGCACTTCAAAATAGATGCAAACATTATTATTCATGAGCTTTGAAGTGACTCTAGGCCTCCAAGCCAGGATGCCTATAGTCACCTCATAGCTCATGAACAGTAATGAGCTTATTTGCATACCAGTTTTTTAAAACTGAGGGAACTAGAAAAATCAGGTGAAAACTGCAGGCTGTCCCTCCTTATGCAGCTTTTTCTGTTCAAAAATCACTGTTTACAACAATTTCTGTTTGGTTTCACCTATTCACACTGCCAGAAGAACAGCACCTTATGTACTCCATGTTTTCAAGAATGTCAGTGTAAGTCTAGCTCATGAATATTAATGCGCTAGTTTAGCCTCGGGGTGTGGGAGTCTATTTCTGCATGAGCTGTCAGACTTCATCGAAGAGTAGGTGTTGGAGTCCCCTAGGATTCTTGTCCTGGGGTACTTCAATGCCTGGATAGACGATGAATCCTGTCCTTTTAGAAGAGGGCTCCTTAGCTGATTTCTCAGCTGGGATTGTCTCAGGCTGTTGCCTCTGGAACACATACATATGGCCACACTCTGGACCTAGTCTTCTCTCTTGGACTTGACATTACAGCAGTCAAGGTTGATCTGGTCATTTGGTCAGATCATCATCTGAATGTGTTCCAGTGTGGGGCCCCTGAAAGCTAACCACCCCATGGAGTCAATCCAGTGTCATCTGAAAAAATAAATTGGAGCCTCACCAACTCCTGGAGTCATTGGTTGTCTCAAGCTGGTTGCTAGCCTATGCTCAGTGTTCAGAAACTGGTGTCAAGGCTCATAATACAGCCTTGACAGAGGCACTGGATCTGATTGCACCATACTGCATTCAGCCCTTGATCTCCTGACGTCACTCACCATGGTATTGTGCTAAGCTGCGCTGGTTAAAGACTAAGGGGTGTAGGTCAGAGCATTCCTGAAGGTGGTTGCGCTTTGAGGAAGACAGGTTGGCACTGTGACGCCATTATTTGGAATATCAGTTGGCAATTGATCTTAAGAAGACCATATTTGTGTCACGGTCAATTACTGTGGCAAGAAACCGTCTGGCTACGAAGTTTCACGCTGTTGACAGTTGGCTGAATCCTATCTGTCTCCAGTCTGGGATAGCATTTTCCATAGAAAAGTGCAAGCAGTTTGGGAAGTTTGCTCTGACAAAGTGGCCTATATCAGGGCATGTATTATCTCCTCTGGTTCAGTTTTTACTGGAGGTGATCAGTTTGCTGGTGAAGAATGTCTGCTGTGTTGAACAGAGCTTCAGCCTGTTTCAGTGGATGAGATTCTTTGGGTACTCACCAGCATGCTTCCCACCACCTGTGCCATGGACCCTGGTCCTATGTGGCTTACCATCAGCTGCTTGGATTTCCTGTGAAAAGTTTTTGTTGAGATCGTCAATGGGTCGTTAAGTGAAGGAGTTTTTCCTGCATCTCTGAAAGAGGCTGTAGTGAGACTCCTCCTTAAAAAAAAAATCTAGTGACCCTGACATTCTTGCAAATGATAGACCCATCTCTAATCTTCCCTTTCTGGAGAAGTTTATTGAGAAGGTGGTGGTTAACCAGCTGGTTGAGCACATGGAGACATTATTCATCTATGAACCTCTTCAATCAGGTTTTCAGCCATGACACAGCACTGGGAAGGTTTTGGTCTGGGTGGCACATGATCGCTTCATGGAGAGGGAACAAGGGCACTATACCATTCTGGTGCTATTGGATCTATCCTCAGCATTTGACATGCTTGACCATGGGGTGCTGTTGGATCATCTGCGGGGCTATGTGGCACTACTAGCACAGTTTTGTGGTGGGTTCACTCATATTTACCAAAAGATCACAGCCCCTGGTCCTGAAAAATTTTTCCTCATGTTCTTTTGTGCTGCCTTGTGGTGTCCTGCAGGGTTCCATCTTGGCACCTCTGTTGTTTTCCATATACATGCTACCACTGGAAGAGATCATGAGGTGGTGCAATCTGGGGTTTCACTGCGATGCAGATGATACCCAGTTGTACCTCTCTTGTGCTCCTGATGATCTTTCCACCCCGGATACCCCGAGTCTTTGTTTAGCCAAGATAAATGACTGGATGCCCACTAACTGGCTGTGTCTCAACCCCAGCAAGACAGAGGTTATGGTGATTGATCTGGGTCATGGGGGTATCTTTACTGACAGGAGACTGCCCTCCTTTGTTGTCAATAGTTATCCCCTGTCAGTGATAAAGGTGGTTAAGGATCTTGGTGTTATTCTTCACGATCGACTTGACCATGAAAAACAGGTCTCATTGATCAATAGAGCCAGCTTTTTCCATCTCCAGAATATTGCCAGGATCCATCTATTCTTGACTCCCACTGACCTGGCTACAGTTATCCATGCCTTTGTTACTAGCCAGCTTGATTACTGTAACACTCTGTACCTATGGTTGTCTGGAGGTTTGATGTGTCACCTGCAGCTAGTGCAGAATGCTGTGGCCAGGATGTTGACTGGCACCTCTATGAGGGATCATGTCACTCCTGTCATGTGCTCTCTGTACTGGCTGCCTGTGAGTGCATGCATCACCTTTAAGCTAGGATTGTTAACATACAAGGCCCAAGAGTCTGAGACCTGACTACCTTAAATAGCTCCTGATTCTGTACTCTCCTATCTGCCCCTATGCTCCACTGAATCTGGCATTACAGTTGTACCATCCTCCCATCTAAATAAATCGGACTATAGGGTCTTTGCAGTAGCTGTGCTGCTCCTGTGGCATTCTCTTCCTCCATACATTAAGGCTTCCAGCTCAGTGGAGGCTTTAAACCCCTTTTTAAAACTTATTTACTTGATAAAGCTTTTAATGTGCTCTGAATTAATTTTTCTGAGGTTCTTTTACTGTATTTTACTGTTATTTTGTTAAGCACTCTGAGCCCTTGGATTGAGCGCTATATGAATAAAATGTGCTTTGCCTTGCCATTTGCATACTTCCTTTTTAAGGCTGCATGGCAAAGCCATGCTGTCTTTCTGCTATGAAGTAGATTAGAAGAGGAGCTTGCAGCAGGACAGCTATTGTGTGTACTTAGTGATTAGTCATTGGCATAGCATTAGTTTTCCACTACCTTCCTAATTGCCAGACCTCACAACCCCCTATCCACCCCCTTGCAGAGGCACTGAAGAAATAGTTCTGTAGAGTTTTTAAAAACAGAGGACATGATCACCAGTGTCAAAGTTTATTCTGCTGCCAGCTGATTATTTGATTGGCACTAGGACACCGGGGAACTCTGAGCCAAAGGCAGATGTTGATCAGTTTCCATTGGTCATAAAGTGTTAGATTACAAGTGAAATGCTGCAGACTGAGGAATAAACTGCTAAACTACTCATAGTTTGTTTACACAGCTCCAGGTAAATTCAGATTAACGTTTATACATATTGACATAGGTTTCTTTTATGATTCAAAACAAGTTTGTCTTTCAGAAGTTTAATAATGTAATCCCCTGCTTTCTCAAAACTTTTCACAGTACAGAGCTGCATGAAACAAATACATTTCAATACAGTTTGCAGTAATAATTGCTTAAATAGTAGTAGGACAGTGCTGGGGTGGTGATGGTGATTCAGGGATGATATACTTCTTAGGGAATGCAGAGGGGAGATGTTGTGTTGGTGGGATTAGAAGGAAAAAAGACTGAGGGTTCCAGCAGTGATCTGTAGGCTGGGACAGACCTTGAGGGAATAGGCTGCAAAATGAGGTGTGGGTACTGGAAAGCAAATACATAGGGCTAGTCAGAACCAGTGGATCCAGCTATGTATCCAGGTAGCACCCACAGCCTCATTAGTCCAGCAAAAATCTGTTCAGACCTAATCTTAGCTTTAAATGGTAATATTTACATATTTTGGGAAGAGTTGCCCCTTTGAAAAAAATTCTAGATGCACCCCTGAAGATCAGTAGTGCAGAAAGGTATCACAATTATGTGCACAAAATCTTCTTTGTATGGTGCAGAACAATACTCAACTGCCCACAACTCAGGTAAAACACCTCACCTGGGGAACAGTTGCCCCCTTGAAAAAACTCTAGATGCACCCCTTATAATCAGCAGTGCAGAAAAGTACCACAACTCTGTGTGTAAAATCTGCTTTATATGGTGCAGAACAATTCACAACTGCCCATAACTCAGATAAGATGCATCACCTCTACTGGTTTCACAGGACTACTGCCTCATCACCCTCCTGATGACACAGTTGTCCTGTAAAACTGGTTGAGATGTCTTACCAGGTCCATAGCTGTGGGTGGTTGTAAATTGTTTCACTTCTAATAAAGCTGATTTTCCACACAGAATTGTGATGCCTAAGACTTAATATTTTACATTGGGCAGATTGCATGGTGAAGCAGAGATTGCTATTCCTTTGAGTGCATAAAAGTAGCTTAGCACCTAGATACTCAATTAGGTAAGCTACAGTAGCTGAGTTTTTGAATGTGCATCCATGAGTGCTCCCCCCATGGCACCCACAACAGGATTTATGTCAGCCACTGTGATGTGACAGGTGGCGCTAATAGCAGACAGGGTCAATTCCACCGTTGGGGTTAGCCCTGAAGCCAGAGAACTGGGCATGCAACACCAGATGGGGAAAAAAGCTGTTTTTAAAAAATAAACTGTCTCCAAGTAACCCTGGCTTTTCAGTACCCCAGTTATATTTCAGTCATGTTCCCCTGGTTCAGATTTAGTGAAATCTCCTTCTGGCTAATTCCAGTGCTTGTGTCTCAGCTTAACTTCTTTAAGGTACTAGAAGCTATAGTGTGGCAGAAGCATGTGCAGAATCTGGAAGGGGGTTTCGTTTTCCTCACAGCATCATCAGTGTGCAGACTGCTCTGCCCTGCCCTGTCAGGTGCTCCATGTTACTACTAGTATGCATTAGTGGAGCAGGTGACCACAGGAGAGATAGCTGTACACAAAAGAAAGGAAGAATAGATGTGCAGAACAATATGATGTACTAACCTACAGAAAATGCCAAGTTGCAAACATCCGAATACTTTAATTCAAGGTAGGTTATCCCACAGGCACACACTGCTGTGCACAGGGTCTTTGAACTTTAATACAACAGGTGCACTGTGGGAGGGTGAAGACTTAAGGTAGCAAGGATTTACATAGTATTGCTCCCTCCCTAAAATAATAGATCAGAAGTCAGGAGGGAGGGAACCCACCATTGACATATTGGTCACAAATCTATGGGGCTTAGGTGGATTAAGGGGTATCCTTGACTCTGGCATGCAGTGCCAGGGAACCAAACCTATTTAACAACAACAACAGAAAAAGATTGTGGTGGATGGTGAGAAATGATTGCATTGGGAAGAGGGTGAATGACTTAAGAACTTACCTTAGGTTACCCGGGGAACTTTTCAGGCATTTACTTTTTCTTAGGCCCAAACATGAAGTCCTGAGACTCTACAGGGGCTTGCCAACCCTCCTAGTTGCCTTGTAGTGTTGTGCTACTGGGGATGTCTGATGTCTCTGCATTTTCAGCCTTCCCCTCTCCTGACAACTGTAGTCACCATCAGAGATACTAATATTTCATGATGCATTCAGTCACTGATGTAGTGACTAGCTGATCAAGTGTCTGTATTTTTCTGGGTGGTGGTGATTGATCAGGACAATAAAACATTGTACTGGGGCCTCTCCATCACTTCTATGTAGCCCCACAGTGTCAGAGGTGTTTAGAACTAAGCAATTGGTCAAAAGACACCCATGAGTTTGGAGGTGGGTGGGGTACCATTAACCAGCAATGAACTTCTTGCAGCTGGGAAGCAGTGATCACCATGACCTCAATCTATGACATGGTCTCTGCTTAGAGCAGGCTTGAGGGAGTGAAGTGCTGCATGCCATAGTGCTGAACTATTGCCCCTCACATAGGGATACCCACAATAGGGTGAAAACAAATTGGACGAAGGTGATCTGTGCACAGGAAAACAGGCAACAGCAAGATCCATGCCCTGCAATTGCATTGTGCACCTTGCTGGTCAAACTGCATGTTGGTCCCATTGCAGCTGGTCTTCATCCCCGCCCCCATTAATTAAATATAAATATCTGCAGCCTTCATTTAAGAGGATGGACCTCAGTTGGGGCCCAACTTTCCTGTTCACCCACAGTTGTCGCTGTATTGAAGATCCAGTCACCCGGATTGCAGTCTCCCATAGTGCATCACCTACATTCCTTCACCCTAAGTCCTGTATCCACCTGATGGGATATGCCTTCCATGCAGGATCTTTCTCCTTTCATGTCTACCATTAAACCATTTTTTTTTTTATCATTTCAAGTTCCTTTCCTTTCCCATTTCAACTGCTGCACCAGTGAGTGGCACATCCAAAGGCTAAACCTCCCTTTGCCACAGTGTGAATGTGAAAGGATTGACAACAGTAGAACTATACTTAAAGGTATGTAGCTTGGTCTATTAGTACTCATTACGTTAGTTCTTTTAAGGATAAATGGAAAATGTTTAAATGGGTCTGTTACAGGCTGTCTCAATAACCCAGAGGCACTGCACGATGAGATCATCCTGAAATTGAGAGTAAGCCTGAGTCTCCAATTGTTGACAGTATGGGAAGGGAGGATTTGTCTTCCAACTCCCATAGCAAACCCAATAGTTACCTAAAGAGGTCATTAGATGCATGGGAGATGTGAAGGTTGCAGGGAGGTAGGAGAAGGGGAGGCTGCCATGAGTGCTGGATGTGCAGTTGGTGTGGCTAGGGCTATGAGGGAGAGGATTTTATGTTGTCAGTGTTGAAAATGGATGCGTGCTTGATCATCTGGTCGAGGTCTGCTCTGCACTGAGACACATAGGCCAGTGCTCTGAAAAGGCAGCTTTCAGTCAGTCAGTCTCTTTGACTTGAATAGAGTGTGGGCCAGTAAGGATATTAAGTTTTCGGGATGGGATGGTTTGATCAGCTGACTGGGTCAGAGAACATGACTGGGGATTATGGGGGGTAACAAAGATTACAGCAGGAAGTTGTTGCTCTTTGTGTGTTTTGTTTTATTTTATCCTCTGTCACCATATCTCTGTTGCTCTTACCTTGAGTTAAAGAGCAACTTGGCACTTCAGTACATGATTTATCATAAGATCCAGCTATTTACAGTTTAGTAGAAAATATTCTTTTTTAATTGTCAGTGTTTATTTCCAAATTTTTCAGTACATCTTCACAGTCCATCTGAAAAGCCTGCATAGAAAACATTTGCTTCTCCCCTGTTAACTTTACAGTGCCTTGAGTTTTTTGTGCTCACCACGACAGACTGTGATATCACAAACAGCAATGGTGTGGTTAGCAGGGGAGAATAAGATACATGTTGAAAAACTAAGTGAAAAAAATGCTGCATCACCTGCAATATTTAGTAGACCAATGACATAAGGGAAAATAACTAGAAAACAAAGGTAAAACACAATTGGTATACATCTAGTGTTTTTTTTTTTTATTATAGTAGAGAAATGCTCTTTAACTATCTTTTCAACTTACTCCTATGCTGTAGAGTACACTTTGTATCTCTCTGCTCTCTATCTCTACTCACACTACTATAAGTACCTCATACTTACCTAGTTTTACCTTTATTTCCGTAGGTCTGGCCAGATATTGGCTGTCTACCTTTCAGGTAAGTATCATGTTTAATTCTGACTATTATAATCTCTCCTCTATGACCATTGACCCTTTGCATCTCCAGAACCTTCTCTGTGCTTTCCTTTTAGGGTGTACCAGATTATCCCAAACACAAAATAACCCAACTCTGTGCACTGTGACTTGTAAAGAGCAGGTAAGTCATATTAAATGTAGGGGTCAAAACTGAGTTTTGCATCCTCTAGCCAGCAGGGCTAGTGACTGGGGAAATCCAGACAGAATTTTTCACTGTACCTGTTGATGTACTTACCATAGTGTTACCCTCTCCAGCACATGCCTGCAGGGCTACCCAAAGGAAACTCTTAGTAGCTGTATACAAAATCCACTAACATTTGCTAGTGGGATGGTGACAGCTCTGACCCCAGCAAAGGAGGTGGGGTTAGTGACAGGAGATGGAGGGCTAGTGTCTGAGGAAGGGAGGTGCTACTGTTTGGGACTTTGGAAGGTGGGTAAGCTGCAGCCAGGGGCTTTGGAGGGAGGGAGGGGGCTAGTGTTATGGCACATGGAGGGAAAGTGTAGAAGGAAGGGTGTATGCCTGCCTCTGGTGTCTGAGTAGGTGGTGTCCAGGAGGACTTTGCAGAGAAGGTGTACATTAAGGGTATGGGTAATTCTTGAATGGCTAATGAGAAAGGGGTGTGGCTTCTGGTAGACAAGGGACAGGAGGGAGGTGATATCCACAGAGATTAGAAAGTGGGGTACCTAGACAGGGATGGGTGTTCAGATGGACTGTGGTGAAAGTGGCAAGGATTGGTGTGACTGGGCTGTGTCAGGAGGTGGAGGAAGGGGGTTATTGTTTGGGATGATGGGGGGACTGTAGAACCTTTGGGGACTGTGCAGGGTGTATTCAAGAGGGCTACTGTCATGGAGGCTATAAGGGAAACATGCCAGTGCCAGGTGCTGTGGAAGGAAGGGGCTAGTGTCAGAGGGGTCAGTGGAGGGAGAGGAGGCTAGTGTTTTGGTTAGAGGAAGGAGGTGAGGCTAGTGTCTGAGCTGTAGGCTAGTTAACTATACAAATTTACACAGAGAAAACCGCTGCACTCAATAGTGAGTCGGTTCACTGCAACGGGCAGGCAGCCCGACACATAACAAAATTTCCACACAGCAGTGCTCCAGAATGAATACAGGAAAGCCAAATAATTGAACTAAATTTTTGACTTATTCACACCATGGTGAGGGCCCCTAGCACCTCGGCAACAAGCCCTTTTGAAGGCATGTTGCTGAGGTATTAGGGGCTCTCACCATGGTGTGAATAAATCAAACAATTTAGTTAAATTATTTGCTTTCCTGTATTCATTCTGGAGCGCTGCTGTGTGAAAATTTAGTTAACTATACAGATTGGGGCACACAAAGTTCCATTTATTCTCAAGAAGATGTGTTCTATTAGTAAAGCATCTAAAGTGCCTTCCCAGTTGTTGTTTTATTAATTTATTTATCGAAGTGTATCTCTTTAACAGGCTTTGATACAACAAATTGTCCAGTGATATATACATCTGTTGGCACCCTTTTCAAACTGTGTGAGAGGCCTTTTGGCACCATACATTTTTGCTTAAAGTTGAACCAGCATAATATTCTGTGGTGATTTGCATATGCAGCCCATGATGCTTTGCATTGTGGGGGATGTGTGATTTTGTATTTCTTTGAAACTTGACTTCCTGGCCAAATGCCTTTAGGTAACCATTGCCTCAGTGTGTGTGCATAGAGGTTCTTTTTATCATAGATGTACATATATATATATATACACACACACATACTGTATATATCTATCTATCTATATATATATATATATACCTGTCTGGGGTTACATCACCTGCATCTTGGGAATGTGATATTAAATGCTCAGTGAAATGGTTAACTTTAGCCAGTGTGTCTCTTTGTGAAAAAATGCCAGTGACCTGAGGGCCAACTTGGTCCATTCAGGTCAGCTAAACAATTTATAAACTTGTTAGCAGGTTTATTGCTACCATTCATTGGTGTCAGAGGTCAGAGATACTTGGGATGATGTGTATGCTGAGGTCTGACTACACTACCCTCTGTGCTAAAAGAAATGGATGGGCATTAAAATGAGGGGAAAATAGCAACTGATAGGCCAGAATGGCACCCCGATTTCTGCATGCCCTGCATCATCAAAAAGTACCATATTGCCACCAGCCACCTAGCAACAGCATCCACCACCCTGGGGACTAAATTTGGACGTTCGTAACAGCCACTGGTTCCTTCTTGGGGGGCAGGAGGGGAAGGTTCATCATCCCAATCCCCCTTCCATAGACTCTCAACAGCCATGGTAACCCCCCAAGACTCTCCACCAGTTTGGTATGGAGTCCTGTCAATGGTAAAGGGCAGTATAACAGTTGGGGCCTGATATTCAAATGTTTTCCCAGGTGCAGATCCCAGTTTACCTGAGCAAAACGGATTTGGCACCAATGTCCTATATTTAAAAGACATTATATGGCACCAGACTAAGTGACTGTTCGGTGGGGTCAGTCCCAATTGTGTGGGTGTAGTCTTCAGTGAAGTGAATGAGGTACAATGTTCTGACTGTTAGGGGTGGGGATTACTGCTATAACTGCCTCTGGAGAGTGTCATCCATGTGACTTTTGGGGGTATGGGGCAGTGCTGTCATGGTGGTTGGGTGTAGTGCTGTGACCGTTGGGAATGGGCATCTGTTCTGTGACTATCAGGGGTGGCTGCTCAATGCTGTGATGTACAGTGGAAGCTTTCAGTCATGTGACTGATCAGAGGGGATACAGTCCTGTAACTGCACGGGTGGAAGGGTCAGCCCTGGGATGGTCAGTGGTCAGTGCTGTGGCTATAGTGTAATTAGTGTAGAGTGGTATGCACTGGAAAAGGTGATGCATTAGCAAAGCAACCAGCCTGTAATAAGAAAAAATAAAGTGCAAGATTTAGTTTCTGGCAATATGCTGGTGTGCACCCACTAGCCCCAGTGATTCATCCCTTCAGCGAGCCTTTCTTAGGGGGTGGGTCTGAGAAATACAAATGTGCATCTCATTAATACACATCTTCTTCAAGTGTTATACACCACACACTAAAGACAATGTGCAAGTCAAGCTGAAAACACACAAGTAACTTGGTTACGAACATTTCATTATTCTGTTTTTTGTGTCTTGCTTTTGATGCTCATGGTAAACAGTTTATGATATTAGTATACTACTTAAATTAAACATACTTCTATATCTGTTACTTCATTTAATTCTGTAACTTTCTATCTAAAGCAATATTTTATTTTAGCTTTTACATTATACTATACCCCTTTTGTATCTGTATCCTCTCTATTGTTTCCACTACTGAATTTACTCCATATTAACCTTTTTCTCTTTACTTTCACAGTCACACAGGATGTGAACTCCTTCCCTATCAGATAAGTATAACAATATATCTAACCTTTCTTATCCTTTCTAGTAACTATCTAAGAACTGTGGATCCTTATTCTACAGGTCTAAGAAATGTCATCTCTTTAAGACTCCTCCCTCTGGCTCCATAGTACTCTGGTATAAAATCCTGTACATATTACCTATACTTGGTAGGTTTACTGCAATCCTCATTATGGGAAGGTTGTGTATATGTGTTAAGATCATGTATACTGCAGCATTTCCCTCCTCCATAAACATTTTTGTCTTGCTAGTTGACTCATGCAGGCTGTCAGCCCTGTCCCCACCTCCCCTGTCTGCCACTTCCCTGTCCCAGACCACTGAGTCTAAAATTCCCCATGGATTGCTCCCCCCCATGATGGGGCCAGAAAGGGGAGAGCCACCTTCCCCCACAGCCAGTCACTCACATCTAGAACTGAGCCAGTCATCCAGGTAATAGTGTTCGACTGAGGTAGAGGTGTAGCCTGTGCTAGCCATTTCCACATTCCCACTCCCCTTGGATTACTACCTTCACCAGGGAGAAGCAAAGGTCAAGTCAGCATGCCTGCCCACCCAGGTACAGGACAGTGATCAGATTTAACACTCAGTCTTCCCTCTGACCATCAGCAACCTGAAGATGTCCCTTAGCTTGGGTCATTGATGTAGAGGGAGTCAAGGCACACAGAGCCTCATTCCTCCATACTACTGGACCAGACCAACATTATACTGCAGCAAGGGAATTATTTATTAACTTGGCAGGCCATTGGAGAGTGATGGAGCCACTGCACACCAGGGAATGATTGTTTTATTAATGTGCCCAGCAGTCAATGGGTGCGATGTACCTGTGGACACCAGAGAATGTGTTAACTTTAACAGGGCCAGCAATCACAGGGGACTATTGTTATTGGCAGGCAGTTTGAAAGAAACATTGAGCTGTTTGAGATTTCATATAAAAGCAATTTCCCTGTAGATGGCTCCTAATCTCCATAAAATAGCTAGGCATGGTAAAATGATAACTAGTCACCTGGTCACATAATGGCAAAGTGACATTACTGGGATGTTAAAGTGAAAACTGAGATTTTGTCTGTGGGAGGGATAAAGAAGCTAACCTGCAGTAACACAGTTACAAAAGCATAAAAAAAGGGAACAGAGTACCCTTCTTTTGAGTTCTTCATGCCTCCCAAGCATATGACAGTTCCAGTGAATACATAGAAACATAGACATTGATGGGAGATAAGGACCACTTGGCTCATCTACTCAGTCCATTTTTCCTACCTACTGCGATACAGCAGACCATACTTCATCGCCAGCTTTACCCTTTCTTTCCTAAAGCTAGGGCTCCCCTATGCCTATCCCATGCATTGTTGTATTCTCCTACTGTTTTAGCCCCCACCATCTCCATTGGGAGGATGTTCCATGCATCCATTACCATTTCTGTGAAAAAATATTTCTTGACATTACTCCTGATTCTATCCCCCTCCAGCAGCATATCATTACCCCTTTATTGTTGAACCCTTTTTTTTCTGAAAGATGCTTCCCTCTTGTATCTTATTTATGCCTGTGTACCTTATTTATGCCTGTGAGGTATTTGAAAGTTACTATTATATCCCCCTCTCTTCCTCTCCTCCAGAGTATACATATTGAGGTTATTTAATCTTGTCTCATAGGGTTTTGGTGCAGAAGCTATAGCATTTGATTCCTCTCCTCTGGAGTGCCAATATTCTATGTCCTTCCAGAGATGCAGCCTCCAGAAGTGGACACAGTACTCTACATGAGGTCTCACCAATGATGTACATCGATTTTACCACTTCCTTTTTTGTGCTTGTGATACCTCTCCATATGCACCCCAGCATCCCGGTGGCTATTCTGACTGCCTTGTCATATTGTTTGGCCTTCTTAAGTATTCAGATAAGATTACCCCCAGGATGTTTCCTGTGTATGGTCATTAGTACCTCTCCCCACATCGTGTATTCTGCCCTTGAGTTTCTGTTCCTCAAATGTATGATTTGGCACGTCTTTGCATTGGATGTTAGATGACACATACTTGACCATTCCTTTAGTTTACTTAGGGCCCCTCATCATTTCTTCCACTGCCCTGATGTGTCAACCCTGTTGCTGATCTTAGTTTTATGTGCAAAGAGGCATACCTTCTCTTCAAGCCCCTCTGCAATGTTGCCTATGAAGAGATTAAGGAGGACTGGCCTCAGAACTGATGGTTGTGACACCCTGCTGGTCAGTGTCCTCTCCTCAGAGTAAGCTCTGTTTAACACCACCCTCTGTGTTGTATCACTCAACCAATTTGTAGCCTGGTTTACCACTTTGGGATACATTCCTGGGACGCCCAGGTTATTTTCAAGACTCCTATGTGGAACGCTGTTGAAGGCCTTGCTGAAATCTACATAGGCCACATCCACCATGCCTGTGTGATCAAATTCCCTTGTCACCCAGTCAAAGAACATGTGATAGTTAGCATTCATTTATTGGGGTACTTATGATTAATTGTACTTCACAGTATGAATAGTGTCTGTATAAGAAGGGAGATTACTTACTTTTCTCAGCAACAATCAAATGTTGGCACCAGGGAGATATATCTACAGTATGTGAAAAGAAGTAAATTTAAGTGGTTAGGAAGATGTTCTGTATTTATGGCTATGTCACATTATTATACAGGTATTTACAATTCTCTTATAACTTTTTGTGAAATCTTCACTTTTGTGCAGAGCTGTGTTTGTTTACATAGTGCATACTGTTGTAGCCATATTGGACTATAGCTGCTCTATTATATGCTTAGGGATAGCGGCCTGATGTGTACAGAACCATATATACTATAGATTCATATAGCAGTCTGATATAGTATGTCTTTTACTGAGAAAAATTAGAACTTTAATTTATGGAACACATCAACCCTGTAGCCACATAATTTTGAAAATGACTTACATACTGTATCTATTAATTGTTCATAGTGTATCACAGAATGGCATGGTACTGCTGTTATATTGAACGTCTGTCATTTTACCTACTGTAGGAAAAGAGTAGTACAGCTGCACAAGCTTATATGACATTCTTATACATTTAGTATTTGTTAAAAAATTGCAGGCTGATTGTGACAGATTGTGTAGTAAATGATGTGTCACTGTTAACTGCAATGTATAGTGGCACATTTGCAGCACAGCAACGTAAGATATTGGCATGGCATGATTTCAGTGTAGAAGAAGTTCGAATGGGTTGGGGGATATATTGGTATGTAGAATCTTTGTCTTGGAATGTAGTGGCTAGCTAGGTATATGGTATGTCAGGGGTATCTGTGTCAGTGGTTTGTTTCATAATGGTGTATACAGGTACCTATAAAGAAAGGTAATAGTAGTACATGTTGTAATGAGTTTGTTGAGCTGTTGTACTATCCTAAGATTGGGAATATGGTAGTATGAAGTCTGTGTAAATAGTGGGGTTTTGAAACCATGTTGTGGTGGTAATGTATCTACAGAGAATCTATTGTTCCATGTGTAGCACATGTGTGTGTGTGTGTGTGTGTGTGTGTGTGTGTGTGTGTCTTCAATGATAAGGTAGTGGATATGTTTGTGAGGATGGTGGAGGGCGGTGCTGTAAAAGTGAAACAGGGTTGGTGTTGGTGGTGTAAGCTGGATAGTGTTCTGGTGTGCACTGTGTAGCTTTTTTCCCCTTTTGGGCTCTGTGGATCTGTATGTCATTGTTTTTCTACAGTAACAATTCATCTGTGTTTATGTTGGCTAGGGCAGT
Source organism: Neoceratodus forsteri (assembly GCA_016271365.2). NCBI lineage: Eukaryota > Metazoa > Chordata > Ceratodontiformes > Ceratodontidae > Neoceratodus > Neoceratodus forsteri. The sequence goes on from CM057459.1 coordinate 883,317,829, forward strand.
TCATGTGCAGAAGTAGCTCATGAATGATTTCTGAATGTTGCTGGGTGTATAGTGGTTCTCTGTTGCGTGCTACTGAATGTGTTGTAAAAAAAAAGTCAATCTGACATGTAGAAACAGAGGGAAGCATTATTACTCACATTTTAAGGAACTGTTTTTTTTGTCTTTATTTACTTAGTGGAGCAAGAGACCTGTGTCCAGCTGCAGGTCTGGAAACTCTGTAAGGACCAGGCTGGGGCTCCTTATCAGTTTGTTGTTGTGGTTCAGAGCCAACATCACATGGAGTTCCTTTTGATGAGTCACAGAGGGGCCCTGATGTTCCTGGCTTCCTTCTTCTGTGGCCACTGTGGCACCCCTGGTGCTCTCTCTGAGGTTTGGTTCATCTGAAATACAGAAATATTTTGTTTATACATAGATACTGTATTCTTTCTAGATAATTTGTGGCTTGTTGAATGTTTCACTGTATTGAACTTGACTAGGTATTTCCTATTATTAAGTTATATTAACTGCTAGTGCTCTACGTGGTTATGATGAAATATGGAAACAATAGTATTAATACTTTTTCTGCAATCTGACAACTGCATTTCTCAGTGTTGGTAGAAAAGATTCCTATGCTTTCATAGACTGCAGCAAAGAAACAAAAGTCATATTGTGAAACTTTTGCAGTAGATAAAATATATACAAATTTTTGCTATTGAGGTCATAGTTATATTTTTTTATTCTGGGGTGTTTTTATTACATGACACATGTAATATTTTGTCATGATCCAAAATTTATAAAAAAAAAAATACATTATATACAGACAACCTTTACTTGCATGCTAATACAGTGTGATGAAACATGGCAACAGCAGTACTGATATTTTTTTCTGTAGTCTGACAACTGCATTTGTTAGTGATGGTACAAGACACTCCTATGATTTGATAGACTGTAGCAGAGAAACAAATGTAATATTGTGAAACCTTTGCAGTAGATAAAAAATATGCCAACTGTTGCTACTGAGGTAAGAGTTACAATTCTTATTGTGGGGATTTTTATTACATGGCACATGTATTATGTTGTCATGATGCAAAATATAGGGGAAAAAACAACAAAATTATGTACAGAAAACCATTACCTGTATGCTCAGATAGTACTATAATGTTTTGGGAATTCAGGAATGATGGCACTTTGTCATAACAGGTTGCCATAGAAACCTTTTATTTTGTCGGTCATGGACTACAGTGCTTGTATTTGCTAGCTAGACTCAGAAAGACACACTGTTGCTTATCATCACACAGTTTGTCTATAATGCAAGCAAACATCACTATAGCAGAAGTCCATGTAAAAGAATGAACTTTCAGGCCCCTGAATCATATTAGGCTCTAAAAATGCAATACATTATACTACTGTAGATATTTGTATACAAAATGCATAATTTGTGGTTGCATACCACAATTTATGAATGGAATACATCTGGCACAAATTCACCGAACACGGTGGGGATATTGGCCCTGATATTCAGAATTGCACCCTGCAATGGATCATGTGGTTGCACAGTGCAACTGAGTTGTGCTGGAGCAACATAGGGCTGTATTCAAAAGAGATGTGCCACGGTGCATCCCTTCTGAATATATCAAAGAATGTGCATGGTGGGGAGGGGGGTACCACTAGTCTACCAGGTATCTTAACTAAATATTTTTTTGGCAATTGGTGGTTTGGGATGGAGAGAGGGATACCACTAGACTACCAGGGATCTTGAAAAATATATTTCGGCAATTGGTGGTATGGGAGGGGAGTGGGGAACCACTGGACCCCCAGGGATAGTAAAGTAATATTTATATGTCAGTCAGAGGTATGGGATAGGGAGGGGGGAGACCATTGGACCACCAGGGATCATAAAGTAATATTTATACTATGATCGGGGTACAGGATAGGGAGGGGGAAACCACTGTACCACCAGGGAGATTTGTGGGTGTTTGTGTATGGTATTCTGGGGGGAATGCCACCTGGCTGGTGGCTGCTGTGATTTGCCTTGCATTACAGCAGCTCACCAGTTGAACCATTATTTTCTGGCTCAACATTGTGCCCAGGTATGCGGCACATCTCTGGGATGTGCTTGCAGATGCACTGCATATCCTGGGCTGAATATCTGAATGTGTTGCACATGCATGGGCATGCCCCCTGGAGATGAACCACATACATTATCTTTGCACCCCAGCACATCGGGAATTGCAGTGCGCAAATCCCCCTTTTGAATATTGCCCCAGGGTGCATTTCTGGGGCTGTGCTGGTGCAATCCCTTTAAATATTGCGGCCTCTGTGTACAGTTGAGTATTGTGTATCTTGTCCGAGCACATCATAGATGGTGGATTGTCCAGTATAGTCATTGCGTCACTATGCAGTTAACTGTGTAGGGTGGGGGAGCAGAGGAAGGGGTAGAGGTGGTGCGCTGTGGACCACATTACTTGGAGGGGACAGCACACGAATTGAACTTCAAAGGGCTGCCTAGAGGGCTAATAGCAGGCTGCTGCAGTTCTGGGAAATAGAATAGTGCACATGGACATGTCTTGTGACATAGTAAGATCACCGGAAGAGTGAGGGTTTGTGTGCATGGTGTGTAGATGGAGGCATAGGGGCCACTGTTGGCATTTTGGGTACCATGGTTGGTCATGTGGCAATGTTTTTATCTTACTTGTATGATGGACAAAGTACTTGCACAGTTTTGAATTCAATCAATTGGTAGCAGTATAACATGATACCAATGTATCTGTCTGTATTTAGTGTTACTGGCTGGTTTCTTATACATATCAGCAGGCTTGATAATGACCATCTCCTTGTCAGGAGCCTGATCCTCCTCCACCTCATCAGAGGGGACTGGTACTAGTTGGACTAATTTCTCTGGTGTGGCAAGGAAGCCTGAATGTTCTTTGGAAACAGAGAAGATATAAAGACATATTATTAGGTAACTCTGTTTGAATGAAATGAGTTTTAACTGTACCTACACAGTGTATGTAAAGCATAGGAGGGGGCCCCTCTCGATGGCACAGATGCGCATGACAGCTGAGCATGCACAACTCCAGGACTGGCAGTGAGGAGGAGCAGTGGTTGGAGGTACACAGGACTGTGACTGCAGGAGGATAAAAATAGTGGAGATAAAAAAATAAAAACAAGTAGTTTTGCTTTAAGACAAAATAACGGGTTGTATTATGCTTCATTTCAGTACACTAAGATGCAAATATTTGAGGGTGGTGAGCTGTGACTTGTGGTTAACCATGCAGTTAGAATATTATAATGTAACATTCTTGTGTACCATGTGCTTTTTATCTTTTTTTTTTTTTACTGTATCGTTATTTGGTACTTAATGGAGTGATGTCTGTCATAGTACTATAAATGAAAATGCCAGTAATGGTTGCACAGAACAGATTGTGCTTGACTACATCAGTTGGAAAGCAATTTGATAGTACAGCATTTTCTTTTGTAATTTTTTAAACACATTTGTGTTCACCTAGTCATATCCTTATTGTATCATAATATGAGATTAGTAATATCCACAGTTCAAACATTTTTTTTCATTTTTATTTGGTTTTCCTGATAGGATCATTCAGGCTTACTTACTTCCATAGTTATGGTCTCCAAATTCAGACTTCCCTGTGTCTACCCACACCTGATGTGCCATCTCGTACCTTCCCTGTCCAATTCCTGTACACTGACAGTGGCTTTGTTATTGAAAAACTTTGCTGCACATGTTTCCACTTACAGCATTATGAATCCTGATCTTTTTGGATCTCTTGGTCACCCAAGAAGTGAGCAATCTTTTATAATTTTTTTTTTTCTGCTGGAGATTTGTCCTCTGCATCTTACTCTCTGGCTACCCATGTTGTTTGATGGCCTTAACCAGGGCAAATACCTGCCCTGTCTTTCCAGTCCTTTAGCATAGTTATCTGTTGTGAAAAAAAAATATATATATTATATATATATTATGGTAGAGTAGCCCTTTTAAGGTTAAATGGTGAAACTTTGCACTTTATAACTTTGCCACCATTCAACAGATTTGCCTGAAATTTGGCAAGCACAGGGCATATTCATAGATCTTGCGATCTACTAACTTTTACTCTGGTCGGATATACAGCTGCAGAGTTATTAAGCAACATCCTTGCAATCAATAATAGTTTTTTACGCATTCTTTGCTCACACCTACAAGTCGCACGGTTTGTGCCACTGGTCCAAAAACTTCAGGAAACATGTGGCCAGGGTCCCTGATGTGCCTTTTGAAGATTTCTTGAAAAAATATTGAATGGTTCAAAAGTTATTCAAAACACAATTTCCCATTATAAGTCAATGGGAAAATTTAACAAAAAGTTCGACACTTTCGCAAATGCAATTTTTAGTGTCGCAAATGGCCCTAGTAGTGTCGCAAATCCACCATTTTGTTTTCAGTTACTGATCACAGAAATGCTTGGCATTTAAAATTGGAAACATCTAGGGACACAATTCTTTTTGTGTTTACATATTCAAGCCCTGAGGATGCTAGCCATGTCTTTATTTTGAGGTTAAACACCCCAGAAATATGTTTTTCAAATTTCTGGGAAAAGTAGTGTCACAAAGTAATGTAGCACCTGCAACACTTTCACAAATTTTTGTGAAAGCTTTCTCAAATCACAACACTACTTTTCTTGAAAAAATATTGAAGGGATGCAAAGTTACGGCCGACGACCCCAATGCACACCCCATTGGCAGTTGGGGTGACTGGCTGGGGGTGCAAGGTGGGCTTTCAACCCTAACACCGAATTTCCTCACTTTTGTCTCTGTGGAACAACCCTAACTGAGGCATTAAATTGATTTTTTTGCCTCTAATATATATATATATATATATATATATATATATATATATATATATATATACACACACACATACATATTTCAATATTTGAATGTACGGATATTTATAAAGTAAAATTTTTCACTTCTGATTTATCATGCTTTACATTTTTTGTCTGGCTTTATATGTTTTCTCTAATGTAATTCTGTGATGGGTAACAGGACTACTTAGTGCATGAGCAACACAATATATAATTGGAGGAACACTCATTATGGCCTCTTAGAGTGGTGTCATTATTCTCACCTATAAATGCAGTAAGAGTGTCATGTTCCCCTTTTGTATAGCTTGCAAGCCCCCTGTACTGCAGATGTCTATGGTAGCAGATATGTCATAAAAAAAATTATAAAGATAAAAAGAAGAATAGGAAATGTCAGCTATTTTATCTGTACATGCTGTCATTAACATGTACGTTCTCTGTACTAACAGTAATCAGGGCTACTGCTTCAAACACTCATGAAGCATACTCTCCTCACCTGCTGTAACTGTACTCCTACTGAATGATCGCCCCCTTGCCCATACCTTTTAATTGGACATGCCGCTTAAATTGAATGCTAGTTCAGGTATTATAGTAAAAAGAACAAGGTAAATATTATGACTTTAAAGCTGTGTTGCAATTTACTGTAGTGGGGCACACTCTTGTTCTATTTACTATTTAAGTTGACTGGTGTCTGGGCATGTATGAATAAGCTTTCCCCACAGAACTGCCAGTGTTAATGCAGCAACAATGTCATTATTGCCTTTTCTGTAGCTTTCTTGTCTGACCAGGTGTAGGGCTGGGAGAACACATTGACATTCAGACCCTTATTAAATAAGAAGTGAAACACTGTGAAGTTCTGATTATTTCTGATTTATTGACAAATATTTGAAAAAATGTGAAAAAAACGCATAATATTGGCAAAGTCAGTCACACTTGATACAGAGACCCAAAGGAACTATTTTTTTTTTTTTTTGCTCCTCTGCTCCTCCTGGCCAGCTCCTCCTTCAGGCTCCCTAGGTCCTTCCTCATCTGTCCACCTTCTCCACCACCTACCCTACCTCAGATTGCAACCCCCTGGAGGTAGCCCGGCATTACCCTTCGCCGGGTGGGTCCCCCTCCTCCGAGAGGGAAGGCACCAGTGGGGGCCATCCAGCACACTGTGGCAATCGGCTCCAGGTGTTGCTGAGGTGGGAGGTCATGTAGCATTGGCAGCAGTGGGAGGCTGGAGACCATCATCTGGCTTAGCCAGGGAGCTGTTTTTCCTCAGTTTTCTCCCCTTGGAGAGTGATGTGCCACCTGACGTCAAGGCGAACACTGACGTCTGTCACTCCCCTGGTAATTAGAGCCCTGACACTCTGCTATGTTCCCAGCCTCTGCCAGGGGCCAGCAGGTGCCCGGCTCACATCCCCACCCTCCCCCTGGGAGAAGACGAGCTGTCTAGGGATGCTCCAGCCTTCTCCTCTAGCTGGCTGTCAGACAACCAAGTCCGTTTCTGAACCCGGGTCACTGGCGTCGCAATTGGAAATCCAACCAGCTGTGCCGACCAGCCAGCAGAACTATTTTAATGGATTACTTTTATAAAAATTAATGCAAAACTGCTAAATAAAAAGTAATCACTCACTACTTGACCGTTCATGGCTGACCTTTAATGATGGAGTGGCATATCTTGCTCAGTCTGTAATATGAGTGTGCTTGGAGAGACAGAGAGAGATGGAGGGAGAGAGCCAGACAGATGAAAATACCTATATCAGAGCACCACCAAGCACTGCAGGCACTGCCAGGCAGCTAAGATTTTTTTTTATTAATGGTGCTGTGTGGGTATTATTTTGATGGTTGTTCCAGTCAGAGCTGAACAGAGACCAAATAAATGGATATGAATGACCAAAATGAGCAGCACTAAGAGAGCCCACCCACCCTACCCATGTGAAAGATGCACCTGCTTCGCATGCCCAGTGTACTGTGGTATATGATACACTACCAGTTCCAAGAGGTGGTAATGTTTTCTAGTACTACGACTACTTCTACTAAATCTGATCAATACACTGAGGGCCAGATATTCAAATCTTTGCCCTGGGGCTAAATTAGCACTGCCCAGTGGGCAAACATAGCCTGAAGGACAAAGCAAGCCATATTCAAAAGGAATAGCCTGGGGCAAACAGCTTCTGAATATAGCATGGGAATGAGGCCAGGCAAACTGGGCTGGGAGTGCAGGGCAAACTTAGCCCTGGAATAAGACAGCTCTGAACATAGCATCCAGGAAGTGCAAACCACAACAGCAAAACATTGCACAGTGATGTGAAGGTAGGTAGAGGTGAACTATGTGGCCAATGTGTGTGCCAGCAAATACGTGGACCCAGTACAGCTGCAGGCAGCAGCATATGTGAAAGTACAGTGTTCAAAACTGTAAAATATTCCCCGAACTGTTTGACCAGCACTAACATGTTTAAACCATTAGCCCGGTGCAAACACGTTTGCCCGGCGTTAAACTTTGCCATATTCAAAAGTGACATGCAAATGAGCCCACTTATGGAGTCTCTGGGCAAACATCCAGATTAGCAACTCATTATGCCCTGATTTGCATACTGTTTGTGCCAGGCTAACAGTTTAGCCCTGCGCTAAACCCGCGCAAACGTGTTAGCGCTGCGCAAACAGCTTGGGGAATAATATACAGTTTTGAACACTACTTCCATGTGCTGCTGCCTGCAGCTGTACTGGGACAACACAGCATAGGCACAGATGGTGGTGGTGCTGCATGCAACTGTCACACTGTAGGTCATGCTACAGTGCACAGCAGACACTACAGTAGCAAGGGGGCCAGTAGTGTGTGGACACAGCAATGCCTATGGTGTGTAAGGCAGTGATGATGACTGTACTATACACAGTGAGATGCCCAACCTGCAAGTGTTTGCTGATAGTGGACATTACTGTTACACTGTTGTGTGACCCACAGATGCTGCACCTCTGGCATGGGATGCTCACAGTGACATATACATGTCCAGCTTTGTGTGCTGTGGCAGTTGTACAGCTGTGCAGTATGAGGCTGGTGGGGCATATATTATCAGAGAGGCACACTGGTGTTGGGGTATGCCCAATACTGGCCCATGTACACTGCATGATGTGTCCCAGCCTTGTGGCCACACCTGATCTGTGGCACAGCCTGGCCACCCATACACTCTCCCCTCAACATCCTCCATGCCCACAGTGCTGCATGTGTGTGCTGGCATCTGTTGGTGTCCACAGAAGTGTGGTCACTGGCGCATGCTGTATGGCCACACTGCCATGCTGTCCACTGGCGGCAGGGTCACCACTTACTGCCTGGCATGGCTGGGACTGGTGGCAGATGATGGCATCGTTGTGATGCCATCAGTTAGCAGCATGCTTCCTTTATGTTTGGCTTTGTCTATGTATCATATTTATTTGTTAGGGTCACGCAAAACCCACACAAACACAGCGCAAAGCCATAGTGTTGTGCAAAGCTGATTGCCCAGGGTTAAGACAAGCTTTTCCTGGGCGGTAATGTGCACTGCTCTAAGTGTCACGCTAAGTCACGCAAAATCACTTTGCACGGCACTAATCGCTGAATATAGCATTGTGCCTGTATTCATGTCAGTTTGCCCCTTGCATACATTATGATTTTGCCCGGTGCTAATGTAGTTTGCCCACGCTATTTGGCCTTTTGAATATAGCAGACCCACACTAAACCTGTGCAAACAGTTTTTGCCTGGTGCAAAGTTTTGAATATCTGGCCCCGAATCTTTAAAGAAGAAAAACGAAAGACATAGTGATCACCAACACCCAGGCAGGCAGCCAGTCACACATCGCATTGGTCAAGTGCAGTGCAGTCATTAAAAAGTTTGCTACTACCACCTGAAGACGAGATGACAGACACACAACACAATTACATCCTGCCTAGTTCCACAGTTGCTGCCAGCTACTGCCAAGTAATTAAAGTATCAAAATAAATTTAGCAATATAATAATCTCAGCCCCATTACAGTAAGTGGGATGTAACCAGGCTAGCATACCATGCACACACAAACAATAAAGAAATGATAAGAATTTTCAATTTAGTAGCATTTTTTTCTGTGAAGTATTCGCAGCCAAATAGTGACAAGCAGTAGTCATGACTCAAGAGGACAAAAAGTAATAGTAGTAGTAGTCAGCAGTACCTTCCCTTCCAGATCAGAAAGTGGTACCACTTACCACCAAGTACGTTTGTGACATCAGATTCAGTTACTTGCTGTATTTGGCCTCTGAACCCAATGATGTTATTATTTTTTTTTCTATTCAGTGCTGCGCATGTGATTGTTCAAGTAATAGTGGCCTGGCCTAGTCCATCCTGACCTGACGTGCTGCAATTAATTGCTTCTTCCTGTTGTAGACCCTGTTCACAAAAGATTTTCACCACTTGCACACATTCTTGAAAGTTTTTTATGGATTGGGCCTGCTCAGAGCAGTCAGTGTATGTTTTATTCAGGTATCATATTTGAAATTAAAATGAGGGATGTTGACTTTGAGAAATGTGAGGTGCTCAGCATTTTCTGGTGTCAAACAGGATTGTTAGTTTTTTTTTGTTTTTTTTTTAGTTTAGTTTATTGTTCTAGGAATTATTACCTTTGAGCCAATGGCTCTTTTACAAAGGTTCCACATCATCAGTGTACAAACAAACAAGACATGTTACATAGAATGGTCAGCAAATTATAAAGGTTTAGATAAGTCAGTATAATATAGTACACCCAAGGAATAAAAACAGAAACATTGGAGGAATGGTCAAAGGTGGGAAGGATAGGAGGAGATATGGGGAGGGGAGCAGACTTAGAGTAGTTAGAGGTACTCAGGGATTGTGTGTCAGTAATGACGTTACCAGCTGAACTAAACAATCATTCTGAACACACACTTGTCAGAGGGCAATTCATGTACTTCATTGCAATGTTTACTAAAGCAGGCCACATATTTTGTTTGGATTTCCAGTATTCCAAAGGATCAACATTCCAGCTGATATTGGGTTCTGCCAGGTACATTTCAACAATGGTCGGTGCTGAGGCTGTGTTACAAGAGGCAGATGAAGAAGATGTTACAATTACATTTTCTAAGTGACTTCAGAGACATGAAGCTGAACCAAGTGACTGTGGGACAGTGCTATTTTGGCTGGTGGTGAAGAAAAAAATCCAGCTGCAGTGGCTGAGGAGGAAGAGGGAGCAAATGCTTCAACAGTAGAGGATGGGCCGCCTGTTGCTGTGCTGTGTCATGAAGAAGATTCTGAATGTGGTGATGCTGTTGTACTCTGTTCCATGACATCATGCACCTCAACAATTATTTCTTGTTTGTTCATCTCAAAACAAGTGTCATCATCATCACTCAGTAGTTGCTACAATTTGTATCATGGGTCCAAGATTGTTGCTTTAATGTAGTACTCAGAATGAAGCATTTTGCATAATTTATCATCTTCAACTTTTTTGATCATACTGTATGTCTCGTTATATCTTGTTGTATTCTGGGGGGCAACTTGCATGTATCAGCAGCACCACTGGCAGCCTGTGTGATCACAGAACTGTCTTGCTTCTCTAACTTTTCCTTAATCAGATTCAATCTGAATTTTAAAGTTTTTAATCAGGGGTATCACCTGGCTGACAGTTGCTGTATTTGCACTAACCTCTCTGGTGATTTTCTCAAATGGTTGGAGCAGGAAAATTAGACGCTCCAGCATGGCCCACTGTGGTGGAGTAATATAGTCATCTGTCTCACCAATTTTATTTTCTAAGGTGTACTGACTGACAGCTTTATTTTGTTCCAGCAGCCTTTGAAACATATAAAAGGTCAAATTCCATCAAGTAGAAATGTCTTCGATCAGTCTGTACAACAAAGCCCTCTTCCTCCAAGGCCTTCCTTATGTTTGACCCATTATCTGCAATTATAAAGCCAAATGACAGTCCCTGTGAAGTGAGCCATTGCTGTATTGGTTTTAGGAGCTCTTCATTGATGCTGTATGAGGTATGTTCAGATGGAAAATAAAACATTCTTAGAACAGCAAACTGTGATGCTTTACTGTCCCCAGTCCCACATGAATTATTGAAACATGCCCAATGTGCCCTGATAGACATGAATGGTTCAGGCTGACAACTTGTCCAGATATCTGTTGTGAGATTCACTACCCTCCCAACAGCATTGCACAAGTTGCATCTTAATTTTTTACGTAAGACATCATAAAGATCTGGAATTCCTGTTCTCGAAAAGTATTTCCATGTTGGTATACTATATCGAGGTTCAATATACTCAAGCAACTACCTGAATCCTATATGTTCAACCATGTTATATGGTAGCAAATCAACAGCTATCATTTCTGAAATTGTTTTGGTTATTGTATCAGCAACAGGATGAGTTGAGGCATATTTGGCTTTACACTCATATGATTCTGAGATGGTAAGCTGTCTCCTTGAAGGAGGAGGACTTTTGAAGACATGGTCACTTTCAGTAACAGTCAGAGGAGTCCTTCAAATGGCAGGAAGTGATGGTGGAAGCTGTTTCAATAGTGCTGTGGGGGCTGCCACTCCTTTCATCTATGGGAGTTATCCCTGAGTGTAGTGAGCTATCACTGTCACTTTCTCTTCGAGACTCACAGCTAAACTTCTCAGTAATGTTACGACATCTGCCTAGGAGCCTTTTCAGTGCTGAAGGTCCCAATGCTTCTTTCCTTTTACCTTTGCTGATTGTCCATTTACAAATAGCACATGTTGCTACCAACTCATTGGAAGCACTAATGGAGAAGTATTACCAAACAAAAGATATAGTTTTATTTTTTTTCCAGGAAGGCATGGCACTTTGGTTATCTTTTCAGGGTCCCCTCACCCTGATTTTTCTTGGGCCTGTTCCTCTTGTGGTTTATTCCCACTGCCCCCTCCATAACCAAAACATATCTGCCTGTTTCTTCCTCATCTGCAATTTCCATCCCATCCAGTAAACCTTTTGCTGCCTGATCATTCTATTCATCTTTATTACTACCCTCAACACATTCAACCTCAAAAGAATCAGATGAGCGACTAGCAGTAACATAGAATGCAAATGTTCCATACCATATTCTGCGGGTGGTACCCACCATGCATTTAGTTTTTTTTAACTACATAACTTGGACCTAATTCTCAAAAGCTTAAGCTTGGTGTAACTTGGCTTACACCTCAAAAAATGGCACATGTAGCAAGTTACTCCAGTAGTTGTGACAAATGGTATTTTGCAAAGCAGCCTGTAATATGCTGCAGGCTGCTTGCAACAAAGTGGACATATGCCACCAGTTACACCCTAAACCCACTGTGACATGGTGCTAGGGGGTTTACAGCAGCAGTTGCACCCTATTCTGGAAAGGCATCAACCAAGTCCCCCAGTTTGCAATTCTCAAACAACTCCTGGAAGACATCTGCCAAAGTACAGTTACACCAGCTGGGGGGGTTGTGCAGATGTGACCCCCGGTCATCATCCAGCACATGTAGACCCCCATCCCCCACAACCCACAATATTCCATAAAAGCACCCCAGGGCTGGACAGTGCCCTAACCCCCGTTCCTGCAAAATATGACCCACAGGGCTTGCCTGCACCCTAGGCCCCCCTCAGGTTGTGAATCCCACCTACCTGATCACAGTGTCCAGATGCAACAAATCCCTGGTAGTCTGGGTGGCCCGCAACACCTCCCACCCAGTGGTTCCCAACTACCTGCTCTCCACCCCTACCATTTTGTGCGGCAGCTGGCTGGCACCTCCTCTCACCACCATGGCCCAGTTGCTGACTGAACAGTGGAGTGCATATTACTATACATATGCGAGTGCCTGTATGTACAGTAGTACGTGCTTCACAGTTCAGTCAGTGGCTGGCCATGGTGGTGAGAGGAGGGACTGTGCCAGTCATCAGCATGAAATGATTGGGGATGGGGAGCAGAGTGGTTGGGCACTACCAGGTGGGGGGCCACTAGACTACCAGGGATTTGTTGCATCTTAAACACTGTGGAATTGGATCAGGTAGAGGGTTGCAACTTGTGCAGGGTTTAGGGTGCAGGCAAGTCCTGCGGGATATATTTTTCAGGACTGGGGGTTGGGGGCACATTCCAGCCCTGTGGGGCACATTTTGCAGGAAGAGGGGTCAGGGGCACATTCCAGTCCTGCGGGGCATATTGTGCAGGAATGGGGGTTGGGAGCACATCCCAGCCTTGTGGGCCATGTAATGCAAGAACAGGGGTGGGGGTCTATTGTGTGGTTACTGGGGGTCAGGGGCATCAGCAAGCTCTTTTGGGATATGGGAAATGTGGCATGCAGGGGCACATGCACCCTACACATCCAGGGCTCTGGCTTGTGACATACCCTGCAGGTACATCCTTTGTTGTGCGTACCTGTGGGAATGTTGCAATTTGCAGGACTTAGCCATGAGGACCCTGCCCCTTACAGAATCAGACACAGGGTCCTTGGCATAATGGGGTATGGTGCAAGTCACCTTTGGTGGGGACTTATGCCACCCTTGCTACAATCTGGCCCTTTTTCTTTTACTTAAGACTGATGATGATCTGAGACATTCACCTTTTTTTGATTCAAGCATTCATTTGGAAGATGAAAACTTAGATGTGAAAAAATCACTTTTGGGGGGTTGATTTTGTTTTCCCTTTTCAGGCTGATTGATGTCTTTTGCAGTGTCACTGCCTACCTGAGAAATAAAATGTGCCTCATCAACATTTTGATCCAAGTTTTATTAGTATTCTAACCTGTAACAAAGATCCTTCTAACTAATGTGATACCCTTTGGATGACTCCCATCCACAGGCCTGGGACAAAGACATTGTCCTGACTCATGACTGTACACAGCACATCAACAGCATAGCAGTCCACCACCACTTCCTTTCAAGATTACTGGACTGACTCCTACAATACAGTTAGTTACTGTTAAGTGACCAAATTCAGCAACTGTTAAGTGTGCCTCAGAATTTGAATTGGAGATGCAGACACATCTGGTGCATAGCCACATGCAGCACAGTCCCACACTGGGGGTTGTTAATGCTTATACGTAATGTAATGTGATATACTATAAAACTAATGATAATAAGGAGAAATAATGGGAAATGAGTGATGATGATGATGATACTTGTGTGTACAGTACTTATACTTACTTATGTTGTACTGTAAACAGCCTGCTACAAGTCTCAAAGTCAGATTATCCCCTGGGCCACCCATATCCAACAGCACAGGCACATCAACTTGTATGTTGTTTGAACTGTGTTTTTTTTAATACATGAAATCGTGAATGAACGTTAACACGTGATTGTAATTCATGACTGGATGGCACAAGTCAAAGATTTTTTTGCCTCCTTGCTGCCCTCATCCTGTACACACAGCCACACTGAAGCCAGGAAAAAAATGTATTTGGGATTTCTGGGAATGTTATATTTATCATGGTCCAACCTGCAGTCTCTGTCTCTCTCCCCTCTGGATGTCACAAGTTAAAGATTTATTTTGCCACCCTGCTGCCCTTGTCCTGTACACACAGCCACACTGAAGCCAGGAAAATAATTAAACAATAATACACAACAGTGTGGGTGGTATTGGACTATATTGGACCACCAAGGGGCATAATGAGGCCCGATGCTGCAGGCAGAGGGCCTTATAGCCCCTGGAATGTCCAGTATAGCCCATACCATCCACCCTGGAGGGTATTATTGTGCTTAGAAAAGGGGAACTGTATTGTATATGTTTAAACAAAATAATAATTTTCATTTTAAGATGTTAAAACTTAAGCCTTTTATTTAATTTGTTAAACAAATAGTTCCTCAGTCTATATCAGAATACTTTTTTTTCTGAGCTAGGACTTTTGATCTAGCTTGAGATTCTGCAGTTTGGAGTTGGTTGTTATGGTTACCTCCCACACACACACACACACACACACACACACACACACACACACAGGCATAGGGGGCTTAGAGTTGATAAAAAAGCTTTAGCTATACTGTGTGCATTCAAGTTTGCAGCCTTGTTTATTTTTCCATGGTTTTTATTTAGTAAAGTTATGTGCTTCAAAACATGCAGTTGTTACAGGAACGTCACGTCATGTATACTCAAATATCGTGTCTCTCAGAAATATGGTATGGAGATACCAGAAGAGATGACCGACCACAAAGCTTTTTTTTTCATTTTTTTAGTTTTAATAGGAGGTTATGTGCTGCTTTATTTTACTCCATTAATTATGCAGTTTGTGCTGTGTGTGATTGGGAGATAAGCGGTGGTACATAACGGGACATCAGAAGCTGGCGAGCAGCACCGAGAGGTACTTCATTAGCACCGACAGCGATGAGATTGTAAACATATTTCCGCAGTACACTTTAAGTTGGTAAAGTGAAACAAGTTTTATGTGAGCACTATATTCTTTTATTTTGTCAGTTCTAAGTCCACTTGTTGGGAGACGTCTCTCGCTATGCCAGATAATAAACATGGCAGTTATATGCTTTTCAATGTTCTATTGGCCCACTGTTTTTAAAACAATATGAGGCAACTGAGACTCGGACTAGTTATTTCCAAGTCTCTGTTGCCTCATACCAGCTTAACTGATTGGTAGTTTTAGCCAATCAGAATTAAGACTGAACTTTGCCCATTTTCTAAATTTTATTTGGGATTTCTGAGACTGCTACATTTCTCAACAGCCCCCCTGCATTCTCTCTGTCTCTTCCGTCTCTTCTGTCTGGACAAGATTGTGAGTGAATGTTAACAAGTTATTGTGATTCATGATTTGATGGCACAAGTCAAAGATTTATTTTGCAACCCTGCTGCACTTGCCTGTACACACAGCCACATCGAAGCCAGGAGAAAAAAAGGGATTTTATGTAACTGTAAAATTTCTCTTGGACTACCAGTAGTCTCTCCCTCTCTCCTCTGGATCAGGAATGGCACAAGCCAAAGAATGCTGGTGCTCAACTTTAAAAAAAAAAACAAGATGATGCTCTTTGCCGGACAACAAAAGAAGACATCTTATGTACCCCTTTTAACTACCTGCAACTCTCACACCACCTTTTAGCAGGTGTTCTTATTCCAATATCTTGGCCTCACAATAGATGAGTCCTTGTCATTTGACTAAAATATACACAATATTATGACTGCAGCCAATAGGAAACAGGCTTCAGTTCTGCCTTACTGCTGAGGCCAGGAAATAGGTGGTCAGAGGTACAATCCTACCTATCCTGGACTACAGGAATGTTATCTATGGGGCTGCCACTGATATAAACCTGCTCAAAGTGCACACCTCACTAAATAAAGTCCGTAGGCTTGTGTTAGGTGCCGATCGCCTAACGCATACATGTGACCTTTACATAAGTACTGAATGGCTCCCACTTGCGGACTGCCTTAAGCTTCGTGCCTGTCTTTAAAGAAAGTAGGCCCAACTCAGACTTGCTCTTCCCTTCCTGCAAGCCTTATTCCACCCTGCTCCAGCTGAACATGCTACTAGAAGTGTTACTAAGCAAACATTATCTCTTCCATTCAGAAGGACTGCACTGGGGAGATGGGCCTTCACTGTTAGGGCTCTTGCCTGATTAAATGAGCTACCACCCACTGCCACAGCCTTACACACCTTGGTCCTTTTAAGTCTGAACTAAGAATGTCTATCTCTCACCCTGTACACTGTTACTGCCACTTTTAACCCACAAGCCCTGCACACTACTGTTCCTCACAAGCATGAGCAATAATGACTATTTCCCTACCTGTTCACTGCTACCTCCACCATTAACCTTGCTGTTACCTGACCCTTGAACCCAGGGCTTGCCAGGTTCATCTTGCACTCTACAAATTGGCCTGACACTCTCTGTTCTACACCTGCCCTGTTGGCCTACTTACCATGCACCCCCTACTCACCTCACCTACTCCCTGTTAGCTCTCACCTCCATATACCATACCCTCCCTACCCATGAGCCTAACCTCCATTCACCTCCTCTAGTTCCTCTTCTGCTACCATTTCCTGATTAGTTCCTTCTACCTTGACTGTTTACCATGGCTATGCTTACTCCCCTGGATGTAGCCTAGTAACCAGTTTAGGCATCAAGAATGATGTTCAGCCACATCTTCTGTTCCTCCCTACAAGTTCCTACATAGCTTCAACCTCTGATTTTCTCCAACTAGTACCTAACTTGACTTACACTCTTTATTGTCTGCCCTGCTGCATGTACTGTATCCTCATGTACCCTGTACCCATGATCTGGTTATTTGTTGCTTTTGCCTTTGTTACCTATGCTGTGTTGCTATTACCAATGTTATTGATTGCTACTGATCACATTAAGATGTTTCTGACAATGCCTATTTAGCTGCTATTGACTCCCCAAATCATGTATTCTCCCCTTCCTTTATGATGATGATGATCCTTTGTAATTGAGGTTTTAGCTCAAAGGTTGTACTTCCAATTACTCAATAAATAAATAAATAAAATTTTGCCAGCCTGCCCTTTCTCATATACACAGTCAGCTACAGTGTTTGAGGCCAAGAAAAGGAAAAAAAAAATAATTTGGGTCCCCAGTAGTCTCTCCCTCTCTCCCATGGATCTGGAATGGCATAAGTCAAAGATTTTGCCTGCCTTCCCTTTCTCATGTACGCAGCTATACTGACTGAGGCCAAGAAAAGAAAAAAAAAACATTAATTTGGGATTTTTTGTAACTGTAAAATCTTTCTTGGGCTCCAGTAGTCCCTCCCTCCTCTGGATCTGGAATGGCACATGTCAAAGATTTTGCCAGTCTGACATTTCTCATGTACACACAGCTACACTGTCTGAGGCCAAGAAAAGAAAAAAACTTTCATTTGGGATTTTCAGTAACTGTAAAATTTCTCTTGGGCCTCCAGTAGTCTCTCCGTCTCTCCTCTGGATGTTCTGCAATGGCAGAAGTTAAATAGTTTGCCAGCCTGCCCTTGATCATGTACATACAGTCACACTGCCATACTTTCTGCCTTTTGCATACTCCACCAGTAGCCACCCAGACCATCACTATCTCCCCAGTCTCTCCAGATTCCTGCTTTCTCCAGTCCCACCATGTCCCAACTCCTGACTTGCCATCTTCCTCCCCGACAATCAATTTCTCTCCTTCCTCACCCCTGTAAGTCTCCTTTCTTTGACTCCCATCATATATATATTTTTTATATTTGTGGGTTTTGTTTTTGTTTGGCAAGGTTTTCATGTAGCATCTCTGTTGAGGTGCTCCTGCTACTCTGACTGTCCTCCTCTCTCATCTGGGCCATGTTAGCACTTAGCACAGTTATATACTGTGAGTGTGTCATGTGATCATCTGTTGCCTGATTGGATGCCACCGGACACCTGCATATGAAGCAAGCATGCTGACAGCATCCCCATGGTAACAGCAAACAAAATGGCAGAAATGGCATTTTCATGGACCCAGGATTGGACTTCTGCAGCAAAGTCTGTATTTATCCAGATCCATGGATTGTGAGTTTGATCCAGGGATCCAGATCTCCCATAGAACAATCCGCCCAGCCCTAGCCAGGTAGCAAAATTGTATGCATTCACAAATGTCAGAAAAACAAATCAAAACAAACATAAACAACAAACATGAGAAAAAAATCTAAGAAAGGCAGGTATTTTTTCCATGCAAGCTGTAATGAGAGTGGAGACTGTCTCTGATATGACTTATGAGATGTTACAGCTGTGTCACCCAGGATGAGTAGTACACTGACCATGTCAGTGTACATGCAGCACCAGCAAGATTATTGCCCCCTCTCCCTGCACCCTGCTATGAAGTTGCTCCAATGCCCAAAGTACATAGTAGCAGAGTAGTCAACTGAAAATAAAAACAAGTATTATGGTTTGAAATCATCAATATATTGTACGGTGCTACCCCACATCTTTGTTGTGCATAGTAATTGTGGTGACTACTCTTTATGCACTTAGGGATAATGACACACTGCTTCATTTGCCACTGTAGTCATGGGCTTAGAGCTCTACACAGCCACAGAGCATGGTCAGCTTTCCTTTAACTGAACTTGTTGCAGCACATACACCCTTCACCCTTTTGCTGTGAAATTGCATTAGTCCCAAAGTGTGCAGTAGCAGAGGTGTCACCAAAAATAAAATTACAGGAAAATGTCAGCTGAATGTAGTGTATGGGTATCTTTTATAGTTTGTGAGAAAGTATATATGGCTCTAAAAAGAGCCGTTGGGGTGTGGCATGTTGGTACTGCTGATCTACGTCACTACACATTCAAACCCTGCCAGGAATCCATGTCAGAGGTCCCCAGAAAATTGTATTGCCAGCAGCTGAG
This sequence comes from Neoceratodus forsteri, assembly GCA_016271365.2. Classification (NCBI taxonomy): domain Eukaryota; kingdom Metazoa; phylum Chordata; order Ceratodontiformes; family Ceratodontidae; genus Neoceratodus; species Neoceratodus forsteri. Next base: position 883,336,935 of record CM057459.1, read on the forward strand.
AGGTGCATACCATCTTTTAGATGAAGCCAATGTTTATAATGTTAAATTTTGGGGTGACATACAGTGTGCATACCCAGATTGTGAAGGAAGCCAGTTATTTGAATGTTGACCTTTCTCTGTGATATTTCAAATCCAGCAGCATGCTGCTGGCCCCTCCAGATCATCTGCCCTCTAATATCTAAATACAGAATCTTAAAGGCAGGCAACATTACTGTTAGAGTTGCCAAATCAGATTTAGCTGCTTCAGTTAAATTGATGCTCCTTTTGTGACCCAGATCCTTATCCCCAAGTGGATTGAAAGTATGTCTGGGTAAGGGTGATTGTCCAAAAGTTAGTGTATTGTGGAACATGAACTGCTCCCACCTCATGCCACCCTTACCAATCCAGCAGACATTACAGTGTGGCATTGGCAAATCATTCCCAAAATGACTCCTCCTGGCAAACTGTGCAGTCCTTCACACAATTGAACTTCCAAGGATCCAAACAGTAGTTTTGTAGCCTTCACCCATGCTCAATCCTTTCAAAGAAAGTGCAAGCGAATGCAATCTCTAAAATGTGTGTGACTCTTTCAACAGGCTGTGCAAGTGACTGCGTGACTTTCAGTATCTGAATGTCAAGAGGCAGACTGCTGAGTCAGGCAGCAACCCATTTTTTTCAAGACTTGTTTGGATGATGATAAAGTCCATATACCAGTCACAAAATAGTTATTATTATGTCAGCTGTGTACTTTGTTATTTGTCACTTGTTTATATAACATACATTGAGTTTGAAGGGAAGTTAAGTATTTCTGAAAAGACAGTGCATTATATGTAACATGACAGTATTCAGCAATTCTATTGGTGGCAGAGTGGCTATCAATATTGCCACTGAACTTGTCTCCCTTCCTTTTTGAGCTGGCATACTAGGTGGTATGACAGCTATCTGCTTGTCATTTTAAGATTAATTTGTTCCTGCTGTTGAAACATGTCAAACTAGTTTTTGAAACATATGTGCCAGTACACCACAACATCAGGTGTTGTAAACTGACTTTTACTGCTGTATAAGTACTGGTTAGCAGTAAAATAATTATTTAGTTAAGTGCTAAGAACGCACTTATGTGTGTTTCACTTTAAGACTTAGATTCTGTGGTGAAAAAGATTCAGTACTAAATTTATAAATATGTATGTCAGTGGCTTATTAAATCTGTTTTCCAGAGATGTGTTTATTTATAATGCATGAGTATTTATTTTATGTCAAAATGTTTAGTAAATTAAGTAATCAGTGAGAAGAAACATTGGTGTGTTTAAGTAACAAATTGTTATTTTTTGGTCTTAACACATTGAATGCAGCATGTAGAAACATATGAGGCAGTAGCTCAGAAATTCTGATTTTGTGGCATGCTTTGTTTATTCTTATATAACAATGTTTCAGTTTAATACATTATTTTATTAAATTTCTTACAGGACTGGTTACTTATTGATGCAGGTCATCAGATCATAAACACCATGATGGCTTACTTCCTGTTGTCATCCCATATCAAAAACACTTTCCGTTGGCTGTTTTAAAGCATTCCCTCTTTGAATTTAAATATTTTTTTATTTGATGAGGTTCCTTTTTCATGAATACAAAAAAAAGAATAGTTAAGCCTAAATTCCTCTTTAACTGTGAACAAGAGTGATGTCATAGCAGTAAACTCTTTGTAATACTGAATCAATACTTTTAAGATTAAATGTGAGCATATTGGACTGTAACTAGCATTTTTTTTCTTAAAAAGAATGTCATACCTAGTATAGTTTTGTTTATGTTTGCAGTTGTTTAGTTTTCTTTTTTTTTTCTTTTTACTTCTCATTTCTTATTCAGTGTGTTTATAATAGGGGAGTTATGAATAAACTTATGTTACTTGATAAAAACATGATGACATTTTATAAGTTTCAACACATGTTACTAGGTTGCCAAAATACTTGGCTCATGCTTGTGCCTTAGTGTCTGTTCTGTACATAAGTATAATCTTTCACATCAACTGTTGTTATGTCTTGTGATTTATATACTTGCAGGTATGTTGTGCAGATCTCTGACAAATAGTTATTGAGGTATTCTGAGTTTCTGGTGAGAATTTAATGCACTAAAACACTACAGTACTGATATCCTGTATATGAAATTAGCATGACAATAAATATTTTTCTACATAGATAAGTGCATATATAATTGTGATCCTTTGATACGTCACTCACTTATGAATTTTGTGTATGACAGTCATGGTTTTTACTAGAGTACCATATTACCTTCTTGATTAATAAATCTATACTTTTTACATGCAGTAATTTCTGGGTTTTTTTCCCCACAGGCTCTGCTACCACTTGCAACATGATACTGCAGTGATTTGTTTATCATCTACACAATAAGCAAGTCGATATTTCTGTGGATGAAGAAGGAAAAGGCATAGAGTGTTTTGCCACTGCTGCAACATGATGATTTGCTTGAGATAGACTAAGAAAATGTCACATAAACCACCAAGAGAAAAGCATACTATTTCAAATGGACATGTGGTGACTTATACAATATCAGAGAATCATCATTTAATGAGGTGGAAACTTTTTTGAAACTGTTTCTCACCACAAAGAAAAGTGAAAAATACAAACTCATACAGAATACAGACAAGTGTAAGCTTAGATCCCACCATTGATTAATGGACCATTTTCTGGCATGTTTCAAACTGGAGCTTGTGACAGTGTACTTCATCACTTCTGTATGATTATTGTACAGAACTCATGAATGAGAAAATCTATGGCAACTTTGCATCGTGTCAGAAGTGCTGTTAAGAACTTCACACAATTTGATTATTTACTATCTGAAGGTGATATAGAAAGTGCTCCTAATTTTATTCAGGAGCTGAATGAATTGAAAGCACATTCTGATGCAGTTTTGGAATGCAGTGTGGATCTTATGTATCAATGTGTGTCAGTAAAACAATCAGAGTTGATTCAGAATTTTGGTAGTGAAATTGCCACATTTGAGGTGGCTAAAAGACAAAAGTTTGATTATGAATGTGTATCATGCAACCACTTGTTCTACCATGTAGCAAATGGTAAAGGTATACCTGCCTAACATTCACAGGTAAAATCAGATGTAGGTCATTTGGTTGCTTACCTTTTACTAAACAGCAACTTTCAATCACAGGAAATAGTGGACATTTGTTCATACTGTTTCCAAAAGATAAAATCAAACACTTTTCCTGCTAGGTCTATGCTAAATAACATGGATACAGATGTTACACCTCCTGAGATAGGCAGCTTGAACTTATTTGAGTGAATTCAAATCCAGACAATGAAACCATTTCAAATAATATTGAGATTAAATATAGAAATGAAAAACACACCACAAAAGAGCTCATTAAGTCACTGAAGGTCTCTATTATCTACCTGCCACTCCCACTCTAAGAAAACATAGAGACAATAGGTGGAGATAATAGCATTGTTATTTTTGTGAATGGTGTCCCAACAAAGTCAAACAAATTTGGCAAGAAGTTGTCATTGTTGAGAAGGCAAAACATGCTGTACATTATTTAAAGAATATAAATCCCTTGCATGAGGATATCTATGTCGATCATCTTTCTGACACTGACACTCAGTTTGAAGTAGTGGACATCACAAAAGCAATGACTGAGAAGGACTCAGTAAGTAATAATGAGAATGTGTATGAACAGTACACAATAAATCCATTTCATGGCAAAGATTCACTGCTCAACAATATTGAGCTGTATCAGATGAAGCAGGTTGAAGGAACACCTTTTAGTATCTGGAAGAGCACATTGGAAGCATGTGGTTTCCCAAATCTATTTCCACATGGCAGTGGTGGTCACTTGGATGAATATGAGGTACATGTTCCAGAAGCTGAGTAATGAGCATCTAGAGTGCTTTGTTCAAATGGTAAGTTTCAGTGCAATATTCAGTATTTATTTCACCTGCTGGGAGAGTGAGCTACGTATACTCTCTGCATCCATTTCACATACTCTGTGACTCACCACAGATCTGCAAGGTATGAATTCTGTTGATTTTCTTTAAATGCTGCAACAAAAGGATGAGACTCTGCAGGTGAATTTGAACTCCATCCTTTCCAGTGTACATGGCACCAAAGAATATTGGTACTGAAACTAGTCTGAATTCATGTCTAAGTTATGATAGTATGGTGCAGACACTTGGTTTGTTACCCTTAGCAGTACAGAATACAGCTGAGAAGAGCTGACAGATTTTTTCAAGTGGGCAAATGCAGATATAGATGGCATATCATCTATGACTCTCTGTGAGATGTGCTCTCTTGATCCTATGTCTGTGTCACAACACTTTCACCACCTTTTTTATGCACTGCTGAGATTCATTCTATCAAAGACTAAGCCACTTCTTGGTGTTGTTCAACACTACTTTTGGAGAGTGGAATACCAGGCACATGGGGCTCCTCATATTCATATGCTGTTGTGGGTAAAGGATGATCAACGCTGTTGTGAAAGTGAGGACTCTGAGGTCCTGGAGAGCAAAATAAACAGCTCTGTCTGACAGGATAGTGTGTGAAACAGGAGGATCCCACAGTGAAAAGCAAGTACCAGCACTTCTCCAAAGTCAATACAAAAATCAAAGTTATTGTTCATTATTCATTAGGGTTCATTCATTCATTCATTAGGGTTAGCTGGTCGGTTGTTATTGTATGGCATCCTCATTATTTTAAACAATAAATCTGATTTCTATAGTGACCTCAGAGTAGTGCTGGTACTTGCTTTTCACTAGAACTCTGAGATCACAAGTTCATCATGCAGTACATCAATCAATCAAAATCTTTATTTATCCAGGTGGGCACCATTGAGCAAGGCTCATTTGCAAGGTGGACCTGGTCATGAATACATCAAAGTACAGTACAGAAGCAGGTATACAAAAAGCAATAATATACAAGGGAGAAAAAGTATATACAGTATATACAGTACAATACAAGGTTGAAATAAATAAAAAAACAGCATCATTTTACAGTTGAAGAAGTCAGCAGATGTACAATCAACTATAGACATACAGGGGTTATAATCAGAGATTGTTTGAGTGAGGCAGCCAGCAACTACACATATAGGGGAAAGAGGCCATGTATGGGGTGGCAGGTTAGAGAGGTAAAGAAGAGGAGGGATAGATTACCGACGACTGGGGAGAAAATTTAGCTAAAACCACAGAAAGTCACAATGGCTGTCGTGTACATGTTTATTATGATAATGACAGAGGAGGGGTAGATAATTGGGACACTACTATGGATGGGGTGGGACTTTAGCCAGGCTGGAGTAGATAAGGAAGGGTGGGTGCAGCAGGAAGAGTTAATAGGGAGAGAGTGAGAGCCAGGGTAGAAACATGATGAGCATCAGGATGGAAAGGGGGAGTTGCAGAATTAGTGGGCTAGCAGTGAGGAAAACATTAGCAAGGTGCTTTCATGTAGAGATTGTAGAGTGCCTTGAAGATATTCAGGCTAAGAGGGCAGCTCAGCTTCAAGTTCCTTTGTAAACCGTTCCACAATGTGGGTAAAGATAAGCTTAGAGCAGCTTTGCCGAAATGAGTTTTGACCCTTGGAACTTGGAGGGCAATTAGGGAATAGCTCCTTAGAGCGTAGGTGCCTAACACACTCCGGGGAATACAATCTGAGACATATGAGGGGAGCTTGTTGGTCACTGCTCTGAAGGCCCATAGGGCGGCATTTCTATTCCTTCTATAGTGAAGTGAAGTCCAGCCTAATGATGAGTAGAGGAGCAGTGTGTGTGGAAAGTGGAGGCCAGTAATGAACCTGATAGCTCTGTGGTAGAGGGTGTCCAACTTATCCAGTGTAGAGGCAGTACAGAGGCTGTACAGCAGGTCCATGTAATTTATTAAAAATAGAAAGGTAGCTTGAACCAGTTGAATCTTAGCCTCCTTTTTGAGCAGGTGGTTAATTCTGTACAATAGTCCTAATCTTTGTCTTAGTTTCTTCTGTAGTTCTTCGAGATGATTGGCAAAGGAAAGTTTATGATCTAGCCAAACTCCTAGATATTTGAATTTAGCTACATACTCTACTGTTTCTCCAAGAACAGTGGTAATTTTTGGGATAGCTCACCCCCAGCAGGCATTGCCGCATGTAAGGAGGGAGAGAAGAGCTTGGCTTTTGACTTTTTCACATTGAGCAAAAGCTTTTCATTTATGAGCTGGTATTGTAGAAGGTTTAATTCAGCTTGGAGGTCTTCACAGGCTGCTTCCGGCATGGGACAACTCAGGTACATACAGTGTTGTTCGCGAATAAGTGGATGTTGGCTTTTTTGATAGGGTCATTGATGTTGTTAACGTAGACTGCAAAGAGGAGGGGACCAAGGATAGAGCCCTGGGGCATGCCTCTCAGCATAGGTTTTAATGGAGAAAGATCACCTTCAGCTTTAACCTGCTGTTTCCATTCTCTGATGTAGTCTGCAAACCAGCACATAGATTTATGGTCCAGGCCTAAGGTGCTTAGGGAGGAAAGAAGCAGACTGTGATGAACTGTGTTGAATGCCTTACTAAGATCCAAGAAAACAGCACAGACATGCTTCTTCTTGTCAAGGTCTAGGACCCGATCATTGGTCACCTTAGCTAGGGCTGTTATGGTGCTGTGCTTTGCTCTGAATTGAGACTGAACTGGGTTTGAAAGGCTTCTGGATTCTAAGTATACCCCTAGCTGGCCATACACTATTTTTTCTTGTAATTTAGACAGGATGGGGAGGAAAGAGATCGGTCTGTAATTATTTAGATCACAGGGGTCACCTGCTTTTAATAGAGGGATGACATGGGCTATTTTTCATTGAAGGGGGGAGGCTACCCTGGGAGAGTGACATGTTGAATAGGTGGGTGATTGGCACTGCAAGCACATGGTAGGCACATTTCAGATAGTATGGCTCTATGAAGTCAGAGCCTGCTCCCTTCCTGGTGTCCAGCTGCAGCAGTAGGTCTTCCACCTCTTGTAGAGAGACAGACAGGAGGGAGAAGGCCTCCTCAGTAGAGGGGGACTCATGGGTTGGTGGGCCCTGAGCTGTGCAGAGGTCATTGGCAGGAGAAGTATCAAATGCTAGCCCTGCCATTGCAATATGGTTATTGAGGGCTTCCAATATCTCCAATCGGTTAGCGATAAAGCTCTCACCAGACTTAATTTTTGCTCGAATGGAATTACCATGTGCATGTCCAGACATGTCTTTTAATGTTTTCCAGAACTTTGTAGGATTTCTTGAGGCAGAGGCTAGCTCCAAACGATAGTAGGCGGCCTTGGCTGCTCTAACTAAGTTGGTGCACTTGTTACATGCTCTTTTAAAAATACACCAATCCAAGTTATTCTTGCTTCTTCAGACTTTTTTCCATAATGAATCCCTTTCTAACAGGGAAGCTTTGAGCTTAGGTGAGAACCAATGGCAGGTGCTGCTCCTGACCTGCACCTTAACCAAGGGTGCATGCTTATTTAAAGCCTCACTTAAAATATCGTAAAAAATAGTATATGCCCTGTTAACTGTTTCGGCTAGGAAGAATTCCTGCCATAGCGGTGAATGTTTCAAGTCATGGACATAAGCAAACAAATCAAAGTTGCATTTGCAACTCTTGATAGAGAAGTTTGCCACAAACTGTGGGTTGTGCATGGATCAAATGGTGGTGATTATACAATGATCGCTAATGTCTGAGAAAAATGTTCTGACATGAGAGAACAGGTGTGACTTGCTAACCAAAATTACATCTAAGAGGGAGCTGTTGTTAAGGTTCTTTTTATTTGGGCGAGTAGGCTCGCCAATGAGTTGCACCAGCCCTAGAGTGTCACAAAAGGATTTCAAGGAGCTGATGCACTTGATAGCCAATCGTAGTTCAGGTTACCAAGAATAATGGTTTCCAAGGAACTGAGTCCCAGTACGGAACTGAGGTGAGACAGGAGATGAGGCCCAGCAGAAGGGGTTAGCAGCCTATTACACAGAGTGCACTGGAAGGAGAAAGTTCGATCTTTAGGGTCAAGCACTCAGATTCTTTGGGGAGGATGATACGCCATGCATGCGGCTGAGTGTTTGTCCCTTAAATAAATTGCCATCCCACCTCCTCTTGATTGCCTATCTGCTCGGAAGAGTAAATAATTTGGGATATTGATTTCATTGTCTGGGGTGGCTGGCCTAAGTCAGGTCTCAGTGACCACTAGGATGTCAGGTAGGGTGTGGCTCACCCAAGCCTGGATAAGGGTGAACTTTTTCAGCAAACTACAGGCATTAAGATGCATAAAAGACATTCCTTTGATACCTGCCAGGTCTGATGGAGAAGCAAGGGTGTCTAATGGTCCTGGGTTGAGTTCAACATTGCCTGAGCACAATAGTAAAAGAAGCAGGATTCTTTTTAAGGCATGTGAGATCCCTGGCAAGTATGACTGTCCAATGCTGTGGAAACTTGTGGAGAAATTCCAGCATCACTTGGGTTCCAAGTACTGTTGTAAGAAGGTGAAAAATCATGGCAACTTGTACACAAGGTGTCATTTTGGATTTCTGAGATGTGTATGAAAATGCCCATCTCCGTGAGTTTTTCTCTGCCATATGCCACCATCTGAAAATACAATCCATGACAAGAGTGCATGAATTGCCTAGAAAAGAAAATGAGGCAGTCAGAAATGATTACTGTACATCTTTGTTGTTGATGTGGTAGGCTAAAATTGAAATGCAGTTTGTGGCTGACAATTCCATGGTCCCTGTACAGTATGTAACTTTGTATATTACCAAAAACAAGCAAACATGCTTGCAGGGGCCTTGGGAAGATGTGTCCAACAGCAGCAGGTATGTCTTTTCATGGCTGTGGTCACATGGATTTAAAACTCAGTAACACCTTGAATGTGGAGCCTCTGAAGCCAGTGATCAGTTGATCGGAAATGCCTGTATGGAAAATCTGAGTTAACAGAGTACTTAAAAATCAACTACAAAGATAAAAGATGTTGAGTCATCAAATGTCATGAAGAGATTGAAGAAGTTGCTGCAAGCAAGCCATCTTCAATAAACATCTTGAAGAACAATTTAATTGACATAAACAATACACAGAGCCACAATGCCATGGAGAATATGTGTCTGTTTGATGTTGCACAATGGTACGACTATAAGCATGGAGTTGAGTCGGATCCAGCAAGAGATATGTACCTAGTTACAGGCTTGCATGGGCAGTCTTGTAAAAGATAAGTCCTTGGTTGATTGACCAATGCAAGCTAAATCTGGAAAACTGCAGAGAAGAGGAAGCATTATTACTTTTCTCTCTATTCCTGTTCAAGCCATGAAGAAGAAAGCTCACTGAAACATGACTGCAAAACATATGAGGAGCAGATCCATTTGAGTTATGAGACTTTTAAGACTGAAGCATCAGTTTTTAAATTAATAGATTGGATTTAGAAAAGGAAGAACTAGAAAGAGCTAGACAACAACTGGAGGATGATACTCCAGTTAATTCCTAAGAACTTTGTGATCCCCAAAGAAGAGGCACTCTGGGCCCATCCCTTCTTGTTAATTATCCAGTAGTACTGATGTCAGAGGTTGAAAGTGCTATGCAGAAGGAAGAGCATTCACTGTGAACAGCTGTTTTATCTGGCAGCACTTGAATGGGCATCAGGAACTATATACAATGATGTAATGTGTGCTGTGAAGCATGGTATGCAGCATCATAACAAGGAGTGTTCTTGTGACAATTACAAACCATTACATACATTTTTGAATGATGCTGCTGTGACAGGTAAGAGTTTTGTTATTGAGATTATTAGTGCTGAAATATGGAAATATAATGATGGATAGAGTATAATGATGCTCTATACATTTAAAGAGAGACTACCTAAAATCTCAAAGATGCATAAGCCCTGGTGCTCAGAAACATGGAGCTTGTACAAGCTGCATAACAGTAGTTCATCACTGTATGCCTTTCACTTGTCTATACTTGAAACTTGTGAATAGATGCACTTGTATTTCTCACATCCATAATGCCTGCATATTATGGGGGATCTGAATTATGTCATTAATGAACTGCCTGCCCTGAGTCACCATTGCCTCCTTTACAAGGAATTAGGTTGGCAATCATTTTGAACCAGAAGATTAAGACATCTAAATCTCTGGACTTATGAACTCCCACACAATTCACTTCCTAAATACATCCCATCACTCCCTAGAAGGGCCAAAAGTCCCTACACACTTAAGATGCACAATGCCATTATACTTGACATTCAGAGGAAACTCACAAAGTATGAGAAAATGGCCTTTAGCTGGGCAGTCCCCTTGGCATGGAATGCCCTTCAAATACTAGTTAAGTTACCCACCTTGGTGAGTCCATTTCACTTCCTTTCCCTTCTTAAACAATATTGCACTGAAAAATATGACTGCTTCTAATGAACTATCTGATAGTGGCACTATGAGATGCAATCATCATAACTAACAATCCTGTAGGGCTTCAAGTTAATCCTCTGCCAAAATGCATAAACTGCCTTGCTTTCTTTCAATTTGTATTACCACGTACTGCATTATGCTAAGTGTAAAATTAGTTCTCTCTCTTATATGATTAAACTGTAACTTCCTAGTGCTTATTTCTCCTTATATTGTATGCATCTTATGCACTGCCTGATGACCACTGTTTCTCTATATTGTATTTTCAAACTGTATGTACTGAGTTTTTACTTCTGTTCTACCCAGAGCCTCTTTGCAAATGAACTTTACTCAATGGAGCTTCTGCTAGTAAAACAAATAAAATAAATAAATAAATAATATTCTGTAATAAGGACAGACAAAATCATTGCTTTTCCTGTTTCTTCATGAATATTATGCCTCAATTGATTCACTGGTGAAAATGTACTGTTTGACTTTCAGTGGTCTGCTATGAGACTGCCAGTATCTATGTACAATCAGTGATATTTACAGTTCAATAATTTGGTGACTGACTTTATTTGCCTAACTGTATTAGCTATTTTGTATATTTTAAGATTTGAAATATTTGATATGTTTTTAAACTCTGTAAGGTGCCTTGGTTTTGAAAGGCACTATAAAAAATAAAGATTATTATTATTATTATTATTATTATTATATGCTCACCAATGTAGAGATTTATGTTGGTTGATGGCTCACTTACACAAAAACAAAATGTAACAGCATCTTTCCATATGAACAGTGAAAAGTCCAATTTATTTGCTGCTTCATTCTACATGTAACACATTGACAGCTCTTACTGATTAAAATGAAGTTTTAAAGTTTGAGTGGGTTCTTAAGTGGGTGCCAGTTTCTGTGTACAATCAGTGAGCATGACATATAATGGCCAATGTAGGAGCTCTTTTATGGTATACTCATGAAAAAGTACTTAAGTACTTTCAGTTCAGATACATGCATTCTGTTATGACTTGATGCTGCATGCAAGTCATGTCATTCCAAATACACTATACCTGACTGGTTGTAAACCACATACCAAATTATGACTCAGACTTGTAGATATGTATATATGGTTGAAAACATTGTTTTCTGTAAATATTTTGTATTATCATTGTTATTATTATATCATTTGAAAGATAATGAAGTTCACATCTGTGCACAGTTCTAGCTATCTTAAATGTTTTGTTTCTTAATATACAGCATGGCATAGAAACATAGAAACATAGAAGTTGAATGCAGGCAAGAACGCAAAGGCCCATCCAATCTGCCCATTTCTTTTTACCTTATGAATGGCAACTGGCCTTTGCTCTGTCAATGGCCTATCTATTCATACTCATCTGTATTGCTCCCTTATTCCTATCCCATGCACTGTATTCATATCCACCACTTTCTGAGGTAGGCCGTTCCATGCATCCACAACCCTGCCTGTGAAAAAGAACTTCCTCACATTACCCTTTAATCTGCCTTCCTCTAATCTCATGCTATTTCTTCTTGTTCTGCTATTTTTCTTATATTGAAAAATGTTAGACTCTTTCACCTTGTTAATGCCCTTAAGGTGTTTGAATGTTTTGATCATATCACCTCTCTCCCTACTTTGCTCTATGGTATACATACTGAGCTCCATTAATCTGTCCTCATATGTTTTCTGATGCAGTCCCTGCACCATTTTGGTTGCCCTTCTCTGGACTGCCTCAATTTGGTTAATGTCCTTGTGAAGGTGTGGCCTCCAGTACTGTATGCAGTATTCCAGATGGGGCCTAACCAGTGTCTTGTAAAGAGGAATTATTACCTTCCTCTTACAACTTGTGATACCCTTACTAATACACCCCAGCATCCCCCTAGCCTTACCTACTGCTTTAGTGGTCTGCTTGGATAATTTCAGGTCATCTGTGATGATGATGCCCAAGTCTCTTTCTTTCTTTGTGACTGCCAGCAACTCCCCTCCCAACCAATAGGTGGCTTCAGGGTTTCTCTTCCCTATGTGCATGATCTTGCACTTCTTTGCATTAAATCCCAGTTGCCACACTTCAGACCATTTCACCAGTTTTTCCAGATCTCTTCTCATTCTGCCCATCCCATCTGGATCATCTACTATGTTGCAGATCTTAATGTCATCTGAAGACAGACAAACCTTACCCTCCAGTCCATTTGCCATGCTTCTGATGAAGATATTGAAGAGGATTGGCCCCAGGACTGATCCCTGAGGTACCCCACTTGTGACCTGCATCTCTTCTGACTGTATTTCATTTATCACCACTCTTTGTTTTCTGCCCATTAACCATATTGCCATCCAGTTGACCAACATCTGACCCAGCCCAAGCCTACCCAGCTTATTAATCAATCTTCTGTGTGGAACAGTATCAAAGCTTTGCTGAAGTCAAGGTAGGCGACATCAACTGCTCCCCCTTGGTCCACCACTCTGGTTACCCAGTCAAAGAAATCTATGAGATTAGTTTGACTGGATCTTCCTGTTGTAAACTCATGCTGTCTTGGATCTTGTGCTCCTGTGATTCTAGCTGTTGCACTATCCTTTCCTTAGAGGTGCCTCCATAATCTTGCTCACTACTGAGGTAAGACTGACTGGTCTATAGTTCCCTGCCTCCTCCCTGCCACCACTCTTGTGGATCAGGATCACATGAGCCCTTCTCCAGTCTTCTAGGACCTTTCCTGTGCTCAGAGACTCAGTAAATAGTTCTGATAATGTGTCTGCTCATTCCACCCTTAGCTTCTTTAGTACCCTGGGATGTATGCCATCAGGTCCCCTTGTCTTGTCCACCCTGAGCTTATTGAGCTCTTGTAGGATGCTTTATTTTGTGAAGGAACTTGTGCACGCCTCCCTCCACCCTGTTTCCATGGTGCTGAACTGTGGGCCCTGCCCTACCTTCTTCTCAGTAAATACTGAGCAGAGGTATCTATTTAGGATAAATGCTTTTACATGGTCCTCCTCCTCACAAGCCCCCTTATCTCCTTTAATCTTTGCAATACCCCCGATGGAATTTCACCGTTCACTAATGTATCTATAGAAAGTCTTGTCACCTTCTGTTACTGTTTGTGATAGTGTTTCCTCAGTTTGGGCTTTTGCATGCCTTACTGCCTTCCCTGCTTCCCTTAGGGAAGTTTGGTATGCCTCCCTATCTTCGTGCCACTGCATTGCCTTATATTTCCTGAAGGATTACACAGGATGGGAGGAAGTATAGAGCAGTGGTTTAAGACTCTGAGCTGCAAATCTGGTGACATCCAGCAGACCAGACCTGGGTTTGAATCCCACAGCTTCCACTTGCATACTGTGTGACCCTGAGCAAGTCACTTAACTTCCCTGTGCTCTCAGGTCACACCTGTAAAAAAGCTTTCAGCTTAGTGTGCTACTCCTGGTTAAACAACTAAAAAAAGAAAAAGAAGGACAGCCTTTTGGCTCTGACCTTTTCTGCTACTGTTTTTAAGAATCAAAGTGGTTTTCTTCTTCTTTTGCACTTCCTTTTCTATCTATCACAATGGTATGTTGCTTCAAGTATTACATCCTTAGTGCTTGCCCACTTTGCCTGTACCCCCTCACCTGTATTTCTTCTTGCTAGGGCTAGCTTAACTCTGCTGGCCATCTTATCAAAGTCGGCTCATCTGAAGTCCCATATTTTTGCCTCAGAATGGGATGATTTAGTTCTAGTTGTCAAATTGAACCATACCATGTGATGGTCACTGTCCCCCTGGAGACCTTCTACCTGGAGATCTGTGATCATTTCCCTGTTAGTCAGTACTGGATCTAGGATAGCCCTGTCTCTTGTGGGTTTTTGTACCAGTTGTTTGAGACCCTCCTCCTGCAAGGAATCCACTATGTGTCTAGTTCTGGCAGATGTTCCTGCAGGTATTGATCAATCTGTATCTGGCATGTTGAAGTCTCCCATAAGTTGATAAACTGATTAGTTCTCAGAACCTAAGTAATGATATGTGAATTTATTTCTGAATTTGGTTCTAAAAATGTAAATGTTTTGGAAGTGAGAAGGCTAAAACAAAATAATGTATTTTTTCCCATTGATGCATCTAGTATGCTACTCATCATTTGTTCTTGCTTTTTTGTGGAAGCACCTTTATTAAGGAGTCGAGTGTGGAATTTTCCAAGTACACAGTTGTAAAGACTTGTACATAGTTTCTGAATGCCATTATGTATATATGTTCTTGACAGTCATCTATACTTTAGAACTGTCACATGGCTTACTTGTTTGCAGCATGGAACATTACTTTTTTCCCTCAAAGTACTTGTTTTTTCACCCACTCCAGGAACACAAATATAATTCAGACCTAATTCAATTGCCATTTTTGAAATAAACTTTATGAACTTATGGACTTTTTTTCTGTGTGTTTTTTGATAGATACTGATGACATCTTCTGTGGTAGTATTACAAAGAAATTAAATACAGTTTAGTTAACCTTTTTCAACTGTGAATATCATATGTTAAATGGTTAAGGAAGAGGAAATTACAGCATTTACAGAGACAAACAACACATTTTTTTTATCATTTGCTGTTGAATGAAAGCATCAAGCTAGGTATGACACATAGTTAGGGTAATACATTATTAACTATGGTTATTTGGTCATGCGTTGTAATAATTATTGCACATGCAGTTTAGTACTCTACTACTATGAAAATATATACCGTATAATAACCAAGAAAAGAAAAAAAGGAGTTGTGAATGCATTCTCAAAAAGTAAGGAAATTCACTGAAAAAAAAAACTTTGTTAATGCAACAGTTAGGGTTGCTATAAAGCAAAAAAAGCAGGAAAATGTGGTGTTAGGGTTTCCAGCCCTACTCCGCATCTCCTGCTACAAGCAGTGGAAGGGCAAGGCACGCAAGCAGAGACAGCCATCATCAGGAAAGACAAACAACATAAAACTCTCTCAAGATAATGCAATAGACATCCATCATCATGTTCCATCAGGTATATGAGGTACACTGCCATGCCAGTGTGTTGGGGGATGCCAGCATGCTAAGCACAATAGGGGAGGAGCCACTGTGGGCACCACATTCCAAAGTGCTTCCCAGAGACCTACTGAGAGGCTGCTGTAGTCATGGGGGATGGGGCAGTGCATAGGGAGGGTGGTGGAACAGAAATTGTAGACGCAGTGGGTGATACCAGGAACACAAGAGGGCCATATGACCCTCCCTACTATGCATTGTGTTAGGGACATATGTGGTGTCTGCTGTGATGACACTTTGTTGGTAAAACAACCACATCCTTGCCAAAATGGGGAACAGGTGCTGCATCAGTGCATAGACAGCACTGGTGAGACTTACATAGCTGACAGAAGGGGTGCAATAGCACTAGAGTGTGCAAAAGTTGCCATTTCTGCCTTAGCAGAACTTTTGCAGAACTTGGCAACTTTAGCAGAAGTTTCCAAGCTTCTGCCTGTAGAGGATCAGAAAACTTCCAAATGTTTGGGGTGAAATTTTGCCCTGTTCCAACCCACCCCTGATATGTTAATAACCACCTTCTGGTGGATAGAGGTACCTCCTCTCACCCAATCACCCACCTGTCATGTCAGTAATTCTCCCCACCCATGGCTAGCAGTCCCTTCCACCACCTGATCTCCAACCCACCTGAAATTTGTGCATCAGATCACATGACCACCTGATGTGTATTTAAAAGAATAAAAACCTGGTGTCTAACAGTCCTTCCCCTCCAACTGATCACCCACCCATGTCCAATAATAGTCATCACTACTAGTCCTTGATGTAACCCCCATCCCTATCTTCCACATAGTAACATGTTTTTTTCTCTGGTGGTCTAGTGAACCCCCCTCCCAGCCTTTCCCTGATCCCCAGTATGTAGTTTTTTTTACTTATTCCCCAGTTGTCTAGTGTCCCCATCCCCCACCTCAGCAGGCAATGTCCCACCTCACTCTTCCCCATCCTGAAACAGAGTGGGTGACCAGGACAACCTTCAGCTCCTCCACAATGGCTGGGCTGCACATTGACTTAAGATCCAATGAATGAGGGCATGCTTGTAGGAGATTTACTCATTCATTGACTTCTCAGTGGGTGGCACAGCCATGCAGAAGAAGGAGGACTGTTCTGGTTGCCCTTTCGGGGATGGGGAAGTGGGTTGGGACACTACCTGCCAAGGTGGGGAGAAGTGGGCCACTAGACCATGATGGAATAAATTAAAAATAAAACAACTACATACTGGATATTAAGGATAGGGAGGGAGGGGTCACTAGACACCAGGAGAAAAATATATAACTATATGGGAGATAGGAATGGGTTACATCACTGACTAGTAGTGATGACTACTACTAGACAGTGGCCACAGACAGCTGATCAGATGGTGGAGGGACAGCTAGTTACCAGGGGTTTATTTTATTTATTTCAGGGCATCTGGCAATTGGGCAGTGATCGGTAATGTTGGGGCACTGGACATCAGCAATAAAGTAGGGTGCAGAAACAGGCAGAATTTCCCAAAAGTCTGGAAATGGATTCCCAAACTTTTGTGGAAGCAGAAGTCAGACTTTCACTTAAATTCCACTTGCAGAAGGCTTTTTGCACACTGCTAACTAGCACCACAAAGGTGCTGTGTGACATATTCCAGAATATCACAGTGTCTTTGAAGTGTCTACAGGTCCACTGTCATGGAACAGTGTTGAGGAGCTTGTGGCAGAGACACCTTCCTGCACTCTCTGAGGTTTACATAGGCAGGCAACAGAATGAAAACAGCAAGTCTGACACATCAGTCAAAGGAGGGGTGACACCAACACCACAATGTAGTTGTACGAGGTGCAGTGCCAGGTCACTGTGTTGGTGGGTCACACACAGTGTGTATCTAGAGGATAAGGGAGTCTTGTAAGGTAGACCACAGGATAAAGACAGTTGGTGGAGAAAAGATTCATGATGGGAACAGTGGCACCAGCACAGCTGTGACACTGTATGACATCCAGTGGCATAACACTGTGTTATGAGGGCATTTACATGTCCAATGATACACTGTGAGCTGCGTGGGAAACCCACATACAGAGCACTCTGTAGGGGGAGCAGTACATAGGTAGAATATGAGTGAGACACATGGGTGAAAAAAGGTGTAGCACCAGTATGAAAATGGGCTTGTATGAGAACCACTGGCACGCCAGGATGTTTGGAAGGTACAGGTACTTGGACCTGTGATATAAGACTGTGTGGGGTAACACCTGTAACACAGACCTAGCAGTGGGGTGGTGGTCTCACATGGAATGAATGGGTAAGAGAGACACAGATGCACGCAAATGACTGTGAGCAGCACCACAAAAAGGGCCTGTGAGTTCTACTGCCATGCCAATGTTTGCAAAAGCTGACCATATCTGTTACCATGGTACTGCCTTGGGGAGGGGCAACCTGCATGTGGTATACCACCACCCCTCCTTATGCACTTCCCCATCACCCATGACACTGGAAGCATCCCAGTAGGTCTCTAGGGATCACGTTGGACATGGTGCCCACAGTGGCCCCTCCCACATGGTGCCCAGCATGCAGGCATCCCCCCAACACACTGACATGGCAGCAGATCTCATACACCTGGTGGATGATGATGATGGATGTCTCTTGTGTAATCTTAAGAGATCTGCATGTTGTTTGTCTTACCTAATGATGGCTGTCTATGCTTGCTTGTATTTGCCTTGCCTCTTTCACTGCTTGTGGGGGAGGGATGGGGTTAGTGTTGGAAAACCTAAAGCGCATTTCCCTATTTTGTCACTTTAATAGTGACCAGTGAGGCGAAGAATCCTGAAGGATTATGGTTCCTGTATCCATGAGTACCTCATGGGGACATCCTCCATTTCTGAGATACTTTTGACTAGCAAAGTGTTGCCCAGTTACTGGAATGGCCAGGTTTTTCCCTGTCACTCAGGGAATTCCTGCCTTTTGGATGCTTGTTGGATAATTTTGCCTCCGAACTGTTGGAGGACTGTT
The DNA here is from genome assembly GCA_016271365.2 of Neoceratodus forsteri. Lineage (NCBI taxonomy): Eukaryota > Metazoa > Chordata > Ceratodontiformes > Ceratodontidae > Neoceratodus > Neoceratodus forsteri. The sequence goes on from CM057459.1 coordinate 883,355,263, forward strand.
TAAATACTCAGACGGTGTCTTCACACTACTACAGTAATTCATTTGGAAAAGAGTTGCCTCCTCTCTGTTCCAGAAGTCAGAACTGTACTCACTTTTGTCTGGGATATGAGGAGAAAATGTTCTCAGTTGGGCATGTTTTATGGGTATGAGGAGAATATTTTCTCAGTTAGGAATGTTTTACAGAACTGTTTCTCCCAGCTTTGATGACATGACCTATCCTGTTAAAGAGTTTGTGGAAATTGGACTTTGGTAAGTTGGGAGCCCTGGCATTGCTGCCCCTGGGATATGTGAACCTGGCATTGTTTATTTCATGGAAACAAATGGATACTGGTAATTTTTGAGCCCAGCATTGTTCACATTTCACATTTAGAAAAGCTTTCTACTTTGTCCATAGCTCAGAAGAGGGATAGACAGGAATTCATAGTATTAATGGAAGCATATGAGCCAAAGCAGGCAATAGCCCATGTACAGCATGCCCTTAACTCAAATGGAATAACCGCCTATTGACTGTGAGGCACAGAAAGCATTTAGAAACTTTTTAAAAGCTGTCATATTGCTGCTACCCACCACTCCCAAAAGCAGCCTATTCTATTTGTCATCCACCCTCTGAGTGAAACATTCTGCTCTTCTTTTTGTTCTATAACCTTGACCTTTTAGCTGGAGCTAAAGCCATCTCATGTTATGACTACTGGACTTATGTTCCAGACCCAGGTTCTCTCACAGGTCATTGTTAATGAATGCCCTATAGATCAGACACATGTCTCCCTCAACGCCTATACTCAAATGTGTACAACCCAGAGCCTCAATCTGTCCTCATATTGCAGATGTTTAACTGACTTGATCATTCTAGTAGGCCATCTCTGCACACCCTCCAGAAGAGAAATGTCAGTTTTTGCTGAAGGAGATGTGAACTGTAGACAATATTCCAAGTGGGGCCTTACCAAAGAGGTGTACAAGGATATCAATACCCTCTGATCTCTGCTAGCTGTGTGTCTTGATTTACATCTTAACATGCCATTAGCCCTTTTCTCCTTTGTTAGGCAATTTCTATTCATCTTAAGTTCTTTGGTGATAATTACCCAAGGTCATTTTCCGCAGTGGTCTCCAGTAATGTCCTACCCCCAGTAGAGTATTTTGCCAGAGTATCAGTGCTACTTAGTTGCATAACAGCACATTTTTCTAGGTTGAAAACCAACTTATGCTCCATGGCCCAAATCTCTAATCTTGTCAGTTCTGACTGTGACTTATGTATGTCACTGGTGCACTGTACCACAAAGATTAGTTTTGTGTTGTCAGCAAATGTTGACAGCCAAACCCTCTCTTGACACCAAATAGATGTATATATATATATATATATATATATATATATATATATATGTATATATATATCTATATATATATATATAGATATATATATATAAGAGTTAAAGAGTCATAGTCCTGGGCACATATCCATGCAGCACACCACAAGTCACTTCTGCCCATTCTGAGGTACTGTATAACCTCTCCGACTGACCTGCTGCCTACTATCGGTGAGCCATGATAATATCCAACTAACAATATTCTCAAGCAATCCCAGGTTACTCAAGGCCTTGATAAGTTCTCTGTGTTGAACTTTATCAAATGCCTTGCTGAAGTCCAGAAAGACCACATTGACAGGCAATCCTTTGTCCACTTCCCTGCCCACACCATCACATAACTGCAGTAAATTAGTTTGGCAAGACCTGCCAGAGGTGAATCCATGTTGTAACCCATCCCAAGCATCTGTGACACTGTTTTTTTCTCGATGGCTTCCTTTATAATTTCCTCAAGTACATTACACAAAACTGATCTTAAACTTACAGGTGCATAGTTACTACTGTCTTCCTTGCATCCTCTGTTATATATAGGCACCTCCATTGCAACCTTCCATGAACTGGCTACAATACCTGTGTTCATTGACCCCTGAAATATATTACTTATTGGTCCTGCCAACTCCTTTTTTTCACCCTCTAAGGCAGGGGTCTGGACTTGAACAAATGGACTGCAATTAATCACTACTGTGGATTTTTGTGGATTTTATTGTACCTTGTTAAAGCACCTGCAGCTCTAGTGGGCAATTTATCTGTCAGTCTATCATGTCAGAATAAAACCTATTACTTGGCTCTAGTTCTGCTTTTGGATATTCTCCTTTGAGTGGACTGTGTGTTTTAATGGTGACCCCCCCCCCGTGCCATGGCCCACTCTGGTACCCAGTAAAAATATAAGTGTTTTTTGTGTGCCCCTCCTCCAGAGACTGAGCCATGTAAACACCCTAGCCAGGAGAGTGTGTGGACTGTCTGTAGCCAAAAAACAAGTGGATTGGGGGGGGTTACACAAAATGGGGGCTCATCTGGGATTTCAGGGTTAGGTTGCCAGCAAGAAATGGCCTGGGGTGGTGAATTTAATGGTGGTGCACCTGCAAGAAGAATATCTAGTTATGAAGACAAGTTGTTTCAAGTCACGGTTCAAGTGGTCAAGGAAAAAAAGTGTTCTATTGCAATTTAAAATCCTTCCCAGAGGGCCTTGGAATGTGCTCAAATGAAGAGAGAAAGAAAGAGAGAGAGCCCCTGCCCTAATTTGCATGGCATTGAGTTATTGGCTGACCTGGAGAGTCCCACCCATTGGACTGTGTACTGTGCAAGTAGGGATGGGCAGAGCATTGTTGGAAGTTAGAGCTCATACAGCAGCAGAGTTTTACTTCAGGCCTAGCTAGAAATTTATTTTTGACTTAAGCTTTGTAAAGTTCAATCAGATTGTGTGCTATGTGAAACCCCACTTCACTAGAAGTCATTAGAACTGTTTCGTGGGTTCAACTAACCTCGGGGTTCAGTCACTGCACCTGGGGCCATCTCATCAAGTGAAGTGAAATGTGTTCAACATCGAAAAATCATGTTTGTTGATCCAGGGGAGATGAAAAAGTTTGAAAATACCTGGACTGTGAGTATTCTAAATCAAATGCAATTTAAAGATATGAAAACAGCTAAAGGGAGGAACTGTTTGGAAACATGTATGATTGTTGGTAAAGGGTTCACTCATGCCACAGCAACAATCCAGTTGGTGGTGTAAACTATAGCACAAGCAATCAACCAACACCAGCCACTGTGGTCTGACAATTTGCCATCCGGCAGTACGAGTGACCTCCATTGTGTGGGGCTATATCACCTGCACCCCCCAACACAGTGGGGTTTGGCCCCCCCAGCACCCCCCAGCTATTAATATAATAAAGTCCAAGTTGCACCACATTGTAAAACACCAGCAACAGCAGTAACGCTCTTAATGCAGGATTAAAAAAAAATCTAAATCACAAAAAAACCCTGCAACAACACTCATTCACAAACACTGGAGTCAGACTAATCAACTACACTACTAAAAGGATACCTTGGTAAAGTAGGCCATTGGGCCACAGGGCAGGGGATGAAGAGCAGTCTCAAATTGTAAATGCAGGTTACAGAGATAAGGTACCCCAAAAATGGAGTGGAAATTTTGGAAATCCATTTGGCAGGCAGTGGCAGCAGGGACTTGGGAACAGATACTGTGAGTCCTAGTTGTTGTGCAACTTAAATTGAAGCACAATGTGTGAAGGCTCCAATGCACAGTTAAGCATGGAGAGGTAGTGTTGAAGTAGTAACTCATCTTTGAGCCTTTAGGAAATTTGGACTGTGAAAATAAAACTAACTGCAACGTTAAAGTCTACAGAATGGATGCAGGGAATCAGTAACAAAAAACACTGCCCACCCCCCCCATTATTGACTATAACTTACATAAGACTTTCAAAGGCAGAAAAGTGTGTCAAAGTCAAAATCAGTTCAACAGTTTACAGTGTAAGCTGTTTTGTTTGTTTTGCTGTATCTAGAAAAGATGGACTGCAGTGAAGAGATGTGTTACTCTCAGCATGTGCGTACCTGGGTCAGTCAGAAGAAGAGGGAGTTCAAAAGACTAGAAGTAGCCAGTGGACAGTCTGGGGATTGGCCAGGCAGTGTCAAAGCTAGGAACTGTTATCATCTCACCCTGTGGGCTGGATGCCTGGATGGGTGTCTGAGGTGTGTGGCCTTGGTGCTCAGACTAGTCCATTCTGAGCAGCAGGGGAAACAGTGGGGTGTAATGCTAAACCAGCAGTCTGGAGCAACTGAAAGAGCAGGCAAAAGAGTCTGAATAGGGAGAACAACCCCAAGATTCTGTCCTGCTAACTGCCATCAGTTCCACTACTGCCACCACCTGTCCTATGAAATCCTCAACAGCTGAGGAAGAAGTGGATGGTGTAAGTGTCCTGTCAACCTGGTCAGGGATGCCTGGGATGACCAGATGTGGACACCAACCAGCCAGGCTGGGATTGTTATCTGCCCGAAAGCAGTAAAGAGGACAAAGTAATCTCGAAGAAAAGTGAAACAAATCTTCAGCAGAAAGTATTCAAATCTGACGTGGTGGACCTGGAACAAAATAGAGGACTGCTGTGAAGCATGGCTCATGGAGTCGGTGATGGTATTTGTCATGGACAGAAGATACATGTGGACCCCTGCAGGTGCAGTTATGTTATAGAGGAGTTGTGAAGAATGCATCAGAATGTGGAGGATTGGCCACACTCTATGCATGGATGTAGTGATTTGCACAAACAAAGAAGGGAGGCAGACAGTTCACATGTTGACTTCATGACACTCTGATGGCAGCATCATGTACTGTCCTCATCCTGATTGGTATGTCTGAGGAAACTTACTGGATAGTCTAGATTGGCACCTCAATGGAGACAGATGTACAAAGTTGCCATGCTGGTGAAGAATGGAAAAGACTGTAAGCTGTAGTTGGCGGCTACATTCTACAGGGCATTGGATGAAGAGGAGGACAACTTGCCACTGCATCCACATTGCTCAAGGGAGAAAAGGGATGCATCTTCACCTGGTTCCAGTTCAAGCTCCAGTTTCAGAGGTCATAAGAGGGATTGGAGTCATGAGGACTGCATGCAGCATTTCTGGCCACAGGAGGAGGCACCAGCTGGCAGCAGTCATAAGTTACAGTGTCATCCTACACATCAGACTTGGTAGGGCCAGGTTTTTGTTATTTCTTGTTAAACATGTTCCTGCAGAGTGATCACACATCCAAGGGACAATATTGAACAATATGCCATCTTGGTTCTTCTGGACACTGTACCTGGACATTTCCAACAAGAGTTGTGTCACGTTTCAGAGGACTCTGGAACTATTCACTATCTGATTGCCGGAGGCACTTTTGATTAGGGGAGTCCCAGCCCAAGGACATTTCTCCTTAGTTGGACTAATAAGGTTCCTTCCCCATGTTTTAATATTTTCTTCTATTTTGCATAAAACCACAAACAGAAGAAAAAAAATTACAAAATTGTTTTATAAAAATCCCTTTTTACAAAACTTTTTTACAGTTAAGTAGTATGTAGTTGTGTGCTTTTGCATACTTTTTTGCAGGTGCAGCTGAAAGAAGAAGAAGAACCCGAGTCCTCAACCAAAGCATCTATGGGTGCTTCAGGTACTGTTTTTAGAAATGTTCCACCAGTGGTTTTAAATGTTTTAACCTGTAATGTTATGAATTGTTTTTACAGGTGTAAAGTTGGTAGTTGTCAGTGTTGGAAAATGCATGACAATCCATTTTGCATATCCTTAACTGGTGCTAATATCTTTTTACTTTCCAGGTTTGGGAAAGGGCATGGTTGGGTACCACTGTGGTGTAGCATAGTGGGTGATGCCTAGCTAGAGGATTCTCTAGTAAGCACCTGAAGGTGGAACCAGGTAAGTGCCTGAAGGGGGATAGGCTAGTGACCCCACCAATGATGGTAAGTGGTCAGTCCCATTCCATCAGGAACCCACCTCTGGTAGCAGATATGCTACTGTTGAGGAATTCCATAGTTAGCCCTTGTGTGGAGACCTGCCTATGCAGGTCATAGGTAGAGGAAAGATGGCCATCCTTCTCCATAGGGTGCCCAGAGAGAAGGCCTGTTGCAGTCCAAAGCCCTTGCTGCAGACAGCAAGGTTTTCTGGTGGCAGAGAGTGTAACCCCTGGGTTCCCACTAGGGTTACTACAACCCTGGTAGTTAGTGGGGTTTTAGGTAGGCATGCTGGGCAGTAAAGATGTAAACATCTAGGGCTCCCATGGCAACTTTTGTCAGTCACTCTAGGCAAAGGTTCCAAATGAGAGTGGCTTTCGTAGTAGCATGAGCCACAATAGAATGTTGCTCTGTCAGTCAGTGTTCTGCCTTGGAGCAGTATAATTATCTCTGGCTACTGAATGAAGAGTGCCTCAGTAGAGGTGACACCTCTCTCCTGACTCTTCTTAGCCCCTAGTAGGTTCAGCTATGTTGAGTCGTGGCAGCTGCCTTCTCTAGTGTGGTGCCTCTGAGGAGGCAAAGAATCCTAAAGGACAATGTTTCCTGTAACCATAACTCAGGGTGACATACCCCACTTGAGAGACATTTGACTAGCAAAGTGATGCCCAGTTACTGGAATGGCCAGGTTTTCCCTATACCTCATGGAGTTCCTGCCTGTTGGATAATTTTGCCTCAAAACTGTCGGAGGATTGTTTAAATACTCAAATGGTGCTTTCACAGTCATAATTTATTTTGAAAAGAATTGCCTCCTCTTAATTCTAGAAGTTGGAACTACACTGACTTCTGTGTGGGATATGAGGAGAAGATGTTCTCAGTTGGTAATATTTTATGGAACTGTTTCTACCTGCTTTGAGGACATGCCCTGTCCTGTAAAAGACTTTGAGGAGCTGGGACTTTGGTAAGAGGGGGTTTGTCATTGCCATCCCAGGCATATATGACCCCAGCATTGTTCACTTCATTATAACACATGGATACTGGTAAATTGTGATGCCAGTGCTGTTCACATTTCACATTTGTAGAAGCTCTGTCCTGTAGCATTAGCCTGAGAGAGGGACTGATGGGAATCTTGTTTCTTTGACCCTATAAGGCAGGGGAGTCTTGAACAAATGGACTGTAGTAAATCACTACTGTTGAGTTTTGTGGATTTTACTGTAACTTGTTTTTGCACCTGAAGCCCCTGTGGACAATTTGTCTGCCAGTACACTTTGTCAAAACAAAACCTACTACTTATCTTTAATTCTGCTCATGGCTATTCTCCTGTGAGTGGTCTGTGTGTTTTAATGGTGCTCCTAGTGCCATGGCCCACCCCAGTACATGGTTAAAATATAAATGTTTTTTTATGTGCCCCTCATCCAGAGACAGAGCTAGCTATTCATATTCTGATCATCCTGATCTTCCTGGAATACATTTTCTCACTATGCCCAGCACCAGATTACAATTAGATAAAAGTTCACCAATCTCCTATAAGTACATATCACTCTGCAACTGGTTACTCTCCTGCCTTGCTGATACTCCATGGTCTTAAAACTAGGGGAAACTGCCACAGAATTGCATCATTCCTCATAAGCACCCAGGCAAGACCTCGACTGACAACTCCAACCCTATTTAACAGTCTAACAAAGCTCATCATTCTCCTTTCAGGAGACACTGAGACAAATCCAGGGCGGCAGACTGCAAGAGCTCCTCCCACTCTGATCCTATATGAAAGTTCACTAAGGATCTAAAAAATAGTACAGATGAACATCTGCAGTAACAGACACAAAAATGTGAACTTGAAGCATTGGTGGACCTCTACACCCTGGATGTCATTAGGCCACAGAAACTTGATAAAACCCTATATATTCTTAACCATAAATTGATCTTCCAGGGTATAACACCTTCTGCAAGGACAGGATTGGCAAGAAAGGTGGAGATGTACTAATGTATGTTAGGAGCTCCTAAATACTCTCAAACTCAATCCCCTGCCCAGAACAATAAGACCACTGAGTGGCTCCTAGACAAATTGCTGTTTGGTGGGACTAAATCCTTAACCATAGGTTGTGCTTATAAACCTCCATAGATAAACAGGTGTGCACTGGCCTCTCATAAATTATATGGTGAATAATCTCCTTGGAGAGCTAATACTGATGGGGGACATTAACCTAAATTGGCTGAGTAATGTGGTGGACAAGACTAATCTAGAGATGTATCCCTTGCCAGGTAATCAGTGAACCAAACAGGCTCAACCCTAAGTCTGGAAAACACACAACTCAACTGAATATTAGTTAGTAGGCCCAATATGATAAAAGCAGCAGGCCTATTACTCGACTCTTATAGCAATCACTCCCCTGTTTTCTGTATCTGGAGGAACAACATCCACAACCCTCCCCCAAATATCTTTATGGCTCAGGACCTCTTTAAGTTTGATAAGGCCATCTTCCTTAGCCTAGGAGAAATACACTGAAATGATTTAAAAAACCTCTCTGATATTGACCAAATTTTGGACTTCTTCATCTGTACCTCCTTGGTGTCCTCAACATGTATGCCCCCCTGAAACAAAGTAGGGTCCAAAGCAAATACTCATATTGGCTGGATCGAGATCTAAGGAAAGTTACAAAACTCAGGAATAAGGCATTGGGTCAATACAAACACTTCAGTGAGCACTCAGATTGACTCAAATACAGGACCTTGAGGAACTCCTATAAAAAGAAGCTAAAAAATGCCAAAAGGATTTATATCAGAAATCTTTAAGTCATGAACCTATCTGGCTTAAAAACTACAAAGAAAGCAGATTAATTACCTCCTAAATGTGCATGCAGCTGGCTCTACTCAGAATATTACAGTCGACAGTCACTCAATATCTGAACCTGCCACCTTAGCTAATGCCTTCAACAACTTCTTCACCAATCTGGATAAATACATAGAGAACATGAGCAGCTCTTTCTCTGATACACAAAACTCCCCCCAATTTCACTTCTGGCTTATCACCCAGAAATAAATATTTACTCTAATAAGGTCACTTTAACCCGATGGCTCCTCAGGTTTCAATAAACTGGAACCTAAATTTTTGAAAATAGCAGCCCCAGTTATAGCTGCACCACTCAAAAACCTATTTAGCAAGTCCCTTCATCTTGGTCAGCTTCCCGCTAAGTGGAAAAGAGCAAAGGTAGTCGCTGTCCACAAAGGTGGTGATAAAGACCCGGTGGAGAACTATATATCAATTATCAGTGCACTTGAAACGTATTGGAGAAGCTGGTATACAGACAGGTCCAGGATCATATGGAGCTCCACCACTTACTTTTCAATGCACAACATGGATTTAGGAAAAATCACAGTATGGACACAGCCCTCATCCAGTTCACTACTGATGTACTCAGTGCAGTAGATCATGGTCTGGAAACTGGTGCTGTATTTATAGACTTAACAAAAGCATCTGACCTGGTGAACCATGATCTCCTCCTTGCCAAACTAGGCCAGTCTGGTAAGGATACAATGGCTAGAAACTGGTTTCAACATTACTTACAGGAGAGGAAACAACTGGTAAAGTGGAAGGGTACTGTGTCTGACCTAAAAAATGTTAATCAGAGTGTCCTCCAAGGCTCCATACTTGGACATCAGCTCTTCTCAATATTTATAAACAACATGACTAAACATTGTGGGGAGCCAAGATCCAACTCTATGCAGATGACACTGTTAAATACAGGAGCTCAAGTGATATTAACCAGATAAATCTGAACCTAAATGTAGAATTCAGGACTGTTGAACAAAGACTCACAGATAACAAACTAGTCCTCAACCTAAAGAAAATTAAAGCCATGCTCTTTGCTCAAAGAAACCTGAGTACTGAGAGAAACAACCTTCTTCTTTTAGTAAACTGGTAGATAGGGTGGCATACCAAACTTCACTAGGGGAAGCAGGGAAGGCAGTAAGGCAGGCAAAGGCCCAAACCTAGGGAACACTAGCATGAACAGTGAAAAAAGTGGACAAGACTTTCTAAAGATACATTAATGAAAGGAGAAAGTCCAGAGGATATTGCTAAGGTCAAAGAGGATAAGGGGGAGCATGTGGAGAAGTGACCAAGGAAAAGCATCAATCCTAATAGATACTTCTGCTCAGTATTTACTGAGCAGAAGGTAGGGCAGGGCCCACAGTTCAGTACCATGGACACAGGGGGGTGTGAGGTGTACACAAGTCCCTTCACAAAATAAAGGATCTTACAAGAGCTCGCTAAGCTGAGGGTGGACAAGGCAATGGGACCTGATTTCATACAACCCAGGGTACTAATGGAGCTGAGGGTGTAACTAGCAAAGCCATTAGCAGAACTGTTTAGTGAGTCTCTGAGGGCAATAGAGGTCTCAGAAGACTGGACAAGGACTCATGTGATCCTACTCCACAAGAGTTACAGCAGGGAGGAAGCAGGGAACTACAGACCAGTCAGTTTTCCCTCAGTAGTGGGCAAGATTATGGAGGCACTCGTTAAGGAAAGGATAATGCAACACCTGGAATCCATAGAACCACTGGATCCAAGACAGCATGGGTTTACAACAGGAAGGTTCTGTCAAATTAATCTCATAGATTTCTTTGACTGGGTAACTAGAGTGATGGACCAAGGGGTAGCAGTTGACTTCAGCAAAGCTTTCAATACTGTTCCACATAGAAGATTGATTAATAAGCTAGGTAGGCTCAGGATGGGTCACATGTTGGTCAACTGAGTGGCAAACTGGTTAGTGGGCAGAAAACAGAGTGGTGGTATACAGTTTACAGTCAGAGAGACACGTCACCAAGTAGGGACCTCGGGGATCAGTCTGGGCCAGTCCTCTTCAATATCTTCATCAGTGACATTGCAGAGGGAATGGAGTGTAAGGTTTGCTTGTTTGCAGATGACACCAAGATCTGCAACTGAATAGATGATCCATATGGGTGGGCAGAATGAGAAGAGATCAGGAAAAACTGGCAAAATGGTCAGAAGAGTGGCAACTGTGGTTTAACACAAAGAAGTGCAAGATCATGAACATGGGAGAGAAACCCTGAAGATACCTATCAGTTGGGAGGTGAGTTGCTGGCAATCACAAGAGAAGAAAGAGACTTGGGCATCATCATCTCAGATGACCTGAAATCATCAAGCAGACCACTAAAGTAGTAGGTAGGCTAGAGGGATGTTGGGGTGTATTACTAGGAGTATCACAAGTCATAAGAGGGAGGTAATAATCCCTTCTTGCAAAACACTGGTTAGGCCCCATCTGAGTACTGTGTGCAGTACTGAAGGCCACATCTGTACAAGGACATAAACAAAATGGAAGCAGTCCAGAGAAGGGCAACCAAAATGGTGCAGGGACTACATCAGAAAACATATGAGGACAGATAAATGGAGCTCAGTATATATACCCTAGCCTAGAACAAAGGAGGGAGAGAGGTGATATGATCAAAACATTCAAACATCTTTAGGGCATTAACAAGGTGAAAAAGTCTAACATGTTTCAATATAAGAAAACTAGCAAGACAAGAGGATACAGCATGAGATTAGAGGGAGGCCGATTAAAGGGTAATATGAGTAAATTATTTTTCACAGGAAGGATGGTGGATGCATGGAATGGCCTACCTCAGGAATTGGCAGATATGACTACAGTGCAGGGCTTCGAACAGGCATGGAACAGGCATAAGGGAGCAATACAGATAAGTATGAATAGATAGGCCATTTATATAGTAAAGACCTATGGCACATTCATAAGGTAGAAAAAATGGCCAGACTGGATGGTCCTTGCAGTCCTTATCTGCTGTCAACTTCTATATTTCAATGTTTCCATAACAAAGTGTCTTCACCAGAAAATCAGGCTTCTGTGTAGATTTGAAGGGTATCTTAGTAATGAAGCTCATTTGACCATCCCCACAGAAACTCTATTTCCAGTTCTACTATATAGTGCTCCTTTTCTACAACCTCTCCGAGGTGCTGATCTAGGTAAACTGAGAGTGCTTTACCACAACGTTGCTCACTTTGTAGCTGCTGCCCATCCCCGAGATCACCACTGTGGTATACTCACTCACTTAATTGGCCCTCACTTGAGGTCAGACTAGCATACTGTGCCATCTGCTTTGACTTTAAAATAATCAAAACATTTGCACCTCCCAGCCTCAGTGGGTTACTTACACAAAACCCATAAGCAGACGTGTAGATCATCTGCTTGCTCCACCTTGGAGGTCCCAAAGTCTAGAACCTTGTGCTGGTGAGAGGTTCTCTGCTATTTCTGCCCCTACAGTTTGGAACAGCCAGCTGCCTGATGTGTCAAATTGTACTTTTTTAGATGCATTCAAAGGTGCCTTGAAATCTCACTTTCTAGTGGTAAATAGGTGCAACTGCAACAGATAACTCAGATGTGTTTCCTAGCACTTATCTGCTGTTTCTCTGCCTAATTTAAGTAACAAGTTCACCTATTATGAATTCTTAACCTTGTTAGAAATACTGAAACTAGTGCACCTGTATCCAATACTTCTCACTTGTGATGTTATCCCAGATATGGGGTTGCTTGCACTTGGTCTTTATATAGCATATGAGTGTAACGCATTCTTACTTCATTCCAACTTCTTCTTAAGTCCCCTGCTACCTCCAGCTTAACCACTTTAGTTCTCCCTAAGAAACTCTTATGATAGATGCTAAAGAAACAGCGTACCTACCCTAATATCTGGGAGCCTTTTATTCCTTCTGTCTCGGTGCCAGTCGTTTGATATCACCTCCCTTACATGTATCACCTTAAACGTCTGTATTTTAATACCTGCGTATGCACTCTCTGTAACTAAATAAGTATTCAGCTAAGTTTCTCTACTGTGGCTCCTACTTACCCAACTCCTTGCCATGTACTACCTAATATCACTGTACATAAATTCCTACGTATGTATTCACTGTAACTATTTATGTATTGGCTAAAACTACTTGCCATGTATTACCTAATATGATTGTATATAAATTCCTATGTATGTTTTCACTGTAACTATTTATGTATCAGCTAAAACTACTGTTTAATGTCACCAATGTATGTACTCACTGTAACTAATTCCAGGTCGCCCCTGAAAAAGGGACCTCTGGACTCAGTGGGCCCACCCAGTTACCAAACTCTAAATAAATAAATAAATAAATAAGTCAGTGTCCATCTTACATATACTTCTCATTTGTCTCATTATGTAAACTGTGGTTTTTAACGTGCCTATGTATCTAAACAGTAGTTCTTATCTGTCTGAATATGTAAACTGTGGTTATTAACTTGTCTTTGTATGTAAACTGCAATTACTGAATGTAATTAACTCCAGGTCACCCTGAAAAAGGGCCACTATGTCTCAGTGGGCTCACCCAGTTAACAAATTTCAATAAATAAATAGGTAAACACCCTAACCAGGGAGTGTGAACTGTTTGCTACCAAAATACAAGTGAATTGGGGGGGGGGGGTTACAGTTGGTTAGACTGGAACCAGCACTGAGTATTGTTTAAATCCAGCTTAAGCTGTGAGGTAAGATCATGGGAAGAGGAGACAGATGCAAAATATCTTGTATCATCAGCTTACATATGAATGCACATAGAGGAACAGACAGAGGGGAGGTCATTCAAGAATACGGAAAAGATAATAAGACCCAAGACAGACCTTTGAGGGATACTTGAGCAGATGGAGAGTGGTGATGAAATGGAGTTAACTATACAGACAGCTTAAGGCCTTCCCGCAAGATAAGAATGAAATCAGTTGACTGCAGAGTCAGAAGACCCACTGCTTTAAGTTTCTCCAGAAGGAAGGGGCGTGCCACTGTCTCAAATGCTTTAGCAAGATCAACAAAAATGGCAGACATGATCAGACCCTGATCCGTACCTGAAAAAATGTAGTCCGTGAGTCAACGAAGGGAAGTGGAGGTGAAGTGGGATTTCATAAACCAGACTGGAAAGGGGAGAAGAAGGAATATGAGTCAAGGAAGGAAAATAGTCGAGATAGTGCAAGGCATTTCTGCAACATACTGTAGCTATGGTAAGAAGGAGAAAAGAGAAAGATAGGATGGAAGTTACCAGGAAAAGAGGGAACATCACCTTCAGGGAGAGAAATGACAGCAGCCCGCTTCCAAGCTTTAAAGGCAGTACCAGAGGAAAAAGAAAGGTTGAGGGTAGGGTAATAAGATGTGTGAAGGCAGGGGCTGAGAAGTTTAAAAGTTTGGGACCAAGGCCATCAGGGCTACAACATGTGTGAGGATTAAGAGCAACCAAGGACTTATTGTAAGCAGAGGCTGTGGTAGAAGAGAAGGAAAAAGAGAAATTCGAAGGAGAAGAATATATAGAGTGAGAAGAAAGGGGAAGGGGAGAAAGGGATGACATAGAGGGCACAGGTTGTATAGTTGGAGTTAAAGGATGTGGCAACAATAGAAGAGTCAGAGATGAGCAAGTCATTAACCCTGAGAACAGAAGAGGGAGACTGGGTCAGAGGGAACAAAAGGGAATGGATAATCTTCCAGAACTTAGTGGGATGATTAAAGTTGTTCTAAGATGTGGATGCAAAATACTCAGACTTTTCAAGTCTTATGGCTTTGGTACCAGTGTTATGAAGGTGGCAAAAGTTTGCAAAGCAGCTAGAGAGGCAGTGATCTTAAAAAAAGCCAGAAGCCATAACTTCAGCTGTTATCCAGGGAAGATGACAGCCCCATACTCTGTTTTTCTTAGGGAGCATGCATATCCCACACAGCCATGAATCTGGATAAAAAGTAATGCGAGGCAATATTTATATCATTGGCTGTTAAGATTGGGGAGCAATCAGATGTCCCTAGAACAGCTAGGATAGAGGACAAATCCAGTGACCTAAAGGGCCTGAGATGAAAACATTTGGGGGGGGGGTTAAGACAATATATCATGTGCACACAGTTAACCATATTATGGTCAGTTTATGTGAGTGGGGACAGAAATCAATTGAGTAAACTGTAGTGGCTTTACATTTTGAACAATTTTATTTGTATTGCGGGAAGCAATTTATATTAAAGTCACCGAGAATATAAAGCTCACCTCTGGAACAGTTAGAACAGATAGATGAAGGAGCTCTGTAACTACAGTAGAGGAAATACCAGTGTAGTCCCCCCTACCAATTTGGGGCTTACTTTAAGTGTTTCCCAGGGCTCCAGCAATGCCCACTGCCAGGCAGACATCCACTGGAAACAATAAATCCATGGTTATTTGCTAACCCTACTAATCTTCATTAGAGTGCCACGATGTGCCTCTGCACTTGTTCCTTTAGTTACACTGCCAGTATGTTGTGAATGGCCTGGGCTAGAGTTGTAAGTGCTTCAGAGCTTGTGACCGGCTGGGCATCACCCTGATTTGCTCCACTCTGCTGTCACTGTTAGAGCAGAGGGAGCCCTGCCTTCTTTCAGCTTATGTATTCAAACGAGAGCCACTATGTTTGGTCCGGGACTTCCAGGATTTGGACCAATTGGACATAGGGGACCTTAGTTTAGGTACCTTGTGGGAGAAACTGTGAACTCTAAGGTTTTCCACCTAAGAAAGTTAATGGGAGCACAAGATTGTGATTGACAGCTCCTCCATCAATTGGAATGCAAGAAAAATGGACTACTCTGAGAACTAATTTCAAACTTTGAGCAGTTTATCCCGAGACTCCATGTAACAAGGAGCCCTTTTCAAGCTTGCTGGGTTCTTGCCTAGGAAAGGCCTAGTTTCCTCCAGCATTTGTCTGCGGTCCCAAGTTTGGGAATCAGTTGCCAGAGAGTGTCTTCTGCAGGTTGAAAGGTTTGCTCAGCAGAGTGGCTATAATTGTGAACTGGCCTGAAACTGAACTGAAAAGAGGATGAGTGGATACTGTTTCCATTTAATGTGCTCAATGCTTGAGGTGGGCCGAGGCCTACTAACCAGGGATGCCTGTTTGCCACTGGGAGCCAGTTGCCTTGTTTGGCCAAGTTGTCAGTCAGCTGGAGGCTTTCACCAGCCAAAAGAACTGAACATTGCCAAAAGTGTTTTTTCCTACCTTGTGCTCATGCCAAGCCCAGCCTAAGCCATCTATTCCTGCACCAGTTGCAGTTTTCTCAGCATGAGACCAGCTTGGGGACCCAGCCCCTGTGCAGCAAGGTATCGCAGGTGTGCGCCACCTGGAGGGAAAGGCTGTGAAACGGAGGTGAGTCATGTCAGCCCAGCTTCCCCACACTGTTCAGTGCACTGCAACAGGTCTTCATTTTGCCAGGCCATCTTCTACCAACTAGTGCTGTGAGTAAACCCAGGATAGCTCCCTGCAACAAGCTCTTGAATTATTCTGTGGTGCCATCTGATTTCACTCAGTGTGTTTTATCAGGTTTCAGTGCACTGGGCTAACTGACCAAGGATACACTTAGTCAAGGTCATTGTGCATGTTTAGTCATCTTTTCTTCCATCAAGGGCCCCAACAACAGCTGCAACCCTGGGCACTGTTCTCGCTAGCTCAGTCATCACACTCTGGGTACCCAGTAGTTGCAAGACTGTACTTGGGGACTAAAGAAATTGCATGCAAAATATCCTGTCTAATACCAGCTTAGCAATTATTTGTAACTTATCCAGATTTGCACCTTCCTTTTTCACATTCTCTCAATAAATCTGATTCATTGCTTCACTGTTAAGCAGACTCAGGAGCAAATTATTGTTTGGTTAAATTTCACTGTGACTTGAGTAAAAGCATTTGAAAGTGTATGCTTGATGTGATATTGCTTTACAGGGGCTCCAGGGCATTTGTCAGAAGACCAGACCCTAGTGGTAAGTGCAAGGGTGTGAGCATAGTATTAATGTTCATTGCTAATTGTGTGTTCTCTGCTGAAAATGGTTGTATCAATGCGAAGGTACTTGGTCACTAGGTGGGCTGGTGGGTGGTTATAGTTTACCAGAGGGCTAGACCAGGTTGGATTGACACCACCACATACCTTATTCTGGTTGGAGACACCAACCCATTGTGTTTACTGAGGGTAGGAACCCCGGTAATTGTTAATTTGGAAACCAGACACCTGAGCCTTGTTTTAGAAGGTTGGTCAGGTGCAGTAGCCCTTGGAATAGCACCACCTAGGGGTTACACCAGGGCAACAGCAAACAACAGAAATAAAGTTGTGGACTGGAAAAATGAAGGGAGAGTTTGAGTAGGAGCAACTCATAGAAAGACGAAAGAGATAGCAAGAACAGTTACAAAATGTATACTGGTGGATATGTAAACAGCAACACCACTGCTCCTCTTTAGGTGATTCTTCTTCTGGCTACAGTGTAGCTAGGATAGTTACAGAAGAATTCTGTACCTTGAGAGAAGAGCCAAGATTCGAATATAACTAATACATCCAGCTGTAGCATAAGCACGATAGGTTGTATTTGGTCAATTTATGGAAGAAGACTACAGATGCTTAAATGGACAACTGTCAATCTTTTGGGAAGTTGTAAGGATAAAGTACTGTAGTGAAGGGACCAGGATTAAGTTCAATGTTATCTGCTAACAAAAGTAGCATGGTGGCAAAGAGTTTTAGAGAAGCAGAATGCTGTCTGGAAGAGGGAGACAAGAGATTACTTCATTCTGTAAAAAGTTTAAAAATTAAGAACAGATTTCTTAATATACAAGCATCAGACACTGCAACGCAAATCCTGCTTTGTCATCAACAGTTCATTGTGACATTTCACTTCTTTTTTGGGATCCACACAGATATGTCCTGGCGTAAGGCTGAGCTGACGCTGAATTTGTATTTAGTAAGTATGCAAAAATTCAGCAATTTTCCCTTTGATTCGGCACAAACAAACTTTTGGGACACTTTGGGCTCGATTTTTAAAGGCTGATGCATTGTTTGGGTCAAGCTGTGTGTTAACCCTGTTCTTTGGCACAGTTGTGCCAAACTCTTTCAATGCAACTGCACCTGATTTTAGTACATCAGATGCTGTTGCGACACTTTCCACACTTTACAGCAGCTTGTGCCAAATATTTGGTGCAAGTCCCATAAAAATGGTCTGCAGCATACTGCAAGTTAGACTGAGGGGAGCTGGTCTAACTTGCAGTATTTGGTGAACTGGATTGAAAATCTGCATTGGCACTGAAGAATACCATTAGCCTTGTGTGCCATATAATTAGCTCACCAGGGGCTTGCCACATTCTCAGGCTTTTGAAAATCAAGCCTATTGAATCACTTCATGCTTCAGCCAAAAAATTAAAAAATATGAATAAAAATAATACCCTAACCTTCCTATTTAGCCAGGTCTAGTCCTATGACCAACCATTTCCCCACCCCAGTCACTTTCCATGCTGGCCCCCAGACATTTTTTTTTAATAATAAAATTGTTGGCACTGTCAGGTGCTGACTGAGTTTGATTTAACTGACTGGGGAATGGGGAAGTGTGGGAGAGGTTAGGATTGACTGGAGTGGGTGAAGGTTGCTGAAGGTGATTCTTTTATCCCCATTTTTAGGCTGATAGACCCCCATAACAAAGAACTAAAGTGTATGCGGCTAAAGAGTTGAAGCCAAACCAAAGACCTGTCTGAATCAAAGCTGAGCAAAAGTTGTAAATTTTCACATGCACTCACCTTTATCCTGGTGTTATGCAATGCAAAATGCATTCAGCTTTGGTATAGCTCTTATGTCATTTGATTTGTCTTGTCTTCCTTAATATTTAAACTCTTAAAACTCTCCTTCTGTGACCCAGCTCTACCGAGTTTGATTGGAAACCTGTGTGGACATGACTTGGATGGTTACTATCCTTCGTATTAGAACACCACTAGTCACTGTCTTCCTGTCTGACACTTTTCCCTCACCACTGATCTCTTCCTCCGATTAGTCAGACAGTTTATAATCCATGGCAAAAAGTCCCAGCAAAGTTTGTGACTATCAGTGCTGTGTAGTAACCTCCCATGAGGCACCTTGATAAAGTCTTTACGAAAGTCCAAATTGTACTAAGTTTAGAGCATCTTCGTCTCTTCTACAGTATTCTTCTGGTTACCTCATTAAAACAATAATTAAATTAGACTGACAAGGTTCCTTCCAACAAAATCATGTTGTCTATCAGTTATTTCCCTGCATAGCAAATGTGCCACTAAGATATACTGTACTTAATAATAGCCACAAACATGTTACCTATAACTTAGGTCAAACTAACTGGCTTATAGTTCACAGCATGAGAACAAATATAATGAAATCTTAAATATTAATATCACATTTGTTCAAGTACAAAATTAAAAGAAAAAGCATTGAATTTCTTGATTTTCACACAGTTCAAATGTGATAAATTAACACTGCACATGGTGTGAAAATGATATAAAAAATATATTTTATTTTTAAGAGAAGATACTGTAAAAGCTAATACCTAACATAAGTATAAAAAGTATATACATGACATGCAGAAAACAAGTACAAGTCTAATTAAGAAAAACAAAACTAGGTCACGTGATGCACCGGGAAGCGTAGCGAGTGGCTAAGGGGCTCTCTCTCTCTAAATCATTGAAAATAAAACCTCTTCGTCCCTTTTTGCGCTACGATTTCGGTCTGACACGTCAGAAGCAAGTCACAGACAAGATCGGAGGAGTACTTACGTATCGTTGGCCAAATGGAAGATCTAAAACAAGAACTAGAAGCAAAGCGTCTCTCGGCGCAGTTCCTCCCGGAGGCCCAACCGAAGACCTAACTCCTTGCAGGATTTACGTGGACCTCTCTCAAATCAAAGATGCTCTACTTAAACTAATAGAAGAAGTTGCAGACTTCAAGCTCAAGATTAACTCAGTTGGCTCAAGGGTCACTGATACAGAAGCCCGGATATCCTCCCTGGAACGAAGCTCCGAAAAACAAGGCCCTGTCATGATAGATTTTAAGAGATCGCTAGCAAAACTGGAAGACCGCCTCGATGATCTTGAAGGTAGAAATCGTAGAAACAATCTTGTTTTGCTTGGGCTGCCAGAGAGTGAGGAAGGGCCAAACACAATTGCCTTTCTGCAAAAATTTCTTAAAACGGTAGGCCCCTCTCCTAATGGGCCAGAATATGTTATTGAAAGGGGGCACAGGGCCTTGAGAGCAAAACCCTCCCCAGCGGACCCCCCAAGGCCTATAATTTTTAAACTTCTAAACTACCTGGATCGGGAACACATTCTGAAGGAGGCAAGAAAACTTTCAGCTATCCTATGGGAGGGCAAGAAACTCCGAGTGTTGCCTGACTTAACAATGAAGAACAGAATGGCGAGGGCTAGCTTCCAACCAATTACTTCTAAGCTCTGGGCTGCAGGGATAAAACACCGTATGTTTTTCCCAGCCAAGCTCGAAGTCACCCTCAAAGAAGGGAAAAAGCTGTTTGAGACGCCAGAAGAAGCGATAAAAGTTCTAAAAGAATCATTCCCAGACCTCTTCCATAAGACCTGAGAAGGGCTGCCTATGAAGATGTTTTCAGGACATTTGAACTGTTCTAGTCTCTTATGCTTCTGCAAATATGGAACTGTCCTTCTAAGCTTTAAGTGAGGACTCTAATTAACCAACGACAATTGTGTCCTTCTTGCCTATTATCTCCCCCTCCCCCTCTTTCCTTACCCTCATTTTCCCATCCCTTTCCATAGTTAATTATAAGAATACTAGACCTATAAGGTTTCAGGTACTACATTTAGGTTCTATACTAATGTGCTTGAGAGAGAATCCAGTGGTGTTCCTAACAAGGGCCCTTAAAAGCACACCAAAACCATCTCGCGGACATGATGGCAGCTATGCCTTGCGGCGTTGGGCGCCTCTATCTGAGATGGTCTTACTGGTGATAGCCCGAGCAGGAGACTCTCAGCGTTCCTTATGGAAACCTGCCTCATAGCTGAATTGGTCTCCTTCACTCGCATTTTTCTGGGCTTATTTGGAACCCATACTTATATCATTTTGACTGGAGACTGTTGGCTATTAGTGGGGTCATTGGTTATTTTACAATGTTTAATTATTTTATGGTTATGGCTTTCAGGGGCTAAGTTATCAGGCAGTTAGCGTTAGCTATGTGACATTGTTTAGTGTTTTAATGTTTGCAGCTATATTGTAATTCTTTGAGATTAGTAGATCCAGCCTGCTCAATCATTTAAGGCCCAATAGGTGTGGTCGTTACTCCCCATGGAGTCTTACAGACTACCCCCCTTATAGTTTCATACTCGAGTCCAAATGAGTATAGTACGATTAAGTTGTAGGATAATCTGTTTAAGCAAGACTACTACAATATCACCAAGTTTATAAATTGAGAGGTTTGTTTAACCAGCTCTTTCTTTTTTGAGAGGGAGAGGCCCCACTTTCTGAGCGCGCCACGGACCATCAGTTTGGAGGCGGCCTGGTGCCGGGGGATATCTTAGTTGTAGAGATTAGGGTAAGAGGGTGGGCTTGGTTTATGGGGAGGCTCTCCTTTTTTCTATTTTGGGGTATGTTGGGGTTATTGGGGGGGGTCTGGCAGCTCAACATTCCATCTTGTATCCAATGCAATCCTTTATATGGCTTCTGATTTTAATATTATTTCATGGAACATAAAAGGGGGTAGAGATAATAGAAAGAAGCATATTATTTTAAACTATTTGGTGCGTTATGACCCTTCAATAGTATTCCTGCAAGAAACACACATGATTCCGGAACAGCTTCCTTTTGTTAAAAAAAGATGGGTGGGTCAAGTTTTGGTGCGGGTTTTCCACAAGTAGAAGAGGTGTAGCTGCTTTAGTGGCTAATAAAGTTCCCTTTTTCCATCAGAGATAATTCCAGACCCAGAAGGTAGGTTCGTCCTGGTGGTGGGTAAGCTGGCAGGCACAGTTTTAGATTAGGATCCATTTATGGACCCAATCAGGACTCACCAACTTTTTTTACGCAGTTGGCGGTCCTTATTACTCCCTTAGCTGACAAACCGATAATTCTAGGTGGGGATTGGAATTTGGTGCAATCCAACTGTTTGGACCATTCATGGTCCAAAGGCTATCCCCCCTCCCCGGCTCAGAGAGCATTGTCAGAATTGATGTATTCGATAGGCCTATCTGACCCATGGTGACTACTCAATCCTACTACCAGGGAATATACTTTTTATTCTCCGGTCCATAAAAGCTATTCCCGAATAGATTATTTTTTAGTAAGCCACCAGATCCTTTCGTTGGTCCAAGATGGCACTATCTCTAGTCGAGTAATCTCTGACCATTCCCCATAGGCCTTCGTGTCAACCACTATCATTGCCACCTAGATCGTATTCCTGGTCATTAAATAACTACCTACTTAAAGACCTCCCTTACTGGACCGATTTCGAACCTTTATGTCCTACTCCATTAATTGTAACTGGGATCACTACATGCAGTTGACCGGGTGTGGGCAGCTCTAAAGGCCACATGGAGAGGTGAGCTCATCAGGCTGGCATCAATCCATAGAAAAATATTACGCGTTTATCATCTAATTGCCTAAATAGAATTAAGACGCTGGATGCTATGGGTGAGGCATCAAGGTCTCACTCCCAGGAGCAGGAGCTTGCCTCCTAAGAGCATGGTATGAAAAAATCATGAAGGAGAAGGTAAAGAAGTCAGCCTCTAGCTTGAGGGCGACATATATAGGGCAAGGTAGCAAAGCTGGGAAGTTTTTGGCATGGCAGTTGAAACAGCGGGCAGCGGCAAGATGGGTAGCTATGTTAAAACACCCCCAGTCAGGTGATTTGATCTCTAGTCCAGAGGATATTTTGAATATCTTTGTTGATTTTTATAGGAATTTATACTCAAGTGAGCCACTGTCACCTGATGTGGCTCCTAGGATGAGAGAATTTCTTACAAATATTCCCTTTCCCAAACTCCCCCAAAATCTTAGTCAGATGTTAGAGGCCCCCCTAGCACTCGAAGAAATTGCACAATCTATTGATGCCTTGAAACTTGATAAGGCACCAAGCCCAGATGGGTTCACTGCACTATTCTATAAGACCTTCAAAGAAACTTTGGTACCGCTGCTACACCAAGTGTATACTTTTTGGCACGAACAGGGGATAGAAGACCACTCCCTCTTTGAGGCAAGGATTATTCTCCTGCCAAAGCCTGACAAACCCTCAGATTTGGTGACAAATTACAGACCAATATCCTTATTAAATATTGATATTAAAATTTTTGCAAACATTTTGGCCAATAGAATGAAAACTGCTTGGAGGGAGCTATTGAGCCCCGAACAAGTTGGATTCGTGGCGGGACGTTTGTCTGCAGACCACTTTAGAAAGCTGTTCTATTTAATTCAGGAATCTAAGAGCCCAGATATGGAAGCATCTCTGGTCTCGTTAGATGCTGAAAAAGCATTCGATAGGGTGGAGTGGGATTTTATGTTTGAAGTATTCTCTAAATTTGGTATTCCGGACAAATTTTTGGGTTATATTCGGATATTGTATACAAGGCCCTCTGCGAGAATTTTTTGTAATAACTTAATTTCATCCCCCTTTTTGTTAACACGGGGAACACGACAAGGGTGTCCCTTTCACCATTTTATTTTATTTATACTTAGAGCCCCTTATCAGAGCCATCAAGATGGATATAGGGAGTTCATGGGTGCGATAGGAATCCGATCTTAAAGTGTCCGCTTTTACGGACGATCTGTTATTTCATATTTGGCACAGCCAGGCCTCCCTTCCACAGTTGTTTTCTATTATTTCACGATTTAGTGAGTTCTCTGGATACAAACTGAACAAGAGTAAAACTATGGTTTACCCACTCTCCCCTCATCTACAACGAACTTGGTGTATATCTCTAGGTTTGTGTTGGCAGACGAGCTACTTGCCATATCTGGGTATAAAAATCTCCAAAGATTTAACTGAGTTACCGGACTTAAACTTTAAGCCCTTAATTAAATCGATCAAAGAGGACCTTAGAAGATGGGCTAGGCTCCCCTTATCTTTCTGGGGGAGGTCTAATGCAATAAAATTGACGATTCTGCCTAAAATCTTTTATTTTCTTTTTAACCTCAATGTGTACCTTCCAAAGTCCTTTTTTGATCTTTGTCATAAATATTGCACAGATTTTATATGGAATGGTAACCTCCCTCGCAGGGCTTACCAGAAGCTTACCTGCAGGGAACAAGGGGCTTACAGCTACCAGACTTCTACATTTACTACCTGGCATGCACGTGGAAGATCGGCCCTATGGGCCTCAGAATCACTAATGAACACAGCAAGTGGTACCTTAGATTGCTTGATGGCCAAAAGCGTTAATTTGGACTTGGAGTACTTGTTATTTTCTCCCTGGTCCAAAGTCCCTCCTAGACTCAAAGATACTCCACTTGGTTGGGATATTAGAGCTCTCCACCAGTTATACCTACTCCTAAATATTCCCTTTAAAAAAGATTTGATGCAACCTATTGTTAACAATTCAAATTTAATGGTTGGTAATCAGCCATTAAAAAGATGTATAGGCAACCTCTCCTACAAACTTAGAATAGCTGATTTCGTTTCAGATGGTCGTCTTGTTTCCTTCTTAGAACTGATGGGAAAGTTTGGGATAGGCCCCAAGGATAAGTTTCGGTTTTATCAAATTCAGAGATGTGTTGCTCCTTCCTGAAGGGTGGACCAGGGTTTGAAGAGGCCGGGAGTCTGATAAAGAAAATAAAAGTTTTAGCGCTATCCAACAAAGTGATATCTAAGATCTACAAACTTATTTTAGCGCGAAGAGACTCTATGGCCTCTCCCGCTCCACATTATTGGAAGGTGAACCTATCCTTAAATTGGCCAGAAGAGACCTGGACAAAGGTTTGGCAGGATCTATATACTTATATCAAACAAGACAGACTGCGAGGCCTTCAACTCAATATTTTACACAACTTATATCTTTCCCCAGCCAAGCTTTCACGTATATTCAAACATAGATCCCCAAAATGTCAGGACTGTGGCAACCCCCTGGCTACTATTCTTCACAAACTCTGGGACTGCCCTAAAGTGGTTAAGTTCTGGGACCTAATCCGTTCATGGATGACCCCTTTCTGTGATTCGGTACTGCATTTTAATCTCGAGACTTGCATCCTTGGCAGGTTTACTCACATCCATCGACAATTCATAAGCAGCAGATAGCCCTAATCACTTTAGTATCTAAGCTGTTACTTCTCCGTTACTGGCGGAAGAAGAATCCTTCACGTAAAGAATGGTGTGATACTTTTTGGAAGCCTTAAATGTGGAAAGGTCTGTGTCCAATTTTTCAACTCGAACAGAAAGTTCGATAAATGTTAGGGCAATTTCTACCAGCTTTTAAAAGATAAATTTGGCTACTAAAGTGCTTAGTAGTTGTATACTTTTATATTCCAAGGTAATTGTATTAACTTCCTTATTAGCCCTCCTCGATAGAACAGTTGAGTAGCTTCTCTGTAATGGTAACTTCCCCTCCTCCTCTACTTTCTCTTCTTTTCTAGTACTCCTTCCTACTTTACACTTCTATTCTCCTTTGTTTTGTTACATTAATTCTCATGTAACTTGGATTTCTCTTACCCTGCCTTTAACTGTTGAGCTGCCAGACCATGAGGGTGGGTTGGGTTAGGGGTAGGTGGGGAGGTTGTGTGTACACCTCCTGTATCCTATTCCGCTTATTGTACCAGATGTATGGGATTTACATGGGATGGGATTATATGTATGTTTTGTTGTTATTACAATAAAGTACAGTTATTTGCAAAAAAAAAAAAAAAAAAAAACAAACTAGTAAAAACAAAGAAGCACCATGTAAGGTATTTTCCACTTATCATTTATTTAAACTTCTTTCAGAATGCTGAATCACTCAGTTTTGGAATTATGGGGGAAGCGGGTTTGCCAGGATATAGCCCTGATAGCTCTGAAGTGAGCCCCAGTAGCTAATGCATCACTGCCCTTGAATGGAAGGGGGGCTCAGTAGAAGTATAGGACCCTCATGGTTTCCCAAAACTCACAAATCTCATAAATAATAATTCCAGCACTGATACTGATGCTTTTTCTGAGGCTTTGCCACAACTTTATATAACTATACATATTACTTTTCTGGCAAAAAAAACTTCAAAAACTTAGATATTCCCCTTTTTAACATGATAAATGTATTTGAACAAAAGAAGATGCACAGAACTTTCAGGAGACAGGATGGGAATTTGTCACTTTTTACAGGATTCTTATTGGTGAAGCATTTCACTTCATTTCAGCATTTTCTAGTTTTAGCTGGAAAGGTCATCATCCAGATCTCTGACTTACAGGCCTTCAGAATCAGGGAATCATGTCTTCCATCAGCCTCTGGTGTCATCAGCTCAGATATCTTTTGACTAAAGAAAGTCCTTCTTTACTGAGCACACCCTGAAGTGCTGCAGGCTATGTTTTGTAATTTATAATCAGATTTTAGCCATTTGCCTTTGATACTCAATGGATACTGTTGTTTTTATTCAAAGACTGCAACTGCATTGAATGTTCATGACCTTTTACTATTTTTTGTTTCAAACATTTTTTGCAGTTATTACTATTTAGCAGCCCTTAACACCGGGCAGCCCCCTTCATGCCGACTACACCAGCCCTGTCACCTCAACATCTCTAGGTCTTGCCTGCATGTTTGTTCCTCTAGGGCTTCCCCCAGGGGGACTGTGGGCTTCCCTCTCCCTACTGCAAAACAGGCCCGGTCCATGGCAGCATCTAGTTGTCTGATGGAGGTCTGTGGGTGGCCTGAGTTATCCTGTGACATGGTTTTTCCTTGCATTCCTGCTTCCCCATTCCAAGGAGCAGCATGCAGTGTGTCAATAACAGCACTGCACACACTCCTGTGTGCAGCGTGTCAGACATCCTGCCACTCTGTCCCCCTGCCAAAAGGTCCCAATGCCCCATGCCCAGCCACTGCTAGGGACTAGACTAGCACCAGGCTCTGTACCGCCCCCTCTCTCTGAAGGAGGAGAGCAGTTCGACGGACCCTCGATCCTTCTCCCTCTGGTGTACCCTCTGACAACCCAACTTCACTCTTGAAAGCAGGTCTTTGGCATTGCAAGCCATAGTACTACTGCTTTACTGGCGGAAGAAAATTGTTTCCCAAATTTTACAGAAATTGCCATTAGGTTTCTAGTCCATATATACACATTTCTGTTTATACAAATAACTTATTTCAGTATTATGCCACATCAGTGAAAAACATATTCCCATCTCAGCCTAACTTCAGTGTTGGGGAAACTTATAGAAATCCTACTAAAGGAGAGATCTTTGATTATCCCAGGCAGCATGGGGGGTAATGTCAAATGAATCTAATAGATTTCTTTGACTGGATGACCAGTGAAATTGCCCAGGAAAGGGCAGTGGATATGGCTTATCTAGACTTCAGCAGGGTCATAAACAATACAGAAAGCTTAGTAGTAAGCTGACTAATTTGGGGGTAGGGGCCAAAATGGTTTAGTGGGTTCACAACTGGCTAATGGATAGGAAGCACAGATTAGTGGTAGATGACATGCACTCTAAGGATGGACGTGTGTCCAGCGAGAAACTGCAGGGTTCATTGCTTGGACCAGTCCTCTTTAAAATCTTTATAGGGTATGTATTGCAGAGATACATAGATGCACAGATGTTGTTGGCGGAAAAGGGCCTTCAGTCCACCTAGTCTACCCATGAACACAAGTAACTGTGCTTCTTTAAGCTTCCCTGGAACCAGGTTGTCCCCTTACCCCAACTACCAGTATCCCCTTATGCCTATCCCATACATTCTTAAATCCTGTAATCATTTCTGCCCCAGCCATCTCTTCTTGCAGACTGTTTCATTTGTCCTGCCCTCTCTGTGAAGAATTGCACTCATGTTTCTCTGAACCTCTCTCCTGCAGTTTCATCCAACATCCCCTCATCCTGGAGCATCTTTTCCTTTGAAAAATTGTGTTTTCCTGCACCTTGTTCTTCTCTGTGAGGTATGTATATGTCTAAATCATATCCCCCCTCTCCCTCCTCCAGTGAGTATATATTTAAGTCTTTCAGCCTGTCCTTGTAGGGTATGTGATGCAGTCTTTGCACCATCTTGGTTGCCCTCCTCTGAACTGCTTCCACCCTATTTATGTCCTTTCATAGGTAAGGCCTCCAGAACCTGACACTGTACTGGAGATGTGGCCTTACTAATGTCCTGTATAGTGGAATTATGACCTCCCTTTTCCTGCTGATGATACACCTGAATATGCATCCCAGCATCCTGTTTGCTTTTCCTGCTGCATTGTTGCACTAACATCCTACCTTGAGGTCATCAGAGATGATAACCCCATATCCATTTCCTGATTGGAGCATTACATATCCTCCCACCCAGCTGATATGCTATTTCTGGGTTTTTGTGCCCCATGTACGTTATTTTGCATTTCTTTGCCTTAAATCTCAACTGCCATTCCCTTTGCCAGTCCACAAGCTGTGCAGATCTCTCCTCATTATATCTACACCATTCTGGCATGTCCACCCTGTTGCAGAGCTTTGGGTCATCAGCAAACAGGCATATTTTCTCTTCTAGGTCCTCTGTAATGTCACTGATAAAGATATTGAAGAGAACTGGACCCAGCACTGATCCCTGTGGAACTCCACCAGTCACCTTTCCCTCTGCTGAGTGACTGCCATTTACCACCACCCTCTGTGTCCTCCTATCCAGCCAATTCTCCACCCACTTCACCACCAACTTACCCACTCCCATATTCCCCAGCTTGTTTAACAGTCTTCTATGTGGCACAGTGTCAAAGGCCTTGCTTAATTCTAGGCAGGCCACATCCACTGCCCCACCCATTCCACCTCCTTTGTCACCCTGTCAAAAAACTCCATGATGTTAGTCTGGCATAACCTTTGTCCAGTAAAACCATGTTGCCTTAGCTCTTGTAGATCATTGGCAATCAGGTGTTCCGCTATTCTTTCCTTTAGTAGTGTCTCTATGATCTTCACCACTACTGAAGTCAGCTTGACCGGCCTATAGTTTCCTGCTTCCTCTCTGTTTCCACGTTTGTATAGAGTGACTACATCAGCTCTCCTCCAGTCTTTGGGTACCTCCCCCATTTCTAATGACAGACTGAACAGGGTTGCCAGAGGTTATGCTACATCCACCCTTAGCTCTCTCAGCATCCTGGGGAGCACCGCATCTGGACCTATAGGCTTATTGACTCTTACACCTTCCAGTTTTCTTAAGACCCTTTCCCTTCCCTTCCTACCCTCTTATCTCCTTTCTTGCCCATTTCCTGCCCCCTCCTCTGTACAGACTGAACAGAAGTATCTGTTCAATATTTCTGCTTTGTGGTTGTCATCCTCTATTTTATATGTGTCATCCCCTTTCAGTCTCACTATCTCTCCCTTTGCCTTCTTTTTTTCTCCACTGTACCTGTAAAGGGTTTTGCTAGCCTTGCTTGTAGAGCAGAAAGCAGCTAACTAAAAAACAACATTTTCTTATTAATTTAACACTTATATCTCAGCGGAGTCAGTGTCTGTTGAGATTAAACAGACAGATACATTATTAGAAGTAGAAGGGTCTTATTTAGGGTTAAAAGAAAGAAAAGAAAGAAAGTCAGTGTGTGTTCTGTGCTGGGAAGGGTACTGTATCAACTTACTTTGCTAAACCAGTAGGAGGAGAGAGAGCTTAATTGGGGTGTGGCTTAGACACTATAAAGCAGGTGACTCAAATTACAACTTCCTGTTGCTAGCCTTTTCTTACTAGTGCCCTCCATCCTACCCCTCACCCACTCACCTAAGCCAGTTCTACTTTTATAGCCACTGGATTTGACTGTCAACAGGAACTTCCTGTTTGGCAGTAGGAAGGGAAGGATCATAGAGAAACATTGGTTTTGTCAACCCTAAAGGAAAAAAGTAGCTCACTATCCCCCCAGCTGCTGGTGGTCTGACACTGAGCAAGGAAGAAGGAGGCTACTGAATAATATAGGAAGTTGCTGTCCCAGAACAGGAAGGGTGAGAGTTGTAAGGAGAGGAGAGAGTAAGCATACAGAGAAACAGGAGAGGGAACACAAAATAAGACATGATAGGAGTGGTGCAATGCAATGGCTGTGGGGCAGCAGTGTTCCAGGAGACCTTCTGGAGGCTGCAATGCTGTCCTATTTGCAGGCACCTCTATGGTCTGAGGGAGGAGGTTGCCCATCTCCAGGTTGACCTGGCTAGGATTCATGAAACCTCCTCCTCCACCCAGGGACCATCAGGGCCAATGGCACTACCTCAGAGGTTGCCAAGAAAGAGGAGAGGCTGGACCAGGGTGGGCTCAGAGACAGAGATGGTGGTGGAACAGAGTTGCATCCTTCCAGCTGCACCTCTCCACAATTCATTCACTTTTCTGGTGGATAGTAGTTCCTCTATGGAGGCACCTGCAGTGGAAACCAAGGAGGATGCTGGGAACCTTCACAAAGGAGACCCACAGGAGGGTAGCATGGGACCCCACAGGGGAAGGAAACAACTCCTGGTGAGGAACTCAGTCATTAGGGGGGTAGAAATGGGGGAGGAAGGGGAGAGGGAGGTAAAGTGCCTGCCTGGCACCAAGACTTTGAGGGACAGGAAGCAAATCCTTGGATCGTGGGAGGAGCTGCACAAGGGAGGGATCTGGATGTCATTGTCCACCTAGGGACAAATGACCTGGCTAGAAATGGGATCAGAGCAGTGCAAGAGGAGTTTGTAGAGTTGGGGAGGGGCCTCAGGCAAGTAGTGCTTATGGTAACCTTCTCGGAGGTGCTGCATGTCTATGGCAAGGGTGATGCTAGGGCACTCCTCACCAAGGAATTCAATGAAAGGTTGAAAAACTGGTTTGGAGCTCAGGGTTTTGGCTTCATTGGGGACTGGGGAGCCACCTGGAGGGATGCAGACCTATAATGGTGAGATGGTCTGCATCTGTCCTGGGGGGAACCAGGATCCTAGGTGAGAGGTTTAAATGCTTCATTGGCAAGCATTTAAACTAGCCAAGGGGGGAGGCACTGAAAAGGAGCAGGGAAATCTCAGCCTACCCCCACAAAACATAGTAATTAGTGAGGTAAACACCAAGGTAGAGAAGTTATTAGGGAGCAGGACAGAGGTAATTGTAAAAAAAGGCAAAGGCAGTAAGGACAAGAATGGGGCTAAAAGGGGTAAGGCTATCAAAAAGTGGAGGGTGATGAATACCAATGCCCATAGTCTGTGTAACAAGCTCCCTGAACTAGTGGCCTTGATGGAAGAGGGTTGCCTGGATATTGTGGCAGTCACAGAAACATGGTACAAAGAGAACCATGACTGGGATGTCAACATACCAGGATACACAATCTACAGGGGGGACAGGGAGGGTAAAAGAGGAGGAGGAGTAGCTCTCTATGTAAAGGAAGGGATCAAAGCAACAGAACTAAAGAGTAAACAGGGAGCAGATGAGGCACTCTGGGTCACCCTGGAGACAGGAAATGGCACCACAATCTGCATGGGGGTTGTATACAGACCCCCATTTCAGGGGGAGGGAATGGACAAGGAAATGATAGAAGGCTTCCTTAGAATGGCAGAAAAAGGGGAGATATTGTTGATGGGGGACCTGAATATGCCAGATGTTAACTGGAGCACCTTTGCTGCAGGCACATCCAAGAGCAGGGTCATTCTTGATGCCCTACAGGGGCATGCCTCAGACAGCTAGTATTGGAACCCACTCGAGAGGGAGCAATCTTAGACCTGGTAATCTCAAATGGGGACGGAGAAAGAATCTCAGATTTAGAAGTGGGTAGCCATCTGGGAACAAGCAACCACCAAACAGTATGGTTCACTTATAAACACAGCCATACAATCAAGCCATACAAAAGCAAGAGTATTGGACTTTAGGAGGGCTGACTTTGGGAAAATAAGAGAGTGCCTCAGAAAAGCACCAGTAAACAGGCAAGAAGGAGGGTGGAGGAACAATGGGGGTAATCAAAACAGCCATCACAGAGGCAACAAGCCTTTGTGTAAAGCAAATCAACAAAACACAATGAGAAGAAAAAACACTATGGTTCTCAAAGAGGTGGCAAGGAAGGTTAAGGAGAAAAGGATAGCATTCAGGAAATATAAGGAAACACAGAAGGAGCAGGACAGAGAACTTTATCAGTTAATGCAGAAAGAGGCTGGGAAGGCAGTCAGAATAGCAAAGGCCCAAACTGAGGAAAGGATAGTCAACTCTGTTAAGAAGGAGATAAGACCTTTATAGGTACATTAGGGAGCGAAGAAAGATCAAAGGAGGGATACTGAGGCTTAATAAAGGGGAGGAAATGTGGATAGAGGGTGACAGTGAAAAAGTAGGGATACTGAACGAATATTTCTGTTCAGTATTCGCAAAGGAAAAGGAGGGGGAGGTACCTAAACCAAACAAGAGAAACACTCTGAAGATGGGGATCGATACCAGTCCATTTGCAGAAGAAAGGGTTGTGAAAGAACTAATAAAATTGAAGGTGGACAAAGCAATGGGACCTGACAGGATTCACTCAAGAATTCTAAAAACTAAGGGTAGAACTAGTGACACGCTAACTACTCTCTTTAACAAATCATGGGAGGATGGGGTGGTACCTGAGGACTGGAGGAGGTAGATTTGATTCCTCTTCACAAAAGTGGGGGCAGGACAGAGGCAGGAAACTACATCCCAGTTAGTTTGACCTCAGTGGTAGGGAAATTGATGGAATCACTTCTGAAAGAATTGTTGATTACCTAGAGGCCAGTGGGGCACAGGACCCAAGGCAGCATGGATTCACAATGGAAGGTCGTGTCAGACGAATCTATAGATTTCTTTGACTGGGTGACCAAAGTAGTAGACCAGAGAGGGGCTGTGGACATGGCTACCTAGATTTTAGCAAGGCATTTGATACAGTCCCACACAAAAGATTAATACACAAGTTAGCCAGCCTGGGAGTGGCTCCAAGGTGGTAGCCTGGATAAAATTGGCTAGACAACAGGACAAAGGGTAGTAGTAAATGGTGTCACAGTGAAGAAAGGAGGGTTACTAGTGGGGTACCACAGGGTTCAGTACTGGGACAGGTCCTTTTTAATGTCTTTATAAGTGACATTGCAGAGGAACTGGAAGGAATAGTATGTATCTTTGCTGACGACACAAAGATCTGCAACAGGGCTGATACACAAGATGGAGTGGAAAGGATAAGAAGGGACTTGGCAAGGTTGGAGGAATGGTCAAATGTATGGCAGCTCAGATTAAATGCAAAGAAGTGCAAGGTAATGCACCTGGGAAACAAAAACCCAGGGGAAGAGTACACAATGGGGGTGAGATACTGACAACAGTAAAAATGGAAAGGGATCTGGGGGATAATTATATCAGATGACCTAAAGGTGAGCAAGCAATGTGAGAAGGCAGTAAGGAAGGCTGGGGGGATACTGGGATGCATAGGGAGAGGCATCAATAGTAGAAAACAGGAAGTTGTTATCCCTCTGTGCAGACAGTTGGTGAGACCCCATCTAGAGTGTTGTGTGCAGTTCTGGAGACCCCATCTCAGCAAAGACATAGACAGAGTGGAGGCTGTCCAGAGGAGGGCAACCAAAATGGTGCAGGGTCTGCACCAGAAGACATACGAAGAAAGACTAAAGGAGCTTAATATGTATACCCTTGAGGAAAGAAGGAAGATAGAAACTTTCAAGTACCTCAAGGGAATCAACAAAGTCCAAGAGCATAGCATCTTTCAGAAAAAGAGATGTGCAAGAACAAGGAGGCACAATTTGAAGATAGAGGGGAGATGGCTCAGAGGTGATGTGGGGAAGTATTTTTTCACAGAGAGGGTTGTGTATGCATGGAACAGCCTCCCTGAGGAGGTCGTGGAGTCAAGAACATTTGGGGAATTCAAGAATGCATGGGACAGACATAAGCGGTCCTAATTGGGAGTAGGAGGAAGTAAGCTGTTGGCTAACTGGGATCTGCAGCTTATCTGTTATCTAGGAAAATGGGCAGACTTGGTGGGCAAGCGGTCCTTATCTGCCATCAAATTCTATGTTTCTATGTTTCCCTCACCACTGATTTTGCAATGCATTCCTCCATGTGTGTCTTGGCATCTCTTACTGCCCTCCATGCCTCCTTTGTTTCTCCTGATAACACTCCCTGTCCCTTTCTGCCTATGTCTTTTTGTACTGTTTGAATGCCAGTTCTTTTGCTTTCACTTTCTCAGCTACCTCATTGGAATACCATAATGGTCTCCTCTTCCTTTTCCCCTTGCTAATCTGTTTTACACAGAGTTGTGTCACTTTTGTGATCCTGGATTTGGAAGCTGCCCACTGTTCCTCCACCCCTACTTTCCTCCCTATTCCAGCTAATGCCTCTTCTAGGCACTTCTGCATTTTTCCAAAATCTGCCCTCTTAAAGTCAAGGATTCTTGTTCTTGTATGGCTAGATTCTGCCCCTTCAGTATCTCGGACCCCACTGACCAGCGATCACTACTTCCCAGGTGCTTCTCTACTGTGACCCCTGTCACACTGTTCTGTTTTGTGAGCACCAGGTCCAGTATTGCTGTCTCCTGTGTGGGTTCTATTACCAGTTGCTTAAGGAAAGCTCCCTGTAGGGAGTCCAGGATAAACCTGTTCCTGGTTGTTGTTGCTGCCAGAAGGCTCCAGTCTACATCCGGTATACTGAAGTCAAGAACCAGCACAACCTACCCCTTGTGCACAATCCTTTGGATAGCCAGCATCATTTCTCTATCTGTCTCCTCCCCCTGGGCTAGTAGTCTGTATACAACCACTGTGGGGATGACTGATGCTGTTCTTTTTTCTATCTTAACCCCCAGCATTTCCCCCTCCTTATTCCCCTTGAATCTCTGTGGCCTTATATTATCATTCACATAAACTGCCACTCCTCCACCCTTCCTGCCTGTCTTGTCCCTCCTGAATAGATTGCAGCCTGATACGGACATTTCTCAGTTGTGGCTATCATTACACCAGATCTCCATGATGGCCACAATGTCCCGATCTGACTCTGCCATGGCCATCTCAAGGTCAGCCATCTTATTACTCAGACTCTGGGCATTAGCACACATGGATTTCCAGGAAGTGACTTCCTTCTCCTGCTTTGTCGATAATCACATCCCCCTTTCTTGAGCACACCTCTTCCCTGATCCTCCCTGTCCCCCACCCTTATGTTGAATAGTGCCTTCTTCAGGTCTATCTTCACTTTAAGTACTTATGTAGAGCATGTACTCATGGGGAGGAGGGGTGATACTAAGCTTCCTGACCTTTCTGGACCCCCACTTTGGCCAGTTTAAATTTTAGCTGCTGAAGCATTCAAACTTCTCACTTCTCACTTAGGACTAAGGTCTCCTATCCAGATGGATGTAGGTCATCATCCTTATACAGGCCTTCATCCCTCCAGGTAGGACCCCCAGTCTTGTATGAAGCCAAAGCCCTCCATTCCACACCATTCCTTCAATCAGGGGTTGAATTTGTTGATGCGAAGTGTCCTAGCCTCCCCATTGCCACGGGCAGGTAGTACCTCTGAGAATGAGACGGAGCATGCGATCTGCATTAGGCCCCCTCCTAACTTCCTGAAATCCTCCTGAATTCTACTCTTCTCCACCTTGTCCTCTGCCAGGTCATTTGTCCAGGATGGACAATGACATCCAATTCCTCCCTCCTTGCTATTGCCCTTGCGATCCTATGGATACGCTTCACATCCCTCTGTGCTGTGCCTCATCGAAGGCACTTGACCTCGCTCTCCCCCCATTAGTTGACCCCAACTCCACTTCATGGACTATTGAGTCCCCCACAAGGGGTAGCTTCCTCTTCTTCTGGGGTCCTCTACCCCACCTTCCCTGGGGATCCAGCTCAGAAGACCCACCCATCCTCCTTGGTCTCACCATTAGGTGCCCTGTGGGGTTTTTCTGCTCTTCCAATACAGTGTAGAAATTTCTTAGTTGGACCAATTGGTGGATGTGCTTCAGACCAACCTTCTGCACTATCCCTGTGCCCACTGAGGCCCATCCACTCCTCCTCCTCTTCCTGGGCATCCTTTGAGGTTCTGTTTGTGGACACAGTGGTCTCTGGGTGGGGGTAAAGGTCTCCTGAATCCTGGCCAACTCAGCTCAGAGACAGGCAACCTCCTACCCCAACCCAGAGAGATGCCTGAAGATGGGACAGCATCGCATGATCCAGAATGTACTCCTGTACACTGTGGACCCACACCCACTACACTGCACCACTTCCTGCATCTTCCCTGGCTGTGTTAACTACATCTACCCACTGTCCTATGTAGGCCTTTCTGTTGCCCTACAATGCCCCTCCTACCAGTGACCCTCTCCCGTACTCTTTATGCCCCTTACTATGTTTGAGCTCCCTTTAGGCTCTCTCTGTTTTGCTGATTTTTTTTTTGTTACTTTAATCTCTCCTTATTTGTACTCTGCCACAGTGCAAGATTGCAATCTCAAACTTGACTCTTAGTGTAGTTATATGGTATGGCTGTAACCCCGCTGCCCTGACCAAAATCAGGAAGTAATGATCTGCATCCTGATTGCCTGCCTGATAAGGTGGACTAGTGCAGGTGGGGGAATGGGAGGGATGGGTGGGTCTAACCTCAATGCTCCACTGTGGAGGAAAACAGTCAGTTTCACTGTTCTACAAATTACATTCGGTCCCTGCTCACAGTGCTGACACCCTTTTTGTAACTCAGTTAGTGTCCCTTTATACACAAAAATAAACCTCCGATCCTGAAAATCAAAGTTTGGAGTTTAGAAAATAAAAAGATGTTAAAAAAGTAAGCCTCCAGTTATAATCCCCCTGTTTATAACTCAGTTAGTATCCCTTTATACACAAAATAAACCTCCGGTAATGAAATTAAGGTTGGGAGTTTAGAAAATAACAAGATGATAACAAAAATAAACCTCTGGTCCTGAAAATCATGGTTGGGAGTTTAGTTAAAAAGAAAGATTTACACAACAGTTGTAAATCCCTTAAAAACCCTGATTACCCTACCGGACACAATGCCAGAGATTTACTTTGGTACTGAGTGATAACTGCGCATGTAAGACAGTATGGTATTATCCGCACTGTCTATACAGCTTTTGATCTTACTGCAACAGGGATAGACTAGCAGTAGTAGAATACCCCACTCTTGTTGCTGAACACAGAATGGGAGGCTGGACAAGTTGTGGTGAGCTGGGTGCCTGATCAAGCTGCTTCTGTGGATGAGTGGCAAGGGCACCAGCACATGGCACAGTTGGGAGACCTGGGACTGTGGTTCAGTCCCCCCACCGATCTCCCTGCTAAATCCTTTTGGGACTTTAAAAAAAAAACCTTCTCAAGTTTCTCCCTATCCCAAGCCCCCCAGGGTTATTTAAGTTCTGAGTGGTGCAGGGGATGAAGCCCCACACAAAACACATGAAAACCCATTGTAGTCAATGGACACGGTGCTTAGAACAGTTTGGTCTTTGCCCAACTCTGTTATTGTCCTGTGCTTTTTCACTGTGGTATTTTTAGCCGTGCAGCTTTGACCTGAAGTGACATAATTCCATGCTGATTCACTCAATATGTGGTCCACAGAACCTCCATCGAGACCTCTGCTCTACTCCAGCAAGAGGAACTGGAAGGGAAGATCTGTCTTTTTGCAGATGACACCAAGATTTGCAACAGGGTTGACACCCAAGCGGGTATGGATACAATGCACAGGGAAATAGGGAAAACAAGAGGAGAGATCGAAAGCATGGCAGTTGGGATTCAACACCAAAAAGTGCAAAATTATGCACCTAGGGCGCAGGAATCCCAGTGCTGATTACAGGATGTTGGAGGTGTTAGCAGTCCCTAGGCAGGAAAGGGACCTCTGGGTTATTATGTCAGAAGACCTCAAGGTGGCAGTGCAGTGCAACAAGGTCATAGTCAGGACTAGTGGTATATTTCAGTTCATAGAGCTACTACAGTACTACTCTCTGGTATGTACCTCTCCTGGAATATTGTGTCCCGTTCTAGAAATTGCACCTCAAGAAAGATATAAACAGGGTCGAGATAGCCCAGAGAATGGTGATCAAGATGGTGCAGAGGTTGCAAG
This sequence comes from Neoceratodus forsteri, assembly GCA_016271365.2. Lineage (NCBI taxonomy): Eukaryota > Metazoa > Chordata > Ceratodontiformes > Ceratodontidae > Neoceratodus > Neoceratodus forsteri. Next base: position 883,392,973 of record CM057459.1, read on the forward strand.
GAGAACTCTTGATGGATCTCAATATGTACACTCTGCGGGGAAAAGTGGGTGAGCGGTGACATGATCGAGACCTTCAAGTAATAATTAATAGTTGGTTAAGACAACACAATTAAAATTCATGTGAATCATAGGATCAAGTCTTTTTCTGTCTTTGAAAGCTATAATTTGATTGTCTGAAGACGGTCAAAAATCATGTCACATCTGTGTTCATTAGTTTCCAGACTGGTGTTCTTTAAACATGTACTGTTCATAAATACACTGTAAATAATCTTTCTGGTCTATCTAATATTAGCTATCTCTTTCAGATATAAACTTGACACATGAATGTTTTTAATATTTAGAAGATAATGATTTTTGTCTGTATCTAGCTTTCTGAATATTATAGAAGTGCCATTTGGTAGATCAATTTATTCCCCATAAGCAGGTATTCTGTAACATAGATACATACATATTTGCAACAACATGCAGAGAAAATTTTTACAAAATACCCTTTTGTCTTTTTTTTCAAAGTAAGCCTGCTTTCTCCTCCAGGAATGTAAGAAATGCTGACTTGTGAAACCTCTGTTATCTCTAATATTCCAGTCAGAAGACACAAGAAAACAACCTTGTCTTAGCCCTGTAAGATAGTAAATTTCTTTTCTCTTACTGTTTTAGTAACAGGCACTTTTGTTTTAACAGTAACTTCATTTATGGAGAAACTATTCAACAAAGTCAATTAAAATATATAGTATTTATCCATGTTTCTTAAGCACATTTCCTCCTCCTGTCACTACAGGATATATAATATTTTAATCAGGAACATAAAAATACTTCAGCATGTACTTAGTTAAATGATAATTACTTGTTATCTTGCTACTTTATTTTAATTTACTCCAACATCAGATTCTCCCTATATCCATGTTTGAACTATGGAATCATGTACTTTCCTCCAGTCCCCTGTCTCTTAACTTTTCCAAGGATGTTCTGAAAATATCTGCTAGTGGCTGTACTAATTTCTCTCTATGTATTTCTTTATTATTCTGGGATATATGATGATGATGCCTGCTGTCATGATATGTCTACTTTATCTAAATATTGTGCCACCATCTTAGTTCTAATAGTGATTTGCATGCATGTTGTCATCCCTCAGACTGATTGTCAATTAATGACTGTTCACCCACATGCTCCTCAGTGAAGAATGATGCACAGTAAAATAAGTATTAAGTTTTCTGCATTCTCTGCATCCCCAGTTAACATACTGTTGCCCATACCTGATGGTATAAGGCCCACACTCTTTTGCAATATGTTTACCTGTAATATACAAATGGGCCTGCCACAAAGCAATACACTAATGCTGCAGTATAACACACCACGCTGCAGTATACTAAAAGGAACAGTTTACTTCAATTGAAGAATAAGGTAATTAGAGGGGTTAGATTAACAATCTGTTGATTGCCCCCTTGGGGCATAATGTGCCATATTGCCTCAAGGGGGTGACTGACTGTTAATCCTAATCCATTTACATACCTTATTGCTATTATTATAATATTGGAGGGAAAACAAATGTTTTTATTTTTGTGGCTCAGTTTATTAAAAAAATGCCAATTGTAATATTAAATAGTCCATCTACCTTTTTATTTGTAGACCTGAGTCAAAGAAAGTAGTTTAGTGTTAGACATTTATGAAGTTTTTATGGAGTTGTATGAGAACCTGTGTTGTGTATGTATGGTTAATATGTACAACTTCTGTAGACTGAAATAGAAAAATGAGGTGTGGAAACATTTGTTTTAGAAAATGTGATCGGAAAATAAATGAATCTCATTAGTTGAAATGTCTGATGAGAGATTAATTTATTTTACAATATAGCCCACTTTAAAAAAGAGCCTACTCGGATGCCCCATTTCTAAGTAACCCTTACCCTCGAACATTAAGAAAATGCATCCACCATTTTCCCTCTCACAAAGACAGCATGAAAAATAGCGGGCAGGCCATCATGCTCCCCAAAACCAACCAAACCAAACAAAACATGCCTTACTTGGACAGATAAAATATTATCCATTCACAGCAACTTATTAATCCCCAAACGGAGACAGAGACACCTGTAGCAGCATGTTATCAGTGGCACTGCAACTCGAAATGATGAGAAGGGGCATTTTCTTGAATTTCCCATACTGCAGCTGGGTGTCCATCCCTGCACGGAAATTCAAGAAAATCTGTCCTCTCATGCTACAGCATAGGCGCCTGTGTAACACGCTGCTTGACTGGAACCACCATGTGTTGCAGACAGTAAAACATAAAGCACTAAAATGAAAATAAATAAAGCCCCATAATAAATAAGCATGTATTTAACAAAATCAAACTTCCTTTCTTTTTCCATGGGAGGAGAACTTTCTGATCTCACCAGCAGCCTGAAAAGTCCTTTTGACTACACTCACCCTCCCAAATGAAATGCCAACATCAGTCCAGACCACACTTTCTTGAACTGCAACAGCTCCTTGACCAACTATTAAAGTGTCAATATATATATATATATATATATATATATATATATATATATATATAAATATATATATACTGTTTGTCATTAAATAAGTATCCTCTGCCACAGTTTGTGTTTACAAACTCTCTCTCTTTCGTCATGATGCGATCGCAAAAATTTCAGTTGGGGGAGTAAGCAAGATGAAAATTAAAACAATCTTAATGAAACACAAGCTGCATGATGACAGGGCATGGGGGTATAAACAGATGACCATGGAGGGTGTAATTACATTTAACCAATTTTTAACTTTAAACTAGGAGTCTTCAGTAGTGCTAAACTCCATAGCTCATGCAGGCGGAGGAAATAGTTTATTACACAAACTGATATTAAACTAAATATTCATTAACAATTGTTTTATTCTTTTTTTTTTACAGAGCCCATTTTCTAAGCACAATAATACCCTCCAGGGTGGGTGGTATTGGGCTATTCCATACCTTCCGAGGCTATAAGGCCCTCCGCCTGTGGTGATGGGCTTCATTATACCCCTGTGTGGTCCGGTGTAGCCCAATACCACCCAGCCTGGAGGGTATTATTGCTTATGTAATTTATTTTATAAATAATGTCTTTAAGAATGAGTTTCCTGTCCAGATAGTTCCTGTGTCACTTTTTAATAATCTTTTACATAACTGATTATTTTCATGCTGTTTCTATTTAGAATGCAGCATGAAGGGCAGTGGTATTCTGTTCCACAGCTTAATTTTTTTTTTCATTAGCATTACAAGTCTTGTTTTTGATAGTTTTTAATTCAGTACTCTTAAAATGGGCATGCACATTACTATCATCTAACCCGCTTGTGCAGGCTCATTCCTCAAGTCACAATTTAAAAATGGTAAAATTAGCTTTTGCAATGCTCGGTTTGTTAAAATACAGTATATCATTTCATTGTGTCACCACATGACCTGCTTTAGGAATACACTCTTGATATACAATGCTTGAAAAAGTTGCAGCTCACCAAAGCATGAGTAAAAACTGACAGCAGATGCATGTTCTCTTATATTACTTAGTCCCTGCTCACCCTCACCCCACATATAAACACATACTGCTGCCTGACACTTCCAGTTAACTTGCTCTTACTCTAACACAGCATGGGGAACGTGGCTTATTTAATATTCCTGAACTCAGAATATTACAAGGAGAGTGTGGAGGAGTGGGATGAAGAATGAAACCTGAACAAGCCTCTGCTGTCGGTTGTTAACTCACGCTTGGCGAGATCCGATTTTTTCAAGCTATGTGCAAGGAGCGTTTTTCTAAAGCAGATTGTGTGGTGACACAATTAAATGATATATTTTAACCAACTGAGCAGTAGAAATGCTATTTTTATCCACTTTAAAATCAGGACTTTAGGACTGAGCCTGCGCAAGCAAGTTAGCTGATAGTAATGTGTATGCCCATTGTAAGAGTACTGATTTAAAAACAATAAAAAACAAAACTTATAAAGCTCATTTAAAAATAATCAAGCTGAGGGACAGAATACCATTGCCTTTCATGTTGCATACTACACTAAACCAGAATTAAAAAAATCATCTCTTGTGAAAGCACAAGTTAAATAACTGTTAGCTGAACTGCCCCTTGCATCAACTTAATCATCCAACTTACCAGCTTCCAGACAATTACTTACACTTCTTCCACTGCTACTTTTAAAAACATCCACCATTATCAGGCTCTACATGGTATGATAACATGGGTTAATTTAACACAGCTAGAACTCTGACAACCAATGGATAAAAATTCTTGCATTATAATAGTAGCAGTTAACCCCCTTTGTGATGAGTATTTTGTGACATGCCCCTTATTGCAAGTTATTGCATTGCATTGTGGCTGGCTCCATTGTAGCTAAACATGTTCACTTTCTATGTCCCTTGCATTGTTTCTTCTGCTTTGCCTTCCAAATAAGATTGTTACAATTTCCTAAAAATTGTGTGCTTTACCCTGAGTGGTTATTGTTTGGGGACCTCTCCCTAATTGCTTTATTGGTTTTCATTTTATTCTTACATGTTGCACACACTGCCCATTCAACCTGGCCTCCTCTGGGACATATTCTCCCAAAGCCTTTTCTCTTATTGATTTTAGTAGTCTACTTCTCCTCAACCTCTCTAGTCCTCCAGATTGTCTTAGTTTCCTTCCAACTATTTCCCTCAGTTTGAGAAAGTAAACCCTGCTGAAATCTAATATTTCTGTAACCATTTTCACTTTCCTTCAAAGTCCATTGATGAAATCTAATCATATAGTGATTGCTGTTTCCTAGGTTTCTCCAGGTTCTACCTCAGAGCAAATTCTTCTGTCACCCAAAACTAGATCTAGTATACCATAGCTTTCTTCCTTGTCCACCTCTCTTACTCATTTCACCCTACAACAGCAATGTAACGTGTCACAGAAGTTAGTTGTAGCCTTATTATTTATTTATTTATTTGAGGATTTCGAGTTACAACCTTTGAGTCATAGACTCATTTCAAAGCTCCACATCTTGGAGACAATACATTTGACATACAATTACATTGCTTCAGAAGCAGGTTGCATACATGTTCAATTAAAACATACAATATATACAAAGACCGGTGTCTGTTTTATGTATTACACTGTCATAATTGCTGTCCGAGAGGAGACATTGCCATGCGCCTGTGGACCTTGGCACTGGTCCCAGCACTGAGATGGCCCTGACCTGTTTGGAGCCATGTTGTCTATCTGCATGGCATCAAGAAAAAAAAAGGGAGTGGGGAGGGGAACTACAGTGGGCAGATGCACATCATTGAGGTTAGAAGGTGGTCTTTCAGGGTGCTCTTGAAAGGGCCAAGCTTGGTGTAGCAGGTGACCTGTGAGGGGAGGGTGTTGAACCAGGTGGAGGCCCTGACTAGGAATGATCTCTGCGCTAGTGTTGTTTTGACCCTAGGGATGGTTAGTGTTGCTTTACTTGTGCTGTGCGTATTCATAGCTGGGGTGGTGGTTGCTATGGTAATAGACAGGCCTTGGGGGGTTAGGCCAAGTAGCAATTTTTTGGCTATGAGGCAGGTCTGGTATTGTACTCTCTCTTCAAAATTTAAGATCTGGGCAAGTGAGTAGAGGCTACAGGTATGGGTCATCCAGTCAGCCCCAGTTAGTAGTCTACATACTTTGTTGATTACTACCTTTAGTTTGCTGGTGGCCGTGGCAACCACTGCTGAGTAAATGAGCAGGCTATAGTCCATTAGGGAGAGGACTGAGGATTAGACAGCTAGTCTTAATGCTTCTGGGGGTGAGGCAGGTTCTATGGCAATATAGTAGACTGACCCACGCATTGGCAGCAGATGTGAGGGTGTTGATGTGCTCGTGGAAGGTGATACCATATCTAATATGACACCCAGGTACTAGTGTGATGTGATCTGTTCCAGGGGATGGTGTGCAGGATTTGATGGATAGCAGGAATTTTTAAATTGCTTTGGTGGTGAGGAAACAGGAGGATCTTAGTTTTTTTTAGGTTCAATACTAGCCTATGTTCTATGAAAAAATGCTCGGTCTGACTGAAAACAGACTGGAGGTTGCTCTGAAGGTTCAATAGGTTTGGGCTGGAGGCACTGCGTCATCTGCATACAGGAGGATCTTTTCAGTGCAGGAGGTAGGGAGGGCATTTACGAACAAGTTGAAGAGCAAGGGGCTCAGGATGGATCCTTGTGGGACTGTCGAGTGGGTGGGGCACGAGATGGAGATGGTACGAACATATGAAATTTGCCACAGACAGATGGCCTAGAGGTTCACCAAGTCTGCTCGAATGCAGCTAGCACCCCTATCCTGCAGCAGCTCCTCCCTTCCACCCTCCCTTCATTAACCCTCCCTTGTCCTGTCCCATCCCATCCCCTTTGAAGCAGTCCACTGTTCTACTGGATACCACTTCTACAGGTATGCATTCCACCCAGCCACCACCCTCTCTGTAAAAAAGTGTCTCCTCATCTCCTTCCTGAACCTTCCTCCCTCCAGTCTCATATCATGGCCCCTGGTGTCCCTCCCCTCTCTTACTTTGAACAGCCCCTCTTTACCTGTCTTGTTTATTCCTTTCATGTACTTAAAGGTTTCAATCATGTCCCCCCTGTTCCTCCTCTCCTCCAGTGAGTACATGTTTAACTCCCTCAACCTCCTCTCCTTTGATAAGTCCCCAGCCCCATGATCATCTTTGTTGCCCTGTGCTGTACCCCAGTAACTTAATAGCCATCTTCAGATACAGGCACCAGTATTGCACACAGTACTCCAGGTGCGGTCAACTGATGACCTATACAGCGCAGAATCACCTCCACTCCTCCTCAAGGATATACCCTTGCAATACAACTCAGCATTTTGTTGGCCTTTGCAACTGCCTTCCTACATTGTGCCAGTTGTTCATTGACCCTGTAATGAGCACCCCAGATCCTTCTCCTCCTCTCTGGGCTAGCTGCACTCCCCAGCTGGTAACTCCTCCTTGGGTTCTTCATCCCAAAATGCAACACCTTGCACTTTTGGCATTAAACCCCAGTTGCCAGGTGTCTGACCAGGTTTCAAGCTTTGCTAGATCATCCTGCAACCCCTGCCATCCCCCTATGTCATCCACCACTGCTCCTACCTTGGTATCATCAGCAAACAGACTGATCTTGCTCTTGATGTCCCATGATATGTCTGCAATGAATATCCCAAACAACACTGGTCCCAACACTGAGCCCTGTGGAACACCGCTCATCACTACCCTTGGGTGTGAGAGCTCCCTACCCACCACCACCCTCTGTTGCCTTCCCTGAAGCCAGTTTCTACCCATCTCATCAGCTTTGCACCCGCCGCTGTGCCTACTAACTTACTTTCCAACCTTCCATGTGGCACTGAGTCGAATGCCTTACTGAAGTCCAGATACAGAACATCCACTGCATGGCCCCTGTCCAGTTGCCTAGTTACCCAGTCATAGAACTCCACCAGGTTGGTTTGGCAGGATCTTCCCCATATGAAGCCATGCTGTCTGCTGTCCTGTAGTCCTTTGGCCTCTAGGAGGGCCACCAGCCTCTCCTTCAGGATAGTCTCCATTAGCTTACCCACGATGGATGTGAGGCTCACTGGTTTCTAGTTTCCTGGTTCATCCTTGGGGCCACTCTTGTGGAGGGTCACCACATGAGCCATCCTCCAGTCCTGTGGAACACACCCCGAATGTAGTGAGGCATTAAATAGGTCTGCCAAAAGTCCTGCAAGGACCTCTGCCAGCTCCTTCAGTACCCTGGGGTGGATGCCATCTGGGCCTGGCACCTTGTCCACCCTCAGTGCCTTCAAACCCTCCCGAGCTCTGCCCTCCATGATTTCCCCATCTGTCACCCCTTCCCCCCTGTTTCTGCCATTTCTCCCCTTGGGTGTCACCCCCCCTTCTCTTTAGTAAATACTGAGCAGAAGTACTCACTTAGTGCTTCTGCTTATCGCACTCTGCTTCCACCCAACCCCACCTTCCTAATCATTACTATGTAGTCCTTACAGCTCCTTTTCCCTGATGTACTTAAAGAAGTCCTTCTCCCTTCTTAATGCCTTGTGCCAGTCTGAGTTCCGTAGATGCTTTGGTTCCCCTTACTGCACTTGTCACCTCCTTCGATTCTGTCAAGTACTCCTCCCTGTCCTCCCCCTCCCTGTTTTCTTGTACTTCCTAAAGGCAGCTCTTTTCCTCCTTACTCTTCCATGAGTTCCTTGCTCAACCAGCTTGGTTTCTAACCCTAGCCTTCTTGCTCTGGGCCTTGCATCAGGTTTTGCTGCCTCCACTATCCCCAGCTCTATGAGCTCCCACCTCTGGTTAGTGTCCATACTAGATTGAATTCTGGCCAGGTACCCTTTACCACTTCCCCATCCTCCCAAAGTCAGCCCTACTGAAGTCCAGCACTCTTGTGCCAGATTCCCTCCTTCCTTGCCCATATCCAATGTGAGCCATAGTGAGTGGTGGTCACTCCCTGACAGCGGTTCCTCCACTGTAAGTTCTCTCACAAAGTCCCCATTTGCCAGCACAAAGTCAAGGGTATTCTCTAATCTGGTTGGTTCACTGACCATTTGCAGCAGGAAGCTGTCCTGGAAGGCATCCAGCAGTACCTGCTCCTTCTGTTCCTGGTTGTTGAGGTACCCAGTCCACTCCTGGCATGTTGAAGTCCCCCACAGTCACCACGCTACCCTTCCCAGGTCCTTCTGATCTGTTCCCACTAGTTCCTGCCTAACTCCTCCATCTGAGATGGTGGCCTGTATACCACTCCCATTCTAAGAATTCTATTCTTGGAATCCTGGATTTCATCCAAAGCGACTCAATACTACCCTCCTCACTTCTTCCCTTACACTCTTCAGTCCTTCCTACATATAGTGCCACACCCCTCCTTTCCCAATCACCCTGCCCTATGAAACAACCTGTACCCTGGTACAGACAAGGTCCCAGTCATTGTATTGGGTGGCCCATGTTTCTGTGATGGCTCAATGTCCACCTCTCCCTCTGCCATGAGCACCTGTAACTCTGCAGTTTTCCTCCCAAGGCTCCTAGCATTAGGGTAACCACCTTCCACCCTCCCCTCCATCCTGCCCTCCTCTACTAGCATCACCAATAGTACTTGCCATTTGTCCTTTGTCACTGTTATGGGGTAAGCTCATACGGTTCCCAACCTGTGGTCTCTGCATATGTCTTGCCCAATTGTCACCCCCCACTCCTAGTTTAAATTCCACATGGTGTTATTAATCTGGATATATTGGAATCTGGATGATAGATAGCTAGTAAACCAGTCAAGAGGTCCCTGCGAGAAACCTAATTGTGTGAGGGTGTTTATCAAGAGGGAATGGCTGACTGTGTCAAAAGCCTTGGATAAGTCAATAAACATGGCCATGACAATGTGACCAAGGTCCAGGGCAAGGTACACATGGTTAGAGAATTCCAACAGGGCTGTGGTGGTGCTGTGCCCAGACCAGAAGCCGTGTTGTTCCATGCAGAGTAAGTTATGGGTATCAAGGTAACTGGACAGCTGATCTGCCACAGCCTTTTCCAAGGCCTTGGAGAGCGGGGGCAGAATAGAGATTGGGCGGTAGTTTCCTCGGAATAGGGGGTCACCACCTTTGTGGATGTGGGTGACTGCAGCATTTTTCCAAGCCATTGGGAATTGCCCTTGGCAGAGGGAGAGGTTAAGTATGGTGGAGAGTGGGGCAAGCAGTGTTTCTAGTGTGAGTCAGAGTAGTTTGATGTCAAGAGGGTCGTTTAGGGGGCTGCTCCCCTTAAGGGCCTTGTTAAGTATGGCCTTGCCTCATGTGAGGAGGTGGTCCAGGGATAGAATGACGGTTGTAGGAGGTGGGACTGGGCTGCGTCAGGTACCGGGGCAAAGAAGTTTGAGGGGAGGACAGAGCTGAGGTCTGTAAAGCTATTGTTGAGGGTGTTGGAAATTTCTATAGGGTCCGTGGTGAGTGACCCACTGGCGGTGATTTGGGATGGTGGTGGTGTCTGTGACTTGCCATTTAGGGTTTTTATGTTGTTTCAGAATTTGCAAGACGAGCCCCAAGAGGCAGTGACCGCAGCTCTTAAGTGGTCAGCTTTTGCCTTCCAAACAGCCCATGTCCTCTTGTTTCTTGCGGCTCGGAAGGCCTGCCAGTCAGCTGGTTTTTTGACTCACTGGCTTTGTACCACAGGTCATCACAATTTTTTAGGAGTGTTTCAGGGATGTTGTTATCTTGGGGGGGGGAATTGTTTTCAGTGGTAGTTTTCCTTAGGGGGCCAAAAATGTCACAGGCTTGGGTGAATGAGACAGAAATAGGAGATTGCCACGTCTATGCTGGTGGCATGGTAAAGTGGAGACCATTTCCATTGCAATAGATGCTGCTTAAGTTGGCGGAGTTTGCCTGATCTGAGGTGGCAATGTAGAGAGGTGGTGGTTGGGGGTGGGGGTTGTTTGTCTGACCAGGTGCAGAACACAGGACAGTGAATGCAGAGGGAGATTGGGAGGACTTTAACATCAACTAGATTGCTTGATCTGTTTGTGAGGATGACATCTAGGCATGTGCTGGTGCCCGTGGATGGGTTACCTCTAGTGGGTTTCGTCACTACCTGGTGATAGTCCAGAGCTGTTAGTTTACCTATGGAGGGGATGCTGCAGGGCTCCACCAGTTCAGATTAAGGTCGCCTAGCAGGATGTGCTCAGATTTGTGGTTGAAGCTAGATATATAGTCTGTAAGAGACTGGAGGTCATCGGCTTGCTTACATGGGAGGATGTAGGCTGCAGTGATTATTAACGAGACCTTGGCTGGGTCCAGTGTGATTTTTAGAGGCAGTGTCTGGGCTCCGTGGTCTAGATTTGGGGATGGCATGGCTTGGACCAACAGATTGAGCTTTACAAATATAGCACAACCACCTCCTCGCTTTCCACCCTGTCTAGTCGAAAAAGAGAGTAACCTGGGAAAGTGAATGCGGAGTCTGGTGTGGACTTGGAGAGCCATGTTTCCACCAGGGCTAGGATGTGTGGTTAGTAAGTGGTAATCCAGCACTGGAGTTCGGCTGTTTTTTTTAGGATACTACAAATATTCATGGATCCCAGGCGGAGTCCAGTGGTCAGTGGGGACTGTTGTGTATTGGTGGGCCTAGGGCCTGGGTTGGGGTTAATGTTACCTGATATAAGGAGAAGCAGTGTGATAACCCTGGAGATATACCTATAGGTGCCTCCCCTTTTGGACAGGCGACCATGTGGTTGAAGTGCACCCCCAGTGCTTGGTATGCCTAGAGACCGTAGGATGGGGACTGCGGGGCCAATCACAGACCAGGGCTGGTGTTCCTCTGTCAGTGATAGCAGTGTGTGTGTGGGTGGCAGGTGGGGTGCTACACCTGCCAAGGACAGTGTTGATGGGCTGCGGTGGTGGTCATTGAAAGGTAGCAGGGGTGGTCCTGGGACCTGGTCAGGGGGAGGTCAAAGCAGGTGGCGAAGGACACAAGCAGCAGTAGAAGGGGTGGCATTCCAGTGTTGTTGTTTGTCTCTGAAAGTATAAGGGGTGGTTTGTTACACACCCTGTGAGTGGAAGACTCTGTGGCTCAGTGATAGGGCTATAGTCTTTGATGCACAGGGTACAAGGGTCAAGACTGGAGGGTGGAGGCATCCAGATATGGTGTCTAGTGGGCAGAAAAGTCAAGGTCAGTGACCTCCTGCCATTGGGCATTTGGCAAAAACAGTGGGTGGGAGCCTGTGGTGGGTGTACACGATAGCGACTCCTAGTGGTGGGTGGGGAAAAAACAGGTAGGGGAGGGAGAGGGGATTAGCAGGAATGAGATGGGGATGCAGGAAGGAGTAGGTGGGACATAGAGTATGGGGTGGTGGTAGAGTGGTTGGTGGAGAGAGGGGATCAGTGAAATAAGGGAAAGTAATAGAGTGGTAGGAGGGAATACTCCGAGGCCAGTTGCCTGAGGAGAAAGTGAGGCGCTCTGGTATTGGAAAAGTATAACCTGCTGCAGGAAAAGTGGGGAGTTAGAAAAAGTAAGAACAGTAAGTCATGTGACATAGGCTACCTATAATTGGAGAGTCAGTCTTGGGTGGGTGGGTGGCT